>OX443563.1:92951951-93551951 GCA_949372485.1 Cheilosia soror
TTATTTGTTTACCGCAAATACATTTGTGATGAAAATATGAAATATTTTGGGGTGGCTTATCTGTTGCTGTAGGATATCAAACTTGGATGTGCCTTCTATTTATAGTTAAGGTTTGTAAATTTCTTCGTTCTACTTTTTGTGTAGAATTTTTTTTACAAATAGGTTCACGAATTTGTTTTAATTTTTTACAATGGCCATGTGTTGTTACATATCCTTTTGAAATTCCTAACTTCCTTAAGGTTTGCTTTTTTTTTGGATCGAATAATAGAGCTACATAAGACCTGAATAGAGTTCAGTCAAATTGAGTCGGTGTATTTTTTTAAATACTTATCCCGGGAAAGCAAACCTATAACCATTGTATATACACACTATAGTACTCTCATCCCATCGCATTGAATTACGCGTCTTCGACGATCCAGGTGGCGCTTCAGTTGATTTAGTTTGTACACTGCCAGCCAACTCCGAGCATTGGGAAATGTGTATAGAGAAAACCAAAATAAACAAAACAAAGTCAAACTGGTATGCCTCTTCTCTTTCTTCATTCATATCGCCATTTCCATCCATCATCATCAGTGGGTATAAAATTATTTCTGATGTGATGTAACAGGGTAGGGTAGAGAACTGCAACTGGTTTGGTTTTTCTTAGTGCGTGGAGAGGAGAATAGAGGAAAGGAGGTGCATGTGCAAGTGCAATATTATGAGCAAGACCAAATATAATTCAACAGCATGGTGGTGTAGGATAGGATGGTGGTGGTGAAGGATTTGTGTGTTTGGAGAGGGGTGCACGATGCAAGGGGTGATCAGTTGGGAAAGACAAATTGAATAAAAACTGAATTTGGTTTCCTTTCTGTCGTTGCAGAAGATTTGAGGATTGGGCATAAAATAATGTATGTTAGGCTCACACTATTTTGTCTATATTTTTGTCAAATATGAATCGATTTAAGTGATTCTTTTTTTAATTGATTCTAAAATATGTGTCTACTTTATGAGGTTTATAATGTAGAAGCATTTTATGTCGGTAAAACGAGCAACTATTATAGGTATCTACATTCTACATCTCTCTCTATATAAAAATCAATAATTGTTGTGCGTTAGTCTCGCAATTCGCAAAACTCGAGAAAGGCTAGATGCTAGACCGATTTGGATGATTCTTTTTTTTTGTTTTGTTCGTCTTGAATCAGGGTTTGGCAAAAAAAAATCGGAAACCCCCAAATGAAAAGCCGAAAAATTGCAAAAAACCTGAATTTCCATTTTGTATGAGAATATAAGTACCTACACCACTAATGATCGCAAAACTCGAAAACCACCGAACCAAACCCAAAGGTAGGTAGGTATTTCTGTGAAGTGTGGAAAATTAGACAATACCTACAAACAAAAAATTTCAAACGCTATTCCTCAACAGTTTGTAAAATTTGTAACATTGATATGCATTGTGCTGATGGACAAAAATATATCTATGCAATAGTATAGATACAATTCCTAGGCACGTGCAAAGCCGGTTATCTTTATATGTAATGTAGTGCAATTATTGTCTCTTTCCCATAACCACTAATACATAATCATTTTGATAAAACTAATATAGGGAATTAAATCTAAAGAGTAGATACATATGTACATAGGAACATATTCAGGGGATTTATGCGGAACTATTTAAATAAAAGTATGTTTTTCTAACAGTGTAGGCACTACTATGTATTTAGAAGAAGTTCTAAGTTTGATTATCATGCACTTCCTAGTGCAAAATAGAAAAATAAAAATATCAGTTTCAAATTCATTTAAATAAGTGATAAAGAGCTTTTATTGTAATGCTCCATGGTACACATTTTTGGGTTTTCCAGGAATCGTATTGCATAGATAGTATTCTTGTCTATCAGCACAATGCATACCAATGATACAAATTCTACAAATTTTGGCTCCCGTGATTGTCGAAGAATAGCGCAACATCCCTTTGTCCAATTTTGACCAAACTTCACAGAATAGCCTTCGTACAAAGATTTTATCATTTTATCAAAATGTGAGTTCATATACCTACCACGATTTTTAAATGGATGCCACGCCCCTTTGTCCAATTTTTTTTTACATACAAACCTGCTACAGAAGAATATACCTTTATAGAAAAAAAAAGAATCATCAAATTTTTCGCCCATAATAAAAGAGGAAGACTTTTTTGGCAGCAAAGCTGGAAAACATAGCCTACCTGGATACCATGTATGGACAAATTTGTAAGCTAATTGACAGTAAAGAAAACAATGGAACATGGCTTCCGCCATATCATTAAACCACTAATGCACTCCCCCAGTTATCGGAATATCCAAACATTGCAAACTGAAGCTGCCATTTGGGAATTGAACGGTTCTTGAAGTGAACCTCTTATCTGGTAAATACCTATATAATTTGGTGCAGCAGAACCGTAGACCGATTTTTTCGCAACCAATTTAATTCGTTTGAGGCGAATGGAAGGGGCCTATAATTCTATAGTTAATCCGAACGGCTGAATTGTCTCAGATATTTGTCAGATATTCGCGAAAGGTAGCGCAGTGGCAATATCTTAAGATATAATTTGTGCTTTCCGGGGATCAGACCAAAGATTCTTCGCCCTAAGTATTCAGCCATTGCACCATCTTATATCTAGCATAACTTTTTCACGCAAAACAATTTTCCGTCAATCGAATTTACGCGCGCGATTTGAGGCCGGCGAGTTCTGAAGAACACAGGCTATTTGGCGACTCGATACACTGCGAAAAGTTCCGATTCTCGGCAAAATTGGCGTATGGAAATATCTTGCAAAATGTTTGACGCCCAATGAACATAAAAATGTCACCGTTATGACATTTCAGTCAAAAATGGGTACTAGACCAGTTTTTAGACGTATTATAGTCGTTAGTACGGTTGATAAATTTAGCTCCGGTACTAGCAATGTGAAGAAATACACAAGTTTTCGTTAGTACCTAGTATCAGAGCTAGTACCAGGTCTAGCTAGACCGGGTACTAGTACTCATGTGAAGAAATCGGCCGTTAATTTCATAGTAAGAATCTAATCTGAACTGCAAGTTTCTAAATACATACCTACCTATTCATCAATTGCCTACATACAATAATCAATATTTTAAATGTATAGGGATGATTGCTGCATTCATAGTAGCACTGCGACCTGCGTAAAGCTGGTCCTAAAATAATTGTATCTAAATACAAAAGGTTAATTTTGGGTTTAAAATTAAAATAAACAAATGAACTCAAACTGTCAGCCTATAAATCGCATACCTACTTATGCACAGTTTGAAACAAACAACTACTAGAGGTACAAACGAATCCGTCCTGTTGTTAAGAATACAGCTACCTACCACCACGCAGACAAACAGGCAGACAACAGAATTGCGAGACTCAGTTTTTGAGCTGTACCTAGTATCATCGTAATACCATAATTAATTAATCTACAAATTTGGACTTAAAACAATATCTTTCTCACACTACCTACCTACAATATGAGAAAATTGAAAATTTGGATCGATCTGGGTACGTGATTTTATTTGCTAAGATCCAACCAAACTAGTGCACCTCACAATATGCTCACCCACCCCATAATTTTCAAATCATCATATCATAAACTACCCTTGACACCTAAGTTCAAAAGCCACGATCATGACACCACTGCTGCCCATAAATCCAAGAAATACAAAATATGTATTGTTAAACATCCGATCTATGATTTCATATTTCTCCTTTCCACATTGTTATCCTCTTAAATATCATTTCCAATCGTCATCACTCAACAGCATCACACTCATCATCATGCTAAAAGTACTCTCCCCACACACCGCACCCCTATATGCGAAAAGTATAAATCGATCCGATCTTTCATTTCATATTCCTTCTTTTCATATTGTTATTCTCATAAATGCTAAAAGTACACTTCGCCTAACCTACACACCACCACCACTAACTACATACATGCGAAAAGACCCACTTACTTCCACTCCTTACTACTGGAGAATAGAAGACAACAAAAATACTAATTGTTCTTTCTCTTTCATCTGCATGTTGTCAATGAGACGAATACGAAAAGAAGAAGGCATCATTTAATTTCGTTTCAAATAATCCAATACAACTACCATGTTCGATGTGAGTAGTTGGTCTCAGAGGTGGTTGGTGGCGCTAGTGCATAAATGCGAAGTGATAGTACTATAGTGTCTATATACAATGCTATAACGCTTCATCAGCGCCCCGAGATACTTGCAGATGTATGTGAGTTCTGCACTTAAATTGCTGCAAATTGTAGTCTTCTGGAAATATATCCCCAGGAAGCGAGTTCCAAAGTTAGCTTGTCCTGAAACAGAAGTAGTTTTGGAAAGATGATGTCCTCGCGGTTGTCAAGTGTACTGTATGGTCATGAGCATTAGCAGCCTGTCTTGTGGGGCGCCCAAAAGTTGAATTTGGAGGGATAATGTCTTTGATTTCCTCGGAACATCTACCATGGAAGTACATAATAGAACAAGCATAGGTCAGCGACTTGTCTTCTGTGCACCAACGGTTGCAGATTCGATGTGAGTGTAGGGTCTCCAATAAGTCGAACTGCTCGTCTCTGTATGCTGTCAAGTAAGTTAAGTGATTGTTTTGGGGCCGAGCTCAATATATGGGAGCAATATTCCAGGCCTGGTCTAACCTGTGCTTTGTAGAGAAGGAGAAGTTGCTTGGGGCTAAAGTACCTCTTTACTCTAAATAGGTAGCTCAACTTAGCGGACGCCGATCTTGCGATATAGGATATGTGGTCCTGCCATGTGATTCCTGAATTGACTGTGACTGTCCTAGAAGGTGCATTGAGTCCATGGGATGGATTGGATGGTCATCCATTTAAATCTGAGGATGATCGGCTATTAGATACAACAGCTGACCAACATGAAACGAGGAAAGCATTTAAAGCAATATCTAAACTAAAGTTTAATTAAGCTGCTAATACCAGACACCCTGCCGGCCGAAATAATAAGGGGTTTGGGAGCGACTTGGTGCAGAGGGTACACCACTCATCTTGAAGAATTGCTTGAAATATTGGCGGATGAATTTAATATATGGGTCGGGCATCGTTTGCATCGTTTGCCCGACCCATATATTATATATATGTCGAAGCATAGTTCAGTGCATCTACTGGGTATGGGTAGTACAGCATTCTACTGTACATTCAAACGTTAGACTTACTGTATTAGCATTTACCTAAATTAAATCAGAGGAGGCGATACGATTATTCGAGGAGAATAATAAGAAAATAAAATTAGAAAACAAAAATAAAAAGGAAGTAATTGAGGATTCTGATAAAACAGCAAGAAGAAGACGGGTACCCGCATCTGCCGCTCTAAGATATTTGTGTAAACAAGAATGAAGATTCGACATCAGAAGTGGGATAATTTCCCCCGCAAGACAACAAACCAGATGCAACAAGATTTAAATACCATGTTTTAAAAAAAAAGGCAAGCTCTTGCGAAGTGATAGAAATGCACTTTCTGATAAAAGACACAAGTTTATTACTGGAAAAAGGTGAAAGAATGTTGTGACTGATAAGTGTTGATCCGACAAGAGTGGATAGATGTTTTCAGATTTTGACCTTTATTTACCTTAACGTTTTTCTTAAAATTAATGCATAATTTAGTCAAACGCAACCGTAGCTCGTTAGAAATCGGTATCTCTTCAATGTAGACCGTGAGTGAGCGGTACACGTTTGCCTATGTGCTTTATGGCTTGTAATCACTGGTATCACTGGTTGGAAGTGATAATGAGTGCTGGATGGAAGCACTGTTGGTTTCTATCACTGGATATAAGTGATAATGAGTGCTGGATGGAAGCACTGTTGGTTTCTATCACTCTATGGAAGTGGTAAGGAGTGCTGGATGGAAGCACTGTTGGTTTCTATCACTGGATATAAGTGATAATGAGTGCTGGATGGAAGCACTGTTGGTTTCTATCACTGGATATAAGTGATAATGAGTGCTGGATGGAAGCACTGTTGGTTTCTATCACTCGATGGAAGTGGTAAGTAGTGCTGAATGGAAGCACTTTTGTTTTTGTATCCCTAGATGAAAGTGGTAAGAAGTGCTGAATTGTGTAATGTGTATTATCACTATAGATGGAAGTGGTAAATAATACTACATGACGTGTTAAGTACCAGTTGATACTTTTTGTGACAGTTGTTTGAAGGGGAGAAAAACTAAGATTTCAGTTTAAATGTCAGTTAGGTATACTAGATTAATAATGAATGTAATCTTTGAAGATGTAATTAGAAATAGTAATTTGTTATGGTCAGTAATGGCCGAGTAAGACAAATACTAACAGTTTTGTTTTGTTTGAGTTTAACACAAGTCACATGAGGACATGTGACATGTCAGGACGGCCGTGTCGAAGCATAGTTCAGTGCATCTACTGGGTATGGGTAGTACAGCATTCTACTGTACATTCAAACGTTAGACTTACTGTATTAGCATTTACCTAAATTAAATCAGAGGAGGCGATACGATTATTCGAGGAGAATAATAAGAAAATAAAATTAGAAAACAAAAATAAAAAGGAAGTAATTGAGGATTCTGATAAAACAGCAAGAAGAAGACGGGTACCCGCATCTGCCGCTCTAAGATATTTGTGTAAACAAGAATGAAGATTCGACATATATATAGAAGACTTTCTAAATTGCCCCAGCTATAGAGAGATAAGTATCCTTACAATTGCATTGAAGATCCTGTCTACAGTATTGTGTCTGTCTGTGAATGTGAATGCCTGAAGCCCTTGAGAGAAAAAATTTGACATTTGGCATTATTGGCTGAACTCAGCGCGCTGCTAATGGCGCGTTTGTAAATCTGTTGCCACAAGCGGGTAAAGTGGTTTTAGTCGGAATGAAAAACTGGCAATATAATGATAAGGACACTTACAACTTTAACGTAGTTACTAATACTTCTGCCTCACTATAAATCTCGAAAATTACATCACATAAAAAATCCAACGAATAATTACTTTTGGTTTCTTTAGCCCAATAAGTAAGGCGCTATTAAGAAAAACTAAGGAGACTTTAATACCCTAATTATTCCAGTCGTTCTGCTCTAGGGCACAAAAACGTCGATGACAGATGCACCAACTTATATGCAAAATTTAGACGGAAGAAAGTATGCGCGATGAATGGAACCTCAGCATCATGAGCCCTATCCACAATAAGGGAGACACTCTGAACTGCGCCAATTACAGAGGAATAAGCCTCCTGAATTTTGCATATAAGAGCCTGTCGGCTATCCTGTGACTGATCGGCCAATATCGTGCGGTTTTAGGCGCGGAAAGTCAACTATCGACCAAATCTTTACACTCCGGCAGATTTTAGAGACTTCTTTATCGATTTCAAGATCGCCTATGATGGCGTATGTAGGGCCGAATTATACAAAGCCATGTTAAACTTCGTCATCTCTACAAAACTCGTCCGTCTGTGAAGGATGATGCTCCAATAAAATGGGAAAGAATACCGCGGAAAAGGTTTAAGATAAGGTGAAGCGCTATAATGATGTAACTTCTTTCACATCGCTCTTGAAATAATTGTAAGGCTTATGAGTAAGCCAATATCAGAGTTAAGGTACACGATATGTAGCACGCCTCATATATATG
This sequence comes from Cheilosia soror, assembly GCA_949372485.1. Lineage (NCBI taxonomy): Eukaryota > Metazoa > Arthropoda > Insecta > Diptera > Syrphidae > Cheilosia > Cheilosia soror. Next base: position 92,959,578 of record OX443563.1, read on the forward strand.
TAGCACTGACGTCATTTTGACGTCAGCGAATGGTCCCAATGAGTACATGCCGTGTACAAGCTGGCACCTTTACAAAAGTCCGTTCAACTGCTTGCATATGCAGATGATATTGACATTATTGGGAAAACTCAGCGAGCTGTCAATGGCGCGTTTGCAATCATTGAAACGAAGGCGGCGAAGATGTGTTTTTCCTGTTAATAAGGACAAAACGAAGTAAATATGTGCTCTCTCAACATCGTCGACTCGGACAAAACGTGGACAGATATAACTTCGAAGTACATAGTTAAAAACTTTGTCTAGCTAGCCTCTAGACCGAGCTGGCTCGATGGGCTTGTTGGTTGAGGCCGTCATTCACCTCGGACTGTGAGCGCCATCTAAAGTAAGATGAAGATATCTATCCTTTGGTCGTTTTTAATGCAAAATTCTTCGATTGATTTTCGGTCTCATTTGCGTTGACGGCTTTTAGTAAAACAAATTGGGCATCAGTCGTCTATAATGGGAAGGCTAGATAGAGCGAATGGACGTTAATTGTACGAGTAACACAATTAATTTTCTGTCAGGTAGTGATTAACATTAAAGTCACATTCTGCACTCGCTTGTACCTTCTGATATAAAAACTGTTTTTATTGCATTATTTAACTGCACTTCCAACCATTCCAAACAATCTGTGCACCTTTTGCAGTTACAATTAACTCGGGAATAGCATGCAACAGTGGGCAGTGGGCGCAGTAGCGCAGTGGTTAGTGTGTTGGACTACTGTGCGAGGGATCCCAGGTTCGATCCCCGGAAAAACCCAAATTACATCTTAAAGTTTTTTCTACTGCGCCACCTCTCGCGAACGTCTGACAAACATCCGAGAGTATGCCTGTCATGAAAAAGCTTCTCAATTGAGCCGTTCGGACTCGGCATAAAATTGTAGGTCCCTTCCATTCGTCCCAAAAATAGAAACTCACACAAAACGAATGGTTGCGAGAAGCTAGGCCTTGGGTGTCACCCGCCTGTTGCGCCACCTATTTATTTTTTTTTTTTTAGCATGCAACAGGACCACAAGATCAGCATCCTCAAAATTAGTTAAGTTACCAATTTAGAGCAAAGAATTGCCTCGGCCCGAAAAAACTTCTCCTCTATAAATCACTGGTTAGACTATTTTCCCTACATATTATGGACCTCGGCCTCAAAATGTTCGCCTAACCTAACCTACTTGGCAGGATACAGAGAGAAGAAGTTCGAGAGACGCTAACATCAAATCTACAGCCGTTGCCGCACAGAAGACTAGGACTCTTCTCTATATTTAGTTCCGAAAGTCAATCTTATTCGAAATTGCTTTTTATTCCGCTTTTGAGTTGGTATTCTGTAACACAAATTGAGATCTGTCAAATTAGAAAACCAGAGGCAAGATCACGCAAAATAAAGACGATCGACCGACATCGTTTCGACAATAGCTGTATCTGTTTATTTCCACAGATATCTAGGTATTTTTAAACCATTCCGTTTTCAAATTTGTTATAAAATTACATTTTCTATATTTCAATGCTTTTGGCTCTTCAAGATTTCGTTCCGTTTTTGAGAGTACAAAATTTGGAGGTTTTTACTTTAGGAGCAAAATACAGGGGAGTTATTCCCAAATGCGCGGCGGAAAGAATTGAAAGCGATACTTCGATTTCGACCGTCTTCGCTTTTGCTTATTCGCAAATGCGAACTGTGCTTTCCAGTTTTTTCCAATTAGACTTCCAATTTTCCATTTATTTTCCCAAAAGTTTGACAGCTTTTTCCCGTCACAAGAATTTAGTTTATTTTTTATCCGCAATAAATAAATAGCTGTCGCTTTTGATTGGATCATATCGGTTTTGGAAATACAAAAATACAAATCTGCCGTGAAAAACGATCCGCCACGCATTTGGGAATAAGCCTCCAGAGTAAGGCCTAAATATCAAATATTGCCCCCATATATGCACCTCGGTCTCTAAATATTCACACAGGGACGAGAAGTCCATGTGCAAGAAGGTACATGGATTTCTATAGCCGACATCATTTCGTAGGCAAACTGTAAATCCTTCAAGTTCGCCGACACTTTTTTGCTTTTAAAACTTTATTATAAGATTAGCTTTTGTCCGCGGCTTTGCTCGCTTAGCCCTCAGGATTTGGTACACAGAGATTTCTTTACAGTCAGTTATTTTCCTCTTTTATATTTATATATCGCGCAGGAAACCTACCTAAGAAAGTACCTAAGGAGTAGTTAGTAGGTGCCATGAAATAAAGTCTTATGCAAAAAGGTCCAAAACGTAATTTTTGACTTTATTGCACTTCATGGCATCAGTTAGAATCTCTGAAAAAAATATGTTTAACACCCTATGCGAGAAAACAGCTCAGATATTATATGATTAATTTGTAAGATCATACTATAGCTAACTGAGCCACTATCTACTGGTGGTACTGTACGTACGCTGGAGTTAGATGAAGCGATAAGCGATAGGACGCACTACAAAGTTTCAAATTGATACGACGAATGGTTCGTGAGGTAAGAAAAGGACCCCCTTTAAAGGGGTCATCGCCAATAACTCGGGCCCCAATTATAATTCTCAAAATCGGAGAAATTAATTTAACTTTATTTCTTCTAATAGTGTACATATTACACAAACCGATTTGGAAATCGATTGGATGAAAAATAAAAATGTTTCCGATAGAAACATTGACCCCCCTTTTACCTCTTTAAGGGTTGAAGTTCCAAAATCGGAGAAATTAGTTTTCTTTATTTTTTATAGAGAGTACACAAACCGAGTTTTAAGTCAATCGGATGAAAAATAAAAATTTCCCCTTACAAACTTTGACCCCCCCCCCTCCCCCTTTTACACCTTTAGGGTTTGAATTTCGAAATATCCAAATGGTTTGAGCAGTGCGTTGATGAGTCGTGATCTTCATGGTTATATAGATTCCAAAATTTTATTGTTATCAGTTCTTCTGTGAGCTTTTATTTATGTAGAACTCATAATTCGGGCCATAAATCCTACTTCTTGAACGATGTCTGACTGATGTCTCCTGAAGTCGGATTTTTAAGCAGGAATATGAAATGTAAGCCCTTCAGCCGATACCCACACAGTTTCACTACCTTCCACTTGAAATAAAAATCCATTCCATTTAATTCTGTTTAGTTTTTTTTATATTTTTCATTTAGATATTTTGTTTTTTACAATACATGTATTTTTTTTTTATTTTGATATAAATAATATTTACAAATGATGAAATTAACGTCGTTAATTTCTCGTGTTCGTTTTCTGCTTGTTTTAGTAATTTATAGACATTAAGTTTTATTTCTAGCTTTAATTAAATTATGCTCTATTTTTCATATAGTTTTCTTTTTCTCATTTGTATAAACAATTTATTCGTTAATTTATTTCTAATAATACAATATAGTTTTTTTTTTGTTTTTTGAATGCCTCGTAGTACAGTTTACATTATTTTATATATATTTTATTTCAATTTGTATTTGGTACGTATATTAAGTTTTGCATTTATTTTGAAGCTTAAAAGTGACGCCAATTTGAGTTAAGATATAAAAAGAAAAATAAATATAAATATTCATGATATTGGCAGCACTTTTAAACAGTTTTTGTTTTTGGCACATTTTATTTAAAATTATTCAACGCGGTATTTTTTTTTTGCAACTGTCTTACATAAGAATGTTCTACCGAGTTAGGCTAAGACTTAAGTTAGCTTCTATTTTATACAACAAACTTAATTTATTTTGGAAAATAAAAACCAAAAGAAAAAACAAAACGCAACAGCCTGCAGCAGTAGAACGTTGGAGAAATTTGTTTACTTTTTAGTTTACCACACTCTTTGCTGTTCAAGTTGGCAGTTTATTTGTAAATGTCATGTTATGTTTAAATTTATTTACAGTACTTTTGGATTTAATTTGTACATTTATTTACAAAATAAATAAGACGAAAATTACTTCTAACTTTGAAGTCACAAAATTTAAAAATTTTAAATGTAAGAAAACAAAATTAACAAGCATTCAACTTTTTATTTTTTTATTTTTTTTGTTTAACTGTAAGCAATGTTCATATATTTTTTTAATCTCACCCTTAATGAATTACAAAATTTTCTTTTGGTATCATTTTAAAGCCACAATTAATTTTATTTTTGCTTATAATATTTTGTTATATTTAATTTGATTTTCTTTGAATGATATATCTACAAAAAGAAAATTAAAACTTTTTGAAAAGAAAGAAAAATACATTATTTAACGTTGACAGACGCATTTTGTTTATAAATTTAAATAGTATCTAACGAGGTAACATTTAATTATTTCTCTTTATTTATTACATATTTTATATGTATAATTTATAGTTAATTTAATTTTCTGTTTTTGTCTGTAAAATGATTCTATTTTATTTGAAGCTATAAGTCTCGGCATTCACTTATGCAAAAACTTGAATGCAGCTGAAGAATTATTAGGGATGCTAGAAGAAGTTTGCTTATTATTTGTTGAGCATTTTGCGTACAACTATTGTAGGGGCTAGAGTCACCACGTTCCTTGTAGAGGCGACCATTTTGATTACGTGATCCGTCTTCACGACGATTCTCATTGAGTATTGCATCGTTTTTCTTCTGAAACAAAGGGTATGTAGGGATTAGAAAAATAAAGGTCTGGTCATGGTCAACCCACGATGCTCTAAACGAGTTGTAAATTTAAAATCTATTCAAATTCGATTGCCATTGGTTGTTCATATAATTATAACGAGTCTGCAAAGCTTATGATATTGACTTGATGGAAAGGCAGCAGCGAATGATATTTTACTGGTCCCTTGTACTAGTAGGAAGCAGATCCAGTATTACCTACGCATTTAACTGGAATTTCTTCGAAGAAAGCCGAGAATGAACTTCTGCGATGAGGAACTTACAGTATCAGCGCCAAAAACTAACACCTGATCCGACCAAAGGCAGGACAATATAAAAAGAATTATCCGAAGTATCGCTGCCCTCTTCATAAACGTCACAGATAGCACTTAAGCCTAGCCCACTAAAATGCCTAGCAAAAGCGAAGTGTCCCGTAAAAACGCCAATAAGTTTTCTGCAGTCTTTTCTACTGAGAGACAGCAGGAATGTCGCTGACTTTTAACTGACTTTCGGGAGCATGCGTTTAGTCTGTCCACATCCTGAAGATCCTTGCCATAAACAATTGTGTTCGTTTGAGACCCAATCGTCAATGAAAGCCTTGACCGAGGACGCAGGAAGACCCAACACAGGTTCTGGTCACAAAAAACTATCCTCTGAACCTTGCTTAGCAATCTCATCGGATATATCATTTTCCGCTTTCCTAGTGTGACCTGGATTCCGGACAAGAGTCAAGAGCTCAGCGTTGCGAACGAGCTCAAAGAGTTCTTGCATTTCCAACCTACTTTAACAGGGTTAAGCAAAGCCTTAAGCGGAGCTTGACTGTCGCTACAGACGCAGATACTTCGGCCCTGCCACCTGCCACCTATTCCAGACAGCATATTCGGCTGCCATTAATTGGAAAGGTGATTTTGGAAAAGAAGATTTCATCACCAACCCTAGATCACCGCTTAACAAACAGAGGAATGCTTGCCTATACCGCCTGAGACGGTTGATTTCTTTGATAGTAGAAATCATGATAAAGATATCAAGGGGAAATCTTTGAATTTTTGTGCTGAAGGCAGTCACATACTTTCTCGAAAGCACTCCCAACCAAATGTCCTTATCATAGCCGCATAGATCCAAAGGACCTTCTTGGGAGATAAGCCCCACATCATATCGAAAGCACTCATTCACTGCCAGAAAACTGAGAACGCCTTGGATGTCTTCGACTTGACATGCTTTGCCCAAAGAAATTTCTTATCCATTATCACTCCCAGATATTTCGCTTCATCGGAGATCTGGATAGTGACACATTTTAGCATCGGCTGAGTCAGACTGGTTAAAATCCGCCGTCTCGTGAAAAGAGCATCCTCAGTTTTCAAGGGATGCCAAAAAGAAATCATTTATGGAAATGAGAAAGAGATTCAGAGACCGAACAGAGCCTTGGCGAACACTTGCATTTATATGATAAATTTCAGACTTGAAGCTATCCAAAACAACTTGAATTGAACGGCCAGAAAGGTAGTTTCTAATCCATTGAATATGAAACGCATCGATCCCATAAGCATGCGCATTCTTGAGAAAAGAGCTTGATGCCAAACTCTGTCAAATGCGTTTGAATTACCAAGCGCAACAATCTGCGTTTCACAGAAGTGATGAAGAGATTGATTCCACTTCTCGGTGATATAAGCCATCAAATCACTAGTGGATCTCTTGCCACGAAAACCATACTGCCGTTTCACTGAGGAGTATCCGTGATTTAAGATATTTCATAAGCTGGCGATTTATCATAGCGTTGCCATGACCTTAGAAAGAATGGACGTAAAAACTAGGGGTCGGTAATTGGTGGGAGAAGAAGATTGGCCTGGACAAAAATGCTGCTTTCCACCTACTCCGAAAGAGTGCAGAAGAATAGGACAACTGGAAAAGCTTACGCAGTATGGATTTGTCAGCGTGAAAGAACACCTCTTCAGAACAGATACTATCTGGATCTGCGGATTTATTTATGTTGGGATCATAAAGTACTCTTGCGACTGTACGAGTGCAAAAATGGATTTGTCCCATGGTAAATTCGAAGCCATGCCTAGTACAGGCGCTTTTAGCTTCTCATAATCATTCGTTACTGTAAGTTTTTATTTTTGGGACGAATGTTAGGGACCTACAATTTTATGCTGAGTCCAAACGACTGAATTGAGAACGTTTTTCAGGACAATCATTTCCTCGGATGTTTGTCAGACGTTCGCGAGAGGTGACGCAGTATAAAAAACCTTAAGATGTAATTTTTGTTTTTCCGTGGATCGAACCTCGGGTCCCAGCACACTAACCACTGAGCCACTGCGCCCAACAAGAATTATATTAGTGGCAAATAATTCCAGAATTTAGATGAAAAGCCGAGCAAAATTATTGACCATCAGGGACAATTACCATGTTCAGCATTAATCCTAACATTTAAAAATTTAGAAAAGCTAACATTTATAAATTCCCTAATTTTTCTTATCTATCTCCTTAATTTCATTTGATTTCTATAAAGCCAAATGACCCCTTACCGTCAGAATTTAATAAAAAAAATGGACAAAAGACAAAGCTAACATTTAACTCCTACTTCCCAATTAATTCGAATAGCACGACCAAAAAAAAAAACCCCTAATTGCATTCGCATTCAAACGCCCCCATAATTACTCCACAAAACGAGATCCCTTTTCCAACTTACCGCAACTTCATTAGCTTCATCGTCCTTTTGCGATTTTCCTTTGGGTCTTTCCATTTCTACAATGAAGAAAAGAAAATCAAAAATCGAATTTCAATTCAACTGAACGATTAAGTGATTTAGCAAAAAAAAAAGAATACCCCCCCACCCCACCTCTCACAAAAGCAAAACGAAAAAACGTTCAAATACTTGCCATAAAGTCGAATGGTACCCTCCGTATCACCGATACTGTTCTTCGAGATACACTTGTAACCACCGAAATCACTGGTCTGCAAACGTTTTATGTGCAACACCATCTCGATGGCATACATCGAGTTCTCCTTCTCCGCCAGAAGGTATCTCTCACCGGCAATTATCATCTCACCTGCAGAAGAAGCACAAAAAAGGGGGAAGAAAAAAAAAAGCAAACAAAGCAGGATGTTATGTTGTTGTCCACCAGTGCCCACCCCGCTATCTGTGACTTGTCACGTATCTAATACTCCAGCTGTCACCTCTATCACTCTGTCTGTCACTTGAATGCCAATAAAAATAATCGCATTTCCAACCAAACAGGACACATAGAGATCAACAGTGGATTGGAGCATCAGCAGCAGCAGCAAAAAAAGGACCTGCATGTGGTAGGTGGACAACGACTTCAATTCGTTTTATGTGGGGAAGGATTTCTTCCAATATCAATATATCCTTCGCACGTATTGTAGACGAATTTTCGATTGCCATCTATTCACAAAAAAAAAATAAAAACTTGGCGCCCAACGCGAGGCACAATGGAAAATTTCGACTGCATCCACAGCACAGATCCAGTTTTGCTACTGCTGTTGCCATCGACTGTAAATGTGTGCGTGTATTTGTGTGCAAGAGAAAGAAAATTTACTTTACTTTGATACTGACCGTTTTCCCGTTGCCAATAATTTATCGCCTTTGGTGATGCCTCGACATTGCAAATTAGTGTGACATCTGTTAGAACGGGAGCACCCACCAACTGGTTGGGCACTTGTACCAAAGGATGAACTGCAAATGATAAAAAACAACAAAACAACAATAACAACATCCTTGTTGAGGAAATAACAAAATACATCACAATCCTTTTCGATAGCGGGACTGTTTCAATCGGAGAAGGGCGCACGAGAGGAAAGCCACGAAGAATAGCCTGAAGGATATTAAATCAACTACACCGAGATTTAAGGGATATGCGGGATAGTTCAGAAGCCAGATCACTCTTATCTTCGTTGTTATTCGATTTCTCGATTTTTCTATCTTCTCCTTCTTTTTGCACTGTCGACGGAAATGTATGTTAGGGTCAAACACTGCGCGCTGGGAAGGATACACATTGAAGTTTGGCAAATCTGCGGTCTGATGGGTTTTTAATTGAAAATGGATTACTTACTCTAGTTTTGGTTGTTTCAATGGGGGTGAATTGTGCAAGGATACACGAGAATAGAAAAATTGGGCAGCACATAGAAAGTGTACATATAAGATTGCGGGCAGTGATTTTTGGACTGTAACAGCATGTTGGTTTATTGCTGGTTCGACCAAGACATAGTGGAAAGGGATGATGATTGTGCTGGTGTTGGGGGGTGGTGGTCTGGTTTGGGTTTATTGGTTTTGTTTCGCTTTTGTTGCAGATGGACACTGAGTGTGGTGATGTTGATGGAAATTCAAAAACAATATAAAATTGTTGTGGAAAATTAATTTCAAATTACAGGCGACGACGATCGAAAAGTTAACATTGGGGTTGTGTGTCGTGGAGCTGATGCTTCATGTCACAGAAGGACTTGCGATGTGAAGTGTATCGATGAGGGAGGAAACTCCATGATGTACGGCTAGAGGTTAACAGATGTTTCGACTTGTCGGACAAGGGATGTGCGAGATAGTCTTGTGCATGACTTCTTGTGCTGGCGAAATTAAAAGGTGCACATGTTCGATGAAGGGGGGTTGGAATGTTCTGTCTGCAATAATCGAGTTGAAAAGGACTGTGAAATTGTTTTACAATGGGAAAGCATGTTGCAGTCATAGTGATGCACGGTGGGAGGAGTGGTTGGTGGACATTTTAATTGAGTGGAAGCCAAAATGCTACTTATACAGGTTGGGCCATCTAGTGGTTTCTTTTTAAATCATAAGTTATTTTGACACTGACAAGTGCTTTCCGCTCGAAATTTTGACAGAAAGTCAGTATCATACCTCTGCGAAACGAAATAAGTCGCTTTATGTTTGAACAACGTTGGTAAATATTAAAAACTTATTTCCAAAGTGAGTGCTGTTTAGCCCAAATAGTGCGTTTTTTGAAAAGAAGTTTTGGCCGAAATAAAGCACCCATCTTTCAGTTCATAAGACTATTATGCTAGTGGACAACAATCATGGTCTCTGCCGTCGGTCGTACGGTGCGCAGAGACGAGAATGTGGCTGCGGATTGTAGAGGGGTGGCATCATTGAACCATTCTTCTTCGAAAATGAGGCTGGGAACAACGTTTCGGTCAATGGTGGGCGTTACAGAGCCATGACTGACTGTTTTTTTTTACTGAAATTAAATACATGGATTTGAAGAACCTCTGGATCATGCAGAATGGCGCGCCATGCCACACAGCCCATGCCAAAATCGATCTTTTGCGCACTAAATTCCCAAATCGTGTTATCAACCGTCTTGGCGATGTCAATTGGCCGCCTCGGAGCTGCGATTTGACCCATTTGGACTATTTTTTGTGGGGAGCCGTAAAGGATCGATGTTAAACTAACAATCCGGAGACGATTCAAGCACTTAGGCCAATATCATCCAAGCAATCCGTGAGCTACAGCCCGAAACCATCAACAAGGTCTTGGAAATTTGAAGTGACAGAATGCGTTACTGCGAAGCCAGCCGAGGCAGCCACTTGAACGACGTTGTATTACATAATTAATGGGAATATTTGATCTTACTAATAAAGCCATAACAAATGGACAAGATTTAATTTTGTTCATTTTATTTTACTTTTAAAAAGAAACTTATATTTGGCCCACTCTTTTACATAATCATTTTTAGAATAAATAACATAATTCACGCAAAATTTAAAATTTGCGCCACTTAATAGTACAGTGATGCCAACGGAAAAAAAAGATAATGTGACAGCTGACAGTTCGGAGTTAGTAAAAATGCAGCGCTATACGAAAGAACAATGCATTTTCATTGTTGAGCAATATTTTTAAAATAATAAAGGTTTGTCAGCTATACAGTGATGAAACTCATTTTCACCTTCATGGCTTCGGTAATCGTCAAAATTGTCGCATTTGGGATTCAGCAAAACCACGATTAATTGTTGAGAAACAAATGCATCTACAACGCGTGACAGTTTGGTGCGGATTTTGGGCTGGAGGCATATCGGATCATTCTTCTTCGGAATCGAGGCTGGTCAGGCAGTAACAATCAATTAGTGCCTGAATTACAAGATAATATGGATGTGACCTACATGTGGTTTCAACAAGACGGTGCCACATGGCATACAGCCAGAGGAACAATTCAATTACTGTATGAGTCATTTCCTATTCGTGTAATCGGCCGTTTTTGCGATCAGAATTGGCCAATCAATATTTTTCTTTGGGATTTTTTGAAGTTAAAGGTCTATGCAAACAAGCCGGCGATCACTAAGAGGAAATTGGGAGGTGTATTAATGAAATTCATTCACATTTATGCGAAACGGTCATAGAAAACTTCAATAAAAGAGTACGTACTTGCCAGCAAAGTTGTGGCGGCCATTTATCCGATGTGCTATTTCATACATAGCCCTAGTCTGTACACTGTATGGATCAATAAAAAAATTTAAGCTTTCTAATTAAAAATCTGTATTTTCTATCAAAATTAGATTTTGCGTGAATTACACCCTTTGTTCACTTTAATAATAGATGCAACGCCCAACGCCACAGAAGAGTTTAAGTTTTACTTTGTTTTAAAACTACGTTTAAAATTATTCGTTGCATACTTTTTCGATACATAATTATTACAAAATTATTAAATCGAGTGTTTTTAAACTTTGTTATTCATGTTTACAGTAAAAGCTTAATAGCTTTTCCACACAAGTGGTTAATGTAATATTTTTAGAAGAATTGTTTGTTAGTCGTAACGAGAAATTTGGAAAATAAACACTGTTGGTTATTCAAAGGTATCAAAGGTTGAACGGAATTCGTCTGAAACTTTTCTCAGAAGCTAAGTATCTGGGTATCATCCTGGACTCTAAACTTACCTGGAAACGCAACACAGAAGAAAGAGCAAAGAAAGCACTATGTGCCTTCTACGCATGCAAGAAAACCTTTGGTAAACGCTGGGGTATGCGCCCTTATATAATCCATTGGATGCGTATACGGCAATTATTAGACCCATACTTACTTATGGGTCCATTGTATGGTGGAAGGCAATAGAAAAGGTAACCTATCCAAGGTACAGAGATTGGCATGCATAGGAATAACGGGAGCAATGAGATCAACACCTCAAGCAGGGCTGGAGATGATTCTAAATCTTCCACCCCTAAGTGAATACATTTGCAGCATGGCAGCCAAGGGAGCCCTCCGCCTAAAACCTGGAAGCACAGCTATTATGGGCACGGTTCCATAATTCAAAAATACTTGAGTATTGATCTGGCTAGAAAAACGGACTACATGATTCCGTACCAGAGCTTCAACAAAAACTACATACCCCAAAGACAGGATTGGATTACTAACACGCACGCAAGCGTACAAGAAATACACATCTACACTGACGGGTCAAACATCCCAGCAAACATTTTTCTTCAGTAAAAGTGAAGAATCACTTTACATTCAGTAAAAATGAAGAACATGCCTTCATTTAACATTCATTTATGTGAACCAAATCTGGTTTCAGGTTAAAACGAATATTGACATTCGATTTTCATTCACATAAGTGAACAAAAATGATTATGAGCAAGCTATCTCCAAAAAAAATATCTCGCACTACATTTTCAGAATTCAAATTTAAAACGACATTCAAATTTCCTTCACTTAAATGAATAAAAGTGGCAGTGCACAATATCGTAAAGAAAAAGATCGAGGGTTATTTTTGTGCAAGAGAAACTTGTTTTTGCGCAAATGGATAGTGATAACGGGACCTGGAAATGAAACAAAGAAAATATAAAAATTAGATGCGTCAGTTCGATTAATTGCTTGCAACGAACGGTGGTCCCCACTCGCGAAAATAAAAGGATTGAAAAGTATAAAAAAGATGGAAACACCAGCAATAAAAACATCTGTAACGAAGTAAGTTAAAAAACAAAAATTATAAGCTCATATTAACTAAATTTTTTTTTTTTTTTTAAAAGATGCGTTTCACGCCAACTACAACCTTCCGGAGTATTTTTTTGAGCAAGCCAACGAGCGGCTTAAGCCAAAAAAAACTGAATATAAGCATTCATTTTAGTGAATGTTTCTCCAAACATTTATGAATCATTTATGAATCTTTATGATGATTTAAAAATGATGCAGTCAATATTCACTTAAGTGAATATGTATCGTGACATTTTGCATGACACTTTTCTATAAGTAAACATGCTTACATTCATTTTAGTGAATGTTTCTCCAATCATTTATGAATCATTTAAAAGATTCATAAATGAAGGCCCATTTCTCAGGAAAAAGGATTCAAATTGAATCATAAATGAATTCATATCTGAATGTTTTCTTCATTTAACTGAATCATTTATGATTCATTCCTGAAGAAAAATGTTTGCTGGGATGGAACCCAGCAAACATTTTTCTCCAGTAAAAGTGAAGAATCACTTTACACTCAGTAAAAATGAAGAACATGCCTTCATTTAACATTCATTTATGTGAACCAAATCTGGTTTCAGATTAAAACGAATGTTGACATTCGATTTTCATTCACATAAGTGAACAAAAATGATTATAAGCAAGCTATCTCCAAAAAAAATATCTCGCTTACATTTTCAGAGTTCAAATTTAAAACGACATTCAAATTTCCTTCACTTAAATGAATAAAAGTGACGTTGCACAAGATCGTAAAGAAAAAGATCGAGGGTTATTTTTGTGCAAGAGAAACTTGTTTTTGCGCAAATGGATAGTGATAACGGGACCTGGAAATGAAACAAAGAAAATATAAAAATTAGATGCGTCAGTTCGATTAATTACTTGCAACGAACGGTGGTCCCCACTCGCGAAAATAAAAGGATTGAAAAGTTTAAAAAAGATAGAAACACCAGCAATAAAAACATCTGCGAGCAAAAGCATTTTCTTGGAGGGGTAGGTACTCAGACCAAAAAATCTGCACGGGCTCTAAAAACCGTAGTTGCCCTACGAAGTAAGTTAAAAAACAAAAATTATAAGCTCATATTAACTAAATTTATATATATTTTTTTTAAAGATGCATTTCACGCCAACTACAACCTTCCGGAGGATTTTTTCGAGCAAGCAGCGACATTGAATACGCCAACGAGCGGCTCAAGCAAAAAAAAAAAAACTGAATATAAGCATTCATTTTAGTGAATGGCCGCGTTCCATTGACCGCTAGATGACTAGCGCTCATGTCAAACTCCATATAAAAAAACTGACATCTCATAATTTGCGCTAGAGCTCTAGCACATATTGTGAAATGTCAGTTTTTTTATATGGAGTTTGGCATGCCGCTAGTCATCTAGCGGTCAATGGAACGCGGGTAATGTTTCTCCAATCATTTAGGAATCATTTATTGATATCATTTATGAATCTTTATGATGATTTAAAAATGATTCAGTCAATATTCACTTAAGTGAAGATGTATCCTGACATTTTGCATGACACTTTTCTATAAGTAAACATGCTTACCTACACTCGTTTTAGTGAATGTTTCTCCAATTATTTATGAATCATTTAGAAGATTCATAAATGAAGGCCCATTTCTCAGGAAAAGGGATTCAAATTGAATCATAAATGAATTCATATCTGAATGTTTTCTTCATTTAACTGAATCATTTATGATTCATTTCTGAAGAAAAATGTTTGCTGGGAAGTAGGCACAGGTGCCGAAGTATTCTGCGAGTCCCTAGGTATAAGTGACTCGTACAAACTCCCAGATGAATGCAGTGTCTACCAAGCTGAAATAGTCGCCATCGACAAGGCAGGAAGTACCATATCTACAAACATTCTCGTCCCTTCCAAGATTACAATCTTCGTAGACAGTCAGGCGGCCATTAAAGCACTAGACAGCGCAACTATCAAAGCAGAGACAGGACTGTCAAAGAGCCCTAAACAAAATAGGCGAGAAACACATGGTCACGCTCTGCTGGGTTCCCGGACATAGTGACATTGATGAAAATGAAAAAGCAAACGAGCTAGCAAGAACTGGGTCGGAGCTTTATGCAGTAAATATCATTGCATCAATAGACATCCCCATTAGTGTAGCAAAAAGAAATATTGACCAAAAATCAAGGGAAAAAATTAACATCTAACAGACACGACAGTGTTATATCCCGTAGCCTTTGGCCAAGAATCGACGAAAAAAGAACAAGATGTATTCTGAAAATGAATAAACGAGATATTCGAATCTTAACAGGTGTACTGACCATTGCCACTAGACTGGGCATTAACTCATCAGACTACTGCAGGAGCTGTCAAGACATAGAAGAAACCATCAAGCACCTGCTCTGCAAATGCGCAAACCTCAAAACCAGTGGACTCCAATATATGGGAGACAGACTTTTCGGAGACCTAGAGGACATAGTGCAGGTACCACTGACAAACACAATCAGGTTTGTTAAAAGTACGGAATGGTTTACTTAGTAGACCAACCCCGCCAAGGAACAACTCCAAGAAACCAGGTAAAGTGTTTATGCATGTTTTTTGTGTTGTTCAATAAAATGAAAATTTTTATCCACGACCAAAAACCAAGGGATCACAATGGACCAAAAGGCCCCCGAGAAAATTTATATTTCTATTTTATGTTTTCAAAACATATGCTTATTCAAGCTCATTAACTTAATATAAATTTTTAATTTAATAAATTATCTCATGGTAGCACAGCACTTTTAAAGCTGTGCACTTCCCTCAAACCTAACCTAACCTAACCTATCAAAGGTAATATTTCAGGTTTTTATTTCTTTCGTACTTCTGGTACTGCAAACCCGTCTCTCTTCTGTTTCTCAACCATAGATACAGAAAAACACTGCGCAGCCCTGAAGATTGTGGATAAGAAATTCGGTGACCAGAACTGCTGGGAATGGGAAATCTGGAAATCTACTCTATGCACATTCACCCTTTATTTATAATAGTCTAAGAGCTGGTGAATATTTTTTCAACGTTTTATGTTATCGTCAGTCTTTCTTAGGTCGGGATACTGCCATCAGATTAAACGTTCTAAAATTGGGTATTGAAATTAATAACACAAGTAAAATTGAGCCGTTTCCTAAAATTAAAGGTATACAAATTGAACTTTCGATTGACAAATCAGTGAGCCCAGTTCAACAGCCATTGCGAAGGATACCGTCTGCTCTTGAAGATAAAGTAGAGGCTAAATTAATGGAGGCAAGATATTATAGAGCCTGTAGTTCGTCCCAGCTGCTGGATATCTCCAGTTGTTATTGTATTTAAAGAAAATGGAGACATTCGTTAGTGTACCGATCACAAACCACAGAGAACTAGACCGCCGACTTTCCGTACACCTACCCGATTCTCCCCGGAAAAAATTACCCTGTCTGTGAATACGTGTAAATGTCAAAATTAATGGCGGGAATGTAAATAAAACATAAGAGCGGTCATTTATTGGGATGTGTTAAGAAATGTTGGGATCTAAGTTTAGGTACTGTTTACATTTTAGATAAAATCATATTGCAAGTAGCTAGATGGCTGGTTGGAATGATTTAAACTTAATTTTGAGCGAAAATATAATCTATATCGTTGATAATATTTTGTTCGCTCGTTCGAAAACTAATACTTTTTTCAATTCACAAGAAACTCATCGCAACAACAAATCACCCGCGAATAAAAAAGAGGTACCTAGGGATTAGTGAATGAAAAAAAAATCGCTTGCGATTTATTTTACGTTCCAGCAAATTTGTTAAAATTGCTACCAACTAAAGGACCATTCACATGGGAGCGAACGAACGAATTGATGAAATGCGAATAAACCACTTTTTATGCATTTATAAACAGAAAATTCCACAATGTTACGCTTGAAATAAAGGCGCGAAATCAGGAAAAAAATACTTTGCATGCATTTATAATACTTTTGATGTTTTTATAAATAGAAATTGCACATTTTACTATTCCAAGTGTAGGATAAATTATTAATCCATCAAATTGTATTAAGAAAACAAGTTTTAAAAGAGTTTAAATAACGAAATTTTCAATTCCAAACAAAGTATGTTTTCGTTCACGGCAAAAAGTTTGGAATTGGAAATTTCGTTATGTAAACCCTTTTAAAACTTGTTTTCTTAATACAATTTGATAGAACAACTAATTATTCTATACTAGGAATAGTAAAATGTGCAATTTTCTCTTTACGCGAATGGTAAACTTACGACGTTGCATGAATACGTGTCAAGCAGTGTGTAGTTGTTGTAATTGCGTGTTAAAATTTCTACTTTTCTTTACTTCACTGAGATAGATGTGCAATAAAACAGGTCTAATAACAAAATCAAAATAACAAATAAAGGATAACCACGTGAATAAACTAAAGTAAAAAATAAATCACGAAAAGAGTTTCATTTTGACACTTTGTTTTGACTGTCAATTCCTAAAGCTCTTCATTCCAAAGTTCCAGGAGCAAGTCTTTTCCGGACCAATTTTGTTTTTTACAGTCATAAAAATATATAATAGTAATAGATCACGAAATTAATAACATGATTTTAGCTAAATCAAATGAATTTAGCTAAATCACGTTGGTGGGAAAATGGTATAAGTGAAAAGAATATTATCACATGTTTTGACAGTCCATTCACATGAACACTTTTATTTGTCGCAACAGTTCGCCAAGTTCAAACATCAATTTCTACTACTAATCTTTGATTTAAGTTTACATAAGTTCGAACGAATTTTGTATTTGATACATGGAGCGGGTTTTAATGTCGTGAATTTTGAATAAACTTGTGAAAATTCGCACCAATGGTGTTTTCCTTCGAGGCAAAAATTTTTAGTTCGAAATTTCGTTGTTTAAACTCTTTTCAAACTTGTTTTTCCCATATTTTGATGCATTAATTTATTATTCTAGGTAGTCTTACAATAATAAAATGAACAATTTTTTGTTATATAAATGCATCAAAAGTGGTTTGTTCGGATGTTATTATCAATTCGTTTGTTCATTCTCATGTGAATATTCCTTTACTTCGCCAATTTTAATTGATATCAACAATTTGAACAAATTAACATTTCCTAAAACTAAACTGTGATGTGAACGAAGTGTAACTGGAAAAAAAGAAGAAACCTTCAGAACACAGCCCTACTACCATAAACCACTGCCAGGTGCAACTGCCATAGGATTTTACTAAGTATGCGTGTGCCGTAATTTCTTCCCTTTGATTTATACAGGCCCAACACATAAATAAATCCTATGGTGCCAACAGCTTGTAGGCAAAGTCCGTTATGTGGGAGGAGTCGACGGTCTATTTCTTACTGGTTTGTGGTACCGATATGAGACGTGCAAATGCTGCAATTCCGTGAGAAAATTATCCTCTGCCTACCTTTGATTCTCTTATGTATGACCAGATTAAAAGGAGCTAAATATTTCTCTCGACTAGATCTTAAAAATGCATACCACCAGCTAGAATTGGATGAGCATAGTCGATACATAACGACTTTCATAACATCAAAAGGCATAGGTACAAGAAATTACTATTTGGCGTCCCCTCTGCTCCAGATATTTTTCAAAGAACACTGGAGGGTATTCAGACTTCAGAGTATATTACTTCAAGTCATCAAGAAATTATAATTTCCAATTCAACAGCATAAGTAATACTCGTTTGACAGTCGAAAGATTCACAACATGTCTATTATGTCAACATGACAATTGTCAATCCAATCACACTGATGACATCTTTACTTTCAGATCGATCTCACTTCTTACTTCAGAAGAACCATACGCACACACTCATTCACCGCAAAGCTGTTTCCGTTCTCAAGTTAAAACTAAAAGGATCCGCAAATGAGAATTAATACCATCTATACCAAAGCTTGTCACCGCAAATAGATAAATGGATTGATATCGCATACACACACACGCGACAAAGAAATCACTTGACTTCTTGAGTATATCTCTGTGTCGTCCCTTTGAAAAAAAAAGAAGGAAAACACAGGATATTGAATTTTTATCTACAGGTGTCCTCTTCCATAGTCATAACCCCCAGACATAGGTACCTATATGTGAACTTACTTCATCCAACATGCACGAACAATCGGTAGAAATCTCTGGCATACAAGACCACCACCTGTCCACCACCCACTCAGCCACAAGCCACACAATTTCACGCTATCTCCAACCACACATACAGACACTGACTCACCCACCCACAATATATCACCCAGTTCTGTTCTAAACCGGAAATAAAGAAGGAAACTACTTGTGCTGTCAATAAACGAGCAAAGCTTGTTCCATCGGATCCGACGACGCACGACGAAGACCGACACATAGGATGCATGCAATTGGAAGTCGAGTGTATGTTCGATCCGCTACCGGTAGTCTGTGGTGAAATTTATTAAGAGCCCAAACATATAGTAGTGCAGCTACTTGAGTGGATACCAAGTGTTCACCCCCCACCCCCCCTCCGCCTTGGCACTGGTTTAGCATGTTTGCCCTTCTCAAGTCAAGAGGTGCTAGATAGAAGGAAAACCCCACTCTCGGCATGTACGTATACAGGACTTTTGAATTTATGCTTTCAGTTAATGGTATAATATACTTACAGTGGACCTGTAGCTTCATGCGTTTACTCACTGATGGAGGCACTCCATTCGATGCTATGCACATGTATGCGCCCATTTCCGATCGCGTGACTTTTGACAGCGTCAGCATTTCGCCCTCAACTGCCAAAGCTATCAAATTGTCGTGTACACAGTTGCAAGTCAGTCAATATTGTTAAGAACATGAAAAGAGAGAGAGAGAGAAAAAAAGGATTATTTTTTTTACCAATGTAATATTCAATCGGGCTGACGAAAGGAAATTCACTTAAACATAACGCTTATCATTTGACAGCAGAGTGACAGTGGTGCGGAAAAGTTAAAGGATTTATGGGCACTTTTGGTAAGCTTAAGTCTGTCATCTGGTAGCCTATATGTAAAAAGAAGCCAACTTTGGCAATGATAGACGACAAAAAGGGCAAAGGCTAATTTGTGATAGGACAGAACATTGTGGTGACAAGCACATGTTTCCCTCATTTTGACATTCGTAGCGCAACATGGCGTCTGCGACGAAGAAACAGACGGGAAGATATTATGCATGGCATGTTTTAGACATCCGCGCATTTTGAGGTCGTTATATCGACTCGGACGGCTATGACATTGACATTCATCCAACTTGGTACATAGCTGAGGGCTTTAACTCCCTACTCCCAAGTCGTTCTCCATCGCAGCCGTTTTATTTTTTCACTTTTCAGTAAGTCAGTGCCGGTCGTAAGGTCATTGAAACTGCTCATCCACACTCCGTCGATACAAGTTGGATCAAAAGTCACCCCTAGACATTTTTTTTTCACTTTCGATAAACTTCCTACTTTCGGACCATATAGAAAAACCGGTATGACTGGGCACTAACGTCTGGCCTTCTATAAGAGATGTCGTTACATATTAGATGCCTTGTTAGTTCGAGGATTGACAAGAGCGATTCTTGGTTTGATTTCTTAACCGATGCCATATTTTGCGAGATGATAGTAGCTAGGCGGCAAGAAAGGTTAACCTACTCCAAGTTTCATCTGTCCGTTGTGAAGTTTTGCCAAGTCGGCGCTGTTTTGAGAGTCCTTTTTCGACATCATCAACTATTTCTGTAGATTCTCATTAACATCCAGACCAATTTTCGATTCCTCCGTTTTAATACTTTTTATATAGTCGATAGATTGGACATATAGAGCGTATAGTCCACTCACCAATTCATTGGTCCAGGCACTAAATCTTGTAAGCTAT
The DNA here is from genome assembly GCA_949372485.1 of Cheilosia soror. Classification (NCBI taxonomy): domain Eukaryota; kingdom Metazoa; phylum Arthropoda; class Insecta; order Diptera; family Syrphidae; genus Cheilosia; species Cheilosia soror. The sequence goes on from OX443563.1 coordinate 92,979,952, forward strand.
CCGAATCCGAAACGCGCGCCGGCCGGCCATATTTTGCGAAGATTTCTATTAGCTATGCCATAATTTTCACTATTTATAGAGACGGAACTGACAAAGTGTGGGTTCTCTTCTTGATGTATCTCTCCCTCCCTGATGCCCATTTGAAAGTGACAAGGTCTCCATCGTCAATTGTGAGTTCAAGGCTTCAGGTTTTGATTAAACCTCTTGTGACCCATAACCCAATACTTGAAGTTTTGTTTTGAGGGTGACTTTCGACAAGCCGGGCACAAATTTTTAACATAAAGTAAGAAGTTCAATGTTGAGCTTGTCAGCACTTGCTATAGTAAACTTACAGGCACATGTGAGATTGGCGGACTTATTGTTTTGTTTTGCATGCCCATGTAATTGTTTTGATCGCTTTTTTTAAATGTCCATCGGGGAGACGCTTCTCTTCCTTTGAAAGATCTTCCTTTCTTCTCTTCTGTAGCACAAACTTGTAAGTGTGCATCTTTTGACACTTTTTTCAATGTGCGTATACATATCTCTGGCTCATTTGCTGGCTAGTATAGCCAATAGTAGTTTCAGCTAACAATTTCAATGAAGTCGGGACACACGTTTCGTCTGATAGTGGCTTTTGAACATTAGAAAACTTCTCAGAGTATGCTCGTTGAAGATGCCAACATGCTAACCACTGTTAAAAATTGTTCGTAGCTTCCTTCGTTCGACACTCGAGCTCTGAATATGACTGCGACAGGAAAATAGTCAAAGAACGCTTTTGCCCCTTTAAACTTCAGCCTTTTTTAGGATATTGGATGTGCATCGAATGGCATATGATCAGTTTGGTTAACGAGCGTTAGTCGAAGGTCTTCCCAATACCTAAGAAGTACATCTCAAGAGTTTACAAAGACCTAACGCAAGTCAAAACCAAAGAAGGAAACATTGTATTATCGCATTTGGTATTTGGAATTTTGGAAAAAAGAAACTCGACCAAACCTAGATCTAACAAATAATCGGATCTAGCTGCTGAGTTTTTCAATGCCTCAGCAAATGAATTGGTATAGAGAGCAAACAAATTTGTTCAAATGGGCTTGGGTGTGGAAGTCCTAGATAGCGCCAACTTCAAAGGCCCATGTCTCCTTATCATCATATAAAATAATTTATCAGCAATAATATATAAAAGCCTCATATACCGATCGTCAAAAAGGTATCTGTCAGTGCTTGGAAAAGGTAGGCTATACTCTTCTATACTATACTCACTTCACAGCTTAAAAATGACCTAGGAATTCCAAACCGATATCAACCTACATTTTGGAAGTGGATAGAGCTTTGTCTTTATTTGGCATTCGCGTCAAAATCGTCGGTGTTTGTGCTGGGTCGGATGGCTTTGGAGAACTGTCACTGTTTCTGTTGGAAAGATTACCAAACCAGCCTTCTGATGTCAGAAATGGGTTTCGACAGTCTGCCATGTGATGTTATGTAATTTTTTTAAACGTCCCATAAGTTAAATACTTGAAAAATTTGTCCGAAACTAAAAAGTCAGCTTCGAAGGTATGTACATCTTTCAAAAATAGCACACTCTTGTAATAGGGTCGCATAGGGTGTGAGTTCATCATAGAAGACAAGGCTGTCTATTGGGCCAAAACTTAAACCAATTCGCCCAAACACTTAGACCCTACAGAACCTAAAAATGGCTTCAATTTTGATTGAGAGGCCAACCGCTTCCAAATTATCAAAGAAGTACCTTCCAAGATGTTTCCTTATATTCCGAGCAAAAGCTTGACATTTACAGAGGAGATGAGTAATATCCTCGCAATACCTGCACGTATCCGTATTAATCTCCTAGCGAGCTTCCTAAGAAGGCAGTGCCCAGGCAGTATCACTATTTGTAACTTTGATCTGCTGAGTTTTAAAAGTTCTAGAGATTTTATCCGATCTATCTCAGGCCACAAGGACTTTGAGACCCTGTGACCTTCTATATGTGACCATTTGAGCCTCTTTCTAGTTTTCTCTTTCTTTATTGGTGGTCCTATGCCCTCAATAGTTTCATTTTCTGAAAGGCTATGTAGGGAAACTGATGCTGGTATATTATTTAACATATTTTGCCAAATTGTCTTCCAATTGGTATAATCCTTAACCTCATTTCGCTGAAATTTGGTGACAAATCAATTTACTTTGCATACCCAAAAATGAAATAAAAAAAAATAGAAGTATATATAATTTGACTGGTAACAACTTACCCTTCGTCTTTTGATGGGACCCATTGCGTGCAATGATTTCTCTGCCATCTTCACGACGCCACGTTATTTTGGGCTTGGGGTGTCCTCGTGCGCGACATACCAGTTTGGCGGAGCCACCCTCCGGTACCATCATATCGCTGGAAGTTTCTTCGTTCACAATATCGGGTGGTATCACAACCTCAAGGCGTGCTGTCTTTGATGGTTTTAGCCCGTTTTTATATTCCGTTTGTCAATTCATTGTTGCGACATTTATTGTTGTTAATATTCGTCGGTTTGACAACAGTTGCATTCACCCAGGCAGTCACACGAGTCACACGATAACAGTCACAGCAGCAGCAGCAAATGAGGGGGGGTGGAAAGAGAAAAAGCAACAAAAATGAATCAAATTCAAATTGTATGTATCTACTTTGAAACAAAAGATAATAAATAAAAAAAAAAAACTGTTGAAACAATACTGGTTTCTTTTTGTTCGAAGAGGGCGGATAGGGCTTTTATTTATTGCATTTTTACTTGCCTTTGGGCTGTTTATTCGGTACCGTACTGTTGTCCTTGGAGTTGGGTTGGGTGTCTCCTCTTGGGGGGCAAACATGCCATCAGGGAAAATTTGTTTATAAATATTCTTAAGTGGATTGCGTTGACAGTTCAAATTGTCACGAATTTAAACTTGTGAATGGTGGTTGTGAATTTTATTGGCTATTAAGAGAAATTTATGGATGACGATTGTTTTGTTGGTGTTGTCTGTCAGAGTGATTGATTGAAGGGGAATAATTTGAAAAAGATGCGCGCCAAACAGGACACAAAGGAGTGATTGGTGATGAGCTTAATTGCGGAGGGTTTATTTGCGGAAGTCGGATTATGGTATCAGAAATACTTGATTTTATGACTCCTTTGATGGGTTTATTAGTTGGCTCGAAGGTGAACTTAATTAAATGAAGGAGGCCATATAATTTGTAAGTTAGGTACAATCAATAAGTTCTGTTAGTTTGGGATGGGAAATATAAACTTATTTCAATGCCTTGTCTTGGTTATTTAGGGGGTCATTTTACATATTAAAAAACTATCCTCTCCAAAACTTTTACACAGAAGGTTCCTACCTATATCTGAGAATAAATCATTTTAAGTAAAAAAAAATATTTTAAGTGCAAAGTCGATTTCCTATATTCGAAACTTCAGCTTCGAATATTTCCAGCTTTATTAAAAAAACAATTGGTCCAAGGATAGTTTCATATATGAAAATACTTAGACCAAGACTTTTAAGTAGTGTCACACTTCGTGGTTGCAATACGACTGATCTTTATTCAATAAGAAAAGCTTTTTACAATGTATGTACTAAATTAGTTTATACAGTAGGGTGTAAAAGTATTCATACATTACAGATAGGACAGTGTGGACCGCCCTATCCTCAAGTCAACACCGCAATAAATGTACCTATTTGGTTTGCCTAATCTCCAATTATTCATTTACATATAGGCTGTAAAAGATATGCACAACCTGATGGGTCTCTAAAACTTTCCTATATAAATGCTGTCATACGGAGAAATGGTTTCAGGCATCCACATAATATAGCGGGCAGGAGAATGGAAAGTCGCCTTTTGTGATCCCATTGATCACTTTTCGCCGACATGTATGAATTGAGTTAAGGTAACCCAAGTAGGCCGTTCTGGATCTGCACTTCACTAGTCTATAACGAAGCCCCAGAGTCGATAAACAAGAACGAGGACTATAATTAATCAGTTGGTTGTTTTGGTAGATCGCTTTTTTGTTAAATTTAATATATCAGACGATTGCCACTTCGAGTCACCGTTCGGTCATTGTATGGTTTCTTGGATAAAAAAGATCATAGAGCTCCAATTAAAAATAGAGAGCAATTGCGAGTATCCAGTAATGGTAAATGGAGACGAATATAGGTAGAGCACTGCTAGAATAATTTTTACTTTTGCAGCTGACACCATCCATACCGTCCACGTCCTTGTATGCGTTACTGCCTGAAATACAATGACTTCCTCTTTGTGAAGTAAACAGATAAAAATACACGTCAACAAGATATAAATCGCTATACTCCTAAAGAATTCGGAATAATTGTTTTGATTTTATTGCGGAATAATTCGTGCAGCGTGAATTTCGGCGCCGATTTCCCGATCGTTCGACACCAACTGGGAAAAAACGACTACATTTACCTGGGAAATGACGAGAAAACAAACAAGTTGACGTCAAACCCCTACCATTGAGTAAACCTTCAAAGAAATTATCAAAAGTAAAGGGTTTTCCAATGAGAGGTGTTATTGTGAATGGCCCGCTATTTCGGTAGCTGTCACTTTTGAAGCTTTTATATTCTTTGACATTTGACAAGTAGAAACTACGCCATTACTAAAAATGGAACGATACACGCTTCAACAACGCATTGAAATTATTTAAATTCACTACAAAAATGGTGAAAATCTTGCAGTCACAGTTCGCAAAACTAAAGCATTTTTTTGCCGTCGTGAAGCACCTTGTCGGACCGCAATACAGAAATTGGTGGAAAAATTCGGGCTGTTGGGACAAGTTAGTGATGTGAAGAATAAAACCCGTGCACGTCGCTCAAGAACAACTGAGAATATTGCAGCTGTAGCCCAAAGTGTTGAAAAAAACCCAGGTTTGTCCATTCCTCGTCGTTCTTTGGAATTGGGCATTCCACAAACGTCATTTCACCCTATCCTGTCTGGCAACTGTCATCTTAGAAAGCATATCAAAAGACTAGGACTTTCAGACACAGATCTGTGTAGATTCTGCAATGATATAGGTATCGAGGAAAACATCACACACACACTATGCGAATGTCATGGCATAGCAGGTACCCACTCGGTATAAAGTTTTGGGAAATTACTTTTTTAACAACATAGAAGAGATAGGGCTTGTCGACCAAGCGAAGATATTTAAATTATGTAGGGAAATATAATGCTTTAGGGAATGTCCTTAGGTTCATCAAGGGATGCGATGGGCCTACTAAGGTGCCTAGTGTCTTGTGATGATTCTCCTCACAGCCGTGAATCTAACCTAACCTAACCTAGTTGGTTCGCATAGAAGAGTATGGGACAACGCGAGATGCTGCCAGGCCGGCCTCTAAGCAACCTTTTTGCTGAGAATATCGTAGCTGTGGCTTGTTGCAGGGGACGACCGACGTGCCACGCAATTGCCCATCAATCGGCGGTTTTTACAGAGAATTTTGTTGAAAGGCTATTAGATCTTCCCTTAGAAAGTAGTCAGTGCATCAGCTGTTATATATTGAAAGCCAAGTGCTTGTAAGCTAGGCTTAAGCCATCCTGAATCTAAACCACGATGGAGACAACTTTTCATCGAAAAACATCTGAGCGACGAGGCTTATTTCCCATATTTTTTTGACTCTTGAAACCCTCAAAGAGAATATCCGTCAAGAATGCGACGACCTATGTCTCAAAGCCGGAAGTTCTGTCAAGAGTTGCCAGAAAATACCATAAATCCGGCCCGAATGGTCATCAATTCTGAAGGCGCGCGGTCACTCAGCCGATATAATTTTCTCGACTTCATGAAAAAAAAAAAAATAAATAAATTAAGACATCAAATATACGTAATCCAAAGAGAGACCCAAAGTTTTTGATTACACAAAATTACAGCCATAAAGAACATAGGATGACAACTGCTGCGCAACCTTGTATTTGCCTTAAATCGACAAACTTTAAAGAAATTTCTATACAATGTCACAGAAATATTGGGGTGTTGTGAATTACAAAATGATGACCCAGAGCCAAAGGATATTTTTTTTCTTCATAATTACCAACATACAAAATAGTAAAGACTAATCTTCAATACTTTTCTAATCAAAATTCATAAAAGAAAAAATAATGATCTCATCGAAAGATCATGATGTTGACCAAGTGTCTTTTTGTGGCAGTAACCTCAAATTCAAGCAGCAATCATGCTAAGAAGACGATTTCCTAAATTTCATTAAATCATAAGTTGCAGGGTAGTTGCCGTCACAAAAAGCAATGAAAGTGGTCGCAGCAATTGAAATGATTGCTGCAATTAAAATTTGCACGGTGTGATGACCTGAATAGTCCTTGCAAGCAAGCGATTGTACGTTCTACATCTGCAATTTAACGCTGATTTTCCAGCTACTTGGTTGTAAACAAAACATCTTGCATTGTGTGTTAGTCGGCTCTCACATTGAAGCAACAATCAATAAGCAACTGGCAATAGGAAACACGCAAAATTATCGCTCACAATTATTTTACATTGAATTAAATAAGAGGTCTCACATCAAAGCAACTAAATATCGCTCGAACGAAAAATGTTGCTGATTGCTTATTGGCAGTTGCTATAGCAACTATAGTTGCTTATTGCTTGTTGCCTCAGTCTGAGAGCCGCCTTATATGTCGATTCCTTTGTAGGTAAATCCATTTTGACAGGAACGCTTATGGGCATAAGATTGTCTGTAAATTTAAACTCAATCGATTGAGCGGTTTTCGAGATTTAAGATTTTAAATGCTTTTTGTATGGGCGGTACCACACCTCTTTGTCTAATTTTAAGCAATCTTCACAGGAGTACTCCTGGGCCAATACCTAGGATTATTTGTAAATTTGAGCTAAGTCAAGTTGTTGGTTCTAGGGAAATAAGATTTTTAATGTTTTTTATGGGCGGTGCCACACCCCATATCTAAGAACCATCTCGGGCCAATTTTAAAGATAGTCTGAAAATGTGAGCTCAATCGGCGCAAAATTTTTCGAGTTTTTGAAGCATACACAAACCAACATAACATTTATATGTACATAGCGATTTGTGTTTATCATTTGTTTCAAATAGCGTAGTACGGTTCCGCCCAGAACGGTCGCGCCCAAATTGCTCTTCCATGAGCTGCATTTTGTTGCCTCACATGCTGCAATATACGCGTTGCTATCTTCACTATAATTAGTTGCCTGTCTTCCAAATATTCAGCTTCTTCTTCAAATACAATATGATCCATTTTGCGTCAATTTTCGATGAAATATGAAATGAAACTGAACTCACTCACAGTCGCAAAATAATTGCAAAAAGCGATTGCAGCAATCACGAAAAATGATTATTTGCGTGTACGAAAAAAGTCGCTAGCAGCAATCACATTGCTTGCATGGTGTGACTACTCTCTGCAAGCACTTGCAAGGAAATTTTAAAATTCGAATTCTCAGAATGATTGCTGCGAGCACTTTCATTGCTTGTTGTGACAGCATCTATGTCTTTGCTAACAATAATTCTCTTTCAAGTACGATTAAAAGGAATAAAAAACAAAAAGTTTAAGGCGGCACTCAAACTGAGGCAACTAGCAAATGTCAGTAAGTAATACGCAATTTTATTTTAGTGTATTCTCATATTAAAGCAACAATTGCCAGAAATTTCTATCTATAATGTAATCCTTATCCTTTTCTGGAAGTTTTACTTCAGCTGCGGTTGCTTTCCAAGCTTTTTTAAAGGACATCCCTTCTGCTGTGTTTTTTTTTCTAGTCAAATCGTAAGTACAAGAATATTTCGTCCATAATATCTACGAATTTTTTATTAAAAACTGGATCGTTTGACAAATTTTTCAAAAATTAATCAAACGAAGTATGCGCAAACAACATGCGCTCGCCGTGTATCGCCAGCGATAAAAATTGCCGCAATCGGTAACATTTTTCATTCGACCGATATTGAGTTGCTTTGATATGAGACCTCAAATTTAATGTGAGCGATAATATATGTTTCCTATTGCCAGTTGCTTATTGATTATTACCTCAGAATGAGAGCCGGCTTAAAAGATTCCCGCAACTAAGCAGATGGGTATTTTTATTAGTTCCCAGAAGTTTGCAAACTGCAAAACTGATTCGAACAACAGTTGACGGGAATAAAAAGTCGGAGCTAAGGATAGATTCTTCAAAGAAATATCGTTCATATAATTTTAACAGTGTACATAGTTACAAAGAAACTTTGTTGCTCTTGTTGTTTAAAATCAACGCACGTCCAACTAATCTACTCGTAGATATCTTCCCAACACGTAGGTATAGCTCATTGGGTGTCATGAACTTCAATCCCTTTCACCATGCAACAAAGTACCAAAACAAAATAGGATTTTCCATCAAAATCTCACTCCGCATAACTCGCCATAAACCCATTAATATTTCGATTAACTTGTGTCACTTTGAAACTTCCATCACGAGGACAACTCATGTATTCCAGGCAGATACCTACTCCAGTCAAGTCATTGTCTAGCGCTATCGGTCACAATCGAGAGGGGTTAACGAAAGTTTCCATTGTAAGCTAACCTCGTTTGTAAGCCACATTATTTAGGTACACGTATACACACAATAACCAACCTGAGTAGAAATGCAACAAAGGGGTGTGTTACCCTTGTGAGACCTCTAATTTAAGATGCAAATTTCTATAGTACAAATCGAAAAAAATATAGAAACAAAAATATGTACATGTAAAACCTGTCGTTGGGTGATAATTACTTGCATTTTCATTGGATCCGTGTTCACTTGACACATATACTGGCCGGAGTCCTCCATTTTGACATTTCGTATTACCAGTGTCCATGTATTGAAGTCATTATGTGTGACAGTTAATCGATCATTGTTCGTTATAACATGCTCGTGAATGGCTAGAATCGCTTTGGCGTCGGCCTTTATCCATGCCACCTAAATTGCGAATAGTGTGTACGTTGCAGCGGTCCAAGTGAGATACCGAAAAATAAATAAAATACAAACGCAAAAAGAATAAAAACAGGACATTTAGGGTTTCGGTGTGTATGGGAAGTTCAAATTGCATTTTGATGCGATGACGTCGATAGAGCACCATCAATCGGGGTTTTTGTTATCCCAACGTTAGACGCCATTGTGTTGGTCGTCATCATCATCACCATCATGAAGAACAACAACGAAATCAGCGTGGTCATCGTGGCAGCAGTGGTGTCATCATTTAGGGTTTTGAGTTTTAGCAAAATCATATGTCCGAGGGTAGAGATATAGTGTCCAGCGGGTTGATTATATTGACATCATATGGTGGTGCAGTAATGGGATTTGGATTTGGATTTGTCAGTGAGGTTTCATTAGAAGGGATTGGATTTTTGTTTTTTTCATGATCGATGGGTGGATAATTTTTGGGAAAGAAAAAAAAAACAGACATTTGATTAGAAATTTCATTATGATTCGTTTTACTATTTTTAGATATGGCTTAATGGAATGAACAAAAATTTAGATGGAATTTTGTGCTGATGATGTGCGACAAAGAAAACATTTCAAACTACATAATATATAACAGTTATCATGCATAAATGAATAGAAAATTTGGTGCAAAGTTTGTTTCGGTTTTTACTCAGTGCGCTTAGTCTAAACTTAAGATTAAAATGCTGTGCAGATTGCAGTGATGAATTTTTGGTTAATTTATATCAGGGAATTTTATTTAACAACTTTTTGTAATCAATTTGGTAGACGTATTCTAGAAAAATATTTTAGTCTCAATTTTTAACTTTAAATAGAATTATTTTTTTTTAAACACGTGCATAATGAGCTTCTCACTGAAAGTATATTAATATTAATTGAAAATAAATAATTTACATAAATAAATTTGTGTAAAAAAAAAATATTAGATAAACCGCATATTTATTATACATATTATATACCAAGTCAAAAATGTGTAAATCACGCCTCAGCTTACAGCCTTGTAGCTCAAATTTGGAATGTAGGTTCGTTCTGCTAAAAGCACTATAGGGTTAGAAAAGAGGGTGAACTTTTTTTCAATTTGTATGAAAATAAGAAGAGACTTTTAAAACGTCATCCTCTAAGTGAAAAGAAGGGTGAAAACTCTCATTTTGACTTTTTTTCATTCAACTTGCCTTTCCATTATATTCACAAAGTTAAGGCGGCTCTCAGATTGAGGCAACAAGCAATAAGCAACTATAGTTGCTATAGCAACTGCTAATAAGCAATCAGCAACATTTTTCGTTCGAGCGATATTTAGTTGGTTTGATGTGAGACCTCTAATTCCGAGTTTCCCAAAGTGTGCTCCGCGAAGCACTTGGTGCTGTATTGATTACACAGTACAAAAATGGGTAAAAATAAATCGTGTACTCCAGAACTTTTTAACTATCAAAATGGAAACGAATCAATGGCGTTGATAGCAAAAAGATTTGTTTTTCTACGAAGCTTGTTTTCGATGAAATGCAAGTTTCTAAGAAGACCGGAAGTTATGAGAACAGCAAAAGAAATGAGATTGGACGCAAAACTACTCCAAACAAAGATTTACCGGACACTTGGAGCCAATCCATTTTTAATGTCCATTAAAATTAAGGAGATTGTTGCACCTAAACTCCATCCAGAACTCAGGGCGCTGGTTTGTAGAACAAAATCTTAGTGGACGCATATTCCACAAAAAACACAGATTATGTTAACAAAAACCTAAGCAAAAGCCGGAATTTCGAAAGACTCCAGTTAAAAAAAAAAACATTTGCAGTTTTGGAAAAAAGTAGATTCTTTGGAGTGCCAAATCCAAGTTTAATTTATTTGGATCCGACTACTGTGCGAGAGGTACCAAGTTCAATCCCCGGAAAAACTCAAATTACGTTTTAAGGTTTTTTCCACTGCGGCCATACCTACCGCGAACGTCCGACAAACATCCGAGACTCTATGCCCTAAAACTGTCTTGAAAAGCTTTTTAAATCAGCCATTCGGATCGGACTCGGCTTAAAAATTTAAAGTTTCTTGTATTCGTCCCTAAAAAAAACTTAAAAAAAAAACAAATGGTTGTGAGAAGCTTGGCCTAGGGTGCCTATATGATCTGTTGCGCCAAATATGTCGGATTTTAGTAGAATATCTTCAGAAAAGATTGACCATTGACTGCCCTTTTAAAAAAATAAAGGCTATTCCAGTAAATATTGGTAGGTAATTTTTATTTTTTTTTTTTGAAACTGGAATTTTCAAGTCTTTGTTTTTCTGTGGCCAACTCGAAAATGAGTTAAAAATGTTTCTGAATTCTTTTTTTTTTGTTTTGTTTTTAAATATCTACTAGTTTAAATATTTTATAAAATGCTAAAAGTCACAACACGTATACTTATTAAAAATTAATAAGAAAACAAATAAAAATAGCTATGGTGTTTTCAATAACTACGAAAATTGGGATACTGACAGCGAAGTGCTCCGCGAGGAATTTCTCTCCAGAAAAGTGCTCCGCGATCAAAAAATATTGGGAACCGCTGCTCTATTTTAATTCAAAGTAAAATAATTGTGAGCGATAATATTGCGCGTTTCCTGTTGTCAGTTTGCTTATTGAATGTTGCATCAATGTGAGAGCCAACTAAATCATTACAAAACAGCTCGAAACCGTTTTTAAGCAATATTTCCCCGTGTATTTTGAGCTATCACTCATATTTCTTCTCCGTGCAAAGACTGAGCTGCAATAAATTTAAAACAGAAATTCAATTCAACGATAAGGTTACAGTATCAGTACTCAATACATCAGTGAAAAAACAACTGCGACCTGATTCCCTGATAAAGTCATTCGTGAAAATTCGACTCCTACATCCTAAACCAGAATCAGACTATAGCTGAAGCCAGTCTTGAACGCAAGGAAAGTTGACTCTGAATTTGCACAACCAGCCGCAGTTTCTGTGTCATTTCATCAGATGGCACATCCATGGAAATATGGTAGGTAGGTAGGATGTGCCTCGTAAGGAAATCGAAACTCCAGTGATATCAAAAAGGAAAAACCACCCTACCTGAGACGGTTGATTGCTTTGATAGTAGAATCCATGATAAAGATATCAAGGGAGGAGGTAAATCGAGCAGAGCATCTAGAGCGCACTTGGGAAGCCAAGACAGACCGTTCTTTGGAGTTTTGTGCAAAAGACAGTTACAATCTCCTCTCCACCAAACAACCGACGCATAGGCTAGAAAAGGCCTTATCATAGCCGTATATAGATCCAAAGGACCTTTTTAGGAGATAAGCCCCACGTCTTAGCGAGAGCGCCTTGGATGTCTTCGACTTAACATGCTTTGCTCAACGAAATTTCTTATACAGGGTTACTCCTATATATTTCGCTTCATCGGAGATCTGGATAATTACTCCTATTAGCACAGGTTGAGTCAGACCTGAAAAACCTCAGTTTTCAAAGTTTTAATCGGTCATAACTATAGGGGCAACTGCATGTTAGCACAGCACAGACAGTCATGGTCCTATAGAAACTATGGCAACATCATCCGCGTATGATAGACGTTTGAACCGTTTAGGGTATGTAACATAGAGTCAACTAAAGGGTCCGCCATCTAACGTTTTTTTTTTCAACTAGTGCTTATTTCGCGAATGGTAACACTTAGCTCATGTCTGATTTGACAGATAATTAGTTTTATCCTTCCGCTGAACGAATATTGTTGTGTATACGCTTGAACAACGCTGGGAAATATTGCGACATTACTTTGAAAATCATGGTAATGTTGCAGAATGTGTGCGAAAATTGCGTACGGATTTTGGAAGAAGAGAAGCACCGTCAGCTCCGTATGTTCGTTATCTTGTGAAAAAAGTGAAAGAAACTGGCATCCTCATCGATAAACCAAAGCGTGAAAAGACAGAAAAGCCGATATACCCAAAACCAGTCACTGTTTGGTGCGGATTTTGGTCCAGAGGCATAATTGGGCCATTTTTCTTCGAAAATGAGCAAGGAGTGGCCGTTACAGTCAATGGCGATCGTTATCGGGCCATGTTGAACGAATTTTTTTTCACAAAAATTGAAGAGGAGGATATTGGCAACATTTGGTTTCAACAGGACGGCGATACGTGCCACACAGCCGAAGTTACACTCGATGTTTTGCGCCCTGTTTTTGAAGATCGCATTATCAGCCGCAGAGCTGATGTCGTTTGGCTACCGCGGAGCTGTGATTTGATACCGTTGGACTATTATTTGTGGGGTGCCGTAAAAGAATAAGTGTTACGCCGACATGCCAGATACAATTGACGCTTTAAAGGACAATATTCGTGAAGCCATTGGTGAAATACAGCTGCACACAATCGATAATGTGCTTAAAAATTGGACCGATCGTGTAGGCAGCCGAGGCAGCCATTTGAATGAAATTATTTTCCATTATTAACCGGAAGGATTGTACTTTCAAATAAAAAAAGAAATTTGAGAAAATATTCAGTGGTTTTTTTTTATAGCATTTTCAAAAAAAAAAAAGTTATTTGGCGGACCCTTTACTTTTCAGAGGATAGACTAAAAGATTCGTTTCCTTAAAACTAACTATTTAGTACTAAGGTCAATCTTTCATGTCAGATTCTTCTCCATTTGCCACTAAAATGGTAAAATCTTTTAAGGTCCCCTAAATCGAAATTTTATTTTTGGCAGAACAATTTTGACAAATAAAATTAAAATTAATGGTAAAATTAAATTAGACCGCGTGGTGTTGTTTATTTTTCTATCATGGCCACATATAATACTTTAGCTGAACTGATTCACCAAAATCGTTTCATATATTTTATTAATTTTCATTAAGCCGCTCGTGGGTGTAGGTTGATCAAAGTGGACCCTTTCTCAATTCTCCACCATCGACACTAAATCATCAAAGGCAATCCCCATACGGCTAGAGACGAGATTGTGGAATTGATGTAACCATTTCTTCCTGGATCTATCTGGAGGACGCCAGCCTGATGATAGGGATTCCATAGAACGTCTTGGGATGCTAACTAGGGATGTGGGTTATTCAATTCAATTCAATTCAATTCAGTCCGCCTTATAACAGAATCACCAAGCTGTCTAAAAATGACCCAGCCTAACCAAGTCTACAGGAACACTTAGCATTGCTCCTTTCATCACTCGTGAATAAGATCAAGAGATGCTTTAAGTTGTCCACCTGTTTTAATGGGACTCCCCTAACATTCAGAGTGCATTGAACAGGCGTTCTGGAGATGACCATCACTTTCAGATTTTTGTTCACATCTTTAAAAATTCACTAATCTTCAAGTTACTTAAGAAATGTGTAAAAAAAAAGAACGATATTCATTATCCCAATAAAACACTCCAAGTATATTCTGACCCCTTAGAGCCATAAACATATTCGTATGGCAGATGTTACTGTGCAGTGTGCATACACCCAAATCCAACCACAATCTTCCATTGCAACTATTGTCAACTTTCAACAATTCTACTGCAACTTCTGTTTCTGTAGAAACTGCTGCATTATATCATGGAATTTATCTCATTAAAACGCAAAAGTGTATAAATGTCCAAAAATTCGCATTAATTTAGTCCTAAAACGATCGTAAAGTTCATTTGAAACGATTGCAAAAAAAAATCGCTTAACCACCATTTTGCACTGTTACTATGAGATATAACCGGCTTCCTCTATTGTGTCACATACTCACATACACCTAGTTCCTACCTAGACCTACTTATATATTAAATTTTTGCGCAGCAAGGATGTATATGTATTTCTACAAGGATAGCCCATTAAGGGACAAAAAAAAATGCAAAACAAAATCTCGTCTTGTTGTTTTCAGTTAACTAAAAGTTAGTTTGTTCCATTATACTGCAAGGTATGCGGCAGAATGTTAGGTCCTTCTGGCAGTTCTCACTTTATAGCCCCTCCTCTCAGAAACAACAATACACATACCACAGCACACATGAACATGAAAAGGAGAATGAAAATTCGGCTAATTTTCAAAATAAAAAAAAAACTCCCCAACTATGTACATGTGTGTATACTGTATGTGTATTGTCGTGTTAAATTTGCTAAGGACATTGTTTAATTTGCAAACATGTGTCACTTAATTTCACATGGCATACACGCAGGACATTGAACAGTCATTTAACAATTGACCAAATCTGCCGTTTTCCGTTCGATACGAATAACCCAACCCAATCCATTCGATGGAAATTCATTTCAAGTGTATCCTGTGTTAGTCCTGCATTGAATTTTCATTTCCTCAGCTTAACACATTCGGTCAGTTCAGTACGCCACCAGAGAGTTATCTCTCTCTAAGCAGATACAATTTTCGCTACGAATTCAATTTTCGAAACGTTTTGCATGACACTCAACTGACGTTGTTGTACGAGTATAAGTCGATGTCCTTTTCGGCTTGGGTTTGCTGGTGGCCAGCAAGTAAGAGCTGCTTTTGCAAATGCACTGATTATTTCACAGTCAACGTCGGTAGCATTTGGTACAGTGTAATGTGGCTATTTCGTAAAATTGGTTGATTTTGTAAAATGCTGATTTTGAATTAAATTTTAAAGCGATTGATTGCATATTCGAATCCTTTTCAAGTACCTAACGCTTTTTACTATTTTATATAATCTTGGATGTCCGAACGTTCCCAGCGGCCAACAAGGACTCGGGCGATAGCCAAAGTATGCGGATGCGGATATCCATTGCGGAACAATACTCAACATCAAAAGAGGCTGGTAAAAGATTTGAAGTCGCAAGAGACGGCTAAAACCTTTGCCAACCACGCTTAACCTCTCAACGAATGCACCTCCAGAGTTAACTGGAGAGGATCAGTGGCAACACTGTCAACACGCCATCAGATCTGTCGCCGCCGACGTGCTGGGTGTCACTAAGCTGCCACAGTGAAAGCCCTGGTTCGATGAGGAGTACCGGATGGTACAAGCAGCCAAAACCGCAGCCTATCAGCCGATTCTGCAAACCAAAACCAGAGCTGCTTTGAGAGCTGCCTACGAACTCTACGGGCAATAATGAAGGGAGGAGCATCGGCTTCTCAAAAGCAAATAGAAAGGGCACGAGAAGCAAGCGGTTGAATATATTGAGGAAAGTTATTGCGGGGGCAATGTTCGGATGTTCCACCAGAGGGTAAAAAGATCTTTCCAAGGATACAAGGTCCGAAAAGAAGCCTGCAGAAATGAGCATGGGAATACGGTGATAGATCCACAGTAGGTGCTAAGGATTTGGAAAGACCAGTTCTGCAGGCTGTTTAAGATGAAACTCCGCTGTCAGCCAGACGCAGAACAATCCATTCATTCCGGCCGATGATAGTCAACATTTTCGTCCACCCGACCAATATGAGGTAAGGATAGCGATATCCAATTTTAAGTCCAACAAGACTGTTGGAGCAGATAGTCTACCGGCCAAGCTGTTTAAAGCGGGGGGAGATGACTTGGAAAAAGGATTCACCAACTCATCTGCTAAATTTAGACAGAAGAAAGTATGACCAATGAATGGAACCTGAGCATCGTGAGCCCCATCCACAAGATGACAGATAGGCTATCATAACTTCATTCACATCATTCTTGAAGCAATTGTGCTGAACTCGCAAGCTAACATCAGGTAAAATTCTTCAAAAGTCCGTTTAACTACTTGCATATGCAGATAATATTGACATTATCGGGAGAACTCAGTGAGCTGTCAGTGGAGCCTTTGCAAGCATTGAAACGGAGGCGGCGAAGATGGGTCTGGCTTTTAATGAGAACAAGATGAAGTACCTATAAGCTGTCATCGAGAAAGTACTCTCAACATCAGCGACTCGGGCAAAACGTCACAGTGGACAGATATAACTTCGAAGTTGTTATAGACTTTGTATACGTAGGCTCTTTAATTACCTCGCAAAACGATATCGGCGTGGAAATCAAGCGCAGAATCACTCTTGAGAATCGCCGTTTCTTCGGCCAAAGAAGGTATCTAAGATATCCCTCTCTCAAAGAACTATACGGAAATATTGTACAAGACCTTAATCATCCCGCGGTATTGCTGTATAGTGCAGAAGCTTGGACCTTATCGAAAGCTGAGGAAAACAGCTTGGCACGCTCTTGAGAGAAAAATTCTTCGAGTGATTTTCCTTCCAGTTTGTATCGACGGAGTGTGGAGGAGGAGACTCAACGACGAACTTTACGGGCTATACAGCGACTGAGATGGCTGGGTCACGTGGAGCGTATTGACAACAACGTATCAGCCCGACGAGTCCTTGTGTTCACCCTTGAGGGGCTACGAAGCACAGGAAAACCCCATCCTCAGGTGGCGCGGGCAATTGAACAGCAACCTCAACCAACTTGGTGTGCGTAACTGGAGACAGTTAGCTAGGGACGGAGCTGACTGGATGGGCGGACCACCGCGGACTGTGAACGCCATCTTAAAAAAGAAAGAACATATAAAAAAGTAGAGCACAATCATGCTATTAATATATTTGGTCATTTTTGGTCATTTAATGTCACTGTTTACATAATGTCGCCCAACGATAGCTGATACAGCTCATAGATAGCGTTGTTTTTAAGAATGTCATCTACAACATATAAAACAACTGTCCCTTCCTTTTCTTTCAAATCAGACAAGGCCATTGTCCTGTTAGATCACATATGATCGAGACATACCAATTATAGTAAACTGGCGCCCAATGCAGGACACTTGCATTTTTTGTGATACACATACAACTTTTCTTATACAAACGTCAAAAACATTTTCTATCATAAAAATTCCTTGATTTCCCAATAAAAAAAAAAACTGACAGCCCTTTTTTTCTGTCGCAAATTGTATACCTACCAATAATCGCTGCGCCGCACTTCACTATACTTGGTAAGCTTATAAACTGTGCCGCCTCATACTTAAGCCAAAACTAAACACCACCACACCAGGTGAGGAGGTCCTAATATGTGGTTCACAACTGTCACGTACTATTTTGGCTATTGTTCCATTCTAACCGCAACACTGATTTCCCAGTGAATTTGTCCTGACAGTGTCAACAGTTGTGCGCGCGTGTATTTGCCCTCGCGTACTATGTCTCTATATTCTAAGCGCGCCGTTGTGTCCTCGTGCCTATTTTTGCCAAACGATATCTACATAAGAACATTCCAGTCGAGCGTACTGTACACTCCTGAGTCCTGATGCGGGAAAGATGTACAATTTATGCCACCCACCCAACACACTCAGGTATTCACGTATGTATATTGTATATATACCAATTCAAATAAATTTCGAGGCAAACACATTATTGTGATTAAGTGAGCACTGTTCGTCGTAGTTGCTGTCATTGTCGTATTCGTGTTCCGTACGGAATCCTGATCAGTTCGCGTAGTGTGTACTTTTGCCGTGCGGCGAACACACCCCGCCATTCAATGCGATAACTGTGAGTTCTGATATCCTTTTGCGTGCTGCTACACAGGAGCCGGCATATAGTGCAGAGTGGGCAGATGGAATGCTGATGTTGATGCTGGCTGAATTTGTTTCCGCGAGGAAATTCGATACACAAGTGAATTTATATTCATTTGGTGAAATTGTTATCTGAACTCGGCTGAACTGAGAGTGGGAGAGCCAGAGCATCCGCCATCGTTATCCTTTTTGCAAATTATTATATTGGCGATGGGGGGGTTTGCTTTTCGAATGTGTTTCATTTTCATTGCCTGCGATTGTGGTGATGTTTAGGCACGCATTTTTGTGGTTTTTGAGCTCGATATTGTCGATATTGTGTGTGTTTAGTTGTTCGATTGAATTTCGGTTGTCGATAAATTTTTTTTTTTTGCTATTTTTCATTTCTTTAGTCTCGACGCAGGATTAATCGGTTTTTGGTCCATCGCTGGGTACGTGGTTTGAATATTTCAATGTTATCATTAAACTTGGAATAGATCGTGCATTATTAGGTTTAAATTAATTTAAGAGAGGAACAGGAGGAGGGGTATGTAGTATTAGGAATTTATTTATACAGCTCACTGATCCACTTTAAAATGGTTTTGCAAACAAATCTGCTTTAAGCATCAAGAAAAACCAGAAAATTCGATTAAACTTTTACTCTTCGATAAAAATAAATAAATAGATGGCGCAACAGGCGTGAAGACACCCTAGGCCTAGCTTCTCGCAACCATTCGTTTGTGTGAGTTTTTATTTTTGGGACGAATGGAAGGGACCTACAATTTAATGCCGAGTCCGAACGGCTGAATTGAGAAGCTTTTTCATGACAGTCATACTCTCGGATGTTTGTCAGACCTTCGCAAGAGGTGGCGCTGTAGAAAAAACCTTAAGATGTGCATAATTTGTGTTTTTCCGGTGATCGAACCTGGGATCCCTCGCGCAATAGTCCAGCACACTCACCACTGCGCCCACACTTCGATAAATCCTGAAAAAAAACCCCGAGAAGTCCAAATTTTGTATCGATTCAATTGACCACAAATGACAGTACTTTTTACAAAGACGAGCAATTCAAAGCCATGTCTAGCCATGCCATTCGCCTGTGCAGGATGACAATGGAGAACGGTCGCTGCTCCATCAAGATGTAACAACCTCACCGTGAATTTCAACGTCAAAAAAGATTTAGACAAGGTGACGCGTTGACATATGACTTTTTTCTATATGATATTCTTTAGAGAGGATAGTGCGAAACTCAAAGGCTACGATATTTCAAAAGTCCGTCCAATTAATTGCATTTGGCGATAATATTGACATAATTGGTAGACAACTAGTCAGTAGTACACTTGCTGGTATAGAGACGGAAGCGGCTAAAATGGGTTTAGCAATCAACGAAGAGAAAACCAAGAGGTATCGGACAAAACGTCACAAACGCCACAGCTCTAACTTTAGGGTAGTAAAAAGCCCTTTGCCTACCTCGGCAGCTCGGCTCTGCTATAAATTCTAATAAAAAAATAAAAGAAGAATAACTGTTGCCAATCGCTGTTTCTTTGGGCTAAGATGGCAATTGAGTAGTCCTACTTTCATCCCAATTTCTAATTAGATTCTATGTAAGATCTTGATCGTCCCAGTCCTACTTTAGGGCAATGAAGCTGGGACTAGAGTGAATGCAGATATCCTCGGTCGCTTCTATAGAAAGATTCTTCGTAAAACATTTGCTTGAAAAAATTATGCATTTTGTACTCGTAGAGCGGATAAAAACAAATGCTTCGGGTCCAGCGTTCGTATAAGCCAAGATATATCTGGTTTTTCCAGATATTTGATAATCTGCCAGATAAGCAGATTTCAAGAGCAAAACCAGATCTGGATACCAGATTTAAACTCATTCACATAAAAACTAACATTTTATTATTTATAAGTTCAGAAATGTAAATTGTTAAACTAAAAGAGGCAAAGCTCTACTTTATCGACCATAAACACGAACATTACCCATCTAGTGGCTGCGTAATAATAATAATCTACTATTACTTTCCCATACCACTGTCGTTTATTTATTTTTCGATAACTTTCTTAAACCCGAATATTTAAAACTCAAAGAAGTTGAAAACGTAGACTATAAAGATTCCAATAATTTATTGAACTCTCTAATTTGTACTTGAGGGTCAATATAGAATTGCTTTTGAAAACAACTCGCATAACATCAGTTGAATTACAAGAATTCAAAAATAATTGCCTTGCGTTTTATATTGAACTTTGTGATCAGCTTTTGAAGCGTTTTGATTTAAAAAGTGAACATTTTCAAGCTCTAGGTTTGTTAGATCCAGAAAAAACTGTCCATAAAACTAATACTTCACTTTTAGGCGGCTCTCAGATTGAGGCAACAAGCAATAAACAACTAAGCAACTAGCAACTGTCAATAAGCAATACGCAACTTTATTTTAGCCTATTCTCACATCGAAGCAACTGTATTGCCTGAAATTTCTAACTAACATGTCATCCGACGACTCCCATGATTCGATTTTTCTAATGTGGTTCCATTTAAGAAAAAAAAAGACAAAAGAAAAGGAAATATTGGGTGCACCCTGTATTTACTAATTTAATAAATCATGGTGGAAATATTTGCGCTAAGGAACTCAGAGCATATCCCACCCAATTTCAAAACTCAATCGAATGAGCCCCGAAACGTAGTATGCGCAAATGTGTCAATAATGACAAATATTGCTACTAGGAAGCAATATTATGTTGCTTTTCAACATGCGCGTTGTATCGCTAGCGATAATTATTATAGCAACCAGCAACATTTTTCGTTCGAGCGATATTTAGTTGCTTTGATGTGAGACCTCTAATTTAATTCTATGTAAAATAACTGTGAGCGATAATATTGCGTGTTTCCTATTGCCAGTTCAATAAGCGTTGTTGCCTCAATGTGAGAGCCGACTTAAGATTATTTTGTCTGTTTCCTAATACATATATCAGCTTCTGAAGATCTATAGGCTTTAGACTCCCAGTATCGAGAAATACGTCATTTGAACTTTTTTGAAATATTTGGGGAAACACTTAAAAGTATAAGTATTCAGGACTTTTGGAGAAATGTTTGTCTAACAAAAAGGGGTGATAATTCGATGGCTTTTCCTCTTATGTCCGCATTCATTTCTGGAATTTTTTCACTACCACATTCTTCCGCAAATGTGGAACGAACTTTTTCGACAATAAACCTAAACAAAACAAAAACAAGAAACCGATTAAAAGCCGAAACTTTAGCAGGAATTCTGCTTACAAAAGACTACTTGAAGTTAAAAAATGTTGCGTGCTTTGACGTAGATATTACCGCTGAACTTTCTGAGAAATTAAGTTCATCGATATACTTTTAGTATGGCGGTTTTCTTAACTTAAGATCATAATGAGGCTATTCGCGAAACGTATTGATACTCACAACATATATGTAATATTTTGTATTATTTTTTAACGTACGAGTACACATAAGAAATGTGTGTTTTTAGTTTTTAACATGACGTATGAAATGTGATATTTTATTTTAGTCTATTTATTTAAAAAATAAATACAATTCTACTTATGTACTAACATTTCATGAAAAATAAAAATGAATATTTCCTTAATTATATATGTGGATAGTGTTGTTGTTTTACTTTACTTTTTTGGTTACGAATGTGGTCATGGCTGTATATTGAAAAACTTAAACAGTTTTCAAAATTCTGTAGACGACGGTCAGACGGTGCCAGATATGAAGTTTCGAAAATACCAGATATGGTTTTCAAGCTTATACGAACACTGTTCGGGTCGTAGAGTCTCCGAACCTAAACCGGAGGGGCAATGCAGTAGCGGAAAACTTCGCCTTAAGCGGTGCGGCGCACAAGCGAAAGGGGAACTGAACCGATTTCAAGTGCGTAACTGGAGGTAGTTACCTAAGGACCGGGTTAACTGGAGAGGTCTGCTAGTGCAAACTGTAGCGCCACATAGATTAGATTAGATTATAAGTCGGGAGAGCCCTCAAGCGGCTCTGGCACTGCGCCCTTTTTAAAATGAGCCTATTGTGCCTTCCCTGGGTGAGGTCCTAAAGCCATCCGAAGACAGTCAAGAAGACTAGGATATACTTTCTGAGACGAATTCGGTGAAAATGTTTTTTCATGAGGCCATGACTACTAATTATACCTGTCAGGATTCTCAGGCTATTTTTGTCCAGATTAATGAAACAGCAGGATTTTCTCTATAGAAGACTTTTGGGGCGAATTGTCTGATGCAGTTTTGCCCGCTTTTTTTAAAGCCAGACTTCATTGGATTCGGTTTCAGTCATGCTCTTGATTTTGTTGATAAAATTGTTTTACTGACACCAAGTTCGATAAGATGCATTAGGCCTGCTTTTTTGAAACCCCATAAACCTCCCATAAACGTCGTGTCCGAGACAGGTAGATTTTGAGTGAGTAGAAAGATGAGGTAGTTGGCACAGAAAATGCAACGAAAATTAAATTTCAAAAATAATTCTCACATGGGCATGAAGGTTCTTTTCCGCACCATTACGCTTTCGATACAAATCTTCATTTGATAATTGCGTTAATGAGGACGTCAAAAACGGGCGTCCGCTTCGGCTTTACCTTAGAATTTGTTTATGTTGTCAATTTCGCTATTCCTTTACCTGCAAAATATGTTATTTCATTGCAATAGAGTAGTTCGCGAAAACCTAAGTGTCAAATGAGAAAAAAAAGTGACAGCTAAAAAACTTTTGCAAACACTTTTAACTAACACTAATTTCAATTCTGTAATGTCTCCAATTTTTTTTTAACTTTATTATAAACTTTAAACTAGGTAAAACCTATCCCCCGTCATATAAAATTTCGTTTGTTTCCCAAGTCGTTAATGGGAATGAAAGTGATGTCCATGACAGTATGTCCATGCACTTTATGCGTTGTTCTCCATTGTGCAGGTGTCAGTGAAATTTCGCAGTGCTACCAACTGTTTTCTAAGCCACTTGTGGCTTTCTGTTTCTGCCCCACCTGCCAGCCATTAGCTCTCCTGCTGTGCAGAAAATTAAGAGTTAAAGCCAGCATGTTGTCGTTTTATTTAACACGTTAAATGTGCTTCTTTACTGGTAATTACTGAGTTAGCTGTTGTTGTTGTCCGTGTACGCTGGAATACTGTGAAGAATTACTAGACTTTTTCTTGCAAGTTCGCAGATGGCCATATATAGGTTTTTTTGACGTGGACCCTACAGTGCGTACTAGTGCACTGTGTTAGCCCTGTCGCGTTCGATATAGCACTGAGTTCGCACTGACAATGAAAACCTGTGTTCGAGGTGAGCCCTAGTTGAGCACTGAGCTGACCCTAGGCATTCAGTCAGGACAAGAGTTCAGTGCTGGATTTGGCTGTCAATCGTAGCTGTCATTTGGGTAAAATCATATTTTTGTGAATTATTAACGTGTGCAGCGGCATCACTAGTAAATGTTAAAAGAAATGTGTTTTTCAAAATTACAATCATTAATAATTAAACAAATTTAATGTTATTGCTGGTGTTAAGTCTGTATATTACAAA
Organism: Cheilosia soror; assembly: GCA_949372485.1. Lineage (NCBI taxonomy): Eukaryota > Metazoa > Arthropoda > Insecta > Diptera > Syrphidae > Cheilosia > Cheilosia soror. Next base: position 93,003,784 of record OX443563.1, read on the forward strand.
ATTTTGTCAGTGACAGGTCTCAGGGTTACATTTCGTGTTCGACATGAAACTGAATTTCTGGGGTTTCCTTCGAGTTTTTGGCAGCCACTAAAATTCACTGACACTTTTCAGTGCGCACTACGGTAGACTAAGCCTAGCCACGCCGAACAAACCTTATGTTTCCATGACCAGCTTCGATTTTATGACAGATGAGTCAAGAGCTTTATGGGTTGTCTAAGAACGTGTATTACAAATTATATTTATTCTAGCGCCATGGTTAGGTTAGGTTAGGTTTGTAGAAATATCGGTCAATGTTGTTTTAATTTTTCGACAAAATTGTTAGTTGTACAAACTAAAACTTATTTATACCTTGGTTGCACAATTTCCGTGCTTAATGAGACATTATACAATGTAGCAGCTATTTTTCTAATAATAAGTTAACTGCTTATATAGGCTTTTGTTGCATACACAAATGCTGATGCGTCTTACCAAAAATCAATCCAAAAAGTTGTTAAACAATTCCCAGAAAACATTTAAATATTGTGTTTGATTGTGCTAGTGCAATTAAAGTGCTCATTAAAGAATTTTTTTTTTAAGTGCTGTGCATCTACAATTATTATTCAGATCAGTAAATATTTCTTAAAATAAATTTAAAAAAAATATAAATAAAACTTTTATTTTTAGGTGCTGTTATGATCGGTTAGGCTGCAGTGCGCATAGATGATCTATTAGTGCTAGAGGTGCCACACATTCCGGTGCATCTTATCCAATTGGTTTTGGTGCAAACTGGTGCGAGTATAGGTATACATATTTTGATTTTATAAATGTTTGTGCACTTTGAAGGGGGAAAAAAAATATTTTAAAAATTTGCATTTTTCTCTATGTGGTCTGAATATCTGTATCTTTGGCGAGAGAAAAACCGATACATACCCTGGCTTGAGCTCCATCCCCACTCACCCTATAACCACCGAGGTTATTGACGACACACGTAAATGTGGCATCGCGCCCCTGTGCCACAGTCACATTCTCCAGTGGGAAGACGAAATCGGGCTCAAACGCTGCCACTGTATATTCAAAAGAAAGTTTCAAAAGAAAACAAAGAGCTTCGGTTAAATGTTCCAGAAATTTAAGCGGATTTTCTCGAGTGCTTCGGGAAGAGAAAAGTCATTTAAAATTGCACACCATATCCCTCCACACTGTTTAAACATCCATTTTGCATGCAATTAAGTATAGTTGAAGGAATTTTTCTTGACTCTTACCATCGCACTCACCAATGCAGTTGAATATGAGCAGGCCCATCAGAAGTCGCCATCCTATGCTGATGTCAGACAATAGATGCCAAGTTAATCCTCTCACCAAGGACGTTCGATAACTGTACGCCAAATTCGTCATCCTGAATTTCCCTTAAATACCATTGCTGTTGATCATCATCTGAAGGATGTCCTGGCCTCGATTTTCATTTGCAATCTGTAAAAAATAAAAAAAATAAAATGTCAAAAGAGGTCGAAAGGCGGGTGAGTGCAAAATCATCAGGGATATGTCAGGGAAAAAATTTATTTCATTTTGTATGTTTGTTTTTTCGCTGTTATCCTTTTATAGGGGACTGAAACATATTTTTTTATACCTATACTTTTATTTTACCATTTTTTTTGTAAGGGAGTGCATGGCCGAATTTTTGAACAGACTATTACTGGCTTACAGTGTCGATTGTTTTATTATTGGCCTGACACACACAAAGGATTACATACTTAAAGGGTTCGCAGGACCATATATCACGGACATAGTGCTGCTGATAATGGATTGTATTGTTTCGATATTTTATTTCATGAAATTTTTTTGGTAAAAAAAAAATGTTTCTGAGCCCGGGTGATGTATTTTCGTCTACTTTTTTGATGTGATTCTTTGTGTTTGTGATGCACTTGGGATTGAATTGCAATCATATTTGGCAGCGAGTTTTACAATTTTCACTGCATTGTTATAGTTGAGACAAAAAAGAAAAATGTGTGTTAACGTTATGGCATCTATGTTAAATATTAAATTTAGAAGTGTTTTCAGTAATTCGATTGGAAAAATGCATATTTGAATGGAATAGCATGACACTAAAATATTTAAAAAAAGAAATGAGTTACAGGATTATAAATCTGTTAGGTGCTTAGATACAAAAATTCATTCATTATCAATTTTGTCTAATCACTCATTACATCTGTCATACTTTCAATACGGCGAGTTAACTTGAAAATCAATCAACTTAAGCTGGCGAGGTCCTTAATGAACTCCAATAAGTGGACCTACGTCATTTTTAAGCACCATTGTGCAGGTTACAGCAAGGTATTCCGCTGCATCTGAAACTTATAGCGTGCAGTTTTCTGATGACAAGGATTACTTTGCTGTATAAATCCTTTTACTAAAATTCCCGTCAAAATATGATTTTTTTTCTTCTTTCAAATGAAGAGTTTTGTGTTTCCTTAAAATTGTATTTAGTTTAGTGAGATTGAGACATTCATTAACCACTAAACTCCTGTAAACTGCTTCTACTTTAATATAGACGTCCCAAGTGCCAGTTCGCTGAGTTCTGCAAATGTCATCCGCATAAGAATAATTTCTTCTGACCTCAACATATGGCTTATTAGGCATTGAACGCTTGGTAAGTTCCCTCTTCCTCAGTGGAACATTAACTCCCAGTTCCAAAGTACACTTTTCGTTTAAGTTCAACAATTAATTGGGTTTCTTAATTTCGTTTAAACCTTGAACAAAGTGCATTGTTTAGTTTAAGTTAAACGACAGTCTTTTCCCGTTTAAACCGCACAGATCACTTGACACGCGACGTTTCAATTTCAAAGCTGCCGATTGTCACAAATATTTGACGTTGCTTTGCCTGTTTTCTGAGAAAGAAAAGATAAGGAACGATTTCGGAAAAGTCAAATCAATTTGGTTTGTTTTACGCAATGTGCTTCACTATCGTTTGTTTACCACTATGGGTTTATCTCTCATTTGGCCCTCAATTAAGGAGTGAGATCAACCTTTCAAGTGCGAGATTTCCGACCGTCGCGTCATGACTAAATCTGTGATGATATTTTTGATAGCCGCAGTGGTGAAGATCAGCTTGTGGGTCGATCTGCCTTTTGTCGTGTTATCCCACATAGCTTTCCTTAGTGCATTAGATGTTTCCATTACTTCGAACACCTCTTGTCAGTTGATCATAGATCCTTTGCATCTCACTTGCGAGGATCATTCCCGATATAATGCAGGCTGCTTCATCAGAAATTCGCTTATTGTTCTTATTGCGCAGAGCCTGTATGCTGTCGCCCAGCTTTCTCCTTGCTTCCTTCGTTTTACGAGCCCACACCGACCGGTGCAGCGTGTAAAAGTATTGAGGTGATCATTCTCGATAGCAGAATTCCCCTGCCATATACAGGGTCACCGATGTTTGACAATATCCGGGACAGAACTGCTTGCATCTGTGACGCTTTCTTGCTGGCGTCGACCTAATGGTTTGGCTTCCAACCTGCAAATTTGCAAATCCAATTTATTTATTTATTTATTTATTTCATCAACAATCTTAGCTTACAGATTACGAATTTATATATATGTATACTTCATCTAGTGTAATGGAAAAGAAAAAACAAAACAAAAAAGTTATAATTTTTAGCTAATAAATAATACTTTTGACAATTAGTTTCAAAGCAATCTAAATAAAATGCTTTTGAAGCGTTCTCTCGAAATATAAAAATCCATTATGTCTACTTACAACATTGAATGAATTAAGGCATCTAGTAATTGGCTCATTCCGACCATAATTTTTTCTATGCTTCAGTTGGTAAAAGAAGTGATGATCCATTAAAACCCTTCTTGGAGCATTAATTCGAAACATGGACAAAAGTGTACAACTATCGATATGTGAACACAGTACGTCTCTCGCAAACATTATGTCATGTGCATTCCTGCTTGCTTTAAGTGTCATTAAACCTAACAGTTGACATCTAGCTTTATAACAGGGCTGAAAATCCCAACACATTTTAAAGAAGATGTATTTTGTAAACCGCCTCTGCACTCTTTCAATACGGTCCGAATGCGATAAATAGTTTGGATTCAAGTATTGATCTGACTAGGGCATTGAAAATCGATATAAATGTGTGAGGATCAGAGAAATCTTTCGCGTTTCTTTTGATGATTCCAACAAGAGAATTAGCCTTAGCGACTATATACTCGATATGAGTAACAAAGATTAGTTTCGTATCAAGGAATACACCAAGATTTTTAATTTTGTCAACTCTTATTAATGGCATGAGATCAATACAATAAGTATGCGAAAATTGTGTTTGAGATCTTATGAACGAGATAGCAAAGCATTTTCGAACGCAATTATTGACGCACCAACTTGACAAATTATTTAGATCAGTCTGGACCTTTAAGCGCAGTCATTTAAGCAATTAATTTTTAAAAATATTTTGAGGTCGTCAGCATACATTAAACAGCGGCAAAATTGCAGCAGAACAATATCATCAAAATATTATAAAAAGGAGCGGCCCAAGATAACTACCTTGCGGAACTCCAGAAGTGCAAGATATTAATTTTGAGTAATTGTTATCAAGGTAGACTTTCTGCAACCTCATTTCATTCATTTTCAATGGTCCGCTTGTCCATTAAGTGGGTCGCGGGTGTAGGTTGCTCAAGTGGACCCTCCATAGCTCTCGATCCTCCGCCATCGACTCTAAATCATCAAGGGCAATCCCCATACGGGTAGAGGAGAGATTATGAATTTGATCTAACCATCTCATCTTGGGTCTACCTAGGGGACGCCTGCCCGATGGTACGGATTCCATAGCACGTCGTGGAATCCTGGTCGGGGACATGCGTTTAACATGACCAAACCACCGAAGCATGGATCGCTCCGTCCGGAGAAGTAGCTGCTCGACAATGAGTTCCTCACGTATTCTAGTATTTCTAATGCCATCTCTACGGGTCACACCAGCAATACTACGGAGAAATCTCATTTCGGCAGCTTGTATTCGCGGTCTTATTCTTTCGGTCATTACCCAAACCTCATGACCATAGGTAAGAGTTGGAACAAACACCGAATTAAAGACTGACAACTTAGCTTTGACACCAAGTTCAGTCCTCCTGATAACAGATTGACCAAGCTGTCTCAAAACCGATCCAGCCTGACCAATCCTACAGGAAAACTCGGCATTGCTCCTTCCATCACTCGTGAATAAGACCCCGCGATATTTAAACTTCTCCACCTGTTTCAATGGGACTCCACTAACATGCAGAGTGCATTGAACAGGCGTTCTGGAGACGACCATCACTTCAGATTTGTTCACATTTACCCTCATCTCAGCTTCAACACAAACGGCTACAAACCGATCGAGTGCGCGCTGAAGTTCAGTCTGAGAGGACCCAAGGATGACCAAGTCATCAGCGAAGAGCAAATGACTTATCCTCAGATCTCCCAATTCGAAACGTTCTTCGCCAAGACTGCGCCGTAACATCCAGTCCATATAATTAATGAAAAGGAGAGGCGACAAGACGCACCCCTGGCGAAGTCCAACGCCCACGGCGAAAGGTATTGATTTAACGCCGTTTACCCGAACACAGCTTTTACAGTTTGTGTAAAGAGATTGAATGGCTCTCAAGAGAGAACCATCAATTCCATACTGCTGTAATACACTCCAGAGTTTCCCTCGAGGGACTCGGTCATATGCTTTCTCCAAATCTACGAAGCAAGCGTAAACAGGTGTAGCATACTCCCAAGCCTTCTCAAGTACCATTCTGAGAGTGAATAACTGGTCGGTTGTGCTTCTGCCGGGACGAAAGCCGCACTGCTCATCTCCTAATCGTGCCTCGACCACAGCTCTGCAACGCGTTTCCAGCACCTTGGCAAAGACTTTTCCGGGGAGACTTAAAAGTGATATACCCCTGTAATTGGAGCAATCCTTTTATCCCCTTTCTTGAAAAGGGGCACAATCACCCCAATCTGCCAATCGCTGGGAGTTTCGCCGCATTCCCAGGCCACTTTAATGACACGAGCGAGCCATTTGACTCCCTCTTCACCTAAGGCCTTTAGCATTTCTGGCCGGATTTCATCCACTCCTGCAGATTTGCCAGCTTTTAGCGATTTGATCGCAAAAGTGACTTCCTCTACCGTGGGACTATTTTCCGCCCTGCTTAAGGCGATAGATGTGTCATCCTCGATGCCCTGGATTGGATTGAGCAATTCGGAAAAGTGCTCGCTCCATCTGCGCAAGATGTCCTCCTCATTAGAAAGAAGTGTACCATCTTTGGATTTGACTCCTTCGATAATGTTCGACTTCCTTCCTCTAAGACGGCGGATGGTCTGCCAGAACACCTTGCTTGCAGATCTGTGATCGCGGTCCAATTTTTCGCCGAACTCCTTCCAAGAATGTTCTTTGGCTGCTTTAACAGCCAATTTGCAAGTTCTTCGCGCCCCCTCATGTAGCTGACCTCCCCGTGGTGGGGGGCGGGCAACATGTCTAGGTTCACCTAGACATGGCTAACGAAGCACACACCCAATGATGACAAAGCGACGAAAGCGAGCCTCGGATATTGCCAAGCCTGTCAAAATAGGGCGCCCTTTGGAGCCAGGCCTGGAGGGTGGCAGTTTGCGAGCGTCTGGTGGTCGGCTTGTCACGCTCGGCAGTCGGCCGGGTTTAACCCGAAACGGCTACGAGCTTCCTGTCAATGGTCTCGCAAACCATTATGGGGGTCAGAGGGTGGATGCGCTATGCACCAATAGGGGCATAAGTGGACTTTCGGTTACTCGACTTTCTGCAACCTTCCAATCAAAAATGACGAAAACCACTTCAGCTTCTGCTATGCTGAAACCAAATTGCTTTAGCTTTCTTATCAGTAGAACGTGGTTTACAGAGTCAAAGGCTTTACTAAAATCCGTGTATATAGCGTCAACTTGACTTCCGCCTTCAACAGTATTTATAATAAAAGCTGTGGAGTGTACTAGATTAGATGTTGTCGAACGACCCGAAACAAAATCATTTTGAAACTCCGATATGCTGACCTTAATATGAAAATTTATTTTGTTTTTAACTACACATTCAAAAAGCTTTGGTATAGCAGAGAGTTTGCAAATACCTCTGTAGTTTTCTACGTCGTTTTTAGAGCCAGATTTAAAGATCGGCACTAAAAAAGAGACCTTCCAGTCATCCAGGGATAAGCCCGATGCTAGTGACAGATTAAATATCATAAGTAGAGGTTTGCTAATAGAGCTGCAACAATTTTTTAAGATTATTGCAGGAATGCCATCAGCACCAGGCTTAGGATTTGGTTTTAGGCTACCGACAGCAGACTCAATATCCGGAATCTCTAGTACCAGTTGGCCAAAATCAATTTTAGGAAATGAATATGATTCCGGTAAACTAGGTATAAAAGATTCAGAAAAAACCGATTTAAAGAACTGTGCAAATAGTTATCCTTAATCCTTAGCGTCACTGGACACATTGCTTTTATAATACATTTCTTTAGGCAAACATTTTGATCTCCTTTTTTGATTTATAAGAGACCAAAATTCCATAGACAGGTTAGCTGGGCCGGTAGACTCCAGCCATTTTTTTTTTTTCATTTTGGCAACTGCTTTATCCGTAGTGGACTCGACTCTACGTCGTGGATGTGTTTGGTCACCTCGACCACTACTATGTCGTCAGCAAAACCAATTACCCTAACTCCTTGTAGCAGGAGAAATCCATGAACCGAGACTTGTGGTACTCCCGCAGTAAGGTTGTAGAGTACTTAACTCCATCGTTAGGTTTGATGAGGATTAGGTGGCAATTATCCATTACATACGGAGTAATTCTTTTAGCCCAAATAAAATCCATTGTGATACCACAAGCAGAGTCGATTATTTCCGCTACTTTTGGAACCTTTTTAAATTTTGGAGAAATTTTCGAATTTTGCTGATATCGGCAATATCAGCAAGCTCCCCGAAAAAGTAGGTACTCTTAAAGAGATTGCTTTCTACTGACGTTTAACAGGATCTTTGTCCTGCGCTGACTTAAAACTCCATCGTCAGGTCTGATATATTAAGATATAGGTGCAGTAATTTGCAACCATGTTCCGCAGGTAGTACGGCGCGCTTCCATTCTGGCCAGGGACCTCCTGCCCTAATGTATGACCAGTTTGCCGAGTTAAAGGCATTTTTAACGTCATAAGTCACATAAGTAAGTACGCAGTATTTCTTCACAGTATTGCTTCGTATTTACTATCGCCTTTATGGCATCGACGGTAGAACGCTATTTTTTAAAACCATTCTGGTGGTCTGACAAAGCTCCTTTATCCTCTGCCACCTCGAGCAGTCTGTCGTATACGATAAGTTCTAAAATTTTTCCCGTTGTGTCCAACAAATATATTGGTAGCTAAACTAAATGCTGGAGTTTCCATGGTTTAGGAAATACTGCCGTCCTCAAGGCACTTTTGCATCATAGCAATAAAAAGGTCTGCTCGTTTTGGAAGAGCTGCTTTGAGTACCATACTCGGTGTGCCATTGCGTTCGGTCGCTTTGTTGTCGCCTATACTGTGATCTTTGATATTTTGATGACTTGCTTAAAAGCCTTAATGGCTTCAACACAGTTGAATACGCCGATGACTTACCTAATCATCATTAAGTGTCCGAAACATAGAGCTGTACGGACCAATGAAATTTCCGGGCTATCGAGTGGCCGGACAAGCGGGGCTCACTGTATAAGTAATAAATAAAATTTCCCAGATTTTTTGAGGCCCGAGTTATTAGCGACGGGAATAGGAGGAGACACACCAAAAGAGCCATCAAGCCCTTCATATCTGCGTCCACAAGTTATCAAAAACTTAGTAGGTTCTTTTACAGGTCGTCACGACACAGAGTGTCCAGAGAAATCCTCAACTACAGCCTTTCTCACAGGGTGGGTTCGCGGAACCCTATAAGGCATAGGCAGTGTTTCTCAAAATTTTGTTTTTACTGCCTACTAACAAAAAGTATTCAGAATTATTTGCGATAAGCCTGAATATAAATATAAAAATTAAAAATTGGATAAAGCAAGGAATTATTTATACATATTTACAAAATTTATTCATCTAGCTAGAGGGTTAAGCCTGGCTTTTTTAAAAATATTTAGAACAACATGTGGTTCCAAGGTAGATAGACAAGTTCGCATTTCGACTTTTAAGTCTTTCTCGATTTTTGGACTTAATTTCGGTCAAGGCTGAGAATCAAAATTCATCGAGCCATGAAGATGCAAAGTTTAAAGAAATTATATAGTAGCTTTCAAGCTGATTGCTTGCACATTATGGCCGAAATCTAAATTGCATCCAAGTCTTTTTGACCAAAATTGAATAGTAAAACGTATCGTTTCTCTGTTGTTGCCAAATTTAGTGTCTTGCAACTTGATTCATATTGGGCAACTGAAAGCGCAGGAAAGTAGCTTTTATATGAGGTTTGAACCTCGTCAATAAATAAATAAATAAATAGGTGGCGCAACAGGCGTGTGACACCCAAGGCCTAGCTTCTCGCAACCATTCGTTTTGTGTGAGTTTCCATTTTTGGGACGAATGGAAGGGACCTACAATTTTGTGCCGAGTCCGAACGATTGAATTGAGAAGCTTTTTCATGACAGTCATACTCTCGGATGTTTGTCAGACGTTCGCGCAGTAGAAACAACTTTAATTTTCCGGGGATCGCACCTGGGATCCCTCGCACAGTAGTCCAGCACACTAACCACTGCGCTACTGCGCTCACAATTTCGTCAATGGTGCTTATAATTCCGTCTGCAAATTTTTTTTCAGATTTCAGACCATCAAACCATCTTTTTGACATCTGCATAAAATTTCTGATGCAGCTAACTAAAAAACTGCAAATAGGTAAATTTTCGAAACCCAAACCAATAAGTCTTTCATTTGCAATGCATTAGTCACTATCCATATCTATAGGTTCGGATTACTGAATGAATTATAAAAACAAAAAGTTCTCCAAATATCTACATAACTTTCAGAATTATAATTGTGCAAAGTGCCAACATCGACGAATGTATATGCATAAATTCACAATTTAAACTTCCCATTTCATTGCCGTCTAGTCTAGCCCTTATGATGCATCACATCAAGCCAAATGATTTTTCCACATCACTTATCGCATTAAAATACGTCTCTCATTAAAATTAAAATCCATTTTGCGAACAATTATAGTTTTTAAAGTAAAAATCACACCAGAACTCCAAGTTTTAAAACACATTCCCCATTATTATGTAGGTAGGTATCTCGAAAGCCACCTCCCCTCATCGGCAAGTCGTCGATTTAATAAATTCCAAGCTCGAAATGGATCCGTTATAAGAATGCCACAACATTTTCACCGCACAAATATTGCAAACAAAGAAAAAAATTGCAACAACAACAAAAACAGCACCAAACAGGAAGAGCAAAACAAACCCAATGCAAAACCACAATTCCCAGTATGCATCATATTACGGAATCGTTCATTTTAATAATTAAATTTTTCAAGGGGACGCACGGGAACACTATTCTCTTACCGACCGAGGTTTGTATCAAGCCCACCCCCCCTTCCCGACCTTCGTCGACCTCAGGTGGTGGTGGGGTTATAGTTGGCCACCCGCCGCCGCCGCCATTCACCACTGTAGACGTTGATAGTATCAAAAGTTTTACATTTCTGGTTTAATCAAATCCTCTGCAGTATCAGAACGGTTGCTCCCTCTCTCTCCTTGCACTGCGCCGTCGGGTGAGTCACACCAGCACAATAAGCTTCACGAAAGTAGGGGCAGCTCAAGGACATACACAGTAAGGGATTTGGAATTTCTCCATTTGGTCCATTTGGTTGGAGAATATTTTTTTTTTTTGTTTTCCTCTGTTTGCGAAAGGGAATTATTTCGGGTTTTGAAAGCTTTTTCCAGCAGGCGTTGCACTTCAACCTCAACTCGTACCAAGACCTTTAAAGCAGTGACATGAATTTTGGTTGTTTCATTGCTCATTGTTAACCAAAAAAAAAAAAAAAAAAAAAAAGTCCAAAGAGCAACATGACCGAGTAGAGTAAAAAGTATTTTTCTCTCTTTTACTTCGCTTACTCTGCAACCCCACCGACCGACCTAAAAGAAAATAACGTAATACGGGTACTACTCTATAGTACAGCACAGATAATGCTCACTCGGTCGGGATAACTGGGTGCAGATACTGTCTTTTGTAGCGGGACAAAAAGAAATGCATTCCTGCCACAGCGAATGATAAAAATAATGGCTTGTGATTTTTCACGTGGAAGAGCGCATACAACTTTCCATAACGCTTGTTTTAGTTTGCCTCCTATTAGGAGGAAGATACCACCGCCGTGGATGTGCTGTAGAGTTGAAAGATTTCGGGAGGAAATCTACTATAGTCGTGGAGGATATCGGTTTAGTGTAAAATTTGATGAAATTCTTGTCGGAAAGCACTTTAGACAATGAACATGGCGTCCTAGGAGATGCCGCTTTCGTCCTACTATATTGACTTAAGTAAAATTATACACGTCGCCGAGTCGTTTTTATGTGTTCTGGACTGGGACACTTGAAAACTAAAACTGAGAAGGGGAAGTATAATAATTATTGTCATAAATACTAAGCGAAAAGAGATATTGCGTTGTCATCTGCCAGCTAGAAAAATGTAAAGGTTTTTTAGAGGTACACAACTTCAAGTTGGCAACACTATTTTAACTGGTAGCCATTTTGTCAGATGTCAAGTAATTTTTTAGTTTGACATTTCAAAATGAATAGACTGACGCCTGAACAACGCTTCCAAATTGTGCAAATTTATTTTGAAAATCATGGTTCTGTTCGAAATACGTATCGCGCACTACGTCCATTTTACTTTTACACCTTTGTTTGAATGGATACGTCAATAAACAAAATGTCCGTATTTGGAGTGATGATAATCCTCAAGTGTATGTTGAGACACCGTTACATCCATAAAAACTGACTGTTGGGTGTTCTTTATGGGTTGGTGAATAATTGGTCCGTACTTCCTTAAAAACGATATTGGCCAGAACGTTACAGTCAATTGTGACTGCTATAGAGCCATGATTACTGACTTTTTCGTTCATCAATTGAACAACCATGATGTGCAGAAGCTGTGGTTTCAACAAAATGGCGCAACATGTCGCACAACTCGTGCCAAAATTTATTTATTGAAGGAAACGTTTGGTAACCCCATAGTTTCACATTGCGGATCCGTGAATTGGCCTCGAAGATCGTGCGATTTAACGCCGCCGCTTGACTATTTTCTGTGGGGATATGTGAAGTCGCTAGTCTACGCCGTATAAGCCCGAAATGAATGACCACTTGGAGGAAAACATTCGCCGCATTATTGCCGATATACGGCCACTAATGTTGGAAAAAGTCATAGAAAATTGGACCTCCAGATTAGACTACGTCCGAGCCAGCCGTGGCGGTCATATGCCAGAAATCATATTTAAATTATAATGCCAGAAGATTATCTTTCGAATAAAGTAAATTTCATGTCAATTTAGAAAAAATCATCTCTGTTTTTCATTTCAAAGTTTTATACCTCTAAACAAAAACACCCATTTTCAATGGTCCACTTGTCCATTAAGTGGATATACGATTTTTAGGGTTTTTTTTATATGGGAGGTGCCACGCCCCTTTGTCCAACTTTGGCCAAACTTTCACAGAAACACCTTTAGAACAATAACAAATATTTTCTTAAAATTTGAGTTCAATCAGTTCGGTAGTTTTCTAGATACCTATAAGATTTTTTATGTTTTTTTTTTTAATGGGAGGTGCCACGCCCTTTTGTCCAATTTTCACCAAATGTGAATTTAAACCATTCTTGCACCCACTGAAACACACACACAAAATTTCATCGAAACTGGTCAAGCCGTTTAGGAGGAGTTCAATTACAACACACGTACAGAATTATAGGTACCAACTACCAACCCTTTAGAATTAAGCTGGATCTGAGTACGGCCTTTAATTTCGACGGAAAGCAGGCTAACCAGAAATCGAAAAGCTGGTTCGACATAGGTTAGGTCTACGGGTTGGTGAAGCTGAGTAGCCTCTTCTTCACCCCACTCAGGTCCTTGTGGACCCACTGTGATACCCTTCGATGAGGTTAGCCGCGTTGTCTTGGCTTTGTTTCATCCTTTCCGTGGTTACACGTGGTTACATTAGAGAGTTCTTGGATTTCGTGGAAGTAGTAACTTCCAAGTGTTCTGTTCCTCAAGTGACAGAGACTTCGACAGTGACAGAGAACGTGAGGGGTGTCCTCGTGGGCTTCTTCATTACCGCAGCCCAGTCTTCATTCTTGAGATTTAGTTTCATTGTGTGGCTTCTTAGAAGGTTGTGACCGGTGAGTGCGCCAACCAACTTGGACAACGATACGCTGTCATATCGTAAAAGTTCGTTGGTCCGGCTTTGGTTTTGCTCTGGCCACCTTTTCCTTAATATGTCGCAGGTGGATAATGTTTTCCACCTAATATAGGCTTTTATTCAGATCTAGTATTCCAATCGCTCTCTGAGACTGCAGATTGGTGGGTTGATCGACAGTTCGTCAGAAGTAATTGTTGAATACTTGGTAATCACTAGATGGTGTGTAAGTTACATTATCTACTTAGGGTCCTGAGTGGACTTGGGCCTCAACCAACAAGCGTCTCCAGCCAGCACGATCTTTGCCCAGCTGTCTCCAGTTTCCAGTTTTGCACGTTAAGTTGGTTAAGGTCCTCTTCCACTTGCGTGCGCCACCTGAGTCGCGGTCTTCCTCTACTGCACCGTCCCTCGGGTGTTGATTCGAAGATCTTCCGGGCCGGAGCGTTCGCGTCAATTCGCTCTACAGTACCCAGCCACCTCAGTCGCTGGACCTTCACTCTTCTGACTAAGTCGTTGTCGCTGTACAGTTCGTCATTGTATCTCCTCCTCCAATCACCGTCTATGCAAACGTGACCACCGTATAAACTAAGGCCAAATCTACCAGTAAACGGAAATTCCAAGGTACCCACATGTGGGCCAAGCGAAAGGAATAATCTTTGAAGCAAAATCACGTTCGTCAGATACGTATCATCTTCGCAGTAGCTTACGTAACTATAGCTCGCTAGAAATCTGTGCAATAATTCAGGCTGTAAATTGGTAACCATTTTGTTTTACAAGACAAACTTCGCATTAGAATGGAAAACAAAGCTCCCAATCCAAGCAAATATCCTTTGCCAATTTGTACCGGTATCGAGTATCACAACCCAAAGGTTAATTTAGCCAGGGTACCTTCTTGAAGGTTAAGAAATAACGCTTAGTATTAACATATACACATTAATATATCACCAGAAAGAAGCTATTATCAGTTAGCTCAGGCTTCACATCATTCCAAATCTCAAACTGCACAACCTCACAGAAAATCTCTATAGTTCTAGAACTATCCAGACACACGTTGGAGAAATCAAGAATTCGAATCACAAATTTCTGTGGGCTAGGCAGTGATGCCATTCTGACCGGATTCCGGTCATATCTGACCGAAATCTATTTATTCTGACCGGACAAAATTTTGAAATCCGGTCTAACCGTTTTTTGACCGGAACGAAAAATGTTTTTAACCGGAAAACGCTTTTTTGACTGGAAAAATAAAATTGTTCTACTGACTGTAAATAAGGATAGATTTCTATGGGTAATTTGAATAAAACTTTGCCATACATTACGAACACGCTCCCAAGTTCAAACAGAAACCAATTTACTGCGAATATTGGGACGTTTACAATATAACACATGGAATTCTCCTTCGGGAGCAGGATAAGAAATTATCTTATAGGCTAATTTTTTGACGGTTTCTTTTTCTGGAATGTTGAAGAGGAAATTAAACAATGCATTTCAATTAAAAGTGTGAAATTCGATAAATCTCAGATTAGAGTTTGGTGAACTACTCTTTTCAAGTGTTAGAAAATTATTCAAAAATAATTATTTAGCCATAGACGTCTTCGCATGACTTTTATTTCCATTAACGACTTGGATACAAACAAAAACGAGGCGTCATTGCAATGAAATAAAATTTGACAGGTAAAATAATATTGAAATCGGAAAAACAAACAAATTTTATAGTAAAGCCGAAGCCGACTCCCGTTTTTGACGCCCTCACTCTATCAATGCAAATATCAAATGTAGATTTATATCGAAAGCATAATGGTAGGTACGAAAAAGAACCTTTATGCCCTGCCCAGGCCATGCCAGAATTATTTCTGAAAATGAATTTTTTGCGCATTTTCTATGCTACTTTTCTCCTTTCTACTCACTCAAAATCTACCTGCCTCATGGACATTGGAAGACGTTGTATGGTCATGCACTAAAAGTGTATTTCAGGACTTGAAACACGCCATATTAAATGAAAAATTAGTTTCAGTAAATTTTAAGCAAACGAAATAAAAAACAAGTTTACAAACTCAAGATTCGCATATTATAAAAACGTTTTCTCAACATGGATAATGTTTATAATGTAAAAAAATGGCCTAAAATAGTTAACTTTTGTTTTATATTTTTAGTAATACATATTATATTACAATAATTTTTTTTGACCGTGTTTCCGGTCAAAAACTCTGATTTTAACTTTTGGCCGGATTTTTTAACCGGATTTAGAAAATAAAAATCCGGTCATACGGTCAGATTTGACCGGATTCACTTTTTTTTAGTGGCAACACTGGGGCTAGGGTTCAATTCGCTGCACTGGAAAAATGTTGCAAAACAAGTCTTGCCTTACCGTGTTTTCTATATATAGGTCCCTTAAAAGACATTCATTGTTGTTTAGAGCGTTGAGTAGTTCCCATAGCCTCTTAACGCTTCATAAGCAGTTTAAAATGGTTCGGCGGCTAGGAAGAGACCACATTTTTCCAATAATCCGGTCTTTGTGGTATCACAATGGACCTATGCTGGCATAAGTGGGTTGGCGATTTCTAGCTTTTAACCAAACCATAGTTAGCATAAGATAAGATTGAATTGAGGTTACGCCCAAAGGATCTCCAACTCTACTCCACGAGATAGAAAACAGACCCGAAGTGGCACATAATTTTTAACACAAGTTCAAATTCAAAATAGTAGAACATATGCCGCAACTTAAGCTCTTGCATTTTCCAAGTCCGCATGGTCACCCAAATTGGTTCGAGGTTTATATCAAAGCCCAGAGGTGATGAAGCTTACATTCCGCACACTTTAGACAGGTTCACATAATTAATTACTGCCCTGCCCCCGTTTGTCTCCATACCTCTCACCCTTTGTATATAGAATCACCATAGATAAGAAAATACAAAATGTGAACTTAGCCGAACCCCCATATTAAGCAATTAAATCGAACAAAGCCCAGTACTTCAGCATAAAGCATTGTGTTATCGTCAGCACACTCCCTCACTGATTGCCATTGCCTCAGGCTCAATTAACTATTCAAAAGCCTGTCACGTATGGCCAGGATAATTTTATTTATGAATTGAATACATGAATACCTTCGAATAAACAATTTTCTTATTTGTATTCACAGTTAATCACTGGTGGGTCTGTGTACACCATATCATGCATTTCACCCATCGCATTCCAAGATAATTGGAGTTCCTCCCCCCGAGTGCTAGTGCGCTTTGGGATGTGTCCAGTTCTGCAGCAGTCGTTAGGAGACATGCAATAAGTGCGTTACACAAATTCGCAGAAATCCCTTACACTCCAGGGAGAAATCACTGTTAATTTTAAGTTGCAGCGGGACTGACCCTTTTATTTGAATAAAAAATCCTTCGAACCCACTCGAATGTCCTTTGTTGTGTTTTTAAACTTTGAATGATACCATCGATTCGTGCAGACAGAATCCCCATTTTATTTAAACAACTTCTTGGAGGGTGTTCGCAATGCACTTTCCGCGTTGAGTACGTACGTACTCCTTTTGTGTGTGTTGGTTATCAAATATCTAGATACAGCACGTTTCTAATAAAACCAAAGTGTTTGCCCCTTTTGGCACGTTCGCAGGGTCTTTTGGGATTGCATTCAAGTTTTTTTTGCTGTTTTTTTTTTTTTGTTAACCCCAAACTGGCTACGAGCTCCTTCAATACCTTTTGACGGGCGAAAAGCGGCACCGAGCACTCTTGTTTGTATCGTCCTTTGGAAAGTCCTTATAGTGACTCTTGAAGTGGCGGTGGTGCTTTTTGACTGGCGGGAGATTAGAGGATGCCCGAGTCCTTTTTCTTGTTTACAAAGGAACACGAAGAAGAATACTGTAAACCGTCTGCATCGGAGTGGTGCTGGAAAACAGGCAGCAAGACAAATAACTGATTATACAGTATAATCAAGTTTGATATTCAGAAGGAAGAGGAGGAAACATCCTTAGGTAAATAATAACAGATCCTTTCGTTTGACCGTCATTGTCGTCTAGTTGGTTCTTTGTTCTTAATTTTTTTTTTTTCTCAGCTTTTCTGCGAATGCCTTGGTAATGCGAAACGCTTGCGATGTCCTGTCGTGTTGTCCGGGAGTAGGTACCTTCCCTCGCTGGCCGTCTTCTTAATGGCAATTTCTTGTCGATCCAGTTCAGCAGAGTGGCATTGTTTACATCGCATTACATTCGCCAGGACAATGCAATAAGGAGTGCTGTAGGACAGAATGAGCCTTGAAAATGTGTTTACTTTTGAAGAAAATAAATTGTACCAAGTGCAACGACGAAGACGGAAAGAATAAGGAGCTGTGACTGTGACTCCACCTCATCATTTCCATCCATCCAGAGGGCAACGTGTTGCATTTTATATTTTATTATCCAATGCCACGATTCGAGTTCCCTTTCAGAATGTGCAACTGCGACAAGGATAAGGCTGGCTGTACGTGAGCACAGTTATTCAATTCGATGGAGCCAGCGGAATATAGCATAATCCAGGGCAAGGACGATGACAACGGCGCCAATGATAGTGGCAGCCAATCGAATTTCATCGGGGTTAAGTCAATGACGTAGGTATCCTCTCTACACGATCCCATTATTTGCACAGCTATTCAGAAGAAGTAATTACTTCCGTCAAAGAGGAAATTCAATTTCTTCGTTTTTCGAATTTGATTGCATTCGAATGCACAGTGAACAGTCCACAGGGCAATATGGGAGCCGGAGTTGTTGTTCAGAAGGGCGACTCCGACTACATCTGGATGAAGGTGAATCATCCAGGTGGTCGGTCGGTTTGTTTGTGTTTATTGGCTATATATCCGAAATGAAAAAAAATGAAAAATGAAAAAAAATGAAAATGAAATGAAATGAAAACTTCAATAATGGATTTCTCAATTTATTTATTTTTCGGCCAAGACGCACTTGGAACGATATGAATCAGCAGAGATTTATCTTGACCCGCTGCTGAATGAAAGACTTTCAATTGAAATGTAGGCAGGTGAAGTTTTGTTCCACTTTAATTTAATATCAGAGTGAATGCTCATTTTACCCTACTTGTGAGGCTCTTTTATCGTTGGACGTCAGTCAGTTAAAGAGGCAATCTATAAGGTTTAGTGGACGCGTAGTTTACTTATTAAGTTTCGACTGCGAAACGCCTAAGTTATCGGAGAGTATGTACCTATAGATGTACTGAGAGTGTGGTTAATTTAACGTTTTAGATACGATCCACTGATCCCGACCTCTTTGCAAAGATCGACATTCTTACTAGGTAATTGGAAGAGTTCAAATAAAACGCCACTTCCAACCGCAAAGGAGTTAAAAAAAAAATAAATAGGTGGCGCAACAGGCGGGTTTTGTGTGAGTTTCTATTTTTGGGACGAATGGAAGGGACTGAATTGAAAAGCTTTTCCATGACAGTCATACTCTCGGATGTTTGTCAGACGCTCGCGAGAGGTGGCGCAGTAGAAAAAACTTTAAGATGTAATTTGTGTTTTTCCGGGGATTCCGGGTAGTCCAGCACACTAACCACTGCACTACTGCGCAGGAGTTACGGCAGGTTTTTTTATTCCAACTCGAAAAGAAGCTGAAATGCCAAAGCACCTTCAACTCGAGTGGAATGACAGTTCTTTATCTGTTTACCTTACTGCTTAAACGTGTCTTCTTATAAAGGCTGTCCCATAATTCACGCAAAATGTAATTTTGATAGAAAATACAGATTTTTAACTAGAAAGCTTAAGTTTTTTTTATTGATTATAGAGTATACAGATTGGGGTTATGTACGAAATAGCACATCGAATAAATGGTTGCCACAGCTATACCGGCTAGTCCGTACTCTTTTGTTGACATTTTCTTTGACCGTTTCGCATAAATGCGGCTGATTTTCCTTAATACACCTTCCAATTTCGTTGGTGATCGTCGGCTTGTTTGCATAGACCTTTGACTTCAAAAAACCCCAAAGAAAAAAAAATTCCAATGACATTAAATCGCAAGATCTGGATGGCCAATTCTGATCGCAAAAACGGCCGATTACACGATTAGGAAAAAATTAAATTGTTTCTCTGGTTGAATGGCATGTGGCACCGTCTTGTTGTAACCACATGCTGGTCACATCCATATCTTGTAATTTAAGCACTAAAAACTGGGTTATCAGGCGCATTTTTGAAAAAGAATGGTCCGATTATGCCTCCAGCCCAAAATCCGCACCAAAAAATCACGTGTTGTGGATGCATTTGTTTCTTAACAATTACTTGTGGGTTTTCTGAACCTCAAATGCAACAATTTTGACGATTAACGAAGACATCAAGATGAAAATGAGCTTCATCACTGAGGATGATTTTGTTCGAAAATTGAGGAGTGTTAGTTGACAAACCTTCATACTTTTAAAAATATTGCTCAACATTGAAAATGCGTTGTTCTTTCGTATATCGTTCCATTTTTACTAACCCCGAATTGTCAGCTGTCACATTGTTATCTTTTTTTTCCGTTGGCATCACTGTTAAATGGCGCAAAATTCAACATTTTTCGTGAATTATGGGACACACTTCAATTGTTGTGCGCGCTATCTTCACAGAAATTGATATTAAAAACATTGTCCCGAGACGTCAAAAATTGACTTTTTTGCACCTAAAATTGCGTTTAATAAAAATGGCTGACTCTGTTGTACCTTTGATCAGATGTCAAATGACACACGAATATGAAATTTAAAGAGAAAATCAAATGGCGCGCATTTCAATCAAAATTGAGGAGACCAACGATGGGGGGTTGCAAGATGGATATCTACCTAGAACATCCGTTGAATTGAAACAGGGACAGATCGATGATCCGTCATGATCTCTGAAGTTAGAGGTGCTGTCATAAAGATTACAAATAAAGTCAAAATGCTGTCAAATAACCATGATGTGGTTTAAATTGAATAACTCAGATTTACGTTGGTTCAAGACACCTGCTAATAAGCATGTCGTTGATGCATGAGGCTATGAAGGAAGCAAAGTAGCCGTCTTGCTTAAATCGCTTCCTAAACGCATTACGCATTTTTAGCTGTTTTGAAATCTACGTAAATAGAATTTGGATTAAAATGAGGATTTGGACACCGATTAGGCTGGCAACAAATAGCAACAGATGCTTGAAATTACCCTTTTCTGATCAGAGGCTGTTATAAGCTAGTCATGTCCAGAGTTGTCCAAAAAACATCATCTTAATGTTAGCAAAAATACTTGTTAACAAGTTAATACCACCTTCAAAACATAATTGGATATATGACGACTATCCCATAAATACTAGGACACGCCGGATCAATCGACCAATGGTAACGTCAGACCTGGACAAATCGAAGTGCGGCAAAAAGCCGTGGAGTAAGCCTGGATAAACTACTGCGCTAGGTTAGGTTAGTCAGTTGGCAAACAAGAGAAACCTGTACATGTCATACACTGTAGATCCATTGGGATGCATAGGGTTTATGACCCCGAACACTGGAAACTTATGAAAAACCTACGGATTACTAAACCAACCCGCTGTAGGTACCTACTTACAAATGTAAGTAGATATATACATAGCTCATTAATTGACCTGTCAGAATGTTTTTCTAAATTCTCGAAAAAGTAGCTACCAAGGAATCTATTTCTTACGTGACAGAGCGCTGGGCAGTGGCAAAGAAAGTGTGAGGTGTCCTCATGCACCTCTTCATCACAGCACCCTCTGCACAGGTCGTCTATGCTGATTCCCATTCATATTCTGTCCGGTGATATTATCCACAATCGAGGACAAGGATTTCTTGTTCAGTTGTAAGATTCTCTCAGTTTTCTGTTTGTTATAGATTGGCAATATTTTCCGGGTTATGCCACAGGAGTCGAGCTTGCTCTCATTTGTCGCCAAAAGTATTTTGTTCCCATAACTGTCTGTCTGAGATTACAGACTCATTACTGGGATCCTATTCTTGCCAGCTCATCAGCTTTTTCATTTCCAGATACCTCTCTGTGCCCGGGAACCCAGCATAGTCTTACGTTATGCTGGGCGCCAAGAAACCGTAGCTCTTCGCGACAGCGATTTACAAGCTTCAATTTTAACTCAACCGCAGAGTTCGATTTTAATGCCGCTTGACAGTCTATGAAAAAGATAATATCTGCATGAGGTATTGCAATCTTTGGAACCTGTTTTGGCAGATGTTGTGACTGCCAGTAACTCAGCTTGGAATACGCTGCTGTAGTCAGGAAGTCTGATTGAACGACCTCCATCTTTGATCCATCCGTATGGATATCCGGTGGATATCGGTTGATCTTCTGCAAACACGGTCTTCTGAAATCTAGCCGGGGAGTAGTGTAGCATTATTGCCCGTGTATTTGCTCAAAATTTGTGTATGACCCGTCACAGGTTATGTTTCCATCTTTTGGTCGAGCCGGAGGGCATTGTTTGCAGCAGATTCCTGTACGAAAAGTCTTAGGGGATTAAGATTGAGTATAGTCTCGAAACCAGCTGTGAAGCTGATTCTCATTGCGCCGGTGTGGTGCCAATTTAGGCCATTCTACTAAAACTAGATCATTCTATACCAACTACTGAATATCAAGGATTTCAGACTACACCTAAATTACCAGGTCATTATGATTGTATTTCAAAAGAAAACATAGCTGATGCCATAACAATGAACTAAAGGTCCATCAAATGAGACTCACTGCCGCTAGCAGACACTAACGATGCAAACGCCAATGGGTGCCTCTTAGATAAGCACTTACAGAAATTGGGCTGTCTTTTGTTGACGAATTTAGATTTATACCCTTATTACGTTGCGAAGGAAGATCCAGAAACTGAGTTTGATTGACGTTGATACATCACTACTTACGGTTCAAGGTATGTTTCAGTCAAAGCCACTATTTTTAGGTGCACCGGGGGTTGGCGAGTGATGGTACACTGAAATGTGATGGGGCTTTACATCCCTACCATATACACTTTATAGGAAATTAGCATTTATCCGCGGCTTCGGTCCTGTTACAAAAGTGTGCTTTGTCCAAAAGTATGGGGGAAAAAAAAGTTCTTTATACAAAATTGAGTCCACTTTTTCCCGTCGCTAATAACTCGGGCCCGAAGCAAAATTTTGAAAATCTGAGAAAACCGTTTTATCTATTTTTTGTATAGAATACACAAACCGAGTTTGAAGTCGATCAGATAAAAAATAAAAATTTTTGCCATACAAACATTGTCTACATCTACACCTTCTATGTTTTTAACACATTCAAATACTTTCGACAGCTTGCACCGTGGAAAACGATACCACTGAGTTAGCTGTCAGTGGTGGGTGTCAATAAGCGACCCTGTCTGATAAATTATTGCTATAATTTCCGTCATTGGTCGAAAGCGGGGTTAAATGTTAAAAGTGCCACGATTCGTCGCAGTACAATATAATCTTACAGTAGCGTTTGCCATCCGTCCGGGTTTTCCGGACATGTACTCTTTTTCGCCTATGCGGGGAACGTCCGGGATAGTTTTTCTAGATTGTCCGGGTTTTTATTTTTTTCATCGACGAGCGAAAAGAATTCGAAATTAAAAGCGCTTGAAAGTGTCAAATTTTATTCCCGCTCTTTGGTAATGATTTTGAATCGGATCTTGTTGCTTCTGAATTCTGCAACATATTACTGTAATAGATACCAACATTGGTAATCGACAAAAGACAGGTTCGATTGAAGTCGATGTAAACAGTTTAAAAATGTTAAATATTTTGCTGAGTTGCTCGGCAATGAATATAGAATACCAGTCAATTTTATACCATTCAAAAAGGAGATGGCTTTCTCTTGTCTTCACCCGGCAGTGGAACGACTTTTGCTTATGTTTGAAACCCTGAAATAATATTTTAAAGATGGCAAAAATCCACTGAAAATATGAAATTTTGTTTGTGTTGTTTATGCGACAGGGTTTCTTTCAATGAGAAAAAATGTATATCCAATATTTTGAAAATCCGTTAAATGCCAGCCAAAATCCACGCACAATCTTTTTCCAAAACACCAGAAATTGAAATTGATTTTTTTATCTCCTCCCCTAAGGAAACTAAGGAAATATCGCTAGATATTTTAAGATTTGAGTTTAGTGAACTTCTTTTTTCGAAACTTTCATATGTGTCAGAAAATCAGCCGAAAATAATTATTCAGCGCAATTGGCACACGGCCCTAAAACATGTTTCCTACAGAAATGAAAACGAGAAAGTTCAAATATTTTTGTAACAAATAGTACGCGCATTTTGGTCATAGTTTTGTACTCTTTTTTAGATCCTATTTTGTCCAAGAAAATCCGGGATTTTCATACTCGATAACTACTTTCTTCAAAAGATTTCTGGCAACCCTATCTTACACTTACAGTGATGTTTTGTGGTCTAGAATTTCTGTAGTTGTTGCCGACAAAGTGGTTACTCTTGATATTCCCATCAGTGATCTGCTTTGAACAATTCGACCCATTAAAAAATTCTGTGCTCTTAACCTGACACAAATTTTACACCAGATGGATCCAGGACCACCTAAGACCATCCGGTTACTCTCCCACCCTGAACTATAAATTGACACACTTTTCGCTTAATTGTGCGAAAACTTGAATTCAGTAATCCAAATCGCATTCAACTCAATCAAACGGCCAAAGTCGTGTACTCCTGGAAACATTTTATGCAAACTTTCATTCAAGTCTGAATGAAAAAAAAAAGTTGTTCAACTGAATTCTCTTTTGTCATGACGAATATTTTTATTACAAAACTGAATGTGTACTGTATATGTCTGCCAAACAGAGTAAAACGACGGCAGTTACCCGTCGTCCTTGCAGTACACCAATTTACTGCCTCCCACTCCGCCCATATTCCAAGAAAGACAAACAAACAAAAAAAAATCGAACATTGCAACGCGCCAGCCATAGCAACTTTGGGTCGTTTCTTAAGCTGTTCAACGACTTTCCGACACGTATTTGCCACCAACTCATGTATTACCCGGTGAATGGGGGATACCTACAGCTTTATGGCGAGGGGGCGTATGTTGGCAGTACTAGCCAAGCCAGGGTATGGGCAACGAAGCACGTTACCCATTCGGTCACATACTAAACGAGAATGTTGGCGAAAAAGTGTCACTAGTGTCACCAGTGTCACTCCCTTTATTGCTGTTGCAAGACGTCGTCGGCGTTCGGTCGGTCGTATACAACCGACGAAAAAGAAACGCACACACATACGTTGAACAAAATCCGAGTAGCAGAGTGAAAGTGCTGAATATGTTTATGTAGAGAGAATACAGATTGTTTCCCGAGGGAATCCTTTAGCTGGGATTTAGAAATTTGTCCTTTTCTTTACGTCCTGTCCATTCCGTGTCCCCCCTCCCCACTCCAATCCAAACGCCCAGTTTTTCTTCATTTCCTGTAAATTAAAGCTGCCACTGAAAATGGAATTGAGAGCAGGACAAAATTGCTGCGAAAGTTATTTAGATTTTTTTTTCTTTTCACTTACAAATATTGCCATTGTGCAATTAAAGCTCTCTAACACAATTAAGCAAAGGGTTGGAGTTGAATATAAGCATCAAAGGGCATACATCGAGGGAGACTTGTATTTTACGGGAGCTGGGGCCGGCGAGTGCATTCAAATGAAATTCTCCTCTCAGAGTTTATTTAAATCAGTGGAAAACATTATCCTTTTGCTGTAACAGGATTACATGAGAATTCGTTTTTTTTTTATATTTCGTCTGTAATGTCCTTCTTCTTCGTTTCATGTCGTGCGATGATGGTGATGGTAGTGGCAGTGTGCCCTTTGCTTTGCACAGTTTTTAAAGTCATGCTGACATGAGAGGATAAAGATGTGTCCTTTGGCGTAACGAATGAGTTACAAATTGCAAAAGTGAAAGATGAGGACGACGAGTCTTTCATTTCCGCTGGAATGACTTTGTGTCCCGAAGAAGTTTTACAGAAATGCCACACAAGTGCATCAGCAAAAGAGGGTTTAGGGACGAAAATCATTTTGTCTGAACTAGGTATATGAGGAGTCGTGCGATTTGAAACAATGTAAAAGGACATTGCGAAAGACGACATGTCGATGGACTGCAATTGATGATAGGTATAGATAGATACAGACATTTGTGCGGTTTTTAAAGATTGAAAATCTAACCGAATGCAATTAAAATATCCATTCGTGGAGTTGGCTCGAAGGATCAGAAGAAAAGGAAACGTCGTCATAATTTTAACTAACAATAAAAGTATAGAGATCGTTTATACATAGTTCATTGCAACTTTATGGTCTACTGTTCCCTAGAATAAAACGATTCGGATCTGTTGATGAATCTTCTTAAATCTGTTAGAGGTATCGTTGCTAGATCTTCCAAGACGTCAAAGAATCGTGCTCCCAATCAAGAGTAGCGGCGATACAGGAAATATTCCACAGATTCTATTTCCTCTTCATCCCTGCAACTTCTGCAGAAGTCGTTTGTAAAGATACCCAGTCTTTTGGCCATGGTTCCATTGATGCAGTACTATGCAGATCCGGTTATTACCCCGACGCACTCGGATTTAGTTACTATTAATAGATGTTAGGATCTTTGAGCTTTTGGTGTCTGTTGCGGGCCACAAGCTGGTATTAACAAATCCACAATGGTTTGCTTAAACGACTGAAAGTAACTAATAATATTCGGATAGCTAATGCAGGTTTTACTTTAAAAATCGCCCTGTTTTCACTATCAGTGCTAAGCGAGCTCCCTGGAAAGCGAGTTTTTAAGTTTTAAGTTTTGGGGCTGGCGAGAAGTCCTCCGTGCCACACTCAGGTGAATACTGGCTCATTGTTGTCCCTTACCCATTGTAACCCTGTTGTCAAATTACTTACTGCGCTGCTACATACAAACGGCACGAAGCGTGACTTTTTGATAAGCGGAAGCACACAACTTTAAACTTAAAATTCAAAGTCCTTTATTTAAGAAGATATCGCTTTTTTTTTTAATTCTTAAGGAAGCACTGCTTCCCTTCAATATATGGACGCTTCGTGCCTTGATACAAGCCATCCTGACGATTTGATGAAGTTCATTGTCTTGTCTCTATTGATGTGCTGGAAAGCTCGTCCTGGGTCGAAGAAGTGACTCCCATGAAATTTTTAACTGATGTGTTGGAGACCTGGGCTTGTGTCCTCAAAAGCTGCCTTATCACCACGTCCTCTATACGAAGTTCTTCTTCCCTTAGGCCCATTTTCTTCATGTGCTACAGCAGAGTATTGTACCATATTATGATTCCTATGAGGGTGGATAGAGATTTCCTATCCTTCCGTATAATACTCTCGGTTTTGGCTTCATTCAAGTATTTAAGGCGGCCTATCGAATCGTAATTCGTACGCCTCTCTTGTGGATTTTCTTCTTGCTTGAGTATATAAAAGGCGGAATGTTCAGAGAGGGATCAGCTTGTTCTGAAACATCTGTCGAACCTTGTCTTGCTAATTCGTCTACTTTTTCATTGCCTGGAATGCCTTCACTTCATGTCCCGGAACCCAGCAGACGACCGATACCTTGTGCTTGAGTACTCCGCTACGGCTCTTCACAAGCTTCGATTTTATTTCTGGGGCAGTTATGGCTTTTGCTGGCCTGGCTGTCGCTACTACTATGGTCAAGGAGACGTGTCGATTTTGATATACCCAGCGATTCAGAGAAGACACCTGACTCTATCCCAATGCCCATTTAAGATCCGTCTGTAAATACGGCTATGGTTTGCATGCAAGGTACGAGTTCGTCTTTCCATTCTTCCCTGCGGGGATAGGCGCTCGAAAAATGACTTGTAAACTCAAGGTAAGGCGTGATGTAGTCCATGACAGATACAAGGCCAAAATATTTCTGTATAGGATCATCGAATGACCCGTTTCGTTCAATTTTCAGTTTACTGATTGGCTGATTCTCATGGCACTAATTGCGGCCGATATAGCTGTATAAGAATGTCTTGTCTATAGCGGAAGCAGGTTGAGGATAGCCCCAAGTCTTGCGGTTAAAGTTGTCCTCATCGCACTAGTGGTGCCGAATGCACGCGCTAGTCTTAGAATATTCGTTAACGCCTTATTGATTGCCAGCCACCATATGAGACTGCCATAGGACAATATAGGTCTTACTATTATAGCCGTGTACATCAAGAGCTTAATTTTGGGAGGTGGTCCCCAAATTTTCCCGAAGATTCTGCTGCATCAGGAATAAAAGGCTATTGTTGCTTTTTTTAAGAGCAGTATATGGTCTAGGTCTTCATTTGCCATAGAACTAACTGCCAACCGGTAGATCTAGGCTTGGCTATAGTGACACCTGTGCGGACTTTCTTCTTTCGGCTGAAAGGGCAACTCATGCTAGACATATTTAACTTATCATTCTAACTATGGTTCAGCTATTATATTACATATACCTATGGACCTATAAGTGCCATCGGAGTCTTTGAAAAAAGGTTGTTCGTGCAATCTGTAGTCCAACCCGCACCTTGAGAATATATTTAGAGAGGAAAGTTAACTTCTCGACTTGAGAGTGCACTTTCGGCCAGGCTAGAGTACAAAAATCTTAGTCCATAGATTCTGCGAAGATTTAGGTATTTTTGACTTAGCTTTATCCAAGCTTAATAATGGGTTGTATAGGTATAGGTTCTCGACGTTGCCTTATTGGGGCTTCGTATCCTCCGCACATCACCCTAAAGTTAACAAGAACACATTTTTGGTATTATTCTCCTTTCCATTTAATAGTAAAGCGCCCGAAAGAATCTCCCTTTAAATTCCCTAACTAAAAAAAAACCTGTAACACCTGTAACACCTCAGGGTTTAAAAAGAAAAAACCTCATCCTCACCTCGACAGCATCAGTCTTGGTAAATTCCATCTCAACCATCAATAGAAAATTCCGACGTCTGAAAAGAATTTCCTAAAAAACAAAACATTTGACCACTTTAACCGCAAAGAATCTCTAGCCCACCTACCCTCAATGGTCTGTCACTTTCTTCTCTCCATCTGAATGTGTACCTACTTTAATATTCTCAATGCTCATTAATAATGCGAATCCTTTTCTAAGAACTGAACTCTCAACAGCCCACAACACCTAACGCCCAACTGCTCACAGTGCGGGAATGAGGCAACAATTCCTTGCTCTCATTAGTACGTGCATATTTTATATCTGCGATCTCTTTCAAGCATTGCATTGTGACACAAACTGTGCAAATATCTTAAATTCCTCAATTAAATTAATTCCTTGCAACAAGATTAATTAGTAACTACCTCACAGATACACTGACTAGTGCATCTCGATTGCCCAACAAAATTCAACCGAAATCTGGGAGGTCTGGCGGCTGAGGTGGGCAAGCTACGAACAGACATCCTGGTAAAAAGTCCATCGGGAAATTTGTAATTTAATAGGTGACCAGGCACACATACAACCCCCGTCTATGGTCTCACTTCATTTGCATCGAGGATGAAGGTGAATGAAATTAAAAAGACACGAGCACGACACCCACCCACAAGGACAAGAGACAAACCACATTGAAAAAAAAAATATATCCCTTTTCTGGTTTGCTTTGCCCTCGCCTGCAGAAAAAGTGAGCTCCAGGGAAATGCGGTACTATGCCAGCACCACAACCGCCAGCAAGGATTCCGGCTGATATTATCTCATATTTGTCCTCTGTCCGAGTGCAAACAACAATAAAACCCATTTCAAGGGACATCTGACCAACACTATAAGCCAGAGGAATGCGCACCGTATACACTGATCATTCCGAGATATACCCATATACAAATATTACCCGAGCTCCATTTAGTCTAAGGTAAGGGGTGAGGGTGACAAGACAACAAAAAAAAAAAAACACAACAGAAGTAACTCCCAATTGTTGTTGCCACAGAATAAACACGAACAAAAGCAACCCAGATGAAGAATTCACAGGATGCTCTGCAGTACATTTGAGGAATTTCTTCTTGCAGAGAATTCCGGGAATTTCTCCTCAAAGTGTCACTTGGATTCCTGTGAGCGTATGTAGAAAAGTGCACCCTTCTCTAAGTCAGTTCATTTCATCTGCAAACGGAATTCCTTGTTCTTTTGTTTTGTGTTTTTTTTGTTTTGTTTGGTTAGTTCACTTTTAATTTTGTCCAGTAGCGGGACTTTTTTCTGTTATTTTGCACGGGACACTTTTAAAATTGCGGACAATGGGGACATAGACATAGACACGGACATGGACACCACTACCGTCCGGTCCGCCGCGCCGCGCTGCAATGCTACTGTATAGAAGGAGAGAACTCCATGACATAACCTCACTCAAAGCATCGTCGTTGGTATTTTCAATTTAATAGACTTCCCTCTCCAGGATTTTCCATTCCAGGGTACCAAAAGTCAGGAGGTTAGGGCACACAGACGACACCTATTTTCATTATTTCATTTGGCATCCATGAGGGGTCCATTGGTTGGTGCTCTGCTCTCCTATGCCGATATTTACAAGACTGACATGATGTTGTCCTCTTGCACTCGGTACGTGGTCTTTCTCTCGATACTGTGTGTTTTTTTTTCCTCCTCTACCTCTGACCAGGACTCAGGCAGGAGTGCTTCCTGTTTTACTCTTATTCATCCCTTTTATTTGAATGCGAAAAAGGTTAGGCTGTGTTGGCCTTTTGTTTTTGGGGCATACAAGAGGAAGATAGGACGAAATGAATTTGAATAAATTTGTCTGCCATGAGATTAGCTTCTGCTAAGGGGGTTGCGCGCCCGGAAAATAATTGTAACTCAGGGTGAAGTATAAGAGGATGAGGGATCAGCCATCAGCCATCAGCATCCCCGTGGAGAGGATTGTCGGGGATAACAGAAACAGGATGCTACAACTGGGGATCAAGGCGACTTTAATGTTATGGTTATCACCTTAATTCGTTTATTCGGCTAATTTTGCGGCGGTTGTCGCGTCGATTTAACTTTTTTTTTTTTTTTTGCTTTTTGTTTTATGTCGTCGGTGCTTGTTTAATGAACCTGTGTTTGTTTTGTTTGTGTGCTAGGGGACTGTTTCACTTTTTATGAGCATCTAAGGGGCTTTTGCAATCAAATTAAAGGGAATATTGCGCGTTAGGAAAATTGCCGTAATTCGATTGTTATTTCTTATTACTGGTGACGGGATCGTAAAATGTGTTAAGAAAGCATAATGCTTGCGATAACAGTTGAGGGTAGCATTGAAATAGCTATTCGAATGATGTGAGAACGTTGAAGGAGTGTAGTGTGGACCAGGGTGGATAACGTCTGTGGGTGTTAGAAAGTACATTATGGACTGTTTGTCCAAATAGTATCGACCTTTATGTACAGTTGTATCTCGCCATCATCAAAAAAGGATTCACAGTTGACCAATATTTTTGTGCTGAGTTCAAAACTCTTTGCAACAAGACGACAGCAGTAAAGAGGAAATGGGGACGGAAGGCAATATAGTTCTCAAAAACTAATAGCGCCTTGTTGTTGTATATTTCTATAAGGGGGGACTATGTGTGTTTGCCCGAACAGATCTAGCGTGTGAAAGAAAAGATGATATGGAACCTGTGGATCTCTACATAATATGGCTAAAGGTCGTCCTACAAAGTTGTGCCAAATTCTTTTGCTGCCTGTACCGCTCGCCAAATGATAACGATCCATCTAAATTATTTCGTCATTTATCCGAAAAGGTAGACTGGATACAAATTCATCACCCAACAGCTGAAGTTATTATACTTGGTGACTTCAATGCCCATAACATGGACTGAGTACTATATTCTAATCAAACGGATGAGGCAGGGAAACAAGCTGAAGACTTCGCTATTTGCTGCAATCTCACTCAGCTCGTTGATGAGCCTACGCGAATTCCAGACAATCCATCAAATTACAGGAACACTCACAAGAGAGCCAGATAATTATAAAATAAAAATATCTGCTCCCTTAGGAAATTCGGATCATGCTCTAATATCTGCTATCCTCTCTATACCGACACCAATAGCAGCAAACCAGGATCGCCATCGTTCGATTTGGAATTATAGTAAATCTAACTGGGACGAGCTGCGTAATTTCTTCGGTTCGCTGCCATGGGCTGATATGTGCTTTAGAGATACCGATGTCAATATCTGCGCAGAAGCCGTAACCGAAATGATTTTACTCGATATGAAACTTTATATTCCACATTGCATCAGAAAACCAGCTTCAAATAAACCCTGGTTTAACAAAGAATGCAAGCGAATTACCGCAGCGAAAAACAAGGCTTTCCGTGAATGGCGGTCAAACCCATCGGAGCAAAAAAGATCTGAATTTATAATTCTACGAAAAAGATGCAAGCTAATGATTGAATAGACCAGGGGTTCCCAATCTTTTTCATACTGCGACGCCCTGGAGAGGTTGAGAGGTTGCAACGCCCGGCCCTTCTAAAAGCACAGATATGTGAAGCTGATCTAACTGAAGATTTACTAAAGGGGTTTTTTTTAGGGACTGGTAGACGTTGAAATATCGTCGTCCCATATTTATTTCAATGTTGCTTATTTGCCTACACTTCATTCATCTAAAAATGCGCCTCATCGCTAAAGATAGTTTTTCGGTCAAAATTGAGGTCCTCTTCCAAACGCTCCGAAGCCATGTCAGCAAACAAATGGCTTCGTCTATGTTTATTAACTTTGAGGCATTAGTTGGATCTTGTACTGGCGTAAGCCCGATGTATAATTCGTCAAGTTGGAATCTGCGAAAGGCCGATTTCTTATGCACGTCGAATTGACTGCCTCGAGTTCTCCTGTACACTCTAATGGACCACGGCAATGCTCCCGACGAATCTGGCTGGCAACGACCCATACCAATTGAAAACCCTTGTTTAATTTTTAGTGCCAGGCAAATATACGAGTGACAGCCACGAAGCAAGTCTGGACTGGAAATGCGTTAAACACAAACGTGCTTAATCTTCGACTATTGGATTTCGCTTCGACCTTGCTCTTTGTATTCGTAAAGGGAAACGTAATGCTTTTCCTTTTTTCGGAGTCTGACATCAGTGAAAAAATAAAACTTGCGTCGCCCTTAGAATAGCGCCACGAGCGACGCACAGTTAGGGAACTCCTGGAACAGACGAAGAAAACTTACAACGAAAGAGTCACTAACAAAGTAATTGGATCGATGTCCTAACGTCTCACGCGCATTCTGGTCCCTGGCAAAGGCAATCAGTAATAACTTTTGTTGCTCTTCCTTTCTCTTTAAAGATGACGACACGCTAGCAACAACACCTAAAGAAAAGGCAGATCTTTTCGCTAGCCTGTTTTCAGAGAATTCCACCCTAAATTCTGCACAACTAGAGCCACCAATTATCCCGAGGGTGCAAACATCGATGCAACAACGCATCCTTAAGCAACTAGATTGCAATAAGGCAACGAGACCCGATGGAATTCCGACTATAGTACTCAAGAGCTGTGCTCCAGAACTTGCACCTGTACTATGTAAGCTGTTTAGCATGTCGTACTCCCAGAAGACGTTTCCTTCTTGCTGGAAAACCGATCGCATTCGAGGAAATGTCTGCCACAAAACTATCGTCCAATAGCGTTACTTTCAATGCTCTCAAAAGTAATGGAAAAGGTAATCAATGTCGAAATAATCAAATATCTAGAAGGCCACCGATTAATAAGGGACAGGCAATACGGATTTCGGAGCCGTCGTTCCACTGGAGACCTGTTAAGCTACGTAACGCACTTACAAACGCAAGCAATTGAACAACACGGCGAATCCAGAGACGTAGCCTTGGACATATCAAAGGCATTTGATGGAGTCTGGCATAGAGCCCTATTAGGAAAGTTGGCGTCTTATGGATTAGCACAACAACTCTGCGAATGGATGCAAAATTTTCTTCTGGGAAGATCGATCCAAGTTGTGGTAGATGGTGTATCATCTAATTCGTTTGCTATAAATGCAGAAGTGCCCCAAGGATCTATTCTTTCTCCAACTCTATTTCTTCTCCACATCAACGATTTGCTTGGATCGACAAATAATAATATCTACAGCTTTGCTGATGACAGCACTCTTATATCCTCTATCTCGAACAGTGGGCCTGTGAATGCTGCTACATCACACAGTCAGAGATGTGAACAAATAAGTTCTCTAAATGGTGATCTGGACAAAATCTGGAAGTGGGGAAAAGACAACTTGGTTGTATTTAATGCAAACAAGACACAGCTCACAACATTTTCCAGGAAAAATGCATCAACAGTTCGTCAGATCCAAATGGATGACCATCAAATCCATCCCAAGGACTCAATGCACCTTCTAGGAGTCACAGTCAATTCAGGAATCACATGGCAAGACCACATATCGTATAGTTGAGCTACCTATTTAGAGCAAAGAGGTACTTTAGCCCCAAGCAACTTCTCCTTCTTTACAAAGCACAGGTTAGACCAGGCCTGGAATATTGCTCTCATATATGGAGCTCGGCCCCAAAACATTCACTTAACCTACTTGACAGCATACAGAGACGAGCAGTTCGACTTATTGGAGACCCTATACACTCACATCGAATCTGCAACTGTTGGTGCACAGAAGACAAGTCGCTGACCTGTGCTTGTTCTATAGGTACTTCCATGGTAGATGTTCCGAGGAACTCAAGGACATTATCCCTCGAAATGCAACTTTTGGGCGCCCCACAAGACAGGCTGCTAATGATCATGACCATACAGTACACTTGACTACCGCGAGGACATCATCTTTCCAAAACTCCTTCTGTTACAGGATAAGCAAACGTTGAAACTCGCTTCCTGGGGATATATTTCCAGAAGACTACAATTTGCAGCAATTTAAGTGCAGAACTAACATACATCTGCAAGCATCTCGGGGCGCTGATGAAGCGTTATAGGTTTGCCTTTCCCGGGAGAAGTATTAAAAAAAACAATAAAAAATTTTAGCATGCCGTCATTGCTGGTGGCCTGACATTGACAAGGATATAGACCATTGGAGAGGATTCACGTGGACTTTACTGGTCATTTTTTAAAACACATGTACCTCATATTTGTGTGGATGCCTACTCCAATTTTCCCTACGTTATCGAGATGTCCAGTACTACAGCATCAGAAGCAACTATTAACGCATTAGAGAATGTCTTAGCTATTGAAGAATTGCCCGAACTGCTGTCCCGCAAATTTCCTCAGATAAGTTCCAGCAGTTTTGCAGCAAGAGGGATATTCAACATCTTCATTCAGCATCATTCCATCCGGCGCCGGGGTCCAATGGTGAAGCAGAGAGGATAGTTCGCACTTTTAAGTCCGTCCTATGAAAATTCTGTTAAAATTGGTAATGATATTCGCAAAGCTTTACTTAATTTTTTAATTTCTTAAGCTGCGATTACACGGCCATTTTGTTGAGTCATTTAAATGGCGCTATGACGTCAGGAGAAGATTCGCATTAGAGCGACATTTAAGTTACGATTCGTCATTAAAAAAATGGCTATCACACGAAATGATTATCATCGTCATTTGTGTCGCAAAATCAAATGACGGACAATGCGAGTCATTTTCCGTTAGGATGCCATTGTCCTAGGCGTCATTGAAGAGCGATCACACAGCCATCTTTTTCCGCCATTTAAATGGCACTTAATTCATGTCATTTGGTGCACCATTTTACTAGCCATTTAAATGACGCTGCCAAAAATGGCAATCACACAGAGCGACATTTAAATGACTGCTCTGTGACGGGATTTTTACGTCAGAGCGCCATTTAAATGACTCGAAAAAATGGTCGTGTAATCGTAGCTTTACAGAAGTCTGCCAACTCTACGAGTAAGCTAGCCGCTGAGCTGCTTCATGCTAGACAACCTCGCATTCTGCTCTCGCCGCTGGCTTTACATGAAGCTCTGCCAAAAATTAGCACAGTTGAACCCAAATTTGCTACTGGAGAAGGATGTGTACGTTCGAAAGTAGCTATAGCACTTGAAAAGAAATGTTCGCACATATCAAGGAGGCTTGTACGCAGTATTCAATAACAGTCTCGGTTGGTGCAATAATTTCTCCGCTAAACTAAAGGAGAATACTTGTTCAAAGTTTTTCAAATTTTGTCCGATTCCTTTTGCACAAAACGTTCTTTTTAAGCAGAAGCTCGATAGATTGGTTGCTGCTGGAATTCTACGCCCTATAGTTGTAGTGACAAGCCAATGGGCAGCTCCTGTAGTTGTTGTCCAAAGACCCTCGGGAAACATACGCATTTGTGTATGTGGAGATTTCAAGTTGCGCGGATAATCCACCTGGGACGATGGGACCTCTAGCGAGAACTGAACTAAGAGAACGAGACCAAAAATTATTGATCCAAATTCATCACCGTTTCTATGTTCGGTTCAGTTCCGATCGTTCAATAACAACAGGTACGGGTTGTACAGTGGTATAGCTTTTTGGAAAATATTCCTATAAAGCTATAGAGCTCGAATCGACTTTAATACTCGGGCCTATAATCATTGACTGTATACTGGAGAAGGCCACCGCGGTAAGGACAGATCTTAACTAAGGTAAAGTCTGACAGAGGCCTCAATCAAAATGGTTGGCGCAACTTGACAGCTTTAGATCAAGCTGATTGTAGTTGCACGCTGGTTAAGGACCACGAATGAAGACGTAGATTGGTCCAGTCTTCAAAAAGCAGCCAACCAATACTGATTTTTTTAGAGCCAATCAGACTAAGGTACATGTTGGCTTTAATGATTTGGGACTTGTTAATATGCAAATTTCAACATATAGACAATAAAATTCGACAACGGCATCCTAACCCACTCTTTGTGGTTAGAATTAGAGCTTAAATTTGCTATTTGTGACCAAAATTGTATTACTTCCGTTGGCTTGTTCTTATCTATGCAACTATGCGTCTACCCCACTGACTTTGTATCCAAACTCAATTCGAAACTATTTACAAACAGTTTAGCAATAAATTTGACTGCATTCCCAGTGCATACATACTTTTCGCCAAACAATCCCAATCCCCGGTGTCAACTTGAAAATATTTTCGCATTCGAAAGTTTCCAGTGCATATAGCCATCGGGAAAATAGTTTCTCAAAATAAATTCCGGGATCCAATGCTCTTTCCCAAATAGCGCGCCAAAACAACTCTCATATTCCTGCGTTGTCTGCTGTTGAAACTTGTCCTCATTTCCTGGTGGAACCAAAAATAGAATTCCCTAGCTTTAGAGTCGCTTCAACAGATGAACAACTTGTTCGTTCCTTGTTGAAATATTATTTGATTTTCCGTAACCGATTACAAGTTTGCGTCTTCCTTCCTGTAGCGCATATAAATCTTTTCGTTTGCAAAAAAATTTCAGTCAGGCATACCGACATGTTTTTCTCCCAAAGCGGGAGATGATGTATTTTCGGACTCAAGAGATCGAGTTTAAGTTTTAACGTTGTCCCCTTCCCTTATTGGATGGAGGGAAAAAAAAAACGATAATGTGAAAGGAAACTTCTTGTTAACCCGTTTATTTTCTTTTTAACTCTTGATTTCAATTCCTTCGTAAAAAAAATAAAAAAATAAACAAAGACGATTTTTACCCCAAAAAAAAAAATCAGAAAATAAAAATAAAGAAACAAACGGCCCGTATATACCCTCATCGTTTGGTAGGAGTACTTCCTTCGGGACTTTGATTCGAAAGTCAATAGGTCGGTGGCTGTTTGCTTTCTTGTTTTTTGTTTTTATTTGTTTTTTATTTACTTTTGTTGTTATTTGAATTCTCTGTGTTTTTTTTTTCGTTTTGCCGTCTATACGCATCAAAGCCTTAAATCGGATTGTTATCCTTTTCAGTCTGATTCCCCAATCATGAAATTCAAATATAATCACTGACACTCGAGCATGGGGAGAGGTATAATACTATTTGATGTTCAGTGATTGAACACGAACAGTATGTGTCGAAAGTGAGAATTACTTTCTTTTAAAGTCAACTAGGCTTTTTTTTTACTGAAATATCTTAATTCGAAACTGCTTCAAAAAACGCATAATTTATTGTATTAGGTTTCTTTCATTACCATCTAAATTCAGGTGGATTCAAAAAAAAAAAAAAAAACTGGCATGTAGACACCCTAGGTCTACCTTCTCCATTCGTTTGTGTGAGTTTTTTTTTTATTTTTGAGACGAATGGAAGAGAGCTATAATTTTATGCCGAGTCCGAACGGCTGAATTGAGATACTTTTTCAGGACGGTTATACTCTCGGATGTTTGTCAGACGTTCGCGAGAGGTGGCGCAGTGGAAAAAACCTTAAACGGCCCATAGACACTTGTGTCATTCCGCCATACACATTACACCGATCCGATCGTGACGCCGACACCAAAAATCAAAAACTTTTGATTTTACTCGCTCCGTTTCTGACACCAAAATCGGTGTGCCCAACAGCCCACACACAGCACACATTTCCGTAAACCAACAACGGTGCAGACACAAGTGTAGTGTCTATGGGCCGCTTTACTACTGAGCCAATACGCCCACAGATGGAAAGTTTTGAAAAAGAAGTTCACTAAACTCCAATCTTAAAATATATAGAGATATTTCCTTAATTTCCGGGGAAGAGATAAAAAAATCAATTTAAATTTCTGGGTTTTTAGATATTTTGCTTGGGACCCGAGTTATTGCCAAAACCGGGCTCCTTCGAAAGAAAAATACTTCGGCGGATTTTTGGTCCTGTGTGCGAGGAGGGCGAATGGAGGAGAAGATACAACCGCGAACTCTATGAACTGTGCCAAGATGTGGATGTAGTCCAAAAAGCCAAAACCCGTCGACTACTTTGGTTCGGCCACATCGAGCGAATGAACAATAATGCTCCAGCTAAAAGGATCTTCGAATCCCAGCCACCAGGTTCGAGAAGACAAGGAAGACCGAACCTCCGTTTCAAAGACCAAGCCATCGCGGATGCCAGAGCGCTTGGTCTGGACAACTGGAAGCAGCGTGCCCGGGATCGTAGGGGATGGAAGGCTGCAGTGTCTCAGGCAGAGACTATACACGGGTAGGGAGCTCGATAAGTAAGTAAGTAAGTAATCCTGAAACTACCTATTTCAAAAGAATTATTGGATTTTCGAATGACAAGAAGTTGCTTATTGCACTGTATGTTGATACTACCTAATGATAGCTAAACTGAATCAGTTCTTAATATGAAAATATACAAGTTCGCAATCGCACCACTATGATTTTAGAGTCGGATAGATTCTAGAAATCTAGAGAACTCATGAAAAAACAAATCCGCCCAGTCATAACAATAAAAATGAAACACATCTTTTATGGAAGCCGCTTTTAAATTGTACCTACCTAAATTTGGTCTTAAATTAGCGGAGCCTATAGTGTTTTACTTTCGGAAGTCTCGATCACAGACTCAGTTAAGTTGGCTGGTTTGCAAATATCAGTCTATTCTCGTCTATTCTGCATTCTGTTATCGCAAAGTAACCCAGTTTGCTCCCATTTTCCCAATAGAACTGATGACGATTAAATGGTTAAACTGTTGAACTCTTCTTCGGTAAAGATTAAGAGTTATACGTCTTCTTCCTCTTTCGAAAAGTGAGAACAAATTGAGAGGTTTTGTATAAAAAATTTGTGAATGTACTTCCTGAATCCACCGCATAGTTCGTTGGAAACTGCGTGACTTAGAAGATCTATTTTTTCCCTTACGATACGATATATACGATACCTTGGGGTAGAAAAAAAACAGGGTTACTCAAACGGTGAAAATGGAGGAAACAGTGCATCTACTGATGAGCTCACCCACCACTTTAATTTTGCTAAGCACAGATGTATGTGCAAAAAATAGTCCCCCTTCTCTAATTCAATTTATCATCGAAATCATCTAATCAAAAAATTAATAAGAAACCTGTGACCACCAGGTGCTCCCAGACTAAGAGAGAACAAAATTTGGAAGCCCGAATCGTTCGGTCACTAGCGCATACTTCACATTTTTGACCTGAGCGGACTCATGCCACTCAGGGACAACAAGTAACCGAGGTATGACTTTGACAGAAAATTTAAAGTCTGTATACCGGTGGGCGCATCTTAAAGTTTTTTCTACTACGCCACCTCTCGCAAACGTCTGACAAACAAACATCCGAGGGAATAATTGTCCTGAAAAAGGTTCTCAATTCAGCCGTTCGGACTCGGCATAAAATTGTAGGTCCCTTCCATTCGTCCCAAAAATAGTAATTCACCCGCCTGTTGCGCCACCTATTTTTTTTTATACCGGTAGGTAGGTAGGAGATGCGGTTAGAGATAATTTAAAAATGTTTAAGGGTAGTTTAGATCCAGCTTGTGGAATTCAAAATGGTTATAAGTTCGTTGATACTATTATTCCCGACTTCATCGACGGATGCGATGAAGGGTTTAAGGAGGACTGACTCTCCCCGAATACTATCAAAAAAGGTACTCATCTTCAGAAATGGCTCAAAGACGGAGAATGGAACGGGAGCAGGAGTCTTTTTAGAAGAACTAAGTATCATCACCCATTCATTACGACTGGCAAATTAGTGCAGCGTTTTTCAAGTAGAAATCTACGCGGTTAAAGAAGCAGCGCCAACTGTCTCAGTGAGGGAACTACCAGCAATGGAAATTAACTTCAGCTTGGACAGTCAAGTAGCACTTAAAGCGATTAACTTCTAAATCCGTAAGTGGGTGCCTCTCGGCATTCAGATCAATAAACCAAACCATTACACAGTACTGCTGTGCTGGATTCCTAAACAAGTTGGTGTGAAAGGGAACGAGGCAGCAGATAAACTGGCCAGATTCGGCTCTGAAATATCTAGAAGACAAATACTACCAGCTTTCAACGCAGGAGGCATTGATAATGTCACATTAAACCTAAAGAACGACGGAACAACACTTCGGGTTGTACCATATAACTCGCAGCTTGTGAACCACAATTGACACTAAATGATCAAAGATCTTAACATCTTTTGAAAGAAACCAAATCCGAGTGCTTGTCGGGGTAATAGCCTGACACTGCCTAATTCGAAACATGGCCAAAAGATTGGGTATTTTTACAAATGACTTTTGCAAAAGTTGCAGGGATGAAGAGAAAATGGAATCTGTGGAACATCTCCTGTGTCACTGCACAGACCTTCAAGAACGCAGCTACTCTTGTATGGGAGCACGGTTTGACAGCATGGAAGATCTAGCAATGATAACGATTTAATAATAGACCTATATTTTGAGAATCTATAGCTAGCTCACTTTTACTTTTACATGTAAAACCAAAAATGAGTATAACAAAACCAATAGTGCGTATAACAGTTTTGGTCGTCCAGAACCGTCAGGAATAACTCTCCGCGATTCTGAATTCAAATCCAGAAGCAATTTTCTCTTCTTTTCAAGAGAAGAACTGTCAGTTGAGTGCCAATCAAACGCTTTCAGAAGCGTTCGGATTGCTTCCGAGCAGTTCTGGACGACCAATCGAAAACGACATAAGATTCAACAACACATTCGAATGGTTTTTTTTAGTTGCACGTCATATCATTTACTATAAAAGGGTAATCACAATGGGCATATGGCGATGGCTTCTAGGATGGCAAGCTGTCCTACCAGCATCATCGCTTCCTCCCCCGATAAACTTTCTTGTATGCCATACTGTTCAGAGACACTTTAAAACCTACATTCTTTTCCTATTGCACAAGTAAGTGATTCTCTTTGTTTTGTACTTCTCCTTATCGCTGATTTATACCTTTGACACACTCATACCTACAGAAAAAGAAAGCCCAAGAAGAAGAAGAACAAAAAAGTACAAAACCTGAATTCCGTCATGGGATAGGCGAAAGGTTGAATACTTCTTTAAATAATTTTTTTTTTTTTTTTTTTGCGACTACGAACTTTTCTTACTTGCAGCAGCACAAACAAAAAGCACTGAAAAATTACCGTTCTCTATACGGGTGCACAACAGAAAGAAAGGCATATAATCCTTGGCAGCTCGTGCGAAATAAAACCCTGTTCTGAATCTCATGGAGAATTTAACCGGAGAACTTTTTTTTTTCTCCGATTTACTGTGTTGTTATCCTGCTGTGTGTAAGTGTACGTCTCCGCTGTATTACTTACAGGCTAAAGGATGCGCTTTGTTACTCTTCTTTTCGGTTTCGTATTTTTCAATTTAAGATGAACTAAAAGATCCTTAAGAAAAGTGCTGCGAAACAGGATTAAAGTTCTGCGAACTTGTTTAACATTTTATCCCTTTCTTGGGGGTGGAAGATTCTTTTATTCAGTGTTTCAGAAATGCGATAAATGTTTATTTACTTGTTTTGTGGCTTTCCTTTGAACCGAATAAGTTGTCGTCGTCCTTTCTTTTTTCTACGCTGTCCCACTAGAAAGAGTCAGCCACAAAAAGGACTCATCAAGTTACAAAGACAATTTTTTTTTTTTTTTTGCTAGCGATGGCAAAGTGTATTGTCGCGTATACTTTTCCACGAAAGGGGTTCAATTCTGTTTCACCGTCACTCTGTGATGCGATGACGAGTTGATTTTTCTAAACAGATTACCGTTGTTGAGGACTTTATTCATTAGGAAAGGTTGGCAGTTTCCAACTGGCAGGATTTTATGAAAAAAAAAAAAATGCTTCAGTTGTGTGTTTTTAGTGATTTTATATTTTTTTGTGTCGCTTTTGCTTTAAAAATTAAGACTTTTGAAAGCCTTTCAATCGGATATAGTCGGAGTGCCTTTGAAATGGGTACTATGTTTTGATGGAGGGGGTTCGCAGGCATCACTCGTGTTCCATTCATTTGAAAAGCTAAAAGAGTGACCTTACAGGTATAAAAGTATTGGAATTGTGCTAAAAGCCGGAGGAAAAAAAAACAGGGTCAGGACTCTTTGAGATGAATGAAAACCGATAGTCGCTATTTAGTTTGCTTTGTGTTGCGTTTTATGGAGAGAAGAGCCTGTCCTTGGCTTTAAACGAAATTTGCTGAAATCGTGTAGAATCAAGTGACATTTTTTTACGGGACTAAATGAGGCATAAAGATTTTCAAGTAAACGAAATATCTTAAGATGAGTGGCAGTTGGCAGTTTGAAATTTAAATTATTAAGAGAATTAATTGTATTTCGATTAGAAAGTTGGGATGATGTCCGCTAATTTGATCCGGGCAACAGGAGACAATTGTGACAAAATAAGGGACATTATCGAAGAAACTTTAGACGAACGATTTTTTTCTTTGGCGTAGAGAGAGTACCTACTCCAGGAACTTAAGGTCATAAGGGAAACAATGACTTTCTTAAAGCTACATGA
Organism: Cheilosia soror; assembly: GCA_949372485.1. Taxonomy (NCBI): domain Eukaryota; kingdom Metazoa; phylum Arthropoda; class Insecta; order Diptera; family Syrphidae; genus Cheilosia; species Cheilosia soror. The sequence goes on from OX443563.1 coordinate 93,046,266, forward strand.
AATGATGGCTTTTTCCAAATGCTGAAATCGAGAAGGAAAATGCACCTCTCAGGATCGCCAAAAACAGTAATAACGAGCTGATGAAGAAGCTATACCGAAGAGATTTACAACTCGAAGTAATTTCAAGACTTACAACAAATGGGAGCATCCTATGTTCCTGATAAATACGGTTGAAAGAACCTTGAATATTTACGTCTCTGTAATTATTCAATCAGCTTATTTACGGGTTTAGTTTGTCCATTTGCATTGGCGCTATTCTACGATACCCGGAGGCCCAGAGCTTAGCTTCAATGAGGGCCGAGGCCTGTGCTAATGTCTCTATTACATACATACATACATTGAGTCTAAAAATGACTTACTACGGAAATTCTAAAGCTCAAGGATATAAGTAAGGCGGGTTTCAAGCAAAATAGTGATTTTCAATGAAATAGTTAATGTAATCGGTTTGCAATTTTAGTCTGAGTTAGAAGGAAGATCGAGTTGGAGGCGGTTAAACTTCCACAACATTCCAACTACTTAACTGCAAGCTTAGAAAAGGATGGATCTACGATTGATGGATCTACGATTCCACCCTGAAAAATGAAAACAATGATTGGATTTAGTGACCGTAAGTTGCTGTAAAACTGATATACAGCCGACAACCGCCATTTAGCAACGATATGGGCCGGTTAAATTGGGGATACAGATGTGCGGTGACGGATACAAATGACAGAAAACTTTGAAGCAGTTCGCGAGAGTATTGCTGACAGTCCAGGAACACCAATTCGGCACTGTAGCCAAGAATTGGGCATTTCGAGAAGCTCTCTACCAGAGAATTCTCACGAAAGACTTGAAACTTCATACTTACAAAGTTCAATTGACTCAAGAACTAAAGACTACTAACCATACAGCGCGAAGAGAGTTCGTTGAATGCATTTTGGACCAACAACAAGGGGATGTTGATTTTTTGAAAAAAAAAAAAAAACATTTTCTTCTTGATGGTTTCGTTAATCGTCAAAATTGTCACATTTGGGGTTCAGAAAACCCACGAGTAATTGTTGAGAAAACAAATGCATCCACAACGCGTGACTGTTTGGCGCGAATTTTAGGCTGGAGGCATTTTTATCGGGCCATTCTTCTTCGAAAATGTGACTCGTCAGACAGTAACAATTGTTCGTTATCGTGACATGTCTTTAGTGACTAAATTACAAGATATGGATGTGTCCAACATGCGGTGTCAACAAGACGGTGCTGCATGCCATACAGCCAGAGAAACAATTTAATTACTGCATGAGTCATTTCCTAATCGTGTAATCGGCCGTTTTTGCGATCAGAATTGGCCATCCAGATCCTGCGATTTAACGCCATTGGACTTTTTTCTTTGGGGGTTTTTTTGAAGTCAGCGGTCTGTGCAAACAAGCCCATGACCACCAACGCCTTGAAAGAGAAAATTGTGAGGCGTATTAATGAAATTCAGCCACATTTATGCGAAACGGTCATAGAAAATTTCAATAAAAGAGTACGTACCGAGCCGTGGTAGCCATTTATCCGATGTGATGTTCCATACATAACCCCAATCGGTATACTCTATGAATCAATAAAAAAAACTTAAGCTTTCTAGTTAAAATCTGGATGTTCTATCCAAATTACATTTTGCGTGAATTATGGGGCACCCTTTATATAACTACACAGCCTCTGGTTTGACAATATAAATTTCTTGTCAAAGCAAAAGGCGTACAAAGGTATAAAAAAAAAAAAAAAATAGGTGGCGCAACAGGCGGGTGACACCCAAGGCCTAGCTTCTCGCAACCATTCGTTTTGTGTGAGTTTCTATTTTTGGGACGAATGGAAGGGACCTACAATTTTATGCCGAGTCCGAACGGCTGAATTGAGAAGCTTTTTTCATGACAGTCATACTCTCGGATGTTTGTCAGACGTTCGCGAGAGGTGGCGCAGTAGAAAAAACTTTAAGATGTAATTTGTGTTTTTCCGGGGATCGAACCTGGGATCCCTCGCACAGTAGTCCAGCACACTAACCACTGCGCTACTGCGCCCACAAAGGTATACTCTTCAAAATAAAACAAAGAACCTAGTAAACAGAACCCGCCCAGATATCGCCAGAATCACGGCAATAACCACGGGGCTTTGGCCAATTGGAGACCATGAGGCCAAACTAGATATCCCTTACAACCCTCACTGCCGCGAGAAGGAACATTTCTCTTTCTCTCTTTATCGCAAATGTCCAGCTCTAGCAAGAGCCAAACTACGCGCACTGAACCAACTATTCTTTGACGACCTCAGCGACATCTCGGGTAAAGGGATACACGATCTTATCCGTTGGTATCCGCGTGGTAACAAAACGGCACGCCCTAGTGCTAATTGTGTTCAAAGGCATGAACCGCCAATTCTATCTACCTACCTATACGCTTGAAAAGTGCTGTTCGAGAGCTTCACAGAACTACTGAAAAATATTAGCTTCTCAGGAAAAAAAAAGAGTACTGGATGCTCCCAAACTATGGAATTAAAGACGGTAACTCTAAAGGACCATTCACATGGGAGCGAACGAACGAATTGATGAAATGCAAACAAGCCACTTTTTATGCATTTATAAACAGAAAATTGTACATTTTATTATTCCAATATATCCTCCTCTTGGAATTAGGTTAAGTTCGAGCGAATTTTTTATTCGTTACCTTTTGGAAGATGGAACGCGAATGAAATGATGTGGATTGAGAATAGACTGACAGTTTGCGCCAGGGAGTTTTCGTTCGCGACCAAAAGTTTGGAATTCGAAATTTCGGCATTTAAACTTTTTATAAAGTTGTTTTTTTAACACATTTTGATGAGACAATTAATTATCCTACGCTTGGAATAGTAAAATGTGGAATTTTCTGTTCATAAATACATAAAAAGTTGTTTCTTCTCATTTTATTAATTCGTTCGTTCGCTCTCATGTGAATGGTCCTTAAGAGCAATATACGAAAATTTTATTAAATGGTAAAAAAAATATCCCAGGGCAATAACTTGCCTGTAGATATGGCAAAGGAAGCAATGTAGTGAGACCACCGTCACTGCTGAGAATACGAAAAATATATAAATTAATGTAGGTATATTTTAATGGCGACCATGTCTCAGCAGTGATAGCGTTAACAAATCGCATCGCACATCCTAACAACCATCAAAATTGCACATTCGTGCAGAATCTAGTTAGAATCTATCTTTTTACTAATCAGTCTAAAACACAGCATTTTATATCAGAAAAAAAAATCAAAATATCTCTGATTTTATAATAATAACAATCAATGTGAATGTGTCAGTCAAAAGCCCTCAACCACTGATATAGGTTGTATAGGTTGGACTCGTAACTATACAAAGCACAAAATAAATTTAATAAACAGGTAACGGCCAGCAATTTATCGTACACAAATTAATTGAATAGATACACATTCAAACGTCCCATACAAGCCAGAATAAATACACGAAAACTGTCAACGATTTATTTACTTGTGTAGATACCAAACAAACAATATCCTACTTAATTTCCCATACCCAAGGCAATTTTTCAGTCCAAGTATCAAGACTCCATAAACAATCCTTCTCAATCGGAGAGATATTTTTACGGTCTCGGTTAATTACTGAAAACTTTCTCATTGATCCCTGAAAACCCCCTTTGTATCGAATTTACCACTTTAACACCCTTGCAATATTAATAACGTTACAACCACTTGATGGGAGCACTACTCTCTTCTAGCAGTCGAGTTCCGTAAACCACAGACCCATCCGAAGTCATTCAAATTGACAGATCAAGATAGGGCTCTCGTATATACCCCAAAAATTCCCAATTCCCTAGAAATGAAACTGAATTTCAAAAGCAAGCAACTTTGAATCGAAATGAAATCACATGATGAAGGGATGGGTCTATTTCTGTAGATTGTGGCTTCGAGATACACCCAAACAAACAGACATAAAAACCCCATGATTGTAAAGTGTGAATAGATGAATGAAGAACAAACCGACGAAAGGTAGCATCACGATAGGAGAGCAAATTTTCTTATATGAGTGCTCGGAAAGGATATTAACAGCAATATGCTGTTTTTATTTAGCACTCCTTTTTTGTGTGCGTCAATTTATGAAGTAGGTAACCCTTTTTTGCCAGGCCAAACACGTATGGATGTGATAAATTGCAATTGCCATGCCATGGTAAATTGATCATAAAAATCTCCGATAATATCCTTTAGAGTGCGAATAAAAATCTCCTTGTGATTATTATATACATATGTAGTTGCAACACTTGTCAGACACTTATGATATAGAAATGGGAGTACTCTCGTCATAGTTACCAGCTAAACAACACCATACAATGGGGAGAGCGTGACGTATGGCGTATACGTAACATTTTCATATATTGCACTAATATCAGTTTAAATACCTAACCAAATGGTTCGGTTAAGTGGTGATATATACTACCTATTGTATGTGCGACTGTGTCTCCTTTGAATGCGTGTCGGCATGCAATTAAGCCACTCGAATCGTTTATGTTATGTTATTTTGCGCTGTTGAAGGACCTCTTGTTGTCTGGTTTAGTTATTGCCTATTGAACAATATATTAGGCCGGAGGAATTCGACTACCAATTCGAATAAAAGAGAGGGCAGGTCGATTCAAGTGCCCTAAAATAATATATTCAGTTGTGTGCTGGTTAGCAGACTGCTTTAAGTTTATCTATACAATCGATATAATGAAATTGATTTTGTTTTATTTTTTTTTTGTGTAGAGGTGTAGGTATATTTACATGTGGTTTGTAGTTGTGCATACGTTTTTAATGCGTTCTAGTAAGAGCAAATTGACAACACTGCCATTGAAAAAATCAGGAATCAGGCAGCATGTACATTGTACATATTTCCATTGTCCTAAAAATAAAACCTATACAAAGGAGTGGTTTTGGGCTAGTTTAAATTGTTTAAATGGTCCTGGTACTAAATATAAAAAAAATGTTATGTCGAAAGTTACAAATGTCCTATGTTCGGACATTCAAAAGTGAGGTCAGTTCAAAATTAGGTATAAATCATAGCCCATTAGATGGACTGTAATGTAAGCTGATAAAAATTTGAGCATATCGTCTGATTCCTGTTACTACTGTTATTAAAGGTTTAAGCAGATAGTCGGAAATATTGATTCAACGAAAATGCCAGCAAAGTCGGCCTTTATGGTCAATTTTGTAGAAGCTTTTCCGAACATCAGTTTTCGAAGGAACTAAAGTCAATAAATAATGTTCAGATTCGCAGGTTCCCATTCTTGGGTGATTATTTTTTGAATCAGGCTTTAATACACCGATAAGCAGACCTGGGCACTTAAGCACTAACATTGATTTTGCTCTATCATTCAAATTTTTCAATGCTAATGAGAATTCGTTTGCACTATCTACCATTCAAAATTTCAATGCTAATGAAAGTTGACTTCCACTATATTGAAAATTGTACTTCTAATGAAAATGAACTTGCATTAACATTGAAAATTTCAATGCTTTAATTTTATTAACGTAAAAGGATCGGATGTAGTCCAAAAAGCCAAAATACGTAATCGTACACATAGAGCGAATTGACAATAAGCTAAGAGGTTCTTCGAATACCAGCCCCCAGGTTCGAGAAGAGAAGGATGACCGAAACCGAACCACAACCGAACCTCCCTTTCATGATAATGTGAGCAATTTTCATATGTACACTTCAAATCTGAAAGAAACTTTCTAATTAGGTAATGAAATTGAAATTTAAGTAGCATTGAATTATTGCAAGTGAATTTTTATTAGCCTTGAAATTTTCACTGCTAATGCAAGTGAAACTTTAGTAGCATTGAAATTTTTACTGCTTGTGCAAGTGAAATTTCAGTAGCATTGAAATGTGTAGGTACTGCTAATGGAAGTGAAATTTAATTAACATTGATAATATTAGTGCTAGTGATAGTGCAATCGAACTTTCATTAGCGCAGCATTTGATTATTCTAGTGCATTGAATAATGCACTATCAAATTAGTGCACTATTCCCTATTCACAGGTGTGCCGATAAGTTATAACTCAAACAGTTTTTGTAAGTCATGAAAAGTTGTATATATGCCGTGAAAATTAATGTTTAAAACGGTCTCGTTGCATTCAATTATGATAAAGAAGATACCTACAGCTACAATGACTGATGACTTTTTGTAATCAAAATTAAAATATTTTGAATGGGGGAAGGAATGAATAACCTTTTATTGGGGAACGGCAAGAGAAGGCGATTGAAAACAATCGGCGAATTATCTTCGGACTTGTGAGGCTGTAATCACAAGAATGTCTTTGAACAGGGCACCCACTTTTAGATGGAGCAAAAACAATTTTTTTTTAACATCACTTTTATGATAATATTCATTTCATTTTAGGCCGCACTTTTCCGAATGAATACTAAAAAAAGTCCATCAAATATAAAATAATGAACGATAAGCTCTCACAGAGTAAAATATTTATTAAGTAGATAAGTAAACTCCGATTCGCGTGCTGGCGTTAAATTAGTGGTAACATCTAGATAGTTTTAAACAGAGCATTTTAATTCAAATTGTTTGCGGGGCAAATTGGGTAGGTGCATTGGCAATACTATTAACTTAGCCCCTGCATTATGAGCGCGATTGCACCTCAAAGAAAATTAATAGGACTTACTAAAATGAAAGACCCGGAATTAAGAAAATCGCTATTATGAGCGAATGATTGAAGTTGCAAGAAATCCTAATCTACATTGTTCAAAAATGGAAGTAGGTATACAAGAACAGGAGTCGGATTCGCGTCGTAGAGAGTCAAGCGGTGACCCAAGCAATAGACAGCGAAACTGTCCAGATGCCTGGTACATTTATGTAAATCACACAAGAGGACTCTCGGCTGAGGTAAGGGATACATTGAATGTATTTCATAAAATAATTTTCCAACAATAATGAATTCCGATGAACACAAGGCTCAATTGAAAGCACAAGCACTGGAAAATTATTTTTATTGATGAAAAATAATATTGCTTAACTGGCACAATCTCGAGTTTATGCTTAAAAGAAAATAGGACGCAAATTGGCATTAACACTTCCTGAACTTTACTGCTATCTATTACGTACCATAACCATAAAGTATACAGACCTATTATTCTTGACCAAAAAACCAAAGTCAATGGAGTGGAATGCGACGAAAAATTTTATATGAAATTTTTTTACATTTTACTCACCTGAGATCTGAGAGGTTTGAACAAATTTTCGATTGGAACTACTTCTGTTTTCCAATGACAATGATTTTTTTGTGGTACAATATTCATAACGTTTATCGTATTTTTATGTTAAATTTGTTCCAAATATTGCTCTTCAGTTGGATTGCCAATTATCAATCAAAAAAGCGAAGTTTTCTTCATTCTGATCTGACAGAATTTTTTTATTTTTAGACAAATCAAAATCAAAAGTTCAAAAAAAGCGGGTAATTCGATTAAAGACGAAAATTCAAATAAAGTAAAAATTTTAAATATTTGTAAAGTGCTACACCTACATGGCATCTCACTAATAAAAAATGTTGATCTAAATTTACTAAATTGCAATTGCGAAATTTCTAAAGTGCAAATTTAATGTCGAATAAAGAAATATTAACTATAGTATGGCCTATGGCCTTTGACTTTCCAAAAATATTTTAATTAGGTAGAAAAGAAAGCTTAAACTTTTTTAGACATGTATAACAAAAAGTACATAGTCTGCATCATTGTAGGTATGTATTTTTGGCTACGGCTACCTGCGCCAGGTACGCTTTCACAAAAGCGTCATTCGATTAAAAAAAAACGTTTGGGCTATTTAGTTTTTGAAGTAATATGGGCGATTTTTTTTTCAAGTCGTCCACGCAATTCTCGCTAAAAAAAAATGACAGTCAATATGGTATGTGAGAAAAAAACCAAACAACCAACATTATTTCTCCAGATACCTTGATTCTAGCTAGATCCAAAACCACATGCCATGTTGGTATATGTTCCCTTAAAACTGAGCGCGCCACTAAACGTAAAATGGTACTCTTCCGCGTTGTCAATTTAGAATAAAGTTGAAGACTTGAAGATTCTCCGAGCCAGCCATTTTAACTGACTAACTCGAAACTTCTTGACTAGGTCTACAACATATCTTTGTACAGCCCAGTGATGAGCAAAAAATCACTACCTGTGATTTAGTAGCAGTGATTGTAAAATCGCAGTCACTACCTGTGACCGAATATGAAATAAAGAGTGTCACCGGAAAGCCCTAAAATATCCAAAATTTGAGTGATTTTTTTTTCGCTTGGAAAAATTAAGATTTTAGGGCTTTCTGGTGACATTTCGAAATAAATATAGTATGTATACCAAAATTAGGTTCGTCTTCTTTTTATCAAGCCATAAAATAACAAATTTCATTAAACGATGGCTACGATGTCAATGGATTAAAAAACGTCTGAGAAATCTGCTGCTTGTTACTAATTTCATACCCCTTAGTCCGTACCTGTTAGTTCAATTTGCTATGCTACCTTGCTTCGCAATTTCACTCTTCTGTGATTTGTTTTGTGGTTGTGATTCATGTCGTGACTGATTTGTAGATATCTATACGCTCTCTTGCTTCGCGTTCGCAGTTTCGCTTTTTCGTGATTTGCTTTGTGACTGTGATTCGTATCGTGTCTGTGAACGCTATGTATCTGTTTGGAAGTTTATCTCGTGACTCGTGATTTTCAAACTGCGACTGTCACAATCACAGTTTAAAATCACAGTGATTTCAAAATCACAGTCACAGTTTTACCTGTGATTGTGAAATCACGACTTAGCTCATCTCTAACAGCCCGTTCAGTTCATTATAACTTCTGTTCAAAGCTAAAACAAAAAAAATGTGCACGACTGGGTCGCACGAAACTTTCTCGTTTATTCCAGATCTCGCAGAATCTCAAATTCATTTCAGCAAATTACGTTCATTACGTTCAAAATCATACCTGCTCAAGATGTGCTCAGGTTTAGTAACTGAACCCTTGTAATTAAATACACACATACCTAATACATACTACATAAACATACGTAGTAACTACAACACTTTATTACTTTCAAATTTCACCCCGAACTGACATTTCCTTCAAGGCAAGTAGGCGATGAATTTCGAATTATATTGCCACAGCGGCACAGCCACTTAAGTTTTGGGGGGCTTTGCAATTAAAATATACAGGTTGTGATCGTGATTTTGGGTAGTCATTTTTGAGAAATATTCATAAAACGGCAATATTCGAGTATCCTGAGAAAAACTAATGCCCAGTTGCACAGTGCAGAGTTCAGTGTAACTTAAGTTTGAGTAGAGACGAAAAGATAAGTGTGACTCATGCATATTTTGCGTTTCACAGTCGATTCACAATACTCACCTCGAATGGTACAAACTACAAAAAACTTGGCAGCACTTAGAACATTTTTATCAAAATCGCAAATGGCGTTTTAAAGATATGAGCAGTTTTTTAAAGTACTATTATTAGGGATTTGGGTGGATATCAAAGGACGCTGTCTTTTTAGGCAAAAACTGAGTTTGCTATCAAGTTAAGAATGACAATAGTACCTTAAAATTTTTTTTAAATCGTATTTACCGTTTTCGAGAATAAGCCAATTTTCAAAACTGCCGTTGCTGGACTTTTTAGCGAAAAACTGGGTATGCAGTCATGTTAAACATGCTTACATTAACTCAACTATCAATTTTGGTTCAAATCGTTAGAGCCATTTTTGAAAAAAATCTGAATTTAGACATATTACGTAATATTTCGTAAAATCTTTATATGGCAGGTACCGTTAATATTAGGGCTAGCATAAAAAAAAACCTCCCTAGCGGGAAGCCCACAAACTCTAAATACAAAGTTTGAAGCAAATCCGTCCAAGCGTTTAGATTCCCCAGGGGTGGGACAGACAGATATACGGACGGACAGAATTGCGAGACCCACTTTTTTGAGTTCCCCTATCATCGTCATATCAGAATTGATCAAAACCTCGAGTTCGAAATTTTGTACGAAAACAATTATGTATTTTTGTCTTATTACATACACTGGTCGGCATAAGTATTTTGACAAAACTAAAGTTAATTCTACTCATAATTTGAACTTACTTCATGTAAATTATGGTATCAATGCAAAGGTCATTTAAATTCCGTTTGAATGATATAAAACTTTCCTTAACCCATTAAGTACCCATTGAAAATTTGGAACTTTTGTAAAAGTCTACTTTTTTGACTTTTTTCCTCGGTCCAAAAAAAATATTTTGATGCAAAAAGTTTCTTCAAACAATTCTAATAGTGACAGCAAAACAAATTTTCAAAAATCTCTTCGCTAATATTTTTTATGATTTTTTGAATGGTATGATGTCAGAAAAATGTTGTATGAAAAGGAGGAAAAAGGCTGCGGTTCCGGTGCCAGCGAATGTAAGCGAATATCACTCGCTCGAATTCGCAAAGTTCGCTTAAATAATTCAAAAGTACGTATTTCCTATGTTGTGGTTCCAGTGCACACAATTTAATCGCGCGAACTATAAGCGAATCTAAGCGAGTAAAATGTGTGATAGTTTCATTTCTAATTTACTCGCGCGAACAAAGCGAATTTAAGATATAATTTTTAAGTAGGATTTGTGCTTTGCTTCTTATGTACTGATTTTTATGCAGATTAGTTGTGTACTGATTTTATATACTTGTCAAAATATAGTGAAATGTATCTGGAGTCATTCTATAACATTCAAAATATATATAAGTACATATTAAAAAATGTTCGGTTCTCACTTTTAATAGAAAAAAGATCCCTACATTGAGTAGAGTTTTAGACCAAAAAGACTTAGGAGTAATTTTTGACACTGAACTAAACTTTTCATTGCATATTGACTACATAGTTGGCAGAGCTAATCAAATGCTAGGTAATTTTTCGAAACTCTAAAGATTTTATATATATACACTTAAAACTCTCTATAATACCTTGTTTCGTTCGATATTAGAATACTTCTGTGTTGAATCCTTTTTACCGCAATGCTGAATCTCGCATAGAGAAAATTCAAGGAAGGTTTACTAAGTTACTAAGTAAGCTCTACGAAAATTCGACCGAAATAATAATCTTTCAAGCAACGATAATAAATAAATTTGAAACTTCTTTCTAAAAGAATAATATATTAGTCCGAAATGTTTGCTAATGATGTCTTAACTAACCACATTGATTGTTCGTTTTTACTGTCATCATTTACAGCCGTATTAATAATAGCTGCGGAACTTCGTGTTATCCCTAACTAATGACTAACCCACTGGTTAAACTCAAATTACTATTTATAATCATTTTTAGAAGATAACTAAGCTTTCGTAACTTTTATATAACTAACTCACGGCGGTAGGTGTGTTAGCGATTTGTTAGCTTTGCAAAACATGTTTCCCGCGCAAAATGACAAATGGTGTTTCGCGTTTAATTTCGTTTGAATGATATGAATGTGGTAAAAGGGTAATAAATAATTGGATAAATTTGCAAAAATTGTGGAGCAAAATGGTTCACCCTTTTTGAATAAATTGAATATGCTAGACGAAAAAAAAAAACGAAAACAAACCTATGAGAATATTTATATATAAAACATTCAAAAATAAATATAGATTTTCAAAACGAAATATAAAACAAGTAAAAGTGTTATCATCGGCCTGGCCGATGCTTTGATACCCTCCACTGAATAAAAGTCCTGCAAAATGTTTGCCACGCGAGTTAGTATGTGTCTAACATTAGTTTTGTATGGGAGGTAGCAGAACTACTTTACCGACATAGACAATTTGCAATACCAACCTGACGACAGTTAAAAAAAGTCCTTTCATAAAATTGCATTCACCTAAGTCGATTCGTTTGGACGCTAAGGTGTTTTCAACAGACAGAGAGATACATGAGTCGAATATTGGCTTTGTATGGGAGGTAGCAGAACTACTTGACCGACATGGATCATTTTTAATACCAACCTGACAACCGTAAAAATAAGACCTGTGACTCAATTTCAGTCGCCTAGGTCGATTCGTTTGGACGCTATCGTGATTTCAACAGGCGGAAAGACACATGGGTCTACTAATGGTTTTGTATGGGAGGTACCAGAACTACTTGACCGACATAGCCCATTTTCAATACCAACCTGACGACGGTAAAAAGAAGTCCTCTCACCAAATTTCAATCGCCCAGGTCAATTCGTTTGGACGCTATCGTGCTTTCAACAGACAGACAGACAGACAGACGGACAGACAGACAGACAGACAGACAGACAGACAGACAGACAGACAGACAGACGGACATGGCTAAATCGATTCAGAATGTGATCCTGATTCAGAATATATATACTTTATAGGGTCTCCGGTGAATCCTTCTTGGCGTTACAAACGTAATGGCAAAGTGAATATACCTTCCTGTGGAGGGTATAAAAATTAATTGCATTAGTAAGAGTAAGAAAATTCTAATTTCATTAGAAGAAGAAGATGGCAGCAGAAAAGAAGGACGCATTCCTGTCAGTTTTCAATACAATTTGGAGAAGCGTTGCCATCACAAACCTACGATAATAGGAAACACGTCAATTAGTTAATGCATGGGTTATATTTCTTTATAAATAAGAAAATTTAGTCAGTGAGTTAAATTTTTAACTACCAGTTACGTAACAAGTGAGTTAGAGAATGGTTTGAGATCTATTATTAATACGGCTGTTAATGTATAGTATATGCTCCTTCTAGTATTCTTAGACCTTGGGAAGATTTTTTCTTTATGCCACCTAGAGCTAGACTATGGCTTGCGTAAATTACAATAAATACCTTACAAAAACCTAATTATAATTGGTTTCAATATGAGTAGGGAGCAATTGTATTTCTGTTGTTTTAAGTTAATTAAATTAAAAAAAAAACGATCGCAATCTTGTATGAATTACTGCAAAGAAATCTAAAATACGACATTAAAAAACTTTCCCAAATCATTAACACTTCAAAACACGACTACTTCGCAGTATTTTCTGCAGATAAATGTTTCGTTCTCAATAAATTCGCTTACTTCGCTTGCGTAAACTCGCTGGCACCAGAACCACTCTGATCGCTAAGTTCGCGCGAATTTTATTCGCTTACAGTCCCTAAGTTCGCGCGAGTAAAATTCGCTTTCACTGGAACCGCAGCCAAAGTGGCTAAAATAGTCATTTTTAGCAATTTTCAATTTTTAAAAAAAATGTATCTTAAAATTGTTAAAAGAGGACACAAAATCAAATGCCACCTTACCGCTCAGCCTACATAGAGATCTAGCGGCACATTCCTCTGTGCTAGACTAATAGCGGTCAATTGAAAGCCGCCAATATGTTTGTTGTGTTGTTTATAAAAGCACAAAAAAAACAATGCAGTTACAGCCAACGCAAAAATGCATGTTTACAGCAAAACCCGGAAATGTGTCTTCCCCCAATGGATGAGAATACCAAAAGTACGATCAAATAAAAAAGTGGCAAACTTGTCGATTTTACAGAGGGCTGCTATGTACGAATTTTTCCACTTATGTCTAAAACAGAAAAGAAATTCTGATCAGACATTAAATCAGAAAAAAGGACAATAATAATAAATCACCGATAAGTACGAGGACACTAAATTATTCAGTGTACTAGAACTATGTAGATAAAAACACAATCAATCATTGCTCGCAATTAGCCAGCGTTGCCAGAATGAATGGCAAAAATCCTCTTCTATTTTTCTAGAAAAAACATGGCAAAGTAAAAAATATTATTGCAAAAATCTGTGCAAACTTTGGCCTAAGAACTATCTATCTCTGCTTCAGTACATATTTGCCTAAAATTAAGCAAGCAAAATAATTGCAGCTCTACTCCAAATAAGAAAATTTGGCTTATAGAAAGACACTTTAAACTATATTGAATTGAATTAAGCTGTTGTTTTAAAATTACTGGGGAAACAGAAGTTCCTCAAGTATATTAAAAATATTTTTAGGCGTATATTTAAAATTCATGTGTCAAATGTTTACTTTAGGACAAATCTGAAATTTACCGAATTTTCGACGAATATATTTGCACAGCACTAAAATGGAATACGGAAACAAAAGCAGTTCTTAGCGGTATCCAAAAGCCAAGAAAAACAATTATTCAATCGGAACTATTTATTGTATACCACAAATCCTTCCAAATTCGACACAATAATTTAGCCTTCATAAAAGCCTAGTCCGACAGACAAAATGTTTGTTCTAGTACGTTATTGAGGGTTAAGCTGCTAATGAATTTCTATACCTTATAATCACTTCCCCTTAAAAAACTGTAGAGTAGGTATCTATTTTTAAATATCAAGAGAAAAATACCTTTACCCATAAGAGCAGCAACAAATTTCAGATCCGATTATCCCCTTTCGTTGTTGGGTGAATGTTACAGGAATCGATGTCAATCCTGGTAAGCCGTCCAACACTTTATTTATTTTCCTCCTTTTTTTTATGTGGGCACTCTTCTTCTACTGTTGCATCGTTGTTTCACTTAATTTACCCGTGAGCAATTTATTTTCTTAACTTTTTTCTTTGCAACTTCAAAAGGGATTTAGAAAATTTCTTGTATCTCCTGCTAGATCCACAAGAGAAGTGTAATAAATCAATTTTAATATTAATAAAACATAAATCACTCCCCACTGCGGCACCTCGGATAGAAAGATTCGAAAAAGGATATACCGCACAACTGTGAATATGCCTTTAACGGAAAAGGGTAAATATCCACCACACTACGCCAAACAAACACACACCTCTCGGATGTCGATGCACCGGACCTGGTTAACGAGGAAAAAATTCGTTTGGAAAAAAAAACAACAAAAAACTTTTTGCCTTAATTAATCGATTAACTTTAATCGCCGTAATTATCCTTCCTCTTCGTTTGGACGATTTTACACTTTGAATCAATTATCCTTTTTCTTTGTGGAAGCTTGCCTTCCTTTTTTTATTTATTTTTCAAATTTGTTAACGGTTTTGCTTTGAAAAAGGATATATCTGAGACGGGACATAAAAAACAACTTTCCGAGAGCAAGTGATATGCAATGCCGTCACGTCAAGTGGTTGCACGAGGACTAACCGTATTCTGAATTCTACGATATTCGCAGGATATTCTGAATCGACTGGTATAAACGAGCACCAGTCGATTTGGTGGTTGATGCACAACAATTTGGATGTTGTTACCATCCACTGAGATACAAATGCAAAGGATACCAAATACACCATACCAATGGAGTCAGCGTGGCTCGAGATTGCGCATTTGTGGATATTGTTTGGAGGGGAATATATGCAGTATACATTGGATAAAGGAATTTGAATGTTTTGAAAATTTAACCGTGTTTTTTCTAGAATTCGACCATTCTGAGAGTTTCGAATTTAAAACGCTCTGCGTTTGACAACTTGGACATGTGCCGGTAATCAATTTAATTGCAGTAATTAAGGAATTCCTTTAAGGAATGGATAGAGTTTATTGCAGCTAGGAAAGTGCCCTGGATTAAAGGGGATTTTTTCAATTTACTGAGCTGCTATAGGGGTAACTTTTGCAATGACACCTGTTTGATGCTGGTATAGATAGAGAGAAAACGATGTCAGGTTTTTGGCGGTACATTTTAATGAAGCAAAAACGTTTGTGCAGAAATGAAGTCTATGCAGGTTGTGATGAGATATCATTTGAGCTTTCAATGAGATTGCTATTTTGGTATTATTTAAGGTATTTTGTGCTAATAAAGGATCAGTTTTGTATTTTAAAAAAAATCTTCAAACTTCGCTTGGAGCTGACTGCGGTTAAAGTTTAAAAGCTTATGCGGGGTAAAGTATTAAAAGTGGGTACAAAATTCAAAGGGAAAATACAAAATGACGAATTGCGAGTCCCTAAAAGACTGAGAGAATAGCTTCTTATGGTATTTTTGAAATCTTAATAAATACAAAAAATCAACAATGAAAAAAAAAAATCTGGAAAGCACTATCTGTTGCTGATTTCAAGATGATGTTGATATTTTTATTGAATGCACTCGCTTCTAAAAACTGTCTTGAGACTTAGACTAAGGATTTCAGGTAAAAGAAAATACCGCAGTTTGCTACACCTTCTGGTGGCGGCACATCCTCAGAATACAGAATAGCTGGGTCTTTATGTACTAGACAAAAAACTAAACTGGAAATTGAACACCAATGAGAGAATCTAAAATAGGCGCAATATTCTTTTATCCTGCAGCAGAATCTTTGGGAAAACCATGTAAGGTCCCAAAAGTAAGCTCTGGATGTATACGACCTATATTGACCCAAGGGCCTATAGCAGTCTCGTATCGTGCCCGGCAATAAATAAGGCCACTTACCAAAGGCCTTTAACGAAGGTTCAAGGACTAGCGTGTATCGGCACATCTAGTGCGATAAGGACAACTCCAACCGCAAGACTTGAGACTATCCTCAACCTGCTTCCGCTAGACATTATTATACGACTATCGGCTGCAATTAGTGCCATGAGAATCAGCCAATCAATAAACTGAAAATTGAACGAAACGGGTCATTCGATGATCCTACAGAAATACTTTGGTGTGTACCTGTCACGCACTGCATGACGCCTTACATAGAGTTTACAAGACTTTTCTCGAGCGCCTCGTCCAGCTGGGAAGAATGGAGAGACGGACTCGTACCTAGTATGCAAACCATAGCCGTATTTACAGACCGATCTAAAATGGACACAGGGGTAGGTTTAGGTTTCTTCTCTGAATCGCTGGGTATATCAAAATCGATAGGCCTTACCGATCATGGTAGCATCTTCCAAGCAGAGGTCATGGCACTGAAAACAGCAACCCGTGAGTCTGTGGTAAGGGCAATACCACCTCTGGAGGTATTACCTTCTTTATCGAGAGCCAGGCAGCAATAAAAGCCATAACTGCACCAGAAATTAAATCGAAGCTTATGAAGTGCTGTAGCGAAGAACTCAGAACATAGCACAAAGTATCGCTCTACTGCGTTCCGGGAAATGAAGGCATTCCAGGCAATGAGAAAGCAGGCGAATAAGCAGGACAAGGTTCGACAGCTGTTTTAGAATAAGCTGATCCCTCTGTGAATATACCGCCTTGCATACTCAAGCCTGAAGTAGGGAGAAAAGCCACAAGAGAGGCGAACGCTACATGGGCCGCCTTAAATACTTGTAATACCACAAGAATTCTATGGCTTTCCTTCAATGCAACCAGAACCAGAGTATCAGATGGAAGGTTAGGAAATCCATGTCCGCAGGAAATCCTTGTCCACCCTCCTAGGAATCATAACGGGGCACAATATTCTGCGGTACCACATGAAGAAATTGGGCTTAACGGAGGAAGAACTTTGTATAAAGGTTAAGATTTTTGAAAGCCAAGAGTCTGTTCTTTCATATTATTTTTAAATCAAGGTATTTCTACTAATAGTTTTTGAAAAAAAAACTTCAAACTAAAAATGTAAGGAACAAAATTCAAAAAAAAAGTTGTATGCTGATTTTTTCAATATTGAGAAAATAGGTACTTATCTAATTTGTTTGAAGTTTTTACTGCCTAAATCGGCTCCGTGAAATAAGGCCCCAAAAGTAAATATCAAATAAGGTCCCAATTATGTGCATAAAATTTGTTGGAAAGGTATTTTCTCAGTACGAGTTTTCAAAAAAAAAAAATGTCGAAAAAAAGGTCAACAAATCAAAATTTCAAAATGTCTTATTTTGACCACCCAGCGTGTTACGACAGAATTTTTTTCGATTTTTTTAAATTTATTTATTTTTTTTTTCATTTTGTATTCGTTTATTTTGGAAACAACCAAAAAAAGAATCAAATTTGAATATAACACATCGTATCACAATTGAACTGTCAGATAGAAACACAAGGTAACGCCATCTATTATCGATCAATGGAGAAGCCAATTTTGTTTCATGTGTGGTGACGCTGTCCACGTTGACTGTGCCATTTGATTCAGTTGTGCAGTGGTCCTGTGAAGTTTAGTAAAAATTGGACAAAGGGGCGTGGCACCGCCCATGCAAAAAAAAAAATCAAAATCTTATATCTCGAAAACTACCAAATCGATTGAGCTCAAACTTACAGATGATCTTGGTTATTGGCCCTGGAGTGGTCCTGTGAAGTTTGGTCAAACTTGGACAAAGGGGCGTGACACCTCCCACACAAAAAAAACTTTAAAAATCGTATACATACCTCCTACACAAAAAATTTCTTCTATGGGCTGAAAGTCGATGACCGCTGGGCCGATTTTCATTACCCTTTTTTTGATTTGTTCGTATTGCTGTATTTCAGGTTTGGGCAGAAAAAAAATCCCAGCAAGTCGATTTATTCTCATTTCTCGCATTTTACGAAACAACACTATTACCTAAGACCTAAACAATACAATTCCTGTGCACGGGCAAACCGGGGCGGGTACAGCTTCTTCGACAGTCTTGGAATTGGAAGCCAAAGTTTTTAAAATTTGTAACATTGATACTAATAATGAAAGTCAATAATATTGTCTAGGCAATACGATTTCTGGAAAAACCAAAAATGTTGTGTACCACAGAGCATTACAATAAAAACAGTTTATCTTTTTAACTATTTTGCACTATATATGAAACGGGCTCCGCTAGTTTCATATATAGGTAATATATACAAAATTTTGCTGATTTGCACTAAAGACTATTTAGATTCTTGGCTATGAAAAATGCTATAGTACTTTATTGTTAGTGTTACCATCGATTTTTAATAATTTGTTTTGTTTCATTTTAAGTATTATTTTTTTAAATTACCCCTCCCGCCTGAACGAAGCCAGATAGACCCCCCTTCCATAAAAAAAATTCTTATAATTAACCCATCTACAAAAAATCGTTATCAATTTTTGCCTCCTAAGTTATCGTACTTTCTTCCACTATACGTCCTACCTACATTAAATAAATAAAATCGTTTTCTTAAAAATTATTTTTTATATTCTACCTGTTGAATTAATTTCATGATGTCAAATGACAAATTCGATAGCGCTTTTCGGTAAAGCAATCGTGGTTTGGCAGCACAGTTTTCAAAGTAACTGACATGGCAATCCACGCGGAGGAACAAAATACGAATATCTTTCTTGGAATATTTAATTTCTTATAAAATTTATTACTGAACTTGTTTTACACAAAAACTAGGTATTAAATTTAAATTCTGCAGTGACGAACGGAAGAGACCTACAATTTTACAATTTTATGCCGAGTCCGAACGGCTGAATTTGGAAGTTTTTTCTGGACGATAAATATGCTCGCGAATGTTTGTCAGACTTTCGCGATAGGTGCGGCAAAACCTTAATATGAAATTTGTGTTTTACTGGGTATCGAACTCGCCCACCCACAAAAAAAAAAACATTTTTCTTCAATTTATAATGATTTATGTTTTTATTGAAAAATAAACCAACTTTTAAAAGGAAACCATTAACTGATTTAAAAGTGCACCTCATTTATCTAGGTATTGATCTCCTTATTGTCTAAAAGCCACATTAAAGCCGACATATATTTAGGTAGGTGCTTTAAAATAAAATAAACCCTCAACAGATTTCTGCGATAACAAAAAGAAAAAAAATATGTTAAGCGCAGAAAAACAATCCAAAGGAAAACACTGAAATTCTCTTTAAATTGAAATTATGCAAATCATCGGGTAACAATTTGTATCCACGTCAGGAACTGTTACACCCTCAATATTCTGGAATTTTTCAATTTAACACACATCGGAATTTATAGATGTTGTCGTTGACTGGTGCTCTGATCTGACTTCCTATTACTATCGTACGAGTGTACGCAGAATTTTTCTTTCCAAATGGTAAGTAAAAAATAAAATCTCTTCCTTCAAGTACTGATTGTCATGCTTCAATTGTGTGATTTTTTTAAAGCATTTCTGCAAAAAAAAAACTACAATTGCAAAGGAAAGTCGAGCCGATACTCATTGTCATTAATATCCTTGTCACTGAAACCTAATTTTCATTCCCAACACGCACAGAGCAATCAAATAAAACTATTCAACGAGTTACTTGCTCCCATTAATACAACACAACACCACTCTCTCACCTAGCCAAGTCATAAACTCTGTTCTAAGCGATTTTTGACAATCCCATTCCGAACACAGAATCATCCTCATCGGCAGTCAGTTTCACTTGGTTTTCAAGTCTATTAAGTTTTATTACGGCATCATCTCAAAGACGACGTTAAATTGCACAATTTATCTCCTCAGCCATAACAAGGCACATAATTTTGCCATTTTCCCCTGCATGGAAGTGGAATCTCTATCTCACCCCTGAAGCCCTCTTACGACAAAACAACTATTTGTACACCTTTCAGCATCCACTTCACAGCCACTTTACCTTAAACGAAAAATGAACTATAATAAATTTGCACGAAGATGATTTTCTGTATAGGCCTTCAAAAACTCTGGCCTAAAACTCCAGCCAAGGGTTAAGTACTCAAAGGGGAACATGAACAGAAGAACGAACGAAAAAAAAAACAAATAACATCGTCGTATCAATTTCAGAAAACAGCTCTCAATTTTCTCGAATGTAAACATTAACTCGGAAAATATTTTACACACTTAACACTGTAACCCTTTTCGTGTTGAGAGTATATAGACACTCTGCCGAAGAGCCACTTTCTTCCTTATAGTCGGGCTGAGTACAGTCGGGCCACGTCTACGGCAGCAGCAGCAATAAACACTTCGTTTTGTGCCGTTTCATTAAAATTCCAAAAATAAATTGAAGGAAAATTGTTAACACTAGCACTTTATGGAGTCGGAGAGAGATCTAAGGGAATCGCTCTTCGCCTTGGCGGCGCGCCCTTACCAACCCACTGCGGGTCGGGTGCGGGTCTATTGGTGGCCTATCTGTTTTGTCGGATGGTGGAGGTGGTGTGGTGATGGTTGCTGGTTGCTGGTTGAGGTGGTAAGATGTGCACTTGAGGCGCACAGGCTTTCAATCGTCTTCTTCATCCCTTTTTCGGGAACACCACTTAAAGAAGGCGAACTCAAAATTGCTTGCGGTAAGTTTGTTTAGCGCTAACGAAAATTGAGTAGGCCTATACCATCAAGGCAGGCAGTCGCAAAGACTGTTTGCTACAAAATTGAACAGTGTGGTTGAAAAGTATTGAGCTATGTACGAGTAGTTCCATTTGGGGCTTAAAAGGTTGTTAATCTAAGTTGACTGTCTGTCTGCAGATCTGTCTATAGGAACTAGCTATGAGCTAGGTTCCACTATTATCCACCTCAAATTAGGCTATTCCGGTTATATGGGACATTCAAGGGGACTGCAAGGCCGACGAACTCGTGCTGAGTCTGCTCTCTATTAACTCTTCTGCAACTGGGCTCAAAGATATAAATCCTCGATTCTTAATGCTCATATTGCCATTGCTTATCCCGAAGGATCATAGTTGTTACGGCAAAAAGATTTACGGCAAAAGATGGATGAAGACAAGGTGACCTTTTTAATGTTGCTAGATTTTTCGAAGGCGTTTGACACTGTGGTTCATAAAAACTTGCGTGATAAGCTGCGTCAGCTATTTTACTTCTCATACGATGCCGTCAAATTAGTACCTTTTAGGTAGAAGGGAAATTGGTCAAGTTGGCGACGTTCGATCGGATGTCATTTCGATCCCAAATGGTGTCCCACAAGGATCCATTTTGGGCCCACTGCTATTTTCTATGTTTTTCAATGATCTGCCATCTACCATCAACCAGAGTAAGGTTCAGATGTATGCCAACAGGTTATACTTGAGTTCTGATCTCGATCTTATTGAGATGGGTGCTGCCCGTGTTAATGAGAATCTTGAAAATATTGCGCGCTGGTCTCAAACAATATGGTCTTTTGTTAAATCCTGCAAAATCAAAGTGTGTTTTCATCTCAAAAAAATGTTTGGACTTGTCATACTTCCCTTTTGTGTTTTTAGGCAATATTCCTATTGAATATGTTAAGATGGCCAAAAATCTTGGTATGGTCTTTAACCGGAAACTAACCTGGGATAAATAACCACAGAAATGTTGCGACCGGTAAAACCTATGCGATTCTTCGAACATTATGGGCAAATCAGCAAATGTTTCCCGCAATAAATTTATGGTTACGAGCGCCGTGTGGCATGTTGCGCCATCTTGTTGAAACCAAAGGTCTGTCATGTCAATGCCATTTTACTCCAACGCTTACACAAGCTGGATCTGATAAGCTTTTAAGCCAAAGATCTTTCCGTAAAATCTTGCACAAAGTGAATGGGCATAGCTCGAATCGACTCATTCAGACTCTCCCAAACACCGCGCTCCACAATGCGTTGTTCTGGCGTTAATCTATTCATCCTAAAATGGCAAAACGTACTAACCACAAATCAACTTTCAACTGTCAAATTAAAAATCTGGCAAAATAGTAAATCCAGTTTAAAAACCAAACCTCTAAAAAAAACACACTTTACTTCACCCTGCAGAGTGCTGCGTTGCGCTGACCTTATTAACATTTGGTTGATCGAGTGACTTATAGTATTCCGTCGATTTTTAGATCTTCAAGTGTGTTATAGTTATAGCCCCCTACTCTATATAGTTGAAAGCCTCTTCGATGCCTCCTAAGGCTATCATTGAAAATTTCTTGACGGCTAGTAATTTTTATGAAAATAGAGTACTGAACTGTCTCTACCGACCTGAACCTGCAGTAATCATGTTGGGAATTGGAATGCAGGTCTACCAGCCCATCTAAGTATCTACATAAACTTTCAGTTTAAAAGATCATAATCATAGACTAATAGGCCTGAAGCCCCTTGGTGGTGGTGTGGGAGGTTTTCTCCTCTAAAACCTACTTTCACCTCCCTCCATAATTTTGGTATGCATCCATGGTTTAAACTTAAAGTGAACAGTTAAATCATTCAGGGATTGAGAACGAAATAAGGATGTTGATTTTATCTAGTCCTGGCGATTTGAAAAGGAGCCGGATATGAAAGTTTACACTCGCTTCTCTTGGCGTTAGGCAATAACTCACAGATACTCCCAGGGGCGTAGCGAGGGGGGGTGTGGGGTGCGACACCCCCCACCGTTTTTAAGAGTCGGCAAATCAAGGAAGTAACATTCTAACTTGAGCAGCTAAAAAAAAAATTATAAGAATTCCAAAAAAAATTTTAAAATTTGACTCGGAACAAAATGTTAAAAAATAAGAACTGAGTTTGGATTTTCATTAGGTATATGTTTTCAAAATCGTAAATGTATACAAGACGGCATTTTCATTTCACCTTTCGGAAATGCGAATTTATATTTTTTTGACTGTATGTACCTTTTCCGAGTTTCGATTTTAAAAATGACGGTCAGCATCGGTGAATTTGCCGACTGAACACATTAAAATTTATCGATTTTCGATTCGGTTTTAAAAAAGACTGTCGGCATCGCTTGGATAAATTGCTGCAATTTTAACATTAATTTATTTATTTCATTGTTATAAATTATTTATTATAAATAAATGCACCACTGTAATAAAAATGTCTCATATCGTCTTTAATGAAAATGGATCGTGGTTTGTGTTCGGATGCGTAAAACTTGAAAACGACTTGACCAAATTGGATACTTCCTTCTGCTGGTTTGTTCGTAATTGCTACGCGAAGGTTTAGGAAAAAAAAAGTAGAAAAATTCTCAACAGGTGGCGCTGTAGCCCCACATTAGATATCTCGAAGACCACCAAATCGATTGAGCTCCAATTTACAGGTAGTATTAGGTATTGGCCCAAGAGTATTCGTGTTAAGATTGATCAAAATTGGACAAAGGGTCGTGGCGCCTCCCATACAAAAAAAAACATTCAAAATCCTATATCTCGAAAACCACTAAACTGATTGGTCTCAACTTTTGAGGCAATTTTAGGTATTGGCCAGGGATAGTTCCTGTGAAAATTGGTCAAAATTGAACAAAGGGGCGTGGCACCTCCCATACAAAAAAACATCTTCTATGGGGTGAAACTCGATGACGTTATAACTCGATAACCGCTGGCCCGATACAGTCGGCAAGTTCCTGAAATAAGTCGGCATTTCAATGAAAGTCACTCCCCCACGGCTCGAACCCTCGCTACGCCCCTGGATATTCCAAATCTGACAGAAACCCCAAGCAGGGCGGTTGCGTATTAAACTGCAAACTATTTTTGGGCTTTACTTCAATCTTGTTGTTTTTTGGGCGTTATTTCCAACTCGATTTGGGCGTTATTGCCAAACGCCGCTTCTCTTTACCTTTGAAACGAATTGAGTTTCTAGAAGAAACCGTTCTTCAGTTAGACGTTATCCACGTTACCACCTGGAAAATAGGTATCCAGAAGCAACTGAAGTGGTTCTTCACTAGGCGGTGTTTCCATTCCATCTGATGGTTTCTTTATTCAGTAAGTATAGAGGGACACTTTGACGCGTCTTTCTAACTCTTTTAGCCTCATGGGTTCCTACAACTTTACCAAGAATTTCTCCTGTTTTGTAGTCGTTAAGGCTTTTCTTGTAAAAGTGGGTCACCACATTAAAGACTTTTCTGATAGCTCTACAAAGTTCGAGGTGAACCATGACCACAACCAAAAAGCCTATCCAATTAGAAGGGTCCTTATAGCTGCTTTTTGTTGCGCACACAAAGTCATGTCATGTTCTACATGTCAGCTCTCTTGGCATCAGCAGCCTTGTCGGTCTTTAGCTTGGATACACCTTAGGGCTCTACCGAAAAATATACCTCTTCCAAAAGGTGCTGTAGTCTAATTAATGTTATAAGCGTCTTCGAATAGTCGACATTGATTTTGTAAGTACCCTGTCTTCCATTGAATTGGGAGCATATTTGCTTTTACTTATCTAAGCCTTAAAGTAGAAAAATTTACAACTTTTTCACAAACTTTTACCTTTCACTTCGAATACATTTCAGCCCCACTGTATTACCTGCACCTATCCCGAATGATAAAAGTATCATCGTCCTTCAAAGAGCGTATCTAAATATTTGACACCAAAAGGGTTGTGACGACACCATCTCTTAACCAGTGTGTATGACGCACATCCTTTAATATCCCAAGTACGGAGGTTGCCCTGATACATTGTAATATCGAATGCAAATTGAAAATTGGTTAAGGGTTATAACACCAGAAATCTGATTAAAACCATCACTTGACACTATTGCACGCACTGATGGTATTCAAGTGTATTGGTGCGAACAGTGTATGGGTGCTGATGACAAAGTGTAAAGATACCCTATCACTCTGGTGCCATTTTCTAACACGCAAGCCAATCACCCTGCCAAAGGATACATCTTCTTCGCTGACGTTATGATGTGAATCTTATTTTTGGTCAAACAAACACTGGCCCTGTCGTTCTGTGTTATCTCTGTTTATCCTGCCATCAGAGTCCCCATGATGATGGGCGGACGAAAAATTGTGCTTGGTTAACTTGCCATTGCCATTGCCATTGCCAAAGAAGACAGCAAATTCTATTTAATTTCTTTTCGTATTTTGGGTTATCAAGGGTTCGAAGGGTCGAAATCGATTTCCGAACAAATTGCGAGGGTTACCCTATCCAAGTGGGTGTGGGCCAAAACTGCTCTGCATATCTAAATACAATTTAATTTTAACTTTTATTACAATTTGTAACTTGTTTGAACTGTGAAAATGGGAAAATAGCCGGGGGTTGATTATTTTCTGTGGTTCAGCAGCAAAATGGGGGCTCGGAACGAGTTGCAAAAGTGTTATTGGCTCGAAATGAAACGTGGTATTGGTTATATAGACAGTACATACATATATGTGGTAAGGAGAATTGTGATGAGCAGAAGAGAAAAACGCTTTGTTTGTTTGTATCTCAAGCAAGTTGCGTATATGTTCGGTTGTTGTTATGAGTGCGGGGTTATAGATCAAGCGGTAGTCTCAAGCATATAGGATAATATTGATGGGACAATTTGCACACAACTACACCCCTTTTTGATTGGGGTGAAAGTTTTCATGTTTATTAGTTTGCTGATAAGCTATTGTTCGATTAGTTGATGAAATTGTCTAAACAATGAGAAAGTTTTCTCAATTCTAAGATAACGCAGAGCTTAACGGGATTTGTAGTTAGTACAGAAAATATCTAAATCTAGTGTTCGAAGGTATGCAATTATTATAGTAGATACTGGTGCAGATGACATAAATGTTGTTTGTTTTATGTTGAGGTTATGATAAGGGTCCATTCTAATCTCCCATGCCCATCAATGACATTATTGTTCAATGTTTTCTGAATCACCGAATTGCTGCTCTATCTTTGGTTGCGATATATTGGTCTTGATTTCTGTCAGTAGTCCAGCATTAAAAATCGTGATCAAGCGTTTTCCTTCCCCCTTGTGGTGGACACAGGAGAGCCATATTAAGACTGAAGGTGCAAAGTGCGAGACTTTATACTGTTAAGTCCTTTATATAGCTGCCTACAGTAACGCACACCAAGTGGGACAAAAGACGATCCACAAATATTGTGTTGGGGGTCTTCCTGTGCTGCTTTGTTGACTTTAAAACTCAATGATGGGTCGAGTGCACTGTTGTTCTTACGCTCCACGTGACAATTGCAGAATTTTTGTACCTCTGCTTTATAGCAAGTAGCTCGTCATTGAATTTTCGATATAAACTGAACTCGAAATATATTTCTCTGAAACTATCCCAAAGGGTTTTCATCCGCTTTCGACATGGACTTTGCTTCTGGGTCATACAGCCGGACCGCGGTTTCTATGAGTTCCTGACAGAATTGCTTCATCTACCGATCTTTTGGAGCCATGAAAACAGAGTTCTGAAATTGTTTGAAATGATATCGGTCCATTGAGAAGCTTTGTTCAAGAGTCGCTGCTGTTTCTCACTAAGAGTACCAAGATCCATCTTCTAACAGCTCGGGCCATTGTCCTAATAATAATGTCAAATGTCTATATCATCAGCATAATATGCAATCAGTGTTTTTTTATTGTATACCTCAACGTTGGTATACAATAAAAACAGCATTAAGAGCGGCGTACCGCCTCAAAATTTCTGGTGCGTTTTAAGTACGTCCCCCCAGATCAGCTCTATGATAAAAACAGCAATTCGATCTCCTGGGCAACGAAGGTTGTTGAAGGTTATATCTACATAGGTTCAAAGCTTTTATTGTACTTGCAATGCAGTAGCTCATTGTACGAACAATTAAATATTTCTGCTTTTAAGAGTTGTTGTCATTATGGTTCTTCCAAAGAATTCCTAGAAAAACAACGTTCTGTGAGCAACGCATTTACTTACCTACTTACTTAGATGGCGCTACAGTCTGGGGTGGACCTGGGCCTCAACCAACACGCCTCTCCAGTTAGCACGATCTTTGGCTAACTGCCTCCAGTTGCGCACTCCAAGTTGGTTGAGGTCCCCTTCCACTTTTGCGCGCCACCTAAAGCGAGGTCTTCCTCTACTGCGTTGTCCCTCCGGGTTGGAATCGAAGACTCTTCGGGCCGGAGCGTTGGTGTCCATTCGCTCTGCATGCCCTAGCCATCTTAGTCGACTGATACGTACTTTTCTGACCAGGTAGATATAGCTGTACAGCTAGTAGAGTTCGCTGTTAAATCTCCTCCTCCAAAGCCCGTCAACGCAAACGGGACCAAAAATCACTCGAAGAATTTTGCGTTCGAAGCGCCCAAGGAGATCTTCATCCGCTTTTGACAGCGTCCATGATTCTGCGCCATAAAGCAGGACTGGGATGATGAGGGTCTTATATAGAGTCTCCTTGGTGTTTCTCGACAAGGCCTTACTAATCAATTGCCTTCTTAGGCCAAGTAACAGCAGTTGGCAAGTGTAATTCTTCGCTTGATTTCTGATGTTATCTCATTTTCAGAATTAATAGCGGAGCCGAGGTAGACAAAATCCCGAACTACCTCAAAGTTATAGCTGTCTATCGCGACGTTCTGTCCGATTCGTCGATGTTGTGTGTCCCTTCTTGTTGACAGCATATATTTTGTTTTGCCCTCATTCACCACTAAACCCATTTTTGCCGCCTCTGTACTGATACTTGCAAAGGCACCAGTGACAGTTCGCTTTGTTCTGCCAATAATGTCGACGTCGTCAGCGTATGCGAGTAGTTGTATAGACTTTTGGAAAATTGTGTCCCTGGTGTTGTCTTGCGAGTTTCGCACAATTTTCTTGAGAATGATGTTGAAAAAGTCACATGACAGCGCATCACCTTGTCTAAATCCTTTTTTAACATCAAAGGTATCGGTGAGATTGTTTCCGACCTTTACGGAGCAGCGCATTTAAGCATTAGAAAATACACGGGTCAAACAGAAGGCTAAAACTCTCTTGCTACTAAATACCAAGCCCCGCGTGTGCAAAGCAAGAAAGATTGTTGTTCGTTTAGTAAGAGAACAATTTCAGTGAACTTTCTTAAGAAAAAAAAGAGTATTTTCGATCATTAGGTTAGGTTAGGTATTAGGTTAACTTTGAGTGTAAATTTCAGCTTCAAGAGGCCAATGAAAAAATTGTACCCATTTATCTACCGCAATCTTCTTCTCTTCTTCTTTATTGTTTGGCGAGGTTATGGTCAGGATTATATGTACTAATCATGACCCTCCCACTTTAGTGCATCCCTACTTGTCCGCCTATGGGGTTCGCCGATTCGACTTCAAAAAGTATCTACAGGTCTGCTGATGTCGGATGACTTCGTCAAATCAAGTACCGCTGTTTTTGCAAATTCTGTGATCCAGTAGTTTGTTAGTCTACCTCTCTTCCGCGCTTATATCTCTCGCAATAACGCGCAAAAATGTAACACATGCGAATACTGATAGTTTTTCTCCCCAAAATGTCTTAAATTCTTGTTTCCTAGAAATTTTTAGTGCTTTCAAGCAATATATCTCACATTTCAGTGCCAATATCAGATGCATCGCATCCTTCCAATAACCAAACAAAATCAATGTCATGATCACTCTGAAACACGTAAGCACGATTCAAATTCAAAGTTGACAAATTACCCTACCCCATGGACTACATATCATGCTTAACATCATCCCCCCCAGACATGGATAAAGAATTACATATATTGGTTTGGTATAGCCTTCAAAGAGCACCATCCTTGTCCCCAGGATCAACGATTGCAGATTCAGTTAAAATCCCAACTGCAGCTAAAAAATACTTCACATATGAGTCCGTCCCTCCAAGTAGCAGCTTCTAAACAGCACAACTCCAGACAGATATTGCTAAAGAAAAGAATTTAATCGAAAAATAACACACAAACGTACATCCCCATGAACAGGACCAAATTATAGAAGAAGGCAAAAAAAAAATCCGACAACAATTTTCCAATTGACTCTCACATCGACTCTCGGTATCCCTATCGGAATGGGTTGAAAAAGAGGAATTTTTACCAGTTTGGAATGCGTCATCCAGTGTACCATCTATTCTCCACACAACCATATAGTCAACAAAAAAAAAAAAACAACTTAACACCCCTCGCACCAGCACCAACTGACTATATAAGCGGCGGAAAAGCAGATTTTCAAATAACTCCCTTGTCATTTTAATTCCGATGTCAAGAACATTCGTAAGGAGATTAAAGGACACAAACGATGGAACAACGACAGGAACGAGCGAAAGGGGTTTTTCTTGTCATCCATCCCCCCGCAGACCAGCCCGTGCAAATGAACGAAAATTCAAAAATCAAAATCAACTGAAATTAATCCCGCAACTTTTCGTTTCGCCACTTCCACCACCACCATCGTCATCATCGTCGTCATCATCATCATCGTCGTAGTCGTCGCCGAGGATATCCCTCATGGAGTTGTCGGATAATGTCAGAGGATTTGCACCCAATCTGGGGGATTCTTTAATTTTTTTTTTTCTATCGCATTCTTCTCTCCTATCTTTCTACTTATGTGTCGTCCCTGTACAGTTCATTGTGTGGGTTTTTACTGTCCTGAAGTTGATTAATTATTTTAATTAACCATCGATGATAGAACTAAACTTGCATTTTTTTTGTACGGAGTATAAATAAAAAAAAAAACGGACTTCCGCTCGACTGTTATTCGAAAATTTTAATTGTCTCAATAGAAAGTGATTGGGCGATGGGCGAGACCGAGAACAAAAGTCAAAAATGTAAAATTAATTATCCGGTCTCGCATCAGCCTATAACCGTATAATAGTCGACAAGGGTAGTAGTGGTAGTAGTAGCGGTGGGCGCTTTCTACCTGAATTAAAATCAAAATATATAAATAAATTAAATTGGTTGCGTTGCGGTCATAATAAATTAAAAGCTCTTTTACTTTTGTGCGGTTTTCGCAATTTGCCAAGCACTCACCAGATAAAAGCCCTTTAATAGCTTCGAATTTGATCAAATTATCGGGAGCTGTAGTGACGCACACAGAGAGGGAGCCTGTGTCGGGACGGGAGTCCGGTGGGTTGAATGTCGTCTGTTCCACTGCCTTGGCGTTGGTATAGCAGTGCGGTTCGATTGATGCAGTACAGCTCTCACATAATTATGATGGGGCAGAGTGCAGTGACACTGGATTGGCTTGGATGTTCATTTTGTGATGTAGGCACAACTCCACACATGTACAGAAATATTAATGTATCCCATTTGGGACTGAGCCTGATCCAAGGGAAGAAGCATTTTATTTGAATGAAAATACATAACTTATATCTCTGCATACAGAGGAGATTCTTTTTAGTTTTTAAGGTTATGCGAACTTTTGGAAGTGTGCAGTATGTAGTCGTGGGAAAGGTAGCGGTAAGCTAAGTTTTGATCAGTTTTCGACACTTTTTATGCATATACCCAAAAATCTAAACAGGCTTAGCTTTATTTAACAGAAAATAATAAAATTTAGTAAATGTCATTAAATTTTGTAGGAAGAAATAAAAATGTTTTCATCAACTCAAATAAGAAGCCCACAGACAGAGTTTGCGTTTTACCAATCTTCCAGTTAAAGAATAGTCGATCAACTTTGCAACATTCAAGTTAACAGTCACTCATCTTGGACTGGTAAGTGGAACTTTTAATATTTTTCAAACTATTATCTAGGTTAGAGACCTTTTGGTTGTTCCTCGAGTCCAATTGCTCGTCTTTGACATCTGCGCTTTTAATATAAGTTAGGTAGGTAACAACTTATCGCGTGAGACTGAGAAGACTTTGACTTTCAAGTAACCCCCAAGATATTGCTTCGGTATTGAAATCTGAGAACTTATTGCGAGACTGCGTTGAAATATCTAATCTAATGTGTATATATAGCTTCGACCGACCTTTGGCTTGGTCAATTGTTCTTTTCAGTCGCTCTATAAGTAACACTTAAATGAGATTTCCTATTTTTAGTTTTGAAGTTTGGTAGTAGGCTTACAAGATATTCAGCATGTTCCATTCAGGTAGATCGGTTTATTGGACGTGTTCCATTGACCGCTAGATGACCAGCGTCATGCCAAACTCCATATAAAAAAAAACTGATATTTCAGCATTTGCGCTAGAGCTTTAACAGATAGGTATCGTGAAATATCCTTTTCTCGGAAATTTTTCAATCTAGCCCAAATTAACTGCTAGATAAAGAACTGCTAAAACAAATCTATTAAAAATGAAGTAGTAAAAATTCAAACTGGTTCTAATGTCACTTTGACGCTGCCGCAAGAGATCTAACAGCAGCTAGGGTTATTCTAGCGGTCAATGGAACGAGGCCTTTTTTTATTTACCTATCGTTAATTTAGGTATGGTACATTTTAAATGATGTGTCCCATAGCAGAAAGCAGATATAATATTTAAAGGGAAATATGCAACTTTAGAATGTTGCTGACTACAAGGCTGATCAAAAAGGAGAGTAAGCCACTAGTTCTTTGTCTTCTAAAACAGCTTATTTGAAACTGTCGCTGTACAGTCCGTACAGTTCGTCGTTGTATCTCCTCCTCCATTCACCGTCTATGCAGACGGGACCGAAAATTACTCGAAGAATTTTCATCTCAAAACAACCAAGAGTAAGCTCATCTGCTTTTGATAGAGTCCATGCCTCTTCACCATAAAGTAGGACTGCGATGATTAAGGTCTTATAAAGGGTCACTTTAGTTGTTCGAGAGAGGGCTTTGCTACTCAATTGCTTTCTTAGCCCAAAGAAACAGCGATTGGCAAGAGTTATTCTTCGTTTAATCTCAGCGCTGGTGTCATTGTCTGAGTTCATAGCGGAGCCTAGGTAGACAAAGTCCTTTACCACCTCAAAGTTATATCTGTCTATAGTGACATTCTGTCCAAGACGTCGGTGTTGAGTGTCCTTTCTCGATGACAGCATATACTTTGTCTTGCCCTCATTGACCGCCAAACTCATCTTCGCCGCCTCCGTCTCAATGCTCACGAACGCGCCAATAACATCACGCTGCGTTCTGCCGATTATGTCGATGTCGTCGGCGTAGGCGAGTAGGTGGACGGACTTTTGAAAGAAAGTGCCTCTGGTGTTAGCGTTTGAGTTTTGCACTATTCTTTCAAGAACGATGTTGAAAAAGTCGCATGACAGCGCATCGCCTTGTCTAAATCCTTTTTTGACATCGAAGGTCTCGGTGAGTTCTTTACCGACCTTGATGGAGCAGCGTGCATTCTCCATTGTCATCCTGCATAAACGGACGAGTTTGGCAGGGATGCCAAAACTAGACATTGCTCTGTATAGCTCGTCTCTATAAATGCTGTCGTAGGCGGCCTTAAAATCGATGAAAAGGTGGTGGGTATCGATTTGGATTTCCTGGGTTTTTTCCAAGATCTGCCGCAGTGTGAATATTTGGTCGATGGTAGACTTTCCTGGTCTGAAGCCACACTGATAGGGACCAATCAGGCTGTTGACGAAAGGCTTCAGGCGTTCACACTGCACAGCAGATAAGATCTTGTAGGCGATGTTAAGAAGACTAATACCTCTGTAGTTTGCGCAGTTCAGAGGGTCTCCTTTCTTGAGGATCGGGCAAACAATGCTAAGGTTCCATTCATCGGGCATACTTTCCTCCGACCATATTTTACAGATGAGTTGGTGCATGCTCCTAACCAAGTCATCGCCTGCCGCTTTGAATAGCTCGGCGGTTAGGCCATCTGCTCCAGCGGCTTTGTTGGACTTAAGCTTAGATATGGCTATCTTCATTTCGTCCAGGTCGGGTGGACGGAATTGTTGGTCTTCAACGTCCAGGTTGAATGGTTCATTCTGCCTGACAGCGGGATTTAGTTCGTCATCGCCGTTAAACAGTCTGCAGAAGTAGTTCTTCCATATCCTCAGCATCGACTGCGATTCTACTATGATGTTCCCTTGTTCGTCCTTGCAGGCTTCTGTTCGGGCTCTGTAGCCTTGGCAAGTTCTTTTTACCCTTTGGTAAAACTTCCGAACCTCATTCCTGCTTCACCACCCAAATGACAGCTAAAAATGACAGAAAAATTTAGTACTGAACTCTTGCCCAGATTAAATACATGATACTGGGACGCCTCAGTGCTCACCTCGAACGCAGGTTTCCATTGTCAGTGCGAACTGAGTCCACGTCAAACCAATCTTATATTTGTCCTGAAAAGGCATTTCTGTTTTTCACTTGTCATTAAGTGAACCTTAAACTTCGAATCGCGTGCCGTCAACTGAACAAGGGTTTACATCGAGCGCTGCTTAATATACCACCAATTATTGAATACAACAGAGAGGATTACAAACTAAATGAATTTTACTAATTACAAGATTATTCGTTTGGTTCTTATTCTTCTTTCTTCTCTTCTTTAATACAATTCGTAATATTTCTACAGTTATTGTTTCATGTCTGAAAAAATGTTTTCGCTGCAAGGTCATGCTTGTGTTAATAAGTGAGAAAGAGAAAACTTTAGTATTTACAACTTTTCTTGGTTAAAACCCCACAAAACCCCACTCTTCTCTGGGCTCCCTTCCCAATCCCAACAACGGCAACATTAAGGTCTTGAAAGAGCCAAGCCCTTCTTCGTTCATCCCTTGTCGATTTTGTCGTTAGAATTTGAAAATAAGGCCACCGGAGATACGCAGTATATTCTGTAGGATTGTAAGATTATTGTGAAGCGACATTCTCAACGCCGCGTTAGACGACGTCAAACAAATAGCTATCACCAAATTCTCTCAAAATGTCCAACAGCTCGGATTTGGAATAATTGATTTTATTTGCCGTGCTACGAAATTCCCGAAAAAGAAAAAGAATTTGTGTGCACGAACATGACATAAATAAAAAGAGAGACCAAGTCGGCGCTGTTCTCATTTCATTCCTTTGCAATTTGTCTCCCATATCACCCTTTAAAACAATCTTTTTCGACATTTCATCACCCATATCGTAAAAACATGGGTAATTTCTTTCAAATTCTATTAACATTTCCATTTGACACTACAAAAATTATGTTCACCGCTCCGCGTCAGAGAAATTATATGTAATTTTTCACAACATCGCCTTTCACCGCCGCGTTTGAACGGCGCGGTGAGTTCAACGCGGCGTTGGAAACGCGCTCTGTGTGACAGGGGATATTTGTATTGCAGTATAACAATGCGGCGGTGGAACGCGCCGGTGAAACGCGGCGTAAAAACGCTCTCTGTTTGACGGAGCCTTACAATTTACAGACATTTAAAACCAATGTGCATCTCCTATCTTCTCTATCCCAATTTCCTTAATGCTCGCGCTGTGTAAATCACATTGCACTAAGAGTAGTCATAACCTCTTTAGCGCGTGTTAATTATAAAAAAAAAAAAGTTCGCAGAACTGGATCAGTCGAACGTCGCGTCGATGTTGCCGTACTAATGCGCTATAATCCTTTAAAAACCATTGGCCTAAAAGTGTGTTGTTATAGTGAAAGTTCCTTTTGATGTTGATGTCTGTTTTTCGCATATAAATTTCGATAGATATTTTGCGATCTTGTTTGCTCTATTCTTGAAATCAGTGTTCGCCCTACCTAAAACTACGATTACACGGCCATTTGTTTGAGTCATTTAAATGGCGCTGTGACTTCAGGAAAAAATGTCGCATTAGAGCGACATTTAAGCTACGATTCGTCAATAAAAAAATGGCGATCACACGAAATGACTACCATCGTCATTTGTGTCCCAAAATCAAATGACGGACACTGCGAGTCCTTTAGAAATTTCCTTTGGGATGCCATTGTCCTAGGCGTCATTGAAGAGCAATCACACGGCCATTTTTTTCCGCCATTTAAATGACACTTAATTCATGTCATTTTGTGCGCCATTTTCCTAGTCATTTTAATGACGCTGCCAAAAATGGCGATCACACAGAGTGGCATTTAAATGACTGCTTTGTGACGGGATTTTTACGTCAGAGCGCCATTTAATTGACTCGAAAAAATGCCGTGTAATCGTAGCTTAAGTCCTAATAGGAACTTTCTTCCTCTAACGAAGCTGCAAAAATCGTACAGTTTGCTCCCAATGGAGCTGCAAATACTGAAAAAGCGATAATAATTAAAACCTAGTAGATATATAGCTGTATTCCTACAGCATTGCGATTATGTCCTCCTCTCTGTTGTATTCAAAAACTAATGACATTGTGCGTTTTCGCTGGATTGAGCAGTGGCAGCCTCTTGAAAAATTGATCGTGGATCGCGTAGTTCACTCAATGGCAAGGAACACAGCGTTTTCAAGAACTTAATTACATTACTTAACGGAGTCCCATAAGCGAATTAGTGGTGTTGTTCGAAATAGCTTTATAATTTCAACCAAAGTGACAACATATGTACATTGTTACTCCTAGCTTTTCCACATTTAAAATAACTTTTAAAGCAACATCGGATATATCGAGTAAAGGTTTATAGAATTTTTTAAAATTTCCTAGTCGAGTCTGGATAATATGATGGATATTCATTCTTGTCCAAGGGCGTGAAAGAGACGAGCTCCAGTTATTGGTTCAGTGTCAGTCCTTTTCGATTCCGTCAAAGCAATTTTTGAAGAACAGGATTTGGAAATAGGACGGTACGAAATTAGTTAAGCACGACACACCATTTTGCCTGACATTTTTATCGCCCAGAATTTTAAATTGATCCCTCTATCCCTTTTGCATTGATATATATAAATTAAGATTTATGCAAACGAATAATGAATCCTGATTTTATAACGACAACAGATAATAATTAGTAGGTACCAAATCGAAGTAGGTACTTTCATCAATGCTCTCCTAATTGCGCCATCTATTTTATATGGAGACAATGGTTTCACTTCCGGGCCAAAGGTTTTTCATTTCGTTGATATCCTTTTGCAAAGCCAACATCTGATGTCGCTAATAAAAGACATTCCGAAAGCCATCCCCATTAATCTGGACCGCCATTTCCCACTTGAAGAGCAACCAAAAAGACATATCCAGCAAGGAAAACAAATTGGTACCAAGTCGTTACAAAATCCCACCCCCAATGCATGTATACCACACGCAGTAAAACAAAGGAAAATGGGGAAAAAAAAAATCCTAGCTTTCTCCCGAAAATCCATTTCATTTCACATGGCTTCGTTTCATTTAACTTTCCGCGCGCCCAACAACAAAAACACAAACGAACACATGTAGCGCCCCCCCCTCTGGAGCATTAAATAACATTTCTCTCCATAAAATTTCAATTTGCAGCCCATTCGTCAGAATAATTGAACAACTCTAACGGCGCGCCGCGTAGCGCGCATTTCACTGTTTTAAGTGTTCCACAGGCAATTCACTAAAATCCCCAACCCATTGTCATCTCGGGCAAGGAAGGAAGGAACACAACCCGAAAAATATGGCACAGTGCAGACATTTATCCCGGATCATCCGCATCGAGACTCTAGATGTAGTCGTAGGTGGTTCTGTTAGCAGTGCCACCAAAGGGCAACATGTGATATCTATCCGAACGACCGACATAAGATACATTGCCATACCGAGTGCTACGCATCGAGTGCTGAAATATTTACAAGGACCTCCATGTAGGATCTCCTCATCCAACTTATGTGCCGGGGAGGGGTTCTTGCGAGATTACCCCCTAAAAAGACAGCGAATCGGGGAAGGATAAATGAGCATAAAATATTGTATGACATTTTAAAAGTCCTCGGAATGGTGCAGGAGACGTCGCATTTGCTGGCCTCCCTCGCCTCGCTCGGTTGCGTTGCGATAGTATATGTAGTTTCCTTTAACGTTAAACCTCGCGCATATAAGATATTCATTCCGACTCCTTGAATATGACTCGAAGATAGGCGGGCACTCGGTATGGGCGAGGAGGGGGAGAGAAAATTGCAAAATTACAGAATAAATGGTCGGATCCATTCGAGCGGCGCTGTTGGAATGAGGGTGCGGGCGCAACAGGACCCTTGCGATTTTATGGCGGTCGTAAATTTTGCTCAATGAAAATTTTGAGAACTGCTCTGATACATTCTGTACTCGGTTTGGTTAGCCAAACGGCCTCTGGTTCCCCCTGGTTTGCTTTTGTTTTATTACAAATTAAAATCCTTAAGAAATAATTCGGAATTTTCGGATCATCTAGGGTTACATTGTCGTCAGTAAGCAGCGAAGATGGGGTAGATCATGGCTGATGGCAGAGTGGCGGGAGGATTGCTATCAAATTCAGATTAAAACTCTTTCAATTGAAAGACAAAGTGGTTTGATTTAGTGCCTTGAATTGGTTATTAACATCACGAGCTGTGTTAACGAACTTGATTTACGATTTTCTGGTGATTTATTGTAACTTAATGCAGATGTCAAAAATGTTTGGTTAAATGAAATCTCGGTGGTGAAATTTATGTTCAATAGGAAGTGGATACCAAATTTTGAAATATTGTCCATTGAGAGGGGATTGTACAAAAAACTGCGCCCAAAAATGGATAGCCGTGACGTCTGCAAGGGACCCGAAAGTCACTATAAACAATAATCTTGTACGCAAAGCAAATGATTCTTCAGGTGTTACTTCTAGTGTATAAGACGTCAGTGATACACTCATTTCAGAATTGTCCTGGACATATTTTTTCCAGTTATAGTCTATGAACTATTCAACCTGGACGATGAAGGCTAAGACTTCCAAGACTGACCAAAATAAAGAGAGGCTAGCAATATGCAAGCTAAAGACAAACAAAGCTGCAGGACCGGACGGTTTAACGGCCGAGCTTTTTAAGGCAGCGCGAGATGACTTGCCAGTGAGCATACATCAATGGGTCTCCAAGATTTGGTCAGAGAAAAGTATGCCTGATGAATAGAACCTAAACATCCCCTGCCCGATCCACAAGAAAGGAAACGCTCTAAACTGCGCCAACTATAGAGGCAGCACTCTCCTTAACATCGCTTAAAAAATCGTGTCTGGCCGTATACTGTGTAAATGCCTGAAAACATTTGTCAATGAACTGATTGAACCCTATCAGTGCGGTTTGCGGTTTTAGGCCCGGGCAGTCCACAGCCGACCAAATATTCATACTATGGCAGATCCTGGAGAAAACTCAAGAAGTCCAAATCGATACCCACCACCTGTTTATCGGCTTTAAGGCCGCATATGACAGCATTTATATAGACGAGCTATACAGAGCCATGTCCAGTTTTGGCAATCCCTGTCAAACTTGTCAGATTGTGCAGAATGACGATGGAGAACGCTCGTTGCTCCATAAAGGTCAGAAAGCAATCTCACCGAGATTAAAAGGATTTAGACAAGCTGATGCGCTGTCATGTGACTTTGCTCCATCACACTTGAGAAAATTGTGCGAAACTAGGAGGCCAACACCAGGGGCAACATTTTAAAAAATCTGAACAACAACTTGCAAATGATGACGACATCGACATCATTAACAGAACACAGCCAGCTGTCACTGGTGCGTTTGCGAGTATCAGTACAGAGGCTGCAAAAATGGGTTTAGTGGTGAATGAGGGCAAAACAAAATATATGCTGTCAACAAAAAGGGACACACAACATCGACGAATCGGACAGAACGTCGCGATAGACAGCTATAACTTTGAGGTAGTTCGGGACTTTGTCTATCTCGGCTCCGGTATTAACTCCGAAAATGACATCACATCAGTAATCAAGCGAAGAATTACACTTGTCAACCGCTGTTACTTCGGCCTAAGGAGGCAATTGATTAGTAAGGCCTTGTCGAGAAACACCAATGAGACTCTATATAAGACCCTCATCATCCCAGTCCTGCTTTATGGCGCAGAATCATGGACGTTATCAAAGGCGATCTCAAAGGAAGATCTCCTTGGTCCCTTCGAACGCAAAATTCTTCGAGTGATTTTCGGTCCCGTTTGCGTTGACGGGCTTTGGAGGAGGAGATTTAACGACGAACTCTACGAGCTGTACAGCGACATCTGGAACATGTAGAGCGAATGGATACCAACGCTCCAGCTCGAAAAGTCTTCGGTTCCAATCGGGAGGGACATCGCAGTAGAGGAAGACCTCGCATAAAGGTGCCTGTCCATTTGAGAGTAAAAATGCTGCGAGCAGCTCTCAAGCAGCTATCGAGAGCAAACTCGCAAGTGGACCACATAGTCATAGTGGATAGCATTTTTACTTTCGAGTTTGCTCTCGAGAGCTGCTTGAGAGCTGCTCGCAGCATTTTTACTCTCAAATGGACAGGCACCTTTAGGTGGCGCGCACAAGTGGAAGGGGACCTCAACCAACTCGGAGTGCGCAACTGGAGGCGGTTAGCCAAAGATCGCGCTAACTGGAGAGGCGTACTGGTTGAGGCTCAGATCCACTCCGGATTGTAGCGTCTATCTGCCTCGGTCTTTTTCATTTTCAGCAGCTTATAGGCCGTTGTTAAAATTATCGTAGAGAAATCAGATAAAATGTCAAAACATTCTTAAATTTTAACTCGTTTGGCCGGCAGTCTATTTGCAATAACGAAATGAATCGAAAAGTCAATTATTAGCGACATCTGTCAGCCAGTATTTTGGTTAGGTACATGTCAACATGTCAAATGAAGATGGCATATTGTTCTCCATATATGCACACTTTGTAAAGTCTTCTGATGCCTTTGCGGTGATCTTAAGAAATTCTCACAAATAGGAATAAAATGTTGCCCAATGGAATTGTTTAGTCTTTCAGAATAATTTATCTCTATCTTGTATCGTGGTGGGTCTACTACCACGAGATATAATCGACTCAAAATGATTGGCACAAAAATGAAAATAACCTTAATATTTACAATTCTTCTGTGCGTGTCACTGAACTCCTCCTAAAAAAAATAAATAGGTGGCGCAACAGGCGGGTGACACCCAAGGCCTAGCTTCTCGCAACCATTCGTTTTGTGCGAGTTTCTATTTTTAGGACGAATGGAAGGGACCTACAATTTGATGCCGAGTCCGAACGGCTCAATTGAGAATCTTTTCCAAGACAGGCATACTCTCGGATGTTTGTCAGACGTTCGCGAGAGGTGGCGCAGTAGAAAAAACTTTAAGATGTAATTTGGGTTTTTCCGGGGATCGAACCTGGGATCCCTCGCACAGTAGTCCAACACACTAACCGCTGCGCTACTGCGCTCCACTGAACTCCTCCTAAACGGACTTATTTTGATCAAATTTATTGGATATGTTTGAGTGGCTCCCTGGATTGTTTAGATTCACAATTGACACCAATTGGATTCCAGGATTCTCTGTGTCTCGATGTTGGCAACCCAACCCAATGCTAGCAGATCTGTTAAATATTCAGCAAATTTATTTCCCTAGCTCGTAACCAACGTTTAGGAATGATTTCTTCCAGAGCCTGAGTCAGTGGTTGACAAATTCTTGAATTGGATGGCTTCAGTACCAGTCACGATTCTGGTGCTTTGTGTAGACTTTATTCATCATTAGGCAAATATACGCGGGTCGATATTTTACGCTTTTCCATATTGTATATTAATGGGGAAGCGAACTAATAGGGTCCACGCAGCGTTACCGATGGGCGACTTTTTTGATCTCTGGGCCCCCGGCGGCGACTTTTCAAAAATTCTCTGTTTTGGCCACTTTTTACAACATTGGCGACTTTAGGGCGACTATTTCCATAAAAGAAATCCTAAAAGCTGTTGAACAACTCAAAAAATATATAATGTAATCTGTATCCATAATTAACACTTCCCAATATCAATTCACTGTCAAGTAAGTATGTTTTGTTTTACCTCTGCTTCACCATTGTTGCATCTTTGATTATGCACAGAGCAAACCATCACTGAATAAAAATTGCTGAAGGCAGTTTCAAGTGACGAACGCATTTTAAACTATTTTGAGGAACCAAATGTTAAAGAATTTTGGTTTAAGATTGGCCAAATGCCCAAATGCATGGGAAAACCATTTTTATAAATGTTTATTGATTTGTAGTGAAAGTGTTTACTCTGCCTCGAGTGAACAAGATATTACCTCTCCACTGAGAATCTTACAAACTTTTTATTCAACGAATTTCCGGTACATAGTAAGATCTGAAAAAGCTATCAGCCACAAATGGACAGACATTTTTCGTACTATTTGTCATATGCGTGAAATTACTATTCACATTTGTGGTTTGACTTCATCAAAACTATGTTCGATTAATTCCAAATCGTCGGTAGATGAATAAGCTAATATTGCTAACAAATTAGTAAATTATTTGCCTATATAAGACATTTTAAAGACCTTTTTACCACTGCAATTTATGAATTGACAAAAAAAAAGGTCACATTACAAACTGCAATTTACGGAAAAACAAAATGCATCTGTAATTTTTCATTTTTACAAAAGCGTTCCTTTAATTTTTAGTACGTTTCTCTTCTTGAGAAAGAGATTATCCCCACTGACATTTTAACAGTCTTTTCTATTTTCACTACAAAAGTAAAGGAAAACCCCAATGAACATGTTTTGTTGAAAAAACTGAATCGAGTATTAAGTTTTGTTTGTATAAGGCCCCTTTTTAAACTCTTGGCGACTTTATCATTTTGGCCATCGGTAACGCTGGGTCCACGTATAACAAACCTAGATCCTCGGACTGAGAGAGTGATCGGAGCGTTCCAATAATTCATAGCACTCTGTTCAATACTAGCAGATATAAAAAACATTGTGACAAAACACTTGTAGAAGATCTACTGCCTATGTCCGGATAGAAACATTTTCACTTCCCACTTCCCAGATGTCCCTAATTAAATTCCAAAAACAAAACAACTAGATAGCGGTATAACATATACTAATTAGAGGTTGAATGATAACAGTAATTATACATATCCCTATGTTACATCCTTGTTTCGCATGTAATTCCCTCTTCACCCGAGAGTCATGTCCTTATTATGTTCATGTGTCTAAGCAATTATGTTTCAAGCGTAATTATGATACGAGGTGTTTATTAAATGGTGTTCCACCCTCTTCATCCGGGGGATGTAGAAATAGAGGAGTGCTATTAAAAATGAAATTAGAGGGGATGTTAATTTGTCAGTTAGACGCACTTCTTTACTCCGTATATTACTTTGTTTGGGGTTAGGATTTTTTTTTGTCTTCTCTCTTTTGAAGAAGGGATGGCAAAATGATTGAGAGGATGAAAATTATGTGTGGCATGTAAGAGCACGCTAAATGGCTCGTTAAGCCATTAAGAATATTTATTTTTTATGGTGAACAGTGGGAAGTATATTTGCCACTCTTTAAGATGTAGTTTCCTCTCAACACAATTCTTTGTAACAAAATAGAATAATAAACAAAAAAATAATAATTCCAAAGAGGACACACACAAAATAAAAGAAGGTCCTTCCAAATACCAACCATAAATCATACAAGCCAGGTTGGTAATATCATCTACCCCTATCATGCGCAACAAAGCTTCAACAACTTGAAGATTTGCATAAACTAAGTCAACCCGTTTCGTTATCCTTGAGTAGCAGGAATCCACTCGGTCTACTATAATACTTGAGCGTTCGCGCTGTGACAAGAGTATGCTGAAAAGCTTCCCGCAAAATGGCATGAACTTAACCTAATGCGGGGCAACATTTCAACAATCTTCTCCAGGCCAACCAACAGGAAACTGAGCTGAAAAAGAAAAAAAAAACATGGAATTCATGGGCAATAATGGTGTTTACCTTGAAGAACTCGACTCCCGGCCCCCGTATAGAGTCAAATCGCATTTTTTTGTATAAAAACGAGAGAGAGCTGACTTTGTTTATCCTTTCAGAGCCCGTTATCGTAGACAAACACATAAAGCAAGCAACAGAATGCGAAACCTCTCCTTCAACCCAAGTTCACCCTCCACCCTCCACGCCAACTACTTAACGACAACTCCAAGGACTACGATACAAAGGGACCTGCTTGAAGGAGAGAATAAAAAATGCAGAGCAAATGTATAACGGGGATATTATTAGATGTACTCGTTCTGTAAGCTATTTCGTTGTGTTATCCTCCGTTTTTTTTTTTTTTGGTTCGCCCTGACTGGTGAACGCCTTGAAAGAAACATTTCTTACGGTGGGTTGGCCGCCCGCCGCCGCCACCGTATGTGCGGCATTTGTGAGCGTGAAAAATAGCCAAATGGATAATAATTCCAGTTTCCAGTTATACCGATTATTCCTGAGGGCTAATTCAAGTTATGTCGGTAATTTAGCAATTTATGTGGTCAATGGTATGGATGATAATTTATTGCATCCAATCGGCAGACACACCGTGCCGTGCCTCAAGCGAATGACTTAATCGGGGCTGTGATTTATTTGATTTGACACACCACCCCCTGTCGCACTCTAAAAATGCCAAAATTACACACTTGCCCATAGAATTGTATCAACTTTGCAGTTTGGCTTACTGACATTTCACCAGATCAACTGGTGGATGCTGGGATTGGGAATGTAAACTGAAAAGTTTCAGTTTGGGGAAAACTTTGAGACTACCACCACCATCTATGTACTATTTCATCATTCCAAGTGACTGACTGCC
This sequence comes from Cheilosia soror, assembly GCA_949372485.1. Lineage (NCBI taxonomy): Eukaryota > Metazoa > Arthropoda > Insecta > Diptera > Syrphidae > Cheilosia > Cheilosia soror. The sequence goes on from OX443563.1 coordinate 93,089,999, forward strand.
GCCGCAGATAGTTTTCTGGGGGCAATTGTATACGGCCTTCTATCGCACTCAAAGCCAAATGAGAATATCTTGGTTAGACCACATTAATTCTGAATAAAATGGGCAAAGAACGTTTGCTACTCCTAGTTGTGGTCAAAGCGGATGGAATATATTGTTCTCTCTGGGGTCGTTCGGTTTTGTTTACGCTTTTCTATGTTTTGGTTGCTTTTGTATTTTTCGGCTTCCTTAAAGGGGTTGCATAAATGAATGGCTCTTGACGGGGTCTAATGTTTACTTAGTGGAATAGGAATTCCATTTGACACGTCAAGTGGAAAGCAAGCCCTCAGTTATGATTTATTGACTGTGAAATTAACGCATGGAAATGGCTGGGTTTTTGATGAGGTTTCAATAATGTGTTGCTAGAAGTGTTTTATTTGAATTTGTATATTGCGTCCGTAGTACTTTTTTTTTTTTTGATTAATAGTGGTGGTTGTGTAGATGTAGAAGTCCTGTTCCAATGTTCTACTTAATGAGAGAAACTTCTTGAATCGTTACGAATAAGAACATTATTCTGAATGCCTTTAAATTTGGCTTATTTTGACTTTTACACAAGACACAAAGTCCAAACCCCTTCTTCTGTCTGTCCATTCAACAAAGACTTTTCAGATTTAAATTGCCTATTTTGCAGAGACTTTTCATTTCAAAGTAAGATTACTTATCTGTGTAACTTTTATTTTTTGAGCGTTTTCGGGGACGTTTTTCAAAACGTTTTTTGAGGCGTATTTCGAGACGTTTTTTTAAGCATATTTTGGGAAGCATTTTGGATAGTTTTTTGATGCGTTTTGGGTAATTTTGATCGTTTTTGAAGTGTTTTTAAACGTTTTTTGAAGCGCTTTTTAGTTCACTTTTCAGGTGTTACCTGAATTTTTTTTTTGTGTTTTTTGAATAATTTTTTGGGACGCGTTTTGGATATATTTGTAAAAGGTTTTTTTTTTAATTTTTTTAAGATGTTTTCTGACGTTTTTTTGTGGCGTGTTTTGAATAATTTTTTCATGCGTTTTTGGGTAATTTATAGGACGTTTATTGAGGCCTTTTTTGGATCGTTTTTTAAGGCGTTTCTGAATCAATTTTTGGGAGTTTTTTTTGGGTGTACATATTTTAATGCGTTTTTGTACCTAAGCATTCGTAGAGAGTCGTTTGGCAAGCTTTTAAGTCGTTTTTTAAACGATTTTTTATATGTTTTTGGTGCATTTCTGAGTAACATTCTTATGCCTCCTTCCTTTCACTAAAGGCCTGTGAAGGGAACAATCACGTGTGGATGTGGTTGACGACGATTACTCACCTTGCCGCGGTGTGGAGGCTTAAGTAGAGCAACATGGTAGGCCGGCATGGATGGCAATCGCCATTCGCACTGCCAATTAGCCGCCAGCTCTGCGAACTAAGAGGTAATCACCGTCCCGTCCTACCCCTTCCCTCCTTTCTCATCCCTTCACTCCCCCTGGGCTGGATCAAGGTGTCAACCGTACCGTGCCGACGGTCTACTAGGCTGGTGGGCCCAGGTCTCAACAAAAATAGCATCAAGTCGCTAACGGTGTATCCAGATACCGGGCGCCCTCTGGATCAGATAGCCTTGTCTGCATAATGCGGGGCTCTGTGCAGATCGACCTTTCTTTCCCTAGCTACTCGTGGGAACAAAATTTCAACCTCAAATAAAAACAACAAAAAAAACAAAACAACAACTACGGACGCCAGCGGCGCCACCCCCATGCAACGCGTGGAAGAGCATCTACAGGATCTCTGTATAGACGATGCTGCCAGTGAGTGTTCGATGTTATCGGACGAACTCACTGACAAAACAACTGCTGCATGCTGCAGCTACCCCCGTCCCCCTACACCTACCCCGGCTGACCTGAAGAACAGGTCGCTTGGTCGAGAGACCAGGGCAGCTCTTCGCATCCTGGCCCGTCTACATTCAAAGGCCGAAAAAGAATGGAGCGAGTCGGATAGGGACTCCTACTCATGGGCAACGCCCTGGGTACTGGAGTTTGAGAGGAATCGGGACGTCCTTCCCTCCACTTCGAAGGTCTCAATCCCGAAAAGAACTTCTGCTCCACCGATGAGCAAGAGACCGCTCGTAGGAGACAACCAGCCTCGAAAGAGTCGCCCCCTAGCTAACAGCTCACCGAGCGTTACAGGGGGTAGGCCCACAGCGGCGACTAGGCCTGCACCAAAAAGGCGCAGGTCCCTAGATGAGGTGTCCAACGCTTCCAAAAAGGCCCGCTCCACTAAGAGCTCAAAATCCTTTTTGGAAGCGGTCAAGGATAACCTGATAGTCGCGGTGGTGGACCTCTCAGACGAGGAGGGCAAAATCTCCTACGAAAAATGGGGGGTTATCGAAAATCTGGTAATGAACCACCTATGTGAGTACCTGCTCACCAATCAACATCCCATCTCCTATAAGGACGCAGGATGGCATCAGGGGTCAGTCAAACTGATTGCCTGTGATGACCAGCGGTCGGCCGACTTCATTAAAGCAGCCATCGGCAGCCTTGGTGAAGTTTGGCCAGGAGCCAGGCTTGAGGTTGTGGACCGGAGTTCGATCCCCCACCGACCGAGAGCCAGGGTCTGGGTTCCACTCGAACCACGCGATCCTGCCAAGGTACTTGCCCTCATGGGCTTCCAAAATCCTGGTCTTCCGGTCAAAGACTGGAAGATCATTGAAAACTCCAAGGTTCCCAACGAGGAACCCAAAAAAACTGGCCGCTCTTTGGTCATCTCTATGTCAGCAGAATCTCTTCCTATGCTTCGTGATAGGAACTTCCTCATTAAATACGGCCTGAAGGAAGTTGAGATGAAGCTGTTCAAGAAAGATGACATACTAACCGCCGAAGCCAACTTGGCCGGCTCCACTGCGTCATCCTCGGCAGACACCGTCTCGCCACCAGAGGATCTCGACGCTACCATTGTGGAGAAATCTGGATCAGATAGCAATGCCGCTAAACCTGATTCAGATTAATCTCCACCACTCAAAATTAGCATCCGCTAACCTGCTGGTCCGCCTCATCGAGGACGGACTGGATATCGCCCTAATTCAGGAACCGTGGCTGACAAAAGGCAACGTGACTGGGCTTAGGGCTCAAGGCTATACTCCTTACTACGCGGAAGGTAAAGGTAAAATTAGAGCTTGCATTCTTGCCAAAACATCGTTAAAATTAACTTTCATCCCCCAGCATAGTACAGGCGACCTTGCAGCAGCGCAGCTTACTCCAGCAAGCGGCAATCCGGTTTGGCTGGCGTCCAGCTATCTTCCGTATGAGGAAGATGACCCGCCATCAGTTGAACTACGACGGGTTGTCCAAGAAGCGGAGGAAAAGAAGGCCGACATCGTGCTAGGGTGTGACACTAATGCACACCATGACCTATGGGGCAGTACAGACACTAACCCTCGAGGTGAGTCTTTATTTGAATATTTAGTAGGAACTAACCTAGTAGTATGTAACAGAGGAAATAGTCCCACTTTTATTGTCAAAAACAGGCAGGAAGTAATTGATGTTACTCTCGTCTCCCAATATCTTTACCCAGCTATAACGGACTGGATAGTATCGGATAGTCCTTCATTCTCAGACCACCGGTACATATCCTTCACTTTAAACTGTAGCTACACCCCCCAGAAATCAGTTTATCGCAACCGGCGAAAAACAGATTGGGGTAAACACAACTCTATTCTATCTGCGAATCTAGCTCACTGTAGACACCCGACACCTGGCGATCAGACAGAGCTTGACTCGCTTAACAACGTGCTCACTTCCGCCCTGAATACGGCATTCAGAGGATCCTGCCCCCTCACCAAAGCGAGGGAGGGCAAAAAACCACCGTGGTGGAACAAGCAACTAATTAAGCTTCGCTGCGAGAGCAGAAAGGCATTCAACAAAGCCAAAACCTCGAAGCTAGACACGGACTGGGAGTCCTACAAAGGTAGTCTTAGGCTCTTTAAAAAAGAAGTCCGAAAGGCACAACGTAGCTCCTGGCGTAACTTCTGTGAGAACGTTAACAGCGTAAACGAAGGCTCCAGAATGCGTAAAGTCCTATCCAAATCGCCCACTGTACCAAGTGTACTAAAAAACCCCGGGGGCCAATGGGCAGAATCAGAGGAACAATCACTGGATCTGCTCATGGACACTCATTTTCCTGGCTGTACGCCTTTCACCGGTAACCCTGACTTCAGGAATGGTACCACTTACGCGGCCTCTCCAACCACTCTAACCATTTGTGAGGAGAAGCTAAGGTGGGCCGTCAACAGCTTTGAACCGTTCAAGTCACCCGGACCTGATGACATCTTCCCGGCGCAACTACAGAACGCATTTGAAATTGTCAAAGACATTCTCAGCCACATTCTCGTAGGTTGCATAACACTGGGTTGCATCCCATCATCCTGGACTGCGGTCAAGGTTGTTTTCATTCCAAAAGGAGGAAAGACCTCCCATATACACCCCAAGGACTTCAGACCAATTAGTCTGTCTTCCTTTCTTCTCAAAACTCTCGAGAGGATCATCGACCTCCACATCAAGGACACTGTTGACCGATCACTGTTTTCAAGATCTCAACATGCCTACCAAAAGGGCAAGTCAACCGAAACTGCTCTTCACTCGATTGTTGGCTCGATAGAGAGGTCCCTCTCACTCAAGGAATATACAATGGCTGTCTTTCTTGACATAGAGGGGGCCTTTAACAATATCAAAACACAATCGATCATCCAAGCCTTAAACAAGCTAAATATTGGCGAACAAATCTGCCGCGTAATCACCCACATTCTAACAAAAAGGATGGTGAGGGCCACCTTTGGCAGCAGCGCTGTCGAAAAACTTGTGCACAGAGGCACCCCACAAGGTGGAGTGCTTTCTCCATTGTTATGGAACATAGTTCTTAACGAACTTCTGATCTCGTTAGAGAGCTCAGGGTGCAAAGTGGTGGCCTACGCGGATGACGTCGCCTTACTCGCTTCTGGAAAGTACCCACAGACACTTTCCGACATCCTGCAACTCGGATTGCGTAAACTAGTCTCCTGGACCGACAGTTGCGGTCTTAGCGTCAACCCGACGAAAACGGAGTTAGTCTTATTCACAAGAAAGGTAAAGCTTCCCGCTGTCACTCCTCCAAATCTCAAAGGAACTCCACTCGAGTTCATTAGCAGCGCTAAATATCTGGGGCTGAGGCTGGACAGGAAGCTCTTATGGAGAGAAAACATTGCCGAACGCGCTAGGAAATCCCTAGTGGCTCTATACTCCTGCAAAAGGGCTGTAGGCTCTCGATGGGGCCTTCAACCCAATATAATGCACTGGCTTTATACTGCGGTCATAAGACCGATAATTCTATATGGCATCGTTGTGTGGTGGCCGGCCTTGAACAAAAGTTCCAATCTAAAGGTCTTAGAGAGGACTCAGCGCTTGGCGTGTATGTGCATCACGGGCGCACTGAGGACATCTCCAACCGCCGCTCTGCAAACCATGCTTAACCTACTTCCACTAGACATCGTCAGTAAAGAATATGCCACCAATGTGGCGATCAGATTAAGGGAGGGGAAACACTGGAGAGGGCAACCAACTGGACACGCCAGCATACTTCTACAGACGATTCCCCTGCCCACTACTACCGACTATCTGCCCACGAAAATCAATTTCGAAAGAGGTTTCACTCATGAAATACCGGACAGGAACCAATGGGATTCACAAAATGTCCTACATAAATCACTGTCAATATTCACAGACGGTTCTAAGACACTAGAGGGAGTGGGCGCCGGAGTCTTTTCAGAGGAATTGAACCTAGGCCTCTCCTTCAGTCTTCCGAAACACTGCAGTGTTTTTCAGGCCGAAATTACAGCTATTCGTCAAGCTACAGCGTGGCTGTCGATTAATTCGGTATCACAAAGGGATATCGTTATATACATTGATAGCCAGGCTGCAATCAAATCCCTAATATCCAGCGAAATAAGATCCAAGGCGGTGGAAGATTGCCGCGTATCTCTAAACGAGATAGCTGGACAGTACAACCTCACCCTCTGCTGGGTTCCTGGTCACTGTGACATCCCAGGGAACTGTGCAGCAGACGAACTAGCAAGGCGAGGCTCCTCTGGCGTGGAAAGTATAAGCCTGCACAACGTGTATGCACCACTTTCCCACGCTAAACAAATAATTCATGCGGACGCAGTAATGCGTGCAGGCCTCAGATGGAAACATTTGGGATACTGCGACACTGCCAAGCTCACGTGGCCAGCTTTGGACGCAAAGCGATCCAAGGAGCTTCTTCGACTTAAGAGATCCACCATCTCGAAAGTCGTTAACGTGATCTCCGGGCACTGCATAATAGGTAGACACGCGCAAAGGCTCGGTCTGCCTTATAATGACTTCTGCAGAAGCTGTAGAGACGAAGAGGAGGACGAGTCCGTCACTCACTTTCTTTGCAGTTGCCCTGCCCTGGCCAATCTAAGAAAGGCCCACTTAGGAAACTATTTTCTTAATGATCTCAGCGATCTAGGCAACACCAGCGCCGCTAACATTCTTAGCTTCATAACCGGCAGCAAATGGTTTACATGAGTAGCCAGTAAAGAAACAGCTCCCCAAATCCCAGTGGTATGCACAATGGGCCGAATAGCGGCCTAAGTGTTTCTCTCATCGAGAGCCACTTTAAACTAACTAACTAACTAAACATTCTTATGGCTTTTTTGGAGCCCTTTTGGGCGCGTTTTTAGCTATTTTTAGATGCGTTTTTTAGGGTTTTTAAAGCATATTTGAAGCGTTTTTGTGGCGCTTTTAAAGGCGTTTTAGGCGTTTTTTGAATCATTTTTAAATGTATTTCTAAATCAATTTTTAGGATTTTGTTTGGGTGTATTTTAAAGCGTTTTTGTAAGCATTCTTAGGGAATAGTTTTTAAAGCATTTTTGAAGCGTTTCCGAGACGCTTTTAAAAGCATTTTATTCGTTTTTTTGAATCATTTTTAAGGTGTTTTTGGGCTTTTTCTTAATTGATTTAGCTTTTTTGAAGCTTTTTCTGTGACGGTTTTTGACCTGTTTTTTAACCATTTTTCGGACGCTTTTGGATACTTGTTCATGCCCTTTTGGGTAATTTTTAGGACGTTTTTTGTGGCCTTTTTAGATTGTTTTTTTTTTTGCGTGTTTAAAACTATTATTAGGAGTTTTTTTTTTACTGTTTTGAAAGCGTTTTTAAAGGCGGTTTTTGACGCGATTTTTTGGTAGGTTTTAGAGTCATTTTTTGCGCATTTTTTGAAAGATTTTTAAGTAGTTTTTTTACCCCTTTTTAGTGGAAATTTTTGGGCGTTTATTGATTCGTTTTTAAAGACGTTTTCTGCTCAATTTTTTAATGGGTTGGATCTTTTTTAACGCATTTCTTGGAGAGTTTTTGAAGCGTTTTTTTTTAATTTTATATAATTTCTGACGTGTTTTTAAAGTATTTTTTGAAGCATTCTGAGGGCGTTTTTGGCGAGCTTAAGAGGCGTTTTTTAACAGATTTTTTGATGAGTTTTTGGGCGCATTCTGATCCAGTATTTCAGAGGTTTGTTGGATCGTTTTTTAAAGCATAACTTGCAACGTTTTTTTTGCGTTTTTTAAGCTATTTTTTATGCGTTATTTTAGTGGGTTTGAAGCGTATCTTGAGGTGGTTTTCAAAGCATTTTTTGAATGGTTTTTTGAGTCATTTTTTGAGGCGTTTCCTGATTTGTTTTTGGAGGATTTTTTAAACGCTTTTAAAGGCGTTTTAAGGTTTTTTTTAGGCTTTTTTAAAGCGATTTTTATCATTTTTTCTGGGGCTTTTTAAAAGTTTTTTTTTTTGCGTTCTTTAAGAGACATTTTTTAACTGATTTTTTATGCATTTTTTGGCGCATTCTGCTATTTAAAGCGTTGGTTGGATGGTTTTTTGAAGCATGTCTTGGAGCGTTTTTGACGCGATTTTAGCTATTTTTTTTTGTTTTGTTTTTTAAGCTATTTGTTATGCATCCTTTTAGTGGCACATATTTTGAGGCGCTTGTCAAAGCGTTTTAGGCGTTTTCCATCATTTTTTGGGTGATTTTTTGTGGTGTTTATTAATGCGTTCTTGGAGCGTTTTTTTGAATCATTTTTAAAGCGATTTTGTCGATTTTTATTTTAAATCCAGCTTGATTGAAGTTGTCAAATGTATTTTTAAATTTAAATTAAAAATATATTTCATTTTAAAAACAATTGACAAAAAAAGAAAACACACGGACTTTCGGCCATTATTTAGTTGATAAAATAAACTGGCTATTAACAGTCCTATTGTAAATTCAAAAGAAAATCACAAAAGCCAGTTCTTTAGGTATTGAAAATATAGCTCGTAATTTAATGTGATTTAAATGTAAATTTTAGCATTGAATCCTTAAATGGCATAAAGTTTTGAAGCCTGAAAACCATCTCATAATAGACATTGTATCCGCTCAAGTTCTATACATTAAAGACTTCCCCGCAGTGCATCTTCTCCCCAGCACTCACTCTCAATTACATTCATTTGGAATAAGTACAAATGTCAACCCCCCAATTGGCCATTAATCACCTCCGCAGTCGCGTACCTACTTATTCAACCGATATCATTCACCTACCGCCGCCGCGCCGCCACCCAACGAACAAATTCGTGTCACATTCCTCGCAGCTCTCTTGAACCCACTCCATATTTTCATCACGCTCTCAGCCAATTTCGATTTCCATTCCATTCCATTATTCAATTATGAAGTCATTAAGTCATTAGGGTGGAATTTTATCGCAAAATTTATCGCGCTCACTGCGGAACGTGAATTGTACGCGTCGGCCTCCGCCGAACAAGTATAGACCACCAATAAATGGCTTCGAGATAAAAAGCTTCTTAATGCTCGGCTCACTCCTAGGTGCGGGTTTCTTTTTTTTTATATCCCACCATTGAAGGACAATAAAAATTCTCGCACGATACAAGAATTAACCGAGTTAAGGGGGGCTCGTTAAGGGTGTGCTGTGTGCAGCACCTCTTAAGAAAGCATTTTCGCATTTTATTTGTACTTTTATTCCGTCACGCCTTTTGGGATGATGCCGCTTCCCAGTTTAACACCTCCAACACCATATCGATTTCCAATTTTTCGCATTTCGATAAACGGTCCAACGATGCAGTCGGCACGCGGACACCGTCACATGGTCAAGATAAATTGTTGGAATGCGAAAACTTTTTTGATTACATGATATCATCCCCTTCCCTGAGAAGTGGATGCCAACAACCCAGCCACTATCCACCACCACAAGGACTGTGAAAAGTTTTTGCCGCAGTATCGCCACCGATGGCAATAAAAAAGGACACATCAAGGGGAGCAGAAAGAAAACTACGAAAACACTGATTTTAGCCCTTAAGGGCTGCGGTTGCTAACCGGTCGGTGTGGGGATGTGGGGTTGAAACATATTGTCCGATGGTGAACTAACATACGTCTATTTATAGTGTTATACACCAAAAGCAGGAGGGGTCAAACAACAGCTAACCAAGCGATGGAATGCGAGAGGTCAAGAGTGAGTCGTTTAAGAAGACTAATGGCTGGGGTTTTGATATGGTTTGGACCATAAAAGATGATAAAATTTGGTGTTCAGAGAATTTCATCCGATTCAACATTTTGACGTAATATCCGGAGCGGTAGAGGGGCTATATTTTGATTTCTCTGATGTTTTGAGGACATCAACTCAATAATGTGGCAAATCATAATGCGAGGAGAGGACTAGGAAAATGCGCTTAAAAAGCACTTGAGATATCAATTGAAATACTTTTTGAAGAAGTTGATAGCCCCATGACATATTTTAGTATTTTATGTGTCATACAACAGACCCACAATGTTGCGTCTTTTGAAAACCTTAATAAAAAGGGACCCGTGTAGGGTTGCCTTTCCCTTACTGAACTGCAAGGCACTATATGGTTTCAAGCGCAATAGTTCGGTATGAAGGTTCGCTGTTTTAAACCTGGATATCCTCTTGGTTTAAGCTCGACGTGGCCGAGGCTATATAGGTTTCGTTATAGATATCTTCCTCCAATCGCTCATAAGACCAAGAATACGTCCAATGATCTTTCTTTAGAATCAGCTTAGTATCAGCTCACCCTCGATGTCATAAAAGCTAAAACTAAGGTTAGGATAAAGGTTTTTATAGAGCATAAATTTCGTTCCTTCAGTGAGGGTTCTTAACCTATTTTGCCAAACCGAAGTAGCTGCGGTGTCATAGAGTTAATCTTCGACGGATTTCCACTAAGTAAGTCTATCGAAGATTACTCCAAAGTAGGTGAACTCGTTAACTGATATTTTGTCGTTCCTAATCTTTTCATAGCCAAGTCGACATCGTCTGTATTGGGTGGCGAAACTAGTTCTCCACTGACTAGACGGGGGGTTTCTTTTTACAATATTTACTTTAAGCTTCATTCACTCTTTTAAAAAGGTTTCGGGTTCCGATTTTAAAGCCAGCTGCTGTTGGATTGGTTTTCTTATAAATCATCTTGGTATGGTTTCCATCGAAAGAGTCTTCTATTTGCTTGAACTATGAGACTCCGCAGGACGAGTTTTTTCTATGCAGGCTTGTTTTCTCCCTTCTCTAGGCTTGACATTCTTCCCGTGCTGCTGCCCTCATAGTGTGTTTTCACGTTTCCATCGTCTGTCAACTTTCTCTGGTATATACACAGACACACCCGTCATACCACATGATCCACTTGGTCTTTCCTTGGCCCATCTGATAACCTACTGTTGTTTCGGTTATCTCTTCCTTCGCTGATGTCGCGATACCACTGGTTATTATGGTGCCTGTGGTCGTTGATGGTCAGTACGGATGGATTCTCACTCAGGCGCTAATCTGAACTTTGGACTACTCCAGATCTTCTGGTGTTTCCGTCATCAAATTTTTTTTTATCGAGCTTCACAGCTTCTTCTTGCTGTCGGAAGTTAGGCTCTGAATCTAGTCTACTTTTTTACTAAATAAAAAAAATAATTTTGAGTGATGAAAATCTTTACTTGGGCCTTAAGGATTTTTTTTTTTTTTTGTTAAGTGGAAAAGATGATATCCGTCAAGTGGCTGCCGCCAGTGTTGATAAACATTTATTCCCGTTTTATCGCATTTTCCATGACTTTCCGCAAGATTTCCGAAGATAAGTGTTCGCATTCCTGTCGAATATTCTTCTAAAGGGCTGTTGCCAATTGCCATAAACCCGCGACTTTAAGTAGCCCCAAAGATAGAAGTCGGGGATGGTTAAATCGGGCGATCTTGCTGACCATGCTAAATCGCTATTGTGGCTCGCGCTGTGTGTGCGCTTGCATCCACATGTTCACCAAGCCCCGCTCATCCTATTCCGGTAGTAAAAATTCATTTATCATGGCCTTGGCCTTGTTCACAGCGACATCGGCACCCATACCCACGATATTCTCGGCCGAACCACCAGTCCGGTGGCGGCCACGCCTACATGGTCTCCTGTGGTTACAGTCTGTTCGAGTCGAGTAGCTAAGCGCCAGAATGTTTGCCCAGTTGTCGCGAGATAATTACGAAATCGACGACTAAATTCAAAAATGTTGGTCAAAAAATCGACACAATTATTCCACGCTCTTGAGGAGTTTAGCGCTCCATTGCTTGCCTATTTGTATACTGCAGCTGTCTAGTTCACAAATATCAAATTTGATTGACGTACGACGCCATTTGCAAAAATTATAACATCTTCCGATAGGGTGATTAATATGGCGCGTACCACCGTATTACGTATTTTGCTTTTGTTTCGTGGATGCTAACCCGATAAAGATGCTTTCCCTTCCAACTTTGACATCGTACTTTAGAGAAATTTCGTAGAATAGAGAAAAAACATAGCTAGCTTGCCATATAATCAAACTCAAAGTAGCAATTCGCTACTGCTAGAAACTAGAGTGGTAGGCGAATATTCGGCGGTTATGGGAAGCTTTATCTAAATGACGTGGGACTTTAGGACAAAACTTCTCTCGAAAAAAAAGGAATTAACTCAAGTCTTTGCCTTAGGAATATTTGCAAACAACTTAATAAGGGCATCAAGTTAAAGCTTCCAAAATCATATCGATTGATCTTAAAGGTCCCCATATTCAAACAGCAATCTGACCATTATGTGTAGTTATACGACATGTAGTTAAGATCTTATTTCCATACCAAAAAAGTATGGGGCTGGATACTGGATACTCAAAGGATTTACAAAATTGCGCCTATAAAAATTACAACACGCAACAAATGCTTGATAGAAAGCCACAGGAATGTTATTCCAAATATGACGCGACTTATTAACCAACATTTTAAACGAAAGTCTCCAAGAGACCATTTTCGTGAAACCTTGACAGAACAAATGACTATATCCTTCGATTTGCTTAACTTTTTCGGACTCTTATATATTTCAGATTGATTGTTTCCAACACATGGATAATTGTTTTCCGCAAGAAACTGCGACGATACTTACTTATACTTAATCGGCTCTACAGTTTGGGTTGAACCGAGGCCTCAACTAACAAGTCTCTGCAGTTAGCCCGGTCCTTAGCTGACTGCCTCCAGTTGCGCACTCCTAGTGGGTTGAGGTCGCCTTCGACTTGCCCGCGACACTTAAGGCGAGGTCTTCCTCTACTGCGTTGTCCCTGTGAGTTAGACTCGAAGACTCTACCGGTCGGAGCATTTGTTCTCATCCGCTCTACATATCCTATAGCCTGTACCCATCTTAAACGACTTACTCGCAGTTTTTTGACCAAGTCGATGTCGCTGTATACAGCTCGTATAGTTCGTCGTTGAATCTCTTTCTCCGAAGCCCGTCAACGCAAACGTGACCGAAAATTTTAGAAAAGGAATCATTCTCTCGAAGCGACCGAGGATATCTTCACCCGCTTTACATAGAGTCCAAGCTTCAGTGCCATAACTCAGGACTGTAATGATCAAGATCTTATACAGAATCTTCTTAGTTATACAGGATAGGGCTCTACTATTGAATTGCCTTCTTAGCCCAAAGAAACAGCGGTTGGCAAGACTTATTCTACGTTTAATTTCTTATGAGGTGCTGTTGTCAGAATTTATAGCAGAGCCGAGGTAGACAAAGACCCTTACTACCTCAAAGTTATATAAGTCGATCGCGATGTATTGATCGATGTTGGGTGTCCCTTCTTGTTGACAGCATTTGCTTGGTTTTGCCCTCGTTGACCGCTAGACCCATTTTAGCCGCTTCCACTTCTATACTATAGCAAATGTACCCTTACCCACTACGAATTAGAAAATTTATCGAAGGCTCAAGTACTTGACATTTTGTTCTCCAAATGTCATTAAATGTCCAATTCAAATCATATTCTGATCCAAGCCCAGTGCCTGTCGTAAATTATTAAATGCCTAGATATACCGACTTGATGCGTGTCTGATGTTAGCTCTACCGCTAGCCATTCAATCAGCACCTGCCATTCGAACTTTCTATAGCCTTCTCCTAGACCATAAAATATATGCGAAAGCTATTCCCAATTCGTTTCGGAATCCCAATGAACCTATAAAAGAAAAATCTCTTTAAATCCTTCGATCGAGTAGCTTGAACCGCACACTCGTATATACACCAAACCAAGCTAACAACTTCCTGCGCGAGGATTTGCCTCCAAAAGTGTCGGCTTATCATAATTCCGACAGAGTATCGATTGTACCCTTTAGCTTTTTGGTTCATCGGAAACGAATCAATTTTCATGTTCCATCGGCATCCTTAGACGACATCGAAAACGTCCTGTCGCCGGCACTTCGTTACCCTGTGTAAGTGAAAAACTCTTATTCACCGTTCAGCCACGCACGTGTGTATGTGTGCAATAATAATAAAAAAAAACACACACATGTAAGGATTGGGCCTATGTAGAGAAGCACAGACTCTCAGGTTTGATATAGCGCACCCCCCAAAAGGCACATACACACATAATCCTCACGAAACGTGATTTCCTAAGATGACAATATCCTTATCGAGACTTGTGCTGTGAATTGAATACCAATGAGGATGTGTCATATCCTGGTATTCCTGATAATGTGAAATTGAAATTTTTTTTCCCTCCTCTTCTATACACAGTGCAAATGTCGACGGAGCTTATGAGGTGCGATGGCTGGGGGAGAACTCTGCTCTTCGAACAGGGGGCCGGGCGTCTCGAACGAGGAGTCTCGTATATGGCAATGATTCGAAATGACAGTGATTATTGTTTGGGTTTATTGAATTGGATCGGATTCAGGCATTTGGATTCCCAAAAAGAGGAATATTCCAAACGTACGCTATATACGTATGATGTGCATCAACGTTCCTAAATGACCACTTGGTTCACTGGTTCTGTTCTCTACTGGCTGTTTGAAATTCAACGCGTTTCAACTGATTCAGTTTGGGAGATATCTTAATCCTTTCATTTGAATTGGTAAATTGGTTTCTTTGTCGGGGGGTGGTGGTGGTGGTGGTCTACACTTCTTCTTTTCTTTTTCCATTCCAGATCCGTTTATGTTAAGTAGAGAACGTGTCAGCCAATGATTAAGTGTATGGACTCGTGCAGCAGGTACCAAAAAACGTTTGAATGTTCATCCTGCAGCTGCAAATGAACCGGCAACTAGAGCTAATGATCCTTAAACACAGTCTGTTTGTGCAAAGATATATGAGGAGACAGAGCGAATTAAGGACGAAGATTTACACAGCCATCGCATGTCGATGGAGAATAAATTTTTTTGGGAATAACCATCATCTTCTCTATATGAAAAGGCTCACAAAGGAAGACGAGAATATTCGACCTAAAAGCTCGGCAAATCCTGCACGAAATCGACTGCCAACCGCACACTGCAATTGCGGGGCTGATTTCAAACTCAAAGTAAGTACTTCCGACTTTAAAAGCATGTCACATCCGGTTTCAAGCCACTGTGCACATTGGAAACGCTTAAGGAATCCCGATGTGATGTGGTCCCGGCCAATATATATACGGGCACACATCTCTGCGTCAATCTGGCTGAAATCGGTGGCAGTGGCAGGCAAGCATAAGCCACACGTTCCTGCCGCCGAACGTCGTGTTTTGACTTTGTATATAGGGAAATATGCGCGAAGCGGTAGAAAGGGTTGCAATTCCATTATCCTATGGAACGTACGTACTCGTTCCACTCGTCTTCAATTAGGGCGAGCAGGTTGTGTGTGAGTGTCTTCGTCTTTGACTTCCCCCGGGAATGTTATAGCTGACTGATTTATTATTTAGTGTAATGTAGGTCATTCAATTGTCTTAAGGTTCGGCAGCGACTCGAAAAAACGAGTCCTTGAACCCCAAAAGGAGATGCGAGTGAGTGGTAATTAATTTCGCGAAACGCAAACGAAAGCATGCTTTCAACAAAATAAAAGGCGAACCGTGTCTTTCTCGGTTCATTAGAGGAACAGAGTACAGTGTCTCGCAGGATAAATGGTTGCAAAGGGTGCCACAGAAAGCATTCAAGTTGATTAGACAGAGGAACCGTAAAACCTTTGACAGCAACAAATACGTTTTTGCTGCTCATTTATATTTTCAATTTTAATTCGCTGTGTGTACGCTGGAAGGGTTGTGGCAAGAGACGACTCGACGGTGGCGGCGGCATCAGGACTAAGGAGGAGGAGCAATTTGTTTTCTTTTTGATGTTCGGAATGAAGCCCTGTGTAGTTTGAGGTTTGTAAGGTTTGTTTTTTTTTTTGTTAGAGTCTCTTCGCTGTTTGTGTATTGAGAAAGCCTTTTGGATTGACGTCGAATCCAGGAATCGGAAATGATGGCGTTTCTGTAAGGAGTCAATGTCAGAATTTAATTGCATTCACTCGTGTTTGTAAGTGAAATATGTCCTCAAGTGTATTATAGGTACCAACGTCAAAGTACGAGATAAATGCTTTGAGAAGTTTCGTTGCCTTTGGATCTTAGGTACCTATTTTAGGAGCGTCTTTGGAATTTTGTGACTGAACTTTTCAGGTTGCCATATCATATAGAACTTCAGATGTTTTCTTGTGCGTCATGCAAGGCGCATATACTTAGTTTGGAATGACTTGCAGTTAGAAACGGCTGGCAAAGCTGTTGTGAAGGCGTTCTCTGTGATCTTCATTTTGTAATCGTGAAATTGGCATTCACGGCATTTCTCACTGTTGTCTTGAAGTAGGACGAAATCACGTTAGTAGTCTCGATTTTATCGGTTAGTAGGGAATAATTATTTTATTTAAAATCATAAATGGTAGACGCAGACCAAGCCTACATATAAAAGCCTTTAAGCTGCTCGCTTTCATTACCTTGTATGTGAAAAGTACTTACACCTAGAGGTTTTCACCGACTTTTTCTCAGGCTCCATCCCCGAAAAAATGCAAATTAACTCTTCAGTCTTGTTCCACTGCGCTACCTCTTCACATCCGAGAGCATAACTGTCCTGGAAAAGCTTCTCAATCCAGCCGTTCGGACTCGGTATAAAAGTGTAGATGCCTTCTATACGTCAACCTCGCATAACTTATAAGAAATACAAAATCTCACACAAAAAGAAATGGTTGCCAGAAACTTTCCTTAAACTCTCCTGCTCTAGATGTTCTGCTTGATTTACCTCCCCTTGATACCTTTACCATGGGTTCTACTATTAAAGCAATCAACCGTTTCAGGTGGGATGGTTTTTGGTATGATCCACACTGGAGTTTCGATTACCTTGCGTGACTACATACCCTAGTTCCATATGGATATGCCGTCTGATGCAATCACACCGGAACTTCGACTGTTGTAATTTTTTGGGAGTTCCTACGTTCTCGGGCAGGACCTCCATTGACGACTCGGTTTCTAACGAACACAATTATGAATGGCAAAGCTCTTCAGCTTTGACGATTAAAAAGCTGCAGAAGTGGAACAACTTAGGATTAGGAGACACCGACAGACGACGAAAGTCAGTCTTTGGAGTATGAGGGCCAAAACCCTATCGACCTTCTTAAAATTACGAGAGAGGGAGCTCTTATGCGACCACAAATGCCTGTGATATGCCTTAGTCGAAACAGACAAAGTGGACAGGATTGTATCACCGGGAGGGGCAGACTCGACCCAGGACAATGCAGTTCCTGATGTGGATAAGCCAGTAAAGCCAAAAGACAACGAATGTTTGGATAGAACCGAAGCCCCAGTTGTCATCGCGGCGAACTTGCTGAAAACCAATAAGCTATCCAGCGCAGTAGTAGTTGAAAGTGATCCACTTAGAATGCACCAGGAATGCAAGTCGTCTACACCATAAGCTTAGGAAACGTAACCCCAGTTCCTTCACGGAAAGGAAAACGGCTCAGCTATCTAGCTCTCGAGAGACCATGACATCTTCCATAGGACCATGGCGCAGTAGCCAACAGGCGAGGAGGCAGAGCCCGACTGGAAAAGGTCAACACCTAAAAATCAGCTCAGCCAAAGACTCGTCCAAAACTGAGAAGACACCTCGCTATTCTAGGAAGGCTATGTGGTGGTTCTTCATTGACTGGACGTGGGCCCACTTCTTACCCTATCACTTTCTCTCCATTAAGCAGCTGCTGGAAATGCTGCTTAAACGCATCTACTATTTCTTGCGCTTCGGTGACTAGGTTTCCTTCGCTGTCTCGAAGAGCCTGCGTTCAGGTTTTGTAGCCAGCAGCCAGTTGCTTGGCTTTTTTGTAATACCTCCAAATGTTATTACGATCGTACGACTTTTAAAGCTCCGCAGGAAATAAGAGTTCTTTACAAAGCAAATAATATTTATTGAATGAATCAAAATTGGAAAAATTAATTAATTTATAATGAAAAGAATTTCAGAAAAAATCAGAAATATAACTAGATAGAAATTATAATATTAAAGTATATTTAGAACTTCAATACTCCCACTTTTTCTAAAATTCTTTTGAAATAGTGATTCCAATCTTAGTTCTCATATCTTGAAAAGAAGTTTTGGTGACTGCTTTAGTGAAAATATCAGCCAACTCTTCATTGGTTGGTACATATTCCAACTTGAATTCACCATCCTCAAACATCTGCCGGATGAAATGATACTTGACGGATATATGTTTCGTTCTTTTATGAAATTGCGGATTGCGCACGAGTTTAATGGCGCTTTGATTGTCCATAAAAAGCGTTGGTTCATTTTCCAGATCCGCTGGCATCAGCTCACTCAGAAAACGCTTGATCCAAATTAATTCTTTTACAGCTTCGCACGCCGCTACATATTCAGATTCGGTAGTTGAGAGAGAAATACATCTCTGGCGTTGAGAGGCCCAAGAAATAGGACCACAGCAAAGCTTAATAACGTATCCACTTGTAGATACTCGTGTCTCAGGGTCTCCTGCAAAATCTGCATCGGAGTAACATTGTACATGAAGGTTATTAGATCCTTTAAAAATTATTCCAAAATATACAGTTCCACATAGGTATCTAAAAATTCTCTTCACTGCAGAGATGTGAGCCTGAATTGGAGAGTCGAGATATCTACTAACAAAGCTCACCGCATATGTAATGTCAGGTCTCGTGGCAACAGACAAGTACATCAAAGATCCAACTGCCTCCCTATAAGGGTACTCCACTTTTTCAACTTTAACTTCATTTTCTCCCACTAAGTTGAAACCCTCACATGGAGTGGAAACTGACTTCGCATCCAGCATTCCAAATTTGCTTAAAATCTTTTTGGTATAAGCAGCTTGTGATACGAAAATGTCGCCTTTGGAATTGGTTGCAATCTCTAAACCCAAATACAAATTCGACTCAACAATAGTAATTTCAAACTCACTTTTCAAGTAATTCAAGAGTTCTTCTACATCTTCATTTCGTTTAGTTGCAATGAGGCCGTCATCCACATACAGTGTCAAAATTACAGAGTTTCCACCTATTTCCCCAACAAATACGCATGGATCTGAGTCACAACTCTTAAACTTGAACTTCAACAGAAAATCCTTGAATCTTCTATTCCAACATCGAGGAGCCTGTTTGAGACCGTAAAGACTCCTTTGTAACTTACAAACTCTGCCAGAACCGTCATTGAATCCAGTGGGTTGTTCCATAAAGATTTCTTCAATCAAGTTCCCATACAAAAAGGCAGTTTTCACATCGAATTGTCTCATAACAAGATGTTGTTTGGCACAAATGGCGAATACTAGTCTTAATGATGTGAAACGAACAACAGGACTAAACGTTTCCTCATAGTTCACTCCATATTTCTGAGTGAACCCTCGAACGACAAGTCTAGCTTTAAATTTTTCAATACTGCCATCAACCTTCCGTTTGATTTTGTATACCCACTTATTCGATATAGCTTTCTGTTTTTTAGGCAAATCTACCAAGCACCATGTCTCATTTTTGTGAAGAGACTCGATTTCAGAGTCCATAGCTGCTTTCCATTGGTTCCTATACTCAGATTTAGAAGCTTCTTCAAAAGTTTGTGGCTCATTCAAATCACCTTCAACAATTGCAGCACAACAATCATGAAATTCTTCTTGCTTCGAGCTTCGTAAACGATATTTAATGCTGTCTCTATTTACATTGTTTTCTTGCATTATTTCAGAAGCACCTTCAGAAGAATCAACCTCATTAACTGCCGGGATGAGTGGCTCATCACTAGTTCTTGAAGTTTCAGTTTGTGTCGAAGAGTTGTCAGCTTCATTCAATGGTATACAAACTTTTTCTTGATCTTCCACAAAAATTACGTCTCTGGATATTTCAATCTTCCGTGCACTCTCAATCCAAATTCTATACCCTTTAGTCCCAGCAGCGTATCCAACGAAAATTCCTTTTAAAGTCTTAGAATCCAACTTCTTCCGTTTTTCTTTGGGAACATGAATATACGCCTTTGCCCCAAAAATTTGAAGATAGGATATATCCGGAACTTTTCCAAAACATAGCTCGAATGGGCTTTTGGAGTCTTGATATGTCTTACACGTTCGATTAAATACGAATGCAACGGTCTGGACTGCTTCACCCCACAAGCACAAAGACAGATCCTTAGCATATAACATGGAACGAGCAGATTCAATGATTGTTCTCATGTCTCGTTCAGCTCGACCATTCTGTTGTGGTGAATATGGTACCGTTTTCTCGTGACGAATCCCTTGGTTTAGGAGTAAATTTTTAACATTCTCGTTGACATATTCCGTGCCGTTATCTGTTCGTAACTTCCTCACCCGAACTCTGGTATCAATATAGAATTCCTGCAAAATTGTTCCAAGCAGGTCTTGACGTCACTTTTCCGTTTAAGACAATACACCCAGCGATAATTC
The DNA here is from genome assembly GCA_949372485.1 of Cheilosia soror. Taxonomy (NCBI): domain Eukaryota; kingdom Metazoa; phylum Arthropoda; class Insecta; order Diptera; family Syrphidae; genus Cheilosia; species Cheilosia soror. The sequence goes on from OX443563.1 coordinate 93,110,215, forward strand.
GAAAAATCATCCTTGAAAAGCAGCATAAACCTGGATCCACCATAGCTCGTATTTTCCATCGGTCCACACAAATCACTGTGTACCAGCTCGCCAATGAAAGTTGCTCTTTTCTCACTACTCGGGAACGGAAGCCTATGATGTTTTCCATGTATACAGCCTTCACACAAAAAATCATTTTCGATGAAAGATATATCCCTCTTCTTCAAGACACTTTTAACATGATCCTTGCTCTGGTGACAAAATTTGTGATGCCAAGAATTCAACGTTGACTTGCTTGCAATAGCCGCATGAGCACATGTAAAATTGATGTCGACTTTGAACATCATTTTGAACAGCGAACGCCTCTCACGCTTTCCCATTGCAACAGTAGAACCATAGTGATACAGGTAGCAAAATTTTCCTTTAGCGGACATTGTGAATCCTTTATTCAACGTGCAATTGATTGAAAATAAATTCACTTTCATTTCAGGAACATATAAAACTGAATGGATTTCCCTTTTCTCCCATTCCTTACCGTTGTATGCTTCTATATACACCGTTCCTTCACCTTTTGCGCCGATGACTTCTCCATTGCCAACTTTTACTGGTCTGTCCTTCTCAAATTGTTTATAGTCCCTCAACCACTCCTTGTGAAAAGTCATATGGTCTGTCGCACCTGTATCAGCTAGCCAGACGTCTTCTTCGTTTAATTCCCAAAAAGCATCTCCTACAAAAGCCTCTGCTTTGTGTGTCTTCTTGAAATTGTTGTCAGATTTGTCAAATTTCTTCCTTTCAGGACAGTTGCGCCTGAAATGTCCTGGCTTGTGACATTGGTGACATTTCCCATAATCATGTTTATCCTTGGAATTTCCCTTATCTTTAGTCGGCAAAGTTTTTTTCATACTACCATTCCATTTTGCTTGAAATGCCGATGAACCAGATTGCTGAAATCCTTGTCTAGACTCCTCCATACTCAATCGGGCTATCAAATTCTTGAGAGTTCGCTCGTTTTTCGGTGTGGACTCCCACGCTGTATAAAAATGATTGTAACTTTCTGGAAGTGTCATCAAAATTTTTGTAATCAGCATGTTGTCAGAATTTTTTTCTCCCATGTCATCCAGTTGCTTGGACAATTTTTGCAATTTCGACACATGCATCGAAATGCTATCGTCAGCATCTTTTTCATAGCCGAAGAAACTTTGCTGCAGATGATGAACTGCCACTTCAGACTTCTGCTCGAAAATGGACTCCAACTTCGACCACATCTCAGCCGAAGTTGTGCAGTTGATAATATGGTTGGTGAACGTCTGCCCTACACTGGTAGCGATGACCTTTTGAGCTTTAAAGTCAACGTTTTCCCAGGCATCAGCGTCCTCCTCGATTCTTACAGTTGTGCCAGACACAACTCCCCACAACCTTCCTGCCTTCAGAATAATTGAAGTCTGAAACTTCCATGCAGTCCAATCATCCGTATGGTTCAGCATCAAGACTTTTTCTTTTTCTTGACTCATTGTTTCTCCGTAAATGTATCCAACGACGATTCTCGAACAATTCAAAAAATATCCCAATTTACTCCTTAGCATAGACCTCTTATTTATGGTTCGCCTGGGCCCATAACCTTTTAAAGCTCCGCAGGAAATAAGAGTTCTTTACAAAGCAAATAATATTTATTGAATGAATCAAAATTGGAAAAATTAATTAATTTATAATGAAAAGAATTTCAGAAAAAATCAGAAATATAACTAGATAGAAATTATAATATTAAAGTATATTTAGAACTTCAATAACGACCCTTCCATCTCCTTGAACTGGGAAGCTGCGTAAGCCCACTTCTTTCTACGCAGAATCTTCTCTTCCACCCTTCTCCTGGTTCAGTACTCTTCTCTCGCTGCCATTGTTTTGCGCTGTAGCGCTTTCTTGTGTGCATCTTCTGTCACCTTTTTCCTGTACACGCATTCATCATCATACCACGGGCTCTTTCTCTGCGGTGACTGGTACCCTACAGTGGTTTCGGCTACCTCCTTGATGATGTCGCGATACTGGCACCACTGATTGTTGGCGTTTGTGGTAGGTGGGTGCAGAGTGGAGAGTTTCATAGTAATTCGCTCCCTGTAGGCTCTGGCTACTCCAGGTGTGCAGACGTCTAACGTCGAATTTCCTCTTCTGGGCGGTTCGCAGCTTCTTCTCATTGGACAGTCGAGCTCTGAATTTAGCCGCGACATTTGCACCTCAGAATGTGTGCACGTCGACGATGTTGGATGCATGCCTCGCATCGATTAGCACATGGTCGATTTGGTTGGCGGTTCGACCGTCTGGAGAGCGCCATGCTGTTGTGTGGATCCTTACACTTGGAAACCTAGTGCTACTTATCACTTCATGTGGAATGAATATGAGACGATTAAAATTCCAACTTCCACTCAATTGTAATATTCCTTTCACCTCTTTACCACTCTTCTCTCCATGATGTCTACATCAAAACATGTTGGACTAAGACCCTCTAGCTCTACTTTATTTATAATCCTTTGGACCTATGACTCCCAACAATTAAAAAAAATGTTCTCCTCTCTGATTATTCCAATTACCCCCGCAGGACTATTAATAACGAACATGATTCCCTAACCAAACCGAAACCATTACTGCCTTAAAGCCATCAACAGCCCCCAAGTACTTCGATAAAATAGTAATTAAAACTGTCTACTGCGTTGCATTCAACAATAAAAAAAAAACCGCCAACTTCCTTGGAGCGTCTAAAACTGTGCGCCCACTGTTATACGCTTTCAAATTTCAAAACGAATCAAACTCATAACAAAAGACTGAAACATTTATGCTCGAGCCCGCTTTTGTTCGGTTAAAAGTCAAACAGCAGCAAAAAAAAAACCGAAACCGAGGCAGTATGGAAAAAAAACGTATTTGTCATCTGCAAAATTGTTTTTCGAACACAGTCACCCGCCGCCGCCGCCCCGCTCCGAAAGTCAAGCGTATACATAGAGATAGAGCCTACGACTAGAATATGAAACAATTGCACGAGTGTATATATGCAGAAGTAGCGAGTCATCTAAACAATGCAAATGGGATGCCTCAAGGATATTATTTGCAGAAAAAAAAAATAAAGTCAAAATACAATTGAATGCAATATCCTGAAATGCCTCCAAGTATTCCCGCCTCTGAATCTGAATGTATCGTCCTGCCCCATTCTCCGTTTCGTTTGTATATAGCAGCGGTTTTTAAGAGATAGAGTGTGTGTGCCTGCTTGTTAGTTGAAGACCAGGAGACACGCTCTGCAACAATGCCAGGACGAGCGAGTTGCTGCAGTGTGTTTGTAGAAAAAATAATTGTGGCTTCCTATTTCCCTTTTAGCCATTGCAGTTGACTCCACTTTTCACTTTGGCATTATGTGCTATCACCGCCGCGCTGTGTTGTTGTTGCTGTTTTGTATCTCTGTAACATTCCTTGGCTCGTTTCTCATCCTTACCAAATGAATTTCTATTTATTGTTTGAGAATGATGGATGTGGAATGAGCTCCACTACCACTACCACTACCACTACACCATCATCTCATCACCAATGTACAATCCCTAAACGCAAATGACAGTTGTGAAGCTGATGACGGTTGCTGCGATGATGATAGATACCCCAGGTTATAGGTAGCAAGTAATATTAAAAAAAAAAAAACACAGAACAAAAAACAACAAGAATGGACAAATATACAGATGAGAAGGAGAGGCGGGGCAGTGGAGCAATGAATAACAATAAAATACGAAGAAAAGAAAGAAATTAACAAAGAAAGACATAAACACGAAATGAATAGCAAGGATAATAATTATGTCTTTTTGTGTTCGCTCGTCCTGTCTGACGTAGACGTTGTATGTGTACGACGAGTCCTTTTCGGGTCCTCCTGCCATATCACCATCGAGACGAAACAATGATACCTAAATTAAAGTGGGGGACATTTCGATGTGGGCATGGGAAATTTTTAAAAATAAAAACCCGATTTCAAAATATGAAGGAATCTCATATTTCAAAGCTTTTGACGAAAACTCGGACGAGCAGCTATGATGAGATGAGTTTTAGTTCGACTAATAGGATTCTGTTACTGACAGGATATTTAAATGAAAGAGAATGATTAAAAAAACACACACACACAAATTGGATTTTTTTTTTTCTTTTGCGAATATGGAAAGTGTACCTACTGCTACTATATGCGAGGTCTGTGTCGGGCATCATCAAGGGAAACTACATCTCTGAACATACCGAAGGTAGTTTATGTCAAAGCTTAATAAGGGATGCAGAAAAGTGAAACATGTTAAAAGGATTGAAATTTAATGTGACATAGACGAACAAAAAAAAATGTTTTGCAAAGAATGGTTGCGATTCGAAAACTTGTATTTCAACCCGTCTTCGATATGAGAGTGTTCACCTAGTAAACCAGACGATTCGTATTTCGTTCGCTTCAAGTTCTCTTGAAGACGATTTCGTTTGCAGGCGAATTCGTCTGCGAATCCCAGGCAATAATCATATCGTTTCTCATGTTAAATGGTTGACGTCGCTGCAAATGCCGATGAAAGAATATGCAGCGATTCGCCAAAACGCACGCGGAAGAACATAATGCGAACATCTAAAGGAAGTTAATACAAATTGGGGTTAAGGCTATAGAGAACTAACGAAACAGCTTTTCCCTAATTTTTCTGCACGATTTTTAATACTCGTATAATCAGTGGATGGTAAAGACGTGTTTTTTAGCATCGCTCACAATTGGAAAGCTTAAGGAGGGCAACGGTATAGGTTACAAAATATCTACTTTTAAGTTGCATAAATGTAACTACGTTTCATTTATCTGAAAAAGCGATTTGCCCATTGATTTGCTGGGGAAATGAGAAAATTTACTGCGCTGTTTAAGGATTATCGAAAGCTCAATCTACTGATGTATACCCAGCCAGTAATGTCTAGGAAGTCGATTAGATTGATTGATTCTGAATAGCTGTGCAAGTCTTCTAGAGAATGCGCATCAAGCCCTCGTGTAGTAATACTGACATAAACTAACCGGTGTAAAATTCCTTATCATTGTAGCGTGTTTCAGGTGGAAATATTCAAGCTGCTATTAAATCCCTGGATTCGGTCATCTTCAAGTCCAAAACCGCCCTCAGATATTTCTCAGATATTTATTTCTTAACGAGATAGCGCAACAATCCAAAATTCACCTTTTATGGGTATCGGGTCGGGACACAGGAACATCATTGCAGGGCCGACAAACTCACCTCCTATGCACGTGCCCAGCCCTTTCAGCTCGTAGAAACCTATATCTTGGAGAATACTTTTTCGACAATCTTGGCGAATTCGCTAATATAAGAATAAGTTGCCTCCAACGCTTCATTCTCAGCTCCTCTTGGTCCAATGGATAGTTGTGAGATCATTAGATCCTGTGGTATCACAATGGGCATCCTCTGGCCTAAGTGAGGCTGCACTTAATGCGGCCTGTCACTCTAACCTAACCTCACCTAACCTAACCGGTGTGAAATAATTTTTATTTTTTTTTTTTAACCGCGAAAACTTCTGGAATATCTCCCTCTCTCTACTTTCCGGAAGCTTATTTTGGCAGCAACACTATAACTCCTCCTGGCAATATAGGGCGATAATCAGGTCTTTCCATCTATCTCTGTTTGCAGCTCGATACCTCGGCTATGTCCACGATCGCAAATTTTGGGACAGAGCATTATTACGTCAAAACAGTTGAACCCCCATGTTGTTCTCTGATTACCAATTCGCCTTACACCTTGAGGGTTCTATTGGAAACACTGCGCTTCGCTATGTTGTCATCTGGTTTCCTCAAACATAAATGTTTTGAAACCAATAAAAAATGTGTCAAAACAATGTTTTCTGAATGTTTCCTATGATGTTTGTTTGGTGTGGACAAGCCTTTCAGTGAATTCAGCGCCAGTTCATCTGCTTGATGTCAACATCCACTTTTTTTTGTCCAGTCTTAGCCACAATTCATTGTTGGAAATTGTTTGTGGCCACCGGTTCTTTGGGATATGACGCAGCAACGATTAACAAAGGCTTGTAACTTGCTCGAGATGTTGACGGAACATTTCCATGTTTCACATATGCGGAAAGCAGTACAGATTTTACATTGGATTCAAACAGTTTTAACTTGGTGCGAAGCGTTATTTTTCTAGACTTTTTCTACTATTTTTCAGACTTTAAAAATGATTCCAAATGTACCAAGAGCTTTATTTATTCTATTTCCGGCATCCAGGTCCGTTCCGCCATCGAGTGACACATAACTACTCAGATAGTTGAACTGCTTGCCCTCTTCCGTCTTCTGTCTCAAGATAACCTGGGGTCAGATCACGTAAAATAAAAACGATTGAACGACATCGTTTTCACGCATGCAGTCTCTATCATATCCGTGGCAATAAAAAGAGACTGCTATTGTCGAAACGATGTCGTTCGATCGTTTTCATTTTACGTGATCTGCCCCCTGCTGTTTGCTAATTCGTACATGGCCATCTACGAATTAGCAAAGAAAAACCTAGCCATCCTACACTGGATTCCAGCCCACAGGGGATTTACTGGAAATGAAACGGCTGACTCTCTGGCCAAAGTTGGCGCGACAACTCCACTCGTCGGACCTGAACCCTTCTGCGGTGTCAGTAAGGGATGCTTCAGGGAATACATTAGGAGCTTATCTCAAATCGAATCTAATGAACTCTGGCTTAAAACACCTGGGCAGAACTGCACCAAACAGTTCTTCCCAAAATTCTCCCAACGAAAATCCTATTTTCTAACTAATCTGGGTAAAAACAACCTAAGAATCCTGACAGGAATTATTACTGGCCATGGTCTTATGAAAAAACATCTTCACCGAATCGGAGTCTCACCAGATCCCACACCACATGCAGACTGTGTCCATTCTCATGGAATGTCCGGCTCTCTTCCGCCTTAGAAAGAAAGTCTTTGGCGACGAAATACTTACCTCGGCAAATCTTGCTGAATTACCCCCAGAGAAGATCCTTGTCTTCCTGACTGTCTCCGGAGTAAAAAGATGGCTCTAGGACCCTACCAGGGATGGCACAATAGGCTCCTGTAGAGAGGCCGCAGTGCCAGGGCCGGTTAAGGCTCTCCCGATCAATCATCTAATCTAATCTAATCTGCTGTTCTTGGTCTCGGATAGTGCGTGCATAATTTTTGTCTTATTGGCGTTTTTTCTTAAGCCAGCCACCTCCCCGCTCTGTTGCAGTGAACGACATATTTGTCTAAGGGCACCAATGTCATCAGCGCAGTCCAAATGCTTTTGGCTTATCAAACGGGTTCCATTGGATACCAAGTCTCTCGTTTGTACCCACCGTGGTAGTCATTGCATCATCGATCGCAAGTATGAACAAAATCGGTGACAGTATACATGTCCTTGTCGCACTTCAAATGTATTGGAAAGCTATCCACTGTGCAAAACGAAACACCTTGCGGTATTGTACGACTCTTTGATAATCGCAACAACTTTTTCACGCATAGCCAGCGACGACGTCCAAATGCAATCACGATTAACACGATCGAATGCGTTTTCAAAATCGACGAACATGAGGAAGAGCGGTGATTGATACTCCGAAGATTGCTCAAGAATGATTCGCAATGTGCTAATATGACCGACGCATGATCGACCACTGCGAAATCCCGGACCTTATCCACTCGAGAATGATTGATGCCACTTTCCATCACTTGTGCTGAATAGCGGCCATTTCATGTCGAATATTGTCTTTCAAGGCTTTCAAGGTCCGTTGCTTGCTAACATAACATTTGGACTTCAAAATAACCCCACAGAAAGAAGTCTGGAGGGGTTAAGTGGGGGCGATCGCGGAGGCCAGTCATAATCACCATTTTTCGGAGTTTGGCGACCGAGGAAGAAAGGACACAACAAAGCGGTCGTGGCCCGGACTGTATGAGCTGGGGCGTCGTTCTGTTGGAACCAAATGCAGAATCGGCATTGACTGAGGACCAGTCAATCGAAGGAGGACCACAAAATGCTTCTGTCGGTATGTTTCCTACCGCAAACGCACTGAGATCCGCTTAGGTATACTAAAGGGTTTTTCAATAAGAGCGCCACAAAAGTTTTTTTTAAATAAAACAAAAACGGTTCTGGATATCAATGAAATTCTTTATTCCTGTGAAAGTACGTTCGATGCCATTATGTATGGAACTCGATTTCTTTTGCATGGCCACCACGGGCACGCTGCAGAAGTCCAGACGCTGAACCCAATTTTCGACGGTTTTCAAGCATAAATCGGCCGATACTGCTGCAATTTCACGTTCGATATTCGTACGCAGTTCATCAATCGTCGCTGGCTTGTTGGCATAGACCATAGACATGACGTAGCCCCACAGGAAATAGTCTAACGGCGTCAAATCGCACGACCGAGGCGACCAAGCGACTGGACCATTTCGTGAGATTTCGTGACATTCGCTGTGTGGCTTGTGGCGCCGTCCTGTTGGAACCACATGTCCTCCAAGTCCATATCATCCAATTGGGGCCAAAAATATTCGGTTATAATTGAACGGTAGCGATTCCAATTCACAGTAACGTGCCGGTCTTGATCATTACGGAAGAAGTACGGCCCAATGACGACGCCGGCCCATAAACCACACCAAACCGTAATTTTTTCGGGATGCAATGATGACTCATAGAGCACGTGTGGATTGCTGCCTGACCAATACTGCATAAATTTTGTTTATTGACGAAGCCATTCAGCCAGAAATGAGCCTCATCGCTGAAGATGATTTTTCGATGAAAATCCGAATCATTTTCAAGTTGTTGCTCAGCCCAATTCACGAGCATTCGATGCCTCTGGTGGTCAAGCGACTTCAGTTCTTGCGTCAATTTAATCTTGTAAGGATGTAGGCCAAGATCTTTTCGCAAAATTCGCCACAACGACGTCACAGAGATGCCCAACGCTTGAGAACGACGTGTGAGAGACACATTTGGGCTTTCTTCAACTGAAGCCTCAGCGGCAGCGGATTCAAATTTTTCCACTAGACGCTCAATTGTTGATCTGCTAGGACGATTATGAGGACCATAAATTGGACGTAGCGCTCTTAACGTTGAGGCCACTGACTCCGAATTTCGGTAGTAAATTTTAATAATTTCGACTCGTTGTTGGCTCGTATATCTTTCCATCATGAAATCGCAAACCTTACTGAAGAGAAATGTCAAAGCGGCAAGAAATTCGGCGTCGTTTGCTGTCCCTGTCGCTCTACCTTTGTAGCGTCCCTGTTGGAAAACACTTTGATAGCACAAAGAACGGATCAATGGACAACGTTTGTATCTCCCTAATCGTTGAACCATTCTGAGCTTTTTATGGAGCGTATAAGATGCTTTTGATGCCTGTGTTTGTTAGATCACCTAAGTCATTGTAATGAAAGGCTCCTAAGTGACGCTACTTTTACGGGAGAGGACCTCAACCAACTTGGTGTGCGCAACTGGAGGCGGTTAGCCAAAGATCAAGCTAACTGGAGAGAAGTATAAGTTGAGACCCAGGTCCACTCCCAGACTGTAGAGCCATTTCAGTAAGTAAGTAAAAACTTTTCTTGAGTTATATCGCGCTATGACAAATGGACACACAGTTTAAATTTTTAAAATGCTTTCCAAAGTCCTCGTCAAAAATGTTGAAAACTTTCTGACACTTCCTCCCATCAGTGTTCGGTAATTATCTGTAATGCAACCAAAGTTGTGTTAAATTTTTAAAAGAAATCCCTAACACATCGCGTCTTTATAGTTGCATCCTTTCCAATTCAAAAAGAAATTCTCGCCTCATCCTGGCTCATTAAGTGAATCGACCAAAGGAGCGATGCAGAAAATATGCAAATTTTATGCGCCGAACAAAGAAGAAGACAAAAGTAAATCTTTACCCACTGCGAGGATAGACACAAAGAAAATTAAGTTTCTTCCCTAATTAAGATCGCTTTCTGGATGCAATAGACCGACACAAGAGAGCGAGAGCGCGAAATTCTTCCACAGCAATTACTATATGAATATACAGCGAAAGTTAAAGACGTACATCGTCCTGGCAGACCGTTTATATGCATTTTCCCTTTTTCCTTCCTACATAAACATAAGTTTCATGAAAAAGTATACACAATGCAAGACAACTTTAAGCTGATTTCAATTTTCTGACAATTTTTCCAACTTAAATTATCCACTCGGCGTGGAAAAATGCACGTACTTGGTCCTTGAAAGTTTTTCTGCAATTTTCTTGATTTTTGATTTTACCTCGTATTACATCCGGAAAAGGGTTAACATCGAAGGATCATATTTATATATGTATATGGAAACTTTTAAGGAAGAAGAACATCTCATAAATTCATCCCTCTTGTGAGGAGCTGGGGGGGTGGTAAAAAGCTCACGCCAACATTTACTTCGGAATTAAGTCGGGGAAAATGTTCATTTTGTGCGCACCATCTATTGTTATTAAGTAATTCAAAGGAGGTCCTTACAAAAGAATTATGAGCAGCTTAAGTCGCATGTCGAAGGATGGAAGGGTTCCACTTCTAAAATGTGTATGCCCTGCTGACAGGTGGCAGTGTGGTCCTGGTAGCTCTCTAAATGTGCTCGCACTCTACAACTACATGCTGGGGAGCGGTTTGAAAAACGAGGGTGCGGTAGGTACTTCCCTTACGCGCGTATATATGAGCGCCTTACAACGAATTAATGTGTTTTGTGTAAGATTTTAATTTGAAACGTAAAGGGAATGCGAGAAGAAACCGTTCTTAAACTAATTACACGTGTTTTTGCCAAGCTAAGGCTCCGTGGGGTGAAGGGTTGGTTGAGTTTTAATTGCGCTTCCTTTATGACTGTTAAAAGGGTGAATCTTTTAAATTGATTCAACGTTTTAAATGAGCCTGTCAAACGGGATGAGTACGTATATGTTTGTGGGTGTGGGTAGATTGCGGCAGTTCTCTAAATAATGTGACATTCATGAAGAGCACTTAATTGTGCTGAGTGTATACTTTCGCGTTGATGGAGAGCGAAAAGTAATTAAGCAAGGAGCACGAAAATGTCGGCTTTCCGCACGTTATTAAGGCACACTATGCTGCGGTTCTTCCTTAAAGGGGAATAATAAAGCCATGTGCTCAAAATTGTCATCCTATTTATGCAATGTCTACGGCTTTTCTAAAACTAGATAGATTTTCAAGAGCAATATACAAATCCATTTCATCGATAATACTTATCTCCGTTTCCCATCCGCCGAAGCATCCAGACGAATGCCAAATAAATAATGCAAATTTTTTTTCAAATTTCTTCCTTACTCTTTTGTCCTGCTGTAACTTTCGAATAAAAAAGATTCAAGCCGACAGTGTGCACCGAACGTGTTTGTGCATAATATCCTCGGGCATAACAGATAATCGAGTGTTCATGACATGTAAATTAAAATTACAATGAGAAGAATCCTTTGAGTACATATACATTCGTTCGACTCAGTCTCGGTCGGTGTACTTGTGTGCAGCAGCCATATCGAGAAGCAAGTGAAATAGACTCGCGATTACATATCTGCTGCGCGATGTCAGACAAAAGTAATCGATTGCGGTAACAATACGTCCAACAAAAATGTTTTTCTTTTTTTTTTTGTTTAATTCCACAGGCTATTTTATTTTTATTTTATTATAATATAAGTAAATTCAAAAATCAGAGTCCTTCTAAAAAGTTCAACTATCCTTTTTGGCCTTTTCATGCGTCTAGCAATGTTTCGTTAATACGTTTCAAATTTTAATATGTGTGTGACGAAAAGGAATTTTTTTTACCTACCTACTTCTTTTGTTTTAAGGATGTGTGGTTGTCGTCCTGAATTGTCGGGTAATTAAATCGACTGGGTTTGACAGTTCTATGTTAATGGAATGCAAAAGCAAAGCGATAAGGAAAAAAAGGATTGAATTTGTGAAATTGGTTGTAGACGGTTTCAGTCCTTGACATGTTTGAATCAATTTCGAAATGAGTGACATGCGGGTGACAAGGTTGCATAGAAATCACGCGTTATATGAGCAATTTATCTGAGCAAATAGAAATTGTTCTGTCTTCTGTAACGTGATATACCTTAGTCGGAATACGCATTCACGGTTATTCACAGAAATATTTTTGTTCGTTATTTGTATATGCCTACAAGTGGAGGAATTGTCTCTGTTACCTCAAAGCGCGAAAAGTGCTCGACAGATTTCAATGAAACTTTTTTTAAATGTTTCTTAAGACTGTGAGATGGTTTTAGGCTATTTAGTTCATAGCCACGTCCTTTGGAAGTTGTAATCAATGGCGTTAATGTTTGTCTGAGGAGGGTTAGTTAAATAAACAGCTATAGCTTTACACTTTTGTAAAATACTAGCTGGGCTTTATTTATAATCGAGTTATAAAAACTGAGACGTTTTCCTAAATGTGTCCTTGATTATTAAATAAGGGTGACTAGCGTCTCTGTAAAATAATGTTGCCACAGCGTTTGGTGCGGATTAATACTATTATTTGTTGTATGACCTATCAAGTAGGCATCATCGGTTTTCAGATTAATGATGGATTTGCTAGCATGTTTTACGTAGATACACGGACGACCTGAGGCCAAACGCGCAGCCCTATAGACCCAAAGGTGGCAGTGGCAGTGCGTTGGAGTCCTTGGCCAGTCGAAAAATTATCGTTCATATGAATCCCACATCGAAGGAGCCTGGTGCTTCAATAATAACAAAACATGGACACGTCGTATTGCTGGGGTCTTATAATTTTTGGAACATCATAACTTTTCCCTGTTAAACCAATAATACCAACAGGGTTTAATTAGCTAATTAGCTGTTAGGAGTTTTAGGGGCAACCTGCAAAAAATGCTTGTAAAACGGCCCTCTCGACTCTATACTGGTATAAGTAGATTATTACTCGTGACAGAAGGTGAACGCAAGCTTGAGAAAGCGAATGAGAGTGTGCTACATAGTTTACGCACGTTTGAAGACATGGAGACCTGCAGGAGCTAGACTTTGTCAGCATTGCGTTTAGTCTCCCCTTACTTACTTATTTAGGTGGCTCTACAGTTTGGGTTGAACTGAGACGAGCTGAACTAACAAGCCTCTCCGGTTAGCCCGGTCCTTAGCTAACTGCCTCCAGTTGTGCACTGCAAGTCGGTTGAGGTCGCCTTTTTCTTGCGCTCGCCACTTAGGTGAGGCAAGGTCGTCCTCTACTGCGTTGTCCCACTGGGTTAGGGCAGGAGCATTTGTTTCTATCCTCTCTACTTGTCCTAGGCATCTTAGACAACTGATGCACACCTTTTGACCATGTAGGTAAATATGACTGTACAGCTCTTATAGTTCGTTATTCCTTAAGAGACTACTCCCCTTTATTTCATTTTTATATGGACTTGAAGCAACAGCGCAGCCTTCCAACCTAAACACAAGATGGCGCAAAAGTAATCAGCCAGTCTATCAGAAAATGCAATTATTTTTATAAATGGCTGCAAATGTCAATTTTACTCTGCCATTTTTGATGTAAACAGATCCCAACACAAAATACACCTCAACAAGACATGAATCGCTATACTTCTAAAAAAAAACGCGGAATAATTGTTTCGATTTTTTGTGGAATAATTCGTTGGTATAGTCTGGGCGACCGTAAAATGTTGTTCCAACAAGATTCCAGGTCGCCCATCAGTCTCTCGTTTTGGCGATTTGTACTAGCAGACTTATGTCTGTGGGGTTTTTGAAAACACGAGTCTATGTCAACAATCATCAGACTCTTGAAAGCCTTAAAGGAAAAATCCGCCAAAAATGCGAGGATCTATCGCCGAAAGTTCTGGCAAGAATGACTCGGGTCCGAATGGTCATCAATCTTGGCGGCGGCGGCCGGCTTAGCCGACATCATTTTCTCCACAATTTAAAGACATCAAATGGTCGTTGGGGGGTGATTCGAGGAGCTGAAAGCCTTCTAGGTATGGCGATTCTCATGGGGTCACTCTCAAGTGTTAGTTTTATCTCCTAGGGGTAGCGACCGGGCAATGCATCCTAGAATGTAGATGAACTTACTAACGCGAAGAAAATCAAACATGGAAGGACAACGAAAAGATATGACTACTCCAGGTGGAAGGCACTTCTGTGAAAATCCACTCGTCTCTTCAGAGGCGGTAGGTCCACGGAGTCTGGAGGGCCCAACTTTCATGAGCGATCATACTGTTAGTCAAGAGTGTTTAAATCGGCAGGAGGAAACCAGTGACACCCTGGAAGTCACCACTCTGTCGGAGAAACCTTGGCCGGACATGACTGCACTGAGGGAGATGCTCTCCTCCCAGTCCAGTAACGTTCAATCCATGGACTCCGAGACAGAGAACAGACTTCTAGAAGATACTCTCGTTCGCACCGATCAAAAGAAGACTTCCAGAACCTCCGAGCAGAAAACCAAGAGACAAATGCTCGTTGAAGTTCCGACGAACTGCTGTTTTTAATGGCGGAGAAAAATGTGGACGTGGCCTTAATACAGGAACCTTGGCTCATCAAAGACAAAGTCCAGGGATTAGGGTCAAAACACTACAAACTCCGACTGTACAGGTAAATTGAGAAGCTGCATACTGGTAAGGAAATCTTTATCCTTTAAACCTAACTATCGTTTCTACGCATTGCAGATTATTAATCTAGTTTATACTATTCATGGCTTTCGTTTGTCCTAAACGTTGGTCTAACCCAAAGTCTGAAATTTGGGTTCTTAACCGAAAGAACTAAATCCCAGATACCAACTGTCGAACCCGAAATGATATATCTTCATTGCATTTGGCCATACATACTAGTCGGCTATTTTTCCAAACATACTGACCGTAAAACTTTAGCCCGTATTCACAGAAGCCCGTAAATGCAAACACAGCATTTCGAAGTTGGCCGTAAAATAAAAGCCTGTAATACAGAAGCATTTTCAAAAAGCTAGGATTTTTTACGGATACAGGTTTTTGGATTGCAGGCAAATATAGTTCGATATAGTTTGGTCATACTTAACGCACGTCCCTAACTTGGCTTCCAAGGCGTGCGTGCCATGGAATTCATGCCATCACGTAGACGTCGTGTTTGGCTAGGACCAGGATGAAATCAAGTCCGACATCTCTCCTCTCCTCTACCCGTATGGGTTTAGAAGCAGTAGCGTAAATGTGCTAGTATACGGCATGTAGCAAGCGCAAGCCACATAGGTATGTATATGTAGCACTGACGCTATTTTTACGTCAGCGTATGGTCCCAATGGCTACATACCGCTCAAGCTCTCTATTGATGTCAGAGCTACATATGTCTGAGACTTGCTACATGCCGTGTACTAGCACCTTAAGTTTGTGAATTTTAGAGGGTTTACTTGAGCCTCATACTAACTTACTCCTGTGTTTCTTAGGAGTTCTGGTAGTTGTGTTATAAACTTTAATTTATGTAGGGGCTCAACGCTTTGGAGAATTTTATGTCCAAAACGTGTTTGACTCGTATTCGTCTGAATTTATGTCGCCTTGTTCATTTCATCTCATCACATATTTCAATGCCGCAATTTGTGAAGACTCCCCGATCAAAAATGTTCACAATTCGGACAAAATGTTCAACTTGGCGACGTTGGTCCTCTGTCAAAAAAGTCCACCACTGTTATATTGCGACCTCTATATCGGTCACAAATGGCGTTGAAGATTCTATCCAACAAACCCCTTGACAGTAGGTCTAAAAGGCGCTGGAATGGAGTAGGTATGTAAGCGAATCAGCATGCTTCTTTTAAAGAGAACACATTACAACAACTACAGCAAAAACAAAACTCCAAGTTGAGAACTACTTGTCCAACTCGCTGTTTTCCCTATTTCTTATCAAATTGCTTTCATGTCTGCAAGGACCTTGTGTCAATTCACCTTTTATGTCTCTATTTATACAAATACAAATCGAAAGGAAATAAAAGAATTCCTCACCGAATCATAGTCATGTCTCTATAGTCCTTAACTTTAAAAATGTTGTCAAAGAATTCTTGAGGTTTTAGCTACTTGCCCTCCCTCCCAACATTTATAGTTACCATGACGTTTTTACTTTTTTATAAGAGACAACAAAACTAAATTGTTTTTGACAATTTGTCTTCATGAAACCTCATCTTTCATATTTTATTATTTGCGAAAAACTAATGCAAGAACACAAAATGTCTACAATGACATCCATCCATCCATCCATACATTCATCCATTTCCTACCACAACCCCGCAGTAATGAAATTTATGAAACAAAGTTGCAAGTTCCTTTCCAGTATGCGTCTGCCTCATTTTCTTTGGGAAAATTTCAAGAATTCCCTCGAAATTAATTTCCATATGTACAAGAGTGTGTATTCCTTGCGCACACTATGCATTCGTCTCATTTTAACAAAATTTTAATTCGAATGCCATGTGGCATGACTCCACAAAAAAAAATAACACAAAACATACATAGCTTACAATTTATATAGTTTTCCCTTTGAAAGGATTAAAAATGATGCACTTTGCAGTTTAGTTTCTATATAGCACCAGGACGCATAGTGAGAATTAGTTTCGTTCAAGACTATAGATACAGCGCACATAAAGGTTGGGGAGGCGGCGGGTGTAAGTTTCAACAAATGCAACATTTGAGTTAATTATCCTGGCATTGTTCTCAAACGAATGTTCTTCTCTGGTGTGGCAACGGCAACGGCAAGGGGAACTTTTTCTCAATTAGCTTTCATTGTGAATACATTATTGAAACCCATCTAAAAGCTAAAGGATATTCATAAATTTTGATCTTCCCCTGGAAGATAGGGGGATACCCTAAATTCACCAAAGCATGTTCAAAATAAATCAAGATGATTGCAAATCGATATCAATCGAACAAGAAAGTACGTACGGCAGAGAAGCGTCGGCGTTGGGCCATATGGTGATGGTCAAAAATGTGAATCACCGAATGATAGAGAGAACATGTGGTTCCCTTGTTAAAAATTCATTCCATTCTCATGCAGGCCAAGTTGGCATAGGCAGGCAGTTATCTAGTAGCGATTCCTCAAGAAAATAATATCGAGCTATATCCAACTATGATGAGATGAAATGAACAAGCATTTGCCATTGCCAGATGCTGCCGGCCGACCAGGTAATGGCCAAAATCGAAAATGTGGCTTCTCTGAGGAGGCAATTCAATGAAAAGGAAAACCGCAACTTGGGAAAAATATTTTGCAGACGTCCATTGGGCTGCAGAACATCAAAGGGAATTTGGGGGCGATTTTTTGTTTCCCATACTTTAGTGTTTAGTGTTCATGTTCAGTGTCGGCGAAATTAATTAAATTATTTAAGACGTTTCGATTTTAATAATCAATACCCGAAGGCAATTGCGTTTTGTTTACTTTGGATGGTGGGCAAAATATTCGCTTTACTGGGTAAAATATTTGAAAGTGCTGTTTGCTTTCGGAATATTTTTGTTTTCCTTGAAAAATATTGTTGTGTTTAGTGAGAAATTGATTGCTTTCAATTATGAAACTAACAGTATCGGCATTGGTCGAATTTTAGACATCAATGTTCCAAATTTTGCAACTTTAGCTCCTATGAATAGGCGCAGTGGCTAACTGGTTAGTGTGCTAGAGCTAAACTATTGTGCGACGAGCCCCAGGTCACATTACTTCTTAAGTTCATTCCATACATCTCGGGAATATCTGACAAATATCCGAGAGTATAACTGTCCTGAAAAAACTTTTCATTTCAGCAATTCGAAATCGGCATACAATTGTAGGTCCCGTCCATTTATTCCAAAAATTAAACTCACGCAAAAAATACTTTGTGAATGGTTGTAAGAAGCTAGGCCTGTTAGCTCCCATGTGTGTTGAGAAATTGTGTTTGCAAGGTTTAGCTACTTTCTGTTGGGAGGCCAGACGCCCCTCTGGCCAATCCCGCCCTTATTTTGTAAAATTGTTGCAATAACTACGATAAATTCATTTACCAATTTAAGTTTGGGTGTTCAGCGCCATCTATTGAAAACGTTAAAATTTTTTATTTACGTGCACTTTTCAATTCATGAAAAAGGAAATATGAAAGATGAAAGATAAAAGACGAAAGATGAAAGATGAATGATGAAAGATGAAAGATGAAAGATGAAAGATGAAAGATGAAAGATGAAGATGGAAGATGGAAGATGGAAGATGGAAGATGGTAGATGGAAGATGGTAGATGGAAGATGGAAGATGGAAGATGGAAGAAGGAAGATGGAAGATGGAAGATGGAAGATGGAAGATGGAAGATGGAAGATGGAAGATGGAAGATGGAAGATGGAAGATGGAAGATGGAAGATGGAAGATGGAAGATGGAAGATGGAAGATGGAAGATGGAAGATGGAAGATGGAAGATGGAAGATGGAAGATGGAAGATGGAAGATAAAAGATGAAAAATAAAACTCCTGCCGGACGTTACGGAGCCACGCTTCTTGTTGGGCCGCATCTCGGATTCACGTTTATCGCTGGACCGCATCTCGGATCTACGCTTGTCGTTGGGCCGCATTCTGTATAAATAAGGTTAGCCTCAACTTAGGGTTAGGAATCTAACCAGTTAATAATGAGACATTTGTTTAGAAGTTGGTTACGAGTGCTGCTGCTGGTGTGTTGGTGAATCCAGCGGAGATTTGGGTACTGGCGAGACGAATCGAGGAAAAGAGATGGCGTAGGCGGAGACACGGCGTGGAAAATAGTGGCGATGGCGAAACTTCATGTGCCGATGTATTAAAATTGGTTTGCGCCAATTTGCGAGCGCTGCACACTGATAAAAATTGGATGTTGATGTCTTATCTTGCACAGGCACCCGGTGAGGTTAATTGAAGCGATGATTTTGTTACTTTGGTGCTGTAACAACGTGTAGAAAGCGTGATGGCGTGTTTCGAGGTTACGGTGAAACACGTGACTTTCGTATGTTGAGTCAATTACGCACCGAGGATGTAAAAATTGCAATTATTTTGTTAGGCTGAGCTTGCAATTGCGATGGATAAAATATTTTAAGCGATATTCGCTTGTAATCCGTAAAAGCCGGTTGATTTTCTGCCTCGTGGTTTTGGTGCGAGCCCGGAAAACTCGTTCGTATCGCTTTTTTTTTTTTAATTTTTTTTTTTTTTTGTTTGCGTTTTGCAACAATTAAAATATTGTTGGTCCAAATAAAACGCGCGAATAATTTAAATCAATTTAACGTTTTATTTAGTATAACAATTTAAACTTAGAAATCTTAATTTTAATTTACAGTGTGCGCTTTTACTTTACCTGCTACCGATCTCACGTTCTCCTTTCTTCCTCCAAGGTACAATTCTTTCTTTTACAAATAAATTTTCTTCCTTTTCTTCCTAATGTATTTAGCGCCATCTATGCGCAGAGGGATGTAATGTCGAATATCTCGCCATCTACATTCTGATCGCTACATATTTCACGCTCAAACTTATTGGTGCTACAGTGGAGACTTAAAAGTTCAAAGGTAACTAACCGCAAGCTCAAATTGCCTGCCTTTTTTAATTGTACGGACTGAAATTGAAGGCAATTAGCAATGGATCGAACGCAATCAAGACTTGAGTTAAAAAACAGGAATTTGAAAAAAATGTAAAATGGATACAGTTATATTGTATGTAATTAATATGATGAAGTATGGCCTGCATTGTGCGATTTCGGTGTTAATCTGAGCAAAACCGAAATGATGCTTTTCACCACTAGGACCAAAATACCCGATTTTACCCTTCCTCGCCCAAACGGCCAACCGCTCTCATTATCGTCCAGTGCTAGGTATCTATAGGAGTGATCCTGGATCCCAAGCTCAACTGGAAACTGAACATCGAACTGCGGGTAAAGAAAGCGTGCATAGCTTGCTATGCCTGTTGCAGAACGTTTGGCAAAAGATGGGGCCTGCAACCAAAACTGATCCTTTGGATGTACACAGCCGTAGTACTACCAATCCTCACTCACGAGTCAGTAGTTTGGTGGCCGGTTCTCGGCAAAGCCTACAACATAACCAGGCTCAATAGAGTCGAAAGAACGGCATGCATAGGTACTACAGGCGCTCTGCGGTCAACACCGTCCAGATGCCCTAACAGTCCTTCTGCATCTTTTACCCTTAGACCTACATATAACAAACATCACCATACATAGTGCGATCAGCCTCAGAGAGTCTGGGGTTTGGTATGCGAGATCATACGGTCATAGCAACATTCTGCTTACTTTAGCAAGAGAGCTAGTGCCACCTTCAACGGATTACATTACCCTAGAATACTTTTTAAAAAACACTTTGAAGTAGAATTCCCCTCAAGATTAGAGTGGCAGGATGGACGGGTGAACAGGGACTCGAACTTAACAATCTACACCGACGGTTCAAAAATGAACTGTGGAGTAGGTGCGGGTGTTTTTTCGGAGTCTATAAAATTTCTCAAAATCCTTCAGGCTCCCGGACACAGCCAGTGTGTTTCAGGCAGAAATACTTGCTATCCGTGAAGCATGTCACCTAATCAAACTACACACGGACATAGCTCTGAACCGACTGGCCTATAGGGGTCCATGCAGTCAGATTAGGCATCTCACATAATACACACTGCCGCAGTTGTAACGATGCAACCGAAAAAGAAACCCTCATTCACTACCTATCCGCTTATCCGGCAATAGCTAGGACTAGACAGCGAACTCTGGGTAAACCCTTCTTCGCATCCCTCGAGAAAGTCGCGAAGAATAGCATCAACGAATTCCTAACCTTTTTGAATTCCACAGGCTGGATCTAAACTACCCTTCGACATACCTACAACAACCAGGTCAAATGAGTATGTGGTAACAAAACGGCACTTAGTGCTACTTGGGTTTTTATCTAAACTGCCACTACTACCTACCTACCTACCTACCTGCCATGGCCTGCACAACTATCATACACAAATCACGAACCGGACCCGGTCCCGAGTATTGATAATAATTCGGTGTTTAAAAGAAAAGCTCCAATTAAGGCTATAATGCGACCTTATTTAGAGCAAATTGGCGAAAGCCAATTAAATTAGGTTCAATACTGCCTCTGACGAAAATCAATATGCAAGTCTACCAATTAAACCCTTCACTCTAGCGGCAGCACACCATTCCATTGATGTAGCCTTATTGAAAGTGTGACTCCTTGCCCTCCTTTCGCCTGGCACAAAAGTTGGCAAGTGCGGAAAATCAAAAGAAAATCACAAAGAAAAGCAGCGAGTATTTTTCGTCTCAATGTTACCCTGTTATTTCGATACTCTATTCATTTGGCAAGTTTTGATTCAACATCTTTCGACTGAAAGACTTTACAAAACCAAAACGGCATTCACCTACATTTTCTGAAGAATTTTCCTTAGAGTGTGGCTACGTCTTTTCATTGACGACTACTCCGCTTCAACAATGAGCTGCGGAAAGCGAAACATTGACACAAAAGTGCTTGACGGTGTCGACGGCGGCGTCTTTTGGGACAGATTCGTTCATCGAAAGGCATCGATGGACGGGGTCTCTTTTCCAATTTCACTATTTTCATTATATGTGCGGTGGATGCGGTGGTCCCGCACCATCGACTTCCGACCGATTTTTGATTTCGTCGGTTAGACAAACTACACAATGGAAGTGGAATTTTCTTTTATAAGCGCCTTGGGACTTAGATCAACAACGTAGACAAGTGGATGACGATGCCAACAAAAAAGGACGATGCACAGACGACACCAACGAAGGCAATAAATTTCTTTGATACGATTGACTATCGAAATGATTCGTGTGATATGTGCGTGCGTGTAGGAGAGTTGAAAACTTTTCACAACCCCTTACACTTAAACACAATCAACATGAATGCCCTTGACAAAAATCCGGAAAATTCGAAAAGTTTTCGCCTCCTAAGCAAACATTTACTCTCTGGAAGCGATGATGCTGCCACTCGTCGGAGTTGGAGGTGCTAACTTGGCTTCTTTTTTTTTGTTGTGGCAGGGATGTTCCTCGCATCGAATGATAACAGTCATTTCTTTTTGACACTTTTCAGAGGCGACAAAAGAAAAACGAACGACAAACTTTCTCTTGCGCACAGTGTTTCCCTTTCAGTTGCCAATCGAACGTAAATTAATTTCGTTCTTTTTTTTCTTGCATCGGCACTGAAACTGCTGGCAAAGAAAAGATGCCCCCACCGACCTGACTTTGATGACAAAATGAAGTTTTCTCGTTAGCAATTTATTTGTGTTTTGGCAGCCAGCAGGAGGAGAGGCAGGGCAGCAGAAGGACGAATGTTATATAGCAGAAGAAGCCTTTGGGCATAATAAGATAACACAGGATATATGCGTTTGGGTATTTGACGGATCTGCCCATCTATGGGATGATTGTTATGGGAGATGTATGAAAGATGGCAACATGTGTGCCAGTTGGTTGGGGAGGGGGGCAGGACATATTTCCTCTTTGATTGCGGAAATTGCAATCAATCAGAAATTAATGTCTCTCTGTGGTGTTGTGTGGGTAATTTGATTTTTCAAAAAGATAACTTTTTTCAGCTCTATCAGAGAATTTATAACCCACTATGAGTTGGTGTTTTTTTTTCTAATTTAAATGGTGTACAATTTCGACAAAGCTTATATGATGGAGTCTTATTTTGATTATCGTCAAATTTGGGTTCAGTTTTAACGCTTTTATCCATTCCTCACTTGTATCCAAGTCGTGTCTGTTCAATTATTCATCCGCATCAATCCTCCTTTAAAGGACTATAAAAGCAGTAAGTACCAAGATAGTGAGGTCGTATGCAATAGTCATTCGAAAGCTAAGTAGTGTCGCTCAGGAGTTGCATCAGGTTAAGACTTGGGCTAGCGAGCGGAAAGAACATGAAGACGATAAGATAAAGTCGTCCGCTGTTTGGAAAGGAAGGATGAATGGCACAATTCTCAATCCATACCTACGACTATTACGTTAGAGACTGAATGTCAACGTCACTTGAAAGCGGGACTTCTGCAGCCACTATCTAGATGGCGCCTCCTCTACATTAATTAACTATAAGTGACAGCAAATTAAGTGTGACAGTTAATTTAATATGGCATTCAGAAAAAAAAAGAGAAAAGAACTACAATACCTCTACCCAAAATTACAGTCCAGAAAACTATACAGATAAGATGTCTTCAATCCCGAAAGTATAGAATTTGGGGAACAGTAATTTTAGAGCTGAGAAAAAAATATGAGCCGCGACTCTACGGGTTTGGCAAATACAAGCCTCTTTTTAAAAATGCAATAAAATGAACAAAATTAAATTTTTTTCCATGTGTTATGGCTTTATTATAGTAAGAGCAAACAGTCCCATCAATTATGGAACACAACGTCGTTCAAGTGGCTGCCTCGGCTGGCTTCGCAGTTGCGCATTCTGTCACTCCAATTTTCCAAGAACTTGTTGATGGTTTCGGCCTGTAGCTCACGGATTGCTCGAATGATATTGGCCTTAAGTGCTTAAATCGTTTCCGGATTGTAGACATAATATCGGTCCTTCACGGTTCCCCACAAAGATAAATGTCCAAAGGGGTAAAATCGCCAGCTCCGAGGCGGCCAACTGACATCGCGAAGACGGCTGATAACACGATTTGGGAATTTGGTTCGCAAAAGATCGATTTTGGCATGGGCTGTGTAGCATGACGCCAAATCCATGTTTTCAATTTCAGTAAAAAAAAAAAGTCGGTTAACATAGCTCTGTAACGTCAACCGTTGTTCCCAGCCTCATTTTCGTATAGAAAAATGGTCCAATGATGCCACTACTCCACAGTCCGCACCAAACTGTCACTCTCTGTGGATGCATTGGCTTCTCGTCAATCACATGCGGGTTTTCCGAGCCCTAGATGCGGCAGTTTTGCTTGTTAACGTAGCCGCCGAGATGAAAATGCACCTCGTTAGAAAATATAATTTTTCGCCAAAAATCGTTATCCAATTCAAGCTGCTCTAAGGTCCAAACTGCGAAGCGATAACGAAGCGGATCAGGCGCTTTCAATCGCTGAGTCAATTGGACCTTGTAAGCGAATAATCCGAGATCTTTCTGCAGAATTCGTCTCAGGCGAATTCTCCGTACGACGACGGGGACCATGAGTATTGTTCACTAGTATATACAAGTCTCACAAACTTTTTGCACAAACTTGCGTACAGCAGGCGCGGTGGGTGCTTCATTTTGACCAAAACTTCTTTTCAAAAAACGCACTGTTTGGGCTACACAGCACTCGCTTTGGAAAAAAAGTTTTGAATATTTCCCAACGTTGTTCAAGCAAAAAGCAACTCATTTCGTTCCGCGGAGGTTTGATACTGACTTTCTGTCAAGATTTCGAGCGGAAAACAGCTGTCAGTGTCAAAATAACCTATAATTTAGAAAGAAACCACTAGATGGCCACCCTTATATGACAGCTTACATTGGTACAGCACAGCGCTTTGAGCGAAGAGTAACAATAAGTGCAATCCATTTGTGACCTTGCAATATTATGCGACAGTTTTCGTTCCCATATTGATGAGATAATAACTAAAGAAACTCAAGATGGTCCAAAGAACTCTCCCTCTTAACAAGTTTCCAAGATCGACAGCATCCAAAGTCGTTTTCTTCGCTTTGTTGTTTGCTCTTTTTGGTCATACTTGGAATGATCGAATAATTTTACCTTCTTATCACTATTGTCTGAAACTTATTAACCTAAATACTATTCCGTGAGGAACGCAAAGACGCAGCAGACATTCTTTTCATTCAACGACTTCTCTCGGGCTCTGACGATTGCACGTCTCTTTACAACACTCTCTGCTTTAACACTAACCCTCGTAGTCTTCGTTGGCCCCCTCTCTGTGCTATCTTCCAACACACCGCACCTCCTGGTCCTATGGCTCTAACAAACCAATCTCTCGTATGCTGCAAAAGATTAACTTACCTCACAGTTTTCGACTTTAACCGCTGCACTACCTCCCTAAAAATCGATCTTCTTAAGAATCCTTAGCTTCAAATACTAATTTAATTAAGTATTTATTTAAGCAGCTTTAAGTCATTCGTATAGCTTGTATTAAGCCTAAATAAATGGAGATTTTGCCTCCATTAAAATTTACACCGCTTACATCATTTTGCTTGTGAAAATCTGTGAACGCCTATAAGGACGATCAGCAACTACCTAGTAAATATATGTCTATAAAGTAGTTGTGTTTTTATGAAACCTCGCCAGCCAGTAGTTGACAGTAGTTGGCAGTTGAGGCACATTTCACATGCAACAACTCTTGATTTTGGCTGGCACCTGGCTAAATTCAATTCACAATGAACAAACAGGTGGCGCTGGAAGCAACAAGTGGCTTAGAATTTCCGTACAATTTGCTTAAATCATAATGGCGTTCTTATCTCATGCACACAACATTCCAGAGAAAAATGTCAAAATTTATCAAATATTTCTACCAAATGCATAGTTTTATACGAAATGCTGGCATGCTTTTAGGCTTATTGCCTAAATTCATTCGGCTGGCTTCATCTTGCTGGCAATTGTGCTGGCAACTGTCCAAATGAACGGCTGGCTGGCGAGGTATCAAAAAAACATGCCTAGTGTTTAGGCTATAGGCGCACACATTAATTGTTGGTGCATGACTTTTTAGTCGCAGCATCACTTTTAATGTCAGCGAGTGCACATAACCCCAAGAAATCGCAAGGTTTAAGTCCGCTCGTTCACATTGATGTGTCGCATAGCCTTGTGACGAAAATCGCCTCAAGCCACATACGTATGTAGCTCTGAAGTCAACAGAGAGTGCAGAAAGAGAGCATGTATACGGCATGTAGCCAATGGGACCATTCGCTGATGTAAAAATGACGTCAGTGCTATACATACGTATGTGGCTTGCTACATGCCGTGTACAAAGCAAAAGGTCAAATCCAACAATCAGATTTGAATAGAAAACCAAAGATACCCACACCTACTCATCGATTATAGAGTGGCTTTGATGTTTGGTATCTTTTAGGGACGTGCTGTACATAGTCGCTGAGGGATGAGCTTTTTGGTAAGCCAGTAGCTCGTTGCCTTATTCGAGCTGACAAGACACCTTCTGGTTTCACTTCTTAAGGCGACACATCTAAAATATTATTTTCTATAGCCTTTGCATACCACGACTGCTTATTTGCAACTTTAAGGGCAAGAACTGTTTAAGGGTGTAAATGTGTCACTCTCCACACGCGCTTTGTCACAAATTTTGGCTGCAAACTTATTCCTTAACAGAAAACACCGTCCAAAGGTCGAGGCAAGACGGTAAATAACGTGAAAATTGGTTAAAAAATTGCCCAAAGTTTCAATATTAAGCGATAAAGACAGCCACGCATACACGTATCAAATCGGATATCCAAGATTATCAAGATTATAGTCGGGTCAAACAAAAATATCAACCCTTCCGTTGCAATTCCCAAATTACTTATGTGCAACATACACAAACAGTCGACCTCTAACCTAATATTTGCCAAACCTTCCAACAAACAAACACAAATATTGCAGGATACTCCCGCTGTCATGTCAGCCTCTTATTTCACTCGTAGGCTCCGAACACTGGTGCACCGATAAATTAGAATTTCGAATGCGAAGAGTTAATTATCGTAACATTTGTTTCAAAACTATATGCGGTGAAGTTGCTAGCCGAGCAATCAGCATTTCAAACCACCCGCCCACCACGGAACCAAAACTTCATCGTTCATCCAACAAGCACATCGAAGGACTGACTATACACACAAATACCTATATACACGAAATTCGGAAACATAAATAGAGAAATTTTGTGAAATACGATTAGAATTAATTTGGCAACACTGTCACAGTCGACGACGAGAGGACATCATTTTGGGCAGCCCAGCGCCATGACAAGTGCGACGACAAAGTGCGTTACACTTGCACTTCCCAGTATAGAACAAGGAACTCGAAATTTACGCACAAAGGACAGGACACAGGAACAGTGGGCACATTGTATGCATACATGCGAAGCAACTTGCCGTAGATACTGGAAACTGCAGTCGCAGTGCCGCAATATGCAAATGCGGTGATTATCTCGGATAAGGGCTGGTGTTCGTTTGTTTAAGCAGCAGCGCCCAGATAGTGGGATAAAGACGCCAGGATGTCGTCGACATCGACAGTATAGCTGTAGAGTGCAGTCCATGCGAGCACGTGCAATCAAACAAAACACAAAATGTTTCGTGCCAATTGTTTTAATAAACGTCGTTGTTGCCGTTGTCATCGTCATCATTGCCACCGGCTATTATGCGAAGTCTGCCATGGAATGGGCCACACAATCGAATTGAATCGCATCTCATTTCCATTCATTGTCCTCATTGAGGTATAGGGTGTCGTACCCTGTCGTCCTTGCTGGGATTTGCTACAGCCTCCCGTAATCAATGGGTTTCAGCCAGGAATGGAAATTGCTGCCGACGGGGCGCTGTTGTTTATGTGGAAAATATTACGTGCGAGGTAGTTAGAAGACGAAAGGAGCTCAGTGACCGTAGAACGCCATCAGTGATGATGATGATGCAGTTGAATATTGCGGTCACAGTCAGCCCACAAATTAATTGGACACTTATCACCTAACATCAATGGCGTGAATAGGAGGGGGGCTTGCAAAGAGGCATGAGCAATTGACGGAAAGGTGGTTAGGTTAGAACTAGGCAGGTCGGTTATTATGAGAGAAGTTAAAGCTGATTAAGCCGATTCGACCACCAGCTAATGGGATTTTATTCAAATGGGCATTATCGCAAGAGGATAATGAGTCAGTGTTGTCACCTATTAAGTAAAACCAAAACGGATATCCTTAATCTATTTTATAGCTGGTACCGTTTTCAATGCCAACTAGTGCGATGGAAACAGGGTCTCTCTCGATCTCTCCATTGAGTTCCTGAAGTTGTACCAGCACTTCCCTTATCGGGACTGAAGTTGAACCAGCATTTTAAAGTTGACGTCGAATACTGCGACGTTACCAGCACTTTGCTTTATTGGGTCTGAGATTTACCAGCACCCCTAACAGGTCTGACGTAGCATAAAGGCGAGTATCCATGGATTTTAGTGTCGTAATAAGTAAAACCTACGAAGTACTAAAGCAGAGTACGACAAAAGAAGAAAGGTTTGGTGTTTCTATGGGGGAAACCGTGGACATGACGAGCTTACCCCTAAGCCATAAGCGGCTTAATGCCATCTTTGGCCTTTATTAGTCCTTGGCCATAGGATGAACTGCCAATAAGAGATACATTTCCTGCGTTCCTTAAGCTTTTACTGCTAATTTTTGTTTGCCAATTTAGAAGTACATATTGGAGAACTGATTAAGTGCGCTAAAGAACAAGTTTCTAAACCTATTTTGGTGAGTTAATATGTCTTTGTTAAACCTTAAAATTCCTTATACCCATACCAGAATTTTGTAGTTAAAACTGACTTAAGCCCAATAGCTTGACTCGCCGGGAATATAAGGACTCCAAAGCCCTTTATATTTGAGTTATAAATATGTTACTTACTTTCTTATCGGGCTCCCGACCCGTGAGGAGTCTCTGCCTGAGACACTGCAGCCTTCCATCTTCTACGATCCCGGGCACGCTGCTTCCAGTTGTCGAGACTAAGCTCTCTGGCATCCGCGATGGGTTGGTCTTTAAAACGGAGGTTCGGTCTTAATATTGCCTTCGAGAGCCTAGGGGCTGGGGTTCGAAGCTCCTTTTAGCTGAAACATTATTATACATACATTCGCTCGAGTTGGCCGAGTTGGCTTTTTTGGACTACATTCACATCTCATAAAGTTCGCGGTTGTATTTTCTCCTTCATTCGCCCTTCTCGCACACAAGACAAAAAATCCGCCGAAGTATTTCTCTTTCGAAAGAGCACAGTATCAGCTATCCCTTCTTGCTTATCGCCCGGCACTCGGCGCCATAAAGCAGAACTGGCAGAATAAGGTTTTGTAGAGCACACATTTCGTCCTTCGAACTAGGAGTTTTGAACCCAAAAAGAAGTAGTAACCGGTTCTCCGAGGTAGGTGAACTCCTTAAATACCTCGAAATCTTGCTATCAATAGTGACGTTCTGTCCTAGGGAGTGGACAGATGCTTGTTTGTTTGTTGATAGCATGTACTTGGTCTTGTCCTCATTTACTTCAAGGCCAACGGATTTTGCCTGTTCTTCAATCGCCGTGCACCTGCCCTGCGCACTATCTGCTCGAGTACGATATTGAAGAAGTCACATGATGGCGCGTCTCCCTGCCGAAATGCGGTGTACGTTTGAAATATTTCGGAGGAGCTACTTCCAAACTGCACATTGCAGCGCGTGTTTTCCAGCGTCATGCGACACAGCTGAATCAGTTTTGCCGGGATTCCGAATTCGGCCATTATCATATAGAGCTTCTGACGATGTATGCTATCATACGCGTCTTTGAAGTCGACAAATAGGTGGTGAGTTTCGACTTGACATTCGTTGGTCTTAGTCAGGATTTACATCAGTGTGAAAATTTGGTCTATAGTCGATCTGCCGGGCCGGAAGCCACACTGGGACGTACCGATTAGTAATTAGTTGCAGAACAGTTTTTGACGTTCACACAGTACGTTGGATAGGATAGAATCTTGCATCTTGTATGCGAATTAAGCAGGGATATACCTCGATACATTGACATACTATACATGGACTGCTAGTGAAATGTCAGTTTCATACAAACCTGCGAGGAAAAATGAAGCAAATATAAGCACTAGCCCTTTTGGTTCAGTGCGTCGAAAGTAGGAAAGAGTTTTCAACGTCTGCGCGCCTTTGCTATTTTTTTTACATAAAACACAGTGCCATCCATTGTAGAAACATTGCAACTGCGCAAAAATAACGACTTATTTAAATGATTTCAAACATTCTATAACAGATGGCAGTATGGCACACTCAGCACACAAACCTCGACACAAACCAAATCGCACGAATTGCTCGATGACATTTGAGTGTTTTCGTTTCTCTCCGCCGTGAACCAAAAGAGCTAGTGCTTATTTTTGCTTCAACGAAAAATTGGCTGCTAGCAGTCCATGTATAGTATGGCAATGCCTCGATAGTTCTTGCAAGACATAGTAGCCAGCAGCCAGTTGCTTGGATTTTTATAAAACCTCCGGATGTTATTACGATCGCACGACTCTTCGATCTCCTTAAGCTGAGAAGTTGATGCGTACGTTAATATGTTAGCACATTCTCAAATAGAACAGGAGTTCTCTCTAAAACACACTTGACCTTTTGCCCGTTGTATTGTGACACGCAGCTTAAAACCATTCAGACAGTTTACGGTGTTCTTAGTCTTACTAAGAACGGACGTTCTGGCCAAAAACAAAACGGACCTTGCACAAAATGAAACCATTGAGGACATAAAACAGCAAGAGAATTATTCGCAAGAAAACGGGCAGACCTAAGATGGTTTAGAAGGCTATAGGCTGTATCTGTAGGATTGTTAAGACTCTGCAGATCAAGGTTACAGATTGTTATAGGAATACTCTCTGGGCACTAACTTCTTAGGAAGCACGCTTGGTTTAACAAATACGGACACTTGCGGGAACTACATGTCGCAGAGGATATTACTCTCATCTTCTCTGTGAATGTCAGAAGATTACTCGAAATAGAAGGAAACACCTTGGAAGGTACTTCTTCGACAATATGGAGGAGGCTGGACTCTCAAACAAAATTGAAATCATTTATAGGTTCTGTAGAGAAATTAAATGTTTGGGCGAAATTGAAGGATGGCCTGCCTATATGTAGTCTTCTCTGATAAACTCACACCCTATACAACGTAACTTACAACCTAACTTAGTCCTAGGGTTTCTAACCAATGCTTCTGTGTTTGGAATCTCCATTGAGAAACTTCTCTTGCAGTAGGTAGGTACAAGGTTTTCGGTCTGTAAGCGGACAGATATTTTTTAGTTCAGGAATTTAAAAGAGCATACTTAATATTAGCTCTGGGTTGTCATAGCTATATCAATAAGACGTATCTCTTTCCAGAAAAGCACCATTAGCCTATAAACTCTTTTGAACTTAATAACGACGGGCTAGATGACTTTTTTTTGCTGCGCCTCTTCACCATTATGTAGATCTTCTTCATGATCTTTGGTGGAACATGGGCTCAAAAACTATTCATAAAAGACTGAGAAAACTTTTAACAAAGCCAAAACTTCGGGTCATAGAACAAAAACTGATCACTTCTAACCAAATACAATCAAGAGCTGCGAAGATCTAAAAAAAAAAAGTTCCTGCCGGGACAAATGTTAGAGGCTGGAAAAATCGCTTGCTGTAGCATGTTTCAACTGCATGTAATTGCTTCATGTTTACTTATCAGTCAGGATCACTTAGCAAAGATATAAGTATCCGAACTCAGAGGGTTCGCACCTTAGAAAACTTAATTTACCGACACGGTCGCTGAGAATTCCGACCAAGACTCATTTTTGAGGCTTTAATAAACATAGGTAATATCTTGAAAAAACTTGTCCGCTGACTGACGCTGATAGAAACAGGGTCTCTCTCGCTGATAATTCACTAACTGTCAGTTGTATTAATATAAAACGTTACACCTTGGTAGATATTTAACAATTATTTGACAGGTATTTCAACATTTTCCAAAATTCAACCCCCAAGGAGTTTTTTCCGTCACTTTTATCGAGACCCCCAATTTCCAGTTTTATTACAGAATTGACTTGCATATCAGTAAACCCGTTTTCGACTAACTGAGTTTACGGAATCTGCAATCGAAAGTACCATATCCCACACCTATAATAATGGTTATAGGAAATGGCCTGCCACTCGCCTATAATTTCATTCAATCATCAGTTCATTATTAATTTAATTTTAATTAATCCCATGAACAAGAATATTAAGCTGGTTATTATTGATTGACTAAAATTCCCCAAAACCTGGCCACGTTCCAATCACCATTGACCACTTGCAAATTGCGGACAACAAAAATGTTTTATTTATATTTGTTACTCCCACCAAAAACACCGCCTTACCGACTCGACTGTTTGTCTGTCTGTCAACGCTGCTGACCATGCCACCGACGACGCACGACGACTGGTTGGTGGTGGTGGCGATGGCGATATCGTATATAAATAAAATTTATCGCCAAATTACATCTCATTCAATTATATCGACATTGTGTGTGATTTTTCAACACATGTGCCGGACAGCAGCGGCCGGTAGAATTGACACCACCGCGCGAGCCTCATTCAGTTTGGTCGAATATTGAATTTCCTGCTACTCTGGTGCAATATGAAGCTTATCGTTGACATTTCCGGCGACGAATGTTCACAGCGGAGGCATATACACGTCATCAGATGTATATTAAAGGGACACACACGAAATCATGGAAATTGAAATACATATTCACGAAACCACTGGGGTATTAATTACATTTCAATTCAAATACAAAATAAATGGCCGTTGATTGTTAATCACCGTTATTAAAACAGTTAAACATGTAAATTAAGCCAGATTTTACATGACTTCAATTTAATTGTGATTGTGAGTGCGAGATGCGGTTTGTGATATACCATTCAGTTATTGGTCTGGATAAGTGTTGGACGTTTTAAACGTAATAATCGTTTGAAAGGCAATAGGCCTGAGAAGCACGGTCCATATTGTAAGAAGCATCAGGACAATAATTTAGCTTCTACACTAAGTTCTTCATCCATACTACTTATAAAATGCAACGTCCGTCTGTTCGTTTCTTCATAACTCGAGAACCATTCGTCCGATTTGCATGATTTCTTTTCTGATTTATAGATATGTGGCCAACTTAGTCCGTAGGGTGGGTGAGAATTGCTCAGGAGTAAAGGGGTTGCGGGGAATGAGAGGGGTCTCACGAACGGTTAGCCGTATGAAAGTAAAAGTTTGTATATTGATAGCTAAGTCAAAATTATTACATGCCTCATTCATCGTTTTTCAAAATTCGTCCCATAAGGGTTCAAAAACTTTTCAAACAAACTTTTCTTTTTCGACCTTACTACGCTTAACTTGCCATTATACTCATAAATGGATTTATGTCAATTCAAGTTATGCTTTTAATTGTTAGGCAATATTTTACCGAGTATTTTGAGCTAACATTCGTTTTTCTACTCCATCCAGAGGGTGAGATATGTATAATAAATTGAAATAAGATCTTATTTGACCAAGTGCGAAAGTTGTGCTTAGGAAGGGTAAGGGTAGTTTTGAGTTGCGTTCTAAAAATAGAATGATTACTCGCACGACGGGCATTCAGAATGCATAATTGTAAATGCTCATGAAATGCGTAGTTGAATTTGATGTAGGGAATGAATATGCATAAAACAAACTACGTAGCTATAAGGAGTTTGTGATGCGTAGGTATGTAGATAGCTATGGAAAGTATAACGATATGATCGCATTATTAATCAAATCATACCTGTGACGAGTTTTCATTTATGTGAAATATTATGTCCATTGACTAAGGACTTGGTAATTTTGCATGGGGGTTAATTTCTTATCACAATACATACAATAAAATAATAGCACAACGCAAAAAATACAATTTACCTGTTTTCAATGTTTATCACGTGAGGGTGTTAGTATAATGTAAGCCATATTTTATTAGATTTTTAAACTATTGGTACGATGTATTTCATTTCTCTCATTTATAGATGTGATAAGTGATACCCGTTTAGGTTTTAACTTCTACCAGTACAGTAGAGGAGTGAAAATAAAGGGGGTGGTAAAGGATATCTCTCGAAATACTTGGCCGGTTTTAAAAGTTCTTTTATAGTTGTACTGGCTACATTTTTCGAATCCAGTAGAAGGTATGGGGTAATCTTTGGAGCTACTCGGCTATTGCCGGAGTTTACCTTCGACAGCCATGTTTTCCACATGGACAGCTATATGTTGCATGGTCGCGTGTGAGCTGCAGTGGTAATTTGTTTATACTTATGCTCCCACTAAAAACAATACCGTGTAAAGTTTGCACAAAAACATTGCGTTAAAATATTTTGTAAACTAAATAAGAGAAAAATATATAAACAAACGTACATGGATAAGTCAAATAAATTTAGTATTATTTAAAAGAAATGAAACCGGCGGGCGGAGCCGCGGGCATTGCTAGTATGAAATATAAAAGGAGGACTGGAAAATCAACCCTAGGTAACGTAAAACCTCGGAGATGATAAGCTGGTAGAGCTTGACCTTGACCTTTGTTTTGCAAAAGATATGGTACTATAGCTTGACGAAAACAGCTCGTTTTGTTCGTTCAATCATGCGGCACTGTTTGGACATCAGGGTATGCCATCTTCATCATCTTTTTCTTTTTCTTCTACTTCTACTTCTACTACTACTATCTACTACTAAAGAGTGTCCCATAATATACGCAAAGTTTGAATTTTGCGCCAATTAATAGTACAGTGATGCCAACGACAAAAAAGATAACAATATGACAGCTGACAGTTCGGGGTTAGTAAAAATTGAGCGCTATACGAAAGAACAACGGCATTTTCATTTTTGAGCTATATTTTAAAAAAAATAATGAAAGTTTGTCAGCTACAATCCGCAATTTTCGAACAAAATCATCTTCAGTGATGAAGTTCATTTTCATCTTGATGGCTTCGTTAATCGTCAAAATTGTCGCATTTGGGGTTCAGAAAACCCACGAGTAATTATTAAGAAACAAATGCGTCCACAACGCGTGACTGTTTGCTGCGATTTTGAGCTGGAGGCACTATTGGACCATTATAAGCCTGCCAATCTGTCTGTCTAGTTGTCTTTTATACATGTACAGAATCTGTATCATGGGTTTTCTGATGTCGTTTTCCATTGGGCAAAAAGAAGCGTCCGGGAGCGTCCGGAATCAAGAAAATCACTTCTGAAACCGTTCCATTGGCGCATAAAATACTCTTCTGTTGATTCTGAGGAGAGAATTTCGCTTCTCGATTTGAAGTCAGAATCCACTCAAGAAGCACTAACACAAGTGCATTTTATGTATTTTATACAAGCCAGCTGGCAGCAGCCATACAATAATTTTTGACGTTTCACCAATGCGTGAGCGTAGTCGCCCAGAAGCAGTTTTCTTGTTCCATTGGATTTCGGAATGAGTATGCATCCCCGAGTGAAACCAATGGAAAACGACATGAGAGTGTTTCAATGACTATCAGCTAGTTTCTAGAAATCGAGTGAAATCGAAATTGCAAATCGAGTGAATTCATTTTCAGTGTTCTGCATTTCGAGCTTCGTAACTCCGAATTTTTTTCGAAAGCACAATTTCACTTTGTCTCAGTTCCGAAAATTTTGAAATCGATATTGAATACAGTGAAATGTAGAACATAAAAATTCATTTCTGATTTCATTTCGAGTGAAAGTGAAATGTGGAACCTAGCAGTATATGAACGATTTCGAATTAGGGGGCGTGCCATACAAGAAATATAATGGCGGAAGATTGAGTGTTATGCCTTATACAGGGTCAACTTGGGCTTTCTACACCCGCGACCCATGTATTGGATAGATTTATAATTTGAAAAGAATGGCGATAATAGGTTAGGTTAGGTTAGGTTGGGTTAGGTTAGGTTAGCTTCGAGTGGCAAGTTACAACGAATTCACCCAGGGTATTCCCATTATGGTACTATAGGATCTATAATGATCTCATCAAAAATACCCGTTGAATCGACAGGTGCTTAGAATAAAGCGTTGGAGGCGGCTGATGCTTATTTTAGCGAGTTCCCGAGATTGTCGAGGAAAGTATTCTATTAGATGCAGTTTTCTCCGATTTGATAGGGCCATGCAGTTTTATAGGTCATAGGAGATAAAAAATAGTCTACTCGTTCTACAGCTTTTGCAGAAATCATTTGCAGTGAGACCCGTAATGACACCTATAGGCTAGACGGTATTTTATCAAGCGAATGGACAATAATCTAACCCCCAGGTTAGAGAAGACAAGGAAGACCGAACTTCCGTTTCAAAGACCAAGCCATTGCGAATGCCAGAGCGCTTGGTATATACAATTGGAAGCAGCGTGCCCAGGATCGTAGAGGATGGAAGGCTACAGTGTCTCAGGCAGAAACTCTCCACGGTTCGGGATCTGGATAAGTAGGTACTTAAGTAAGTTATTATTATGTTTGGAGTGATTGAGAAGTTTTGGATTTAATTGTAACCGAATCCAATGGCAGCTTGACAATCGGTAAAAATGGCTACATCCTTATACCTCCGCCACGACATGGCCCTCCTAACCCCCATGAATTCCGAAACACGAATCTTAAAGTGAGCGCCAAAAGAGTGCCATTTAATTTTGGGAGAACAACGTTGAACATGTTATACTTTCCTGTGAAGAGGATCAGTTCGATCTTCTGAGGATTTACACCCAATCCAAATTTGTTGGTCCATTGAGAAAGCCTAGAGAACGGCTTTCGTTTCTTTTGTTTCCCTGAAATAGCAATAGTAACGTCATTCCCCTTTCAGTATTAGAAACGTAGTTCATTCACCACTAGGTTCTAAAGAAGAGGAGGGAACCTTGTGGTGCCCCAATAGAGATTAACCTCTAAGCCGAGGCCTCGCACAGCTTTAAGTTGATAAATCTGTTGGTAAAGCAAGTGGTTAACCAATTCGGAAATCGCTTTCTCAATTCCAAGGTTCGTAGGTGCGCCAAAAGCTACCTTTGGTTGGATGTTGTTAATCGGTCCCTCAACATCCAGGAAAGCTATCAAACTCTTTGCAAGAGATATTTCGATAGTGGTTACCATACTAGTGAGTGCGAAAGGTTTTTTCAACCGATTTTCTTTTTGAGAAGCTGACTGAAGATTTGAATTGACACTGTATATGGGATCTTTAGGTTTAACATGCGAACCTTTGCCTGCTTTGGGTATGAAAACCAGAATCAATTTCGTCCATGAGTTGGGAATACCAAAAACAGGAAACTATGCAGTTAACAAAGAAGAATTCAGTCAATATTCTTTCAGGTTAGACCGGAGACTTAACTGGCTTAAAGCCGCTTATTGTCAAAAGAATTTGTCTCTGTGTAAGCTGCATCTTGACTTTACCGAAGTATTAGTTATATTCGTAAAGGCAGTGCAGCTATTTGGGAAGTGGGAATCCTGTTACAGATTCAGGAATTCTATACGCTAGAGGTGGTCCACGAGTGGCTGCGACCATGCGAGTCATGTTCTATCTTAGAGTCTCTCCAGAACATTCTTTTATATACATTCCTAATGTTGGTCTTACAAGACGTTAAGGCTTTTTTGTACGAGATTCAGTCAGTGGCCTCGCGAGATCGTGTAGCGCCTGCATATTTTGTAGAGATAAAATCGCCTGATTCGACGTAGGTGGTTCTAGGCTTGACCTTGGCATAGTTAAGTAGGTAAAATATAGGTTATATCTACGAGGTGCCGAATATTGCTGATAAATACTCATTAAATCTATTGACAATATCCCATATCCTTGTCATATCCATACCTATGCTAGCATCAAATAAAAGCAGTCACCTAATGAATCAACTCAACCTTCCCAAGATACTGTAGAATTTTCATTATAACCACACAATTTCCTTACCTGTTATGTATTGCATCGCACCCTCTCAATCACAGCACATCTCACTAAATACATTTATTAGCTAAATAAGCAGTTCGACATAATTATGAATGAATGAGCTTCGAGATTCTCCCCACCGACCGACCGTATAGTCGACTTCTCCATTTCGTGTTGGCGCTGGCACGTCTCCGACGACAATCCTCGATGGGAATAAATACTTAATATGTACAAGCGCACATCCTGTGAACCTAGTTATTTAATTAAACACTAAACTATCAATTAACATGCCCTTTCAATTTGTAGCCGGGACTAGGGAAGCGTTCTGAGACAACCAGGCCCAGAGCCAGTGTGCTCTGTGCGTGTAATTACTATGAGAATCATGTCAGACAGACAAATAACAATAGAAAGCCAACTAAAGGAATTTTCCCGCCAACCTACACCCACACATACGACACGAGTATGAAACAAGTCATAACATAGCAGAGAGTCTCTCTAGCGCGCCTATATACGTTCACAATAACTGATGATGTTGATGACTTAATGAATGCCTATCGGAATACGATATCAGGACTACAAGGATTTTACTGGGTATGTGCGAGCAACAAAAATAAATCAAATTATTGTTTAACTGTTGTGTTGAAGTGTCTAACAATATCATGCCGACAACGACAAGGATCTTTATCCTTTCAAGAATTTCACAAAGACAAACTGAAGGAATGCCTTCGTTTCGCTTTCCTTCTCTCAGCGAAGTGTGAAACGTGCTAACTTTCTGTTTTAGGGGGTGATGCGTCGAGCTCTCGCATTGGTGGCTGCTGGCGTAATGCTCGTAAAAGGACAATCAGCCGGGTCGAGGAAGGAAACTCTCATGTCTCATCTGAATTGGTTAAGAGCCAACACTATACGCTTTATGCATACTAAATGGATGAGTAATTATTTCAGAGCGTTAATTGAAGGTTTGCCTTGTTACTCCAGAGGAGTAAAATAAGCAAAATGCAAGTACGTGTGCGGAGATGGATGGTTGCTTCAATCTTTTGTAAACTTACAACATCAGAGAGTGAAATATTTTGTTGTCCTCTTTATGTCTTTTCGATGATAGAGCATGGATACTCATGACATGACCTTGCCATTGAATGCAAGCCTTTAGCCTTTAAATATTTGTATCGTAAGGATTTTTAATATCCTTGAACGTAGGCAGAATTTTCTTCTCCTCCACTCTACTAGCATGAGAGGGAAACCATTGCCAAATTGTCCTTTTCCCCAACCAAAATCAAATCACGAGCGCAGTTTTTCTGGAAAGCCTTGAAATCTACGTCTGTTTCGGCTAAGACTTTGATGATTTCGCAAAACTGGGGCTACTGTCAAGCTCTACAAATATTCGCAACAACAAAACGGTCTGGTTTGACGTTTATCCTTCGGAGTTTGTGTATGTTATAGTCTTGCCTCGCACCTGATATCAAATGGTGGACTTAACCGGTTTAACGATCTGAAGAACGGTTGCTGTGCAGATACTTCGGTTTGGAAAACGAGTGCTATATCACTTACTACTTAACTCGCTGAAGATGATTTTCTTTTCAACTTTACCACTAAAATGCTGGAGCACAACTTTGACAACGAATAGGGTCAGTACAGTAGGCTTCGTCCATACGTTCATTAGTACCAGATGAATGAACCTGCTAGATCTAGCTGTTTAAATAGCTGCAACTGCAACAACAGGTATCTGGTGAAAGGTAATATAAAAATGTTCTGCATACTTCTTAGATCTAAAGATCTGATCCCGATAGCTGACAGGAGACCTCGAAAAGTTAG
The DNA here is from genome assembly GCA_949372485.1 of Cheilosia soror. Lineage (NCBI taxonomy): Eukaryota > Metazoa > Arthropoda > Insecta > Diptera > Syrphidae > Cheilosia > Cheilosia soror. The sequence goes on from OX443563.1 coordinate 93,149,420, forward strand.
GTACTGTCAGCAAGACTACAGATATTTGCGATATTTCTCTATAGAAATGTCGAACTTATTAATATCTCTTTCGAAGTTCTAAGAGCCACAAGAAGGGACGGCACAATCTCAGAGCCCTGAGGGACGGTAAGGAATCTGCTTTACAGATCGGTTCCAACGGTAGGTATTCACTGATTGAATAGAGACAAGGCAGGCCCTTCCTTTGAAAATTAAAACCGCACGAAACATGTTGCCCCGTGCTTATGAAACAATGTGTTGTTGGCCTAATTTCTTAGAGCCGAAAGGGCCTACAATTTTTCCGTTTTAAATCTACAAAAATAATTTATTCGTTTGTATATTTTATTCAGTTTTAGGTTTAAATTCAATTTAGGAATTTAATTTAACTTCTCTCCGCAAAGAAGAATAATGGCCACTGTAAAAAAAAATGACAGAAAATGCAGGCAAGGAAAAGAAATGGCAGATAAATCTGTTTATTATTTGACGAATTATTGAGGGCGCAAACACAAGACTAGTTTACAGCTCTTTCCTAGATGGCGTAGCTTGAGACGGCACTTACAGCACTGTATATCTATACTGGAAAGTATCGTCAAAAATGCTATACCAACTATAGGACTTCTAAAATGACTGTGATATTATAGCCATTGGCCGCATTCAAGAATCGGGTCGACTTAATTTGTCTGGATTCAAATTTACCTTAACTCAAAAACTAACTTGAATTGTCGGTATGTTACTTATTGACAATTATATTTCTTTTTTTTTCTGGGGTTCTGAGTTTCTGATTGGCGCTCTACGCGTCAGGGCAATCGAAACGTCAAACTGCCTTCTCCCATGCTCACCGATAACCCAATAGAAATGTCAAAATTGAGTTCTCCAGACACATGCTGCCCCAAATAGATGTCAACTTATGTCGTTTTCGATTGGTCGTCCAGAACCGTCCGGAGCCAATACGAACGCTTCAGAATCGCGGAGAGTTCTTCCGGATGGTTCTGGACGACCAACCGAAAACGACATTAGTAGTACCTAAGTCGAGAAATTCCTGACTTGAATTTTTGGTGCTGCGGACATAAACGTCAACTGAGAAAACTGTTCACATGACCAGTCTAGCCCAATGAAAACTCAGCAACATGAAGATATAGAGCTCTCAGACTTACTGAGCTAGATTATTAGCCGCCCTCAATAAAGGCCGCTGGAAAAAATGCCAGAAAATGCGCACAAGGAAAAGAAATGACAGATAGATCTGTTTATTTGACAAATTATTTAGGGCGGATATACAATACAGCTCAATCGTAAATGGCGTAGTTGGAGAACGTGCTAATAAATGTTGTATAACTCGAGGATAAGTGGACCACATTATAACCTATAACCTTATCAAAAAAGTGCTATTAAAACTATGGAACTATTAAAATGACTGTCATCGTCATCGTAACCTTCGGTAAACCTTGGAAATGTGCCCATCATCTTCAAGACTGAACGGATTACCATACTGCCTGACAGCGAATTGCTGGTTGTCTCTGTCGTTACGTTACCTTAAAATAATTCCTGGAGTATAATCCGTAGCCCACTTCATATTTCAGAAAGCAATGTCTCACTAACGATTGATCCTTCACAATTTTCTCCTTCAAACTCTTCAAATGCAATTCTATTTTCTTCAATCTGTGAATTCTCTTGGACGATTATATTACGTGTAGCGCTAAACGACTTTCAATTCAATTCAATTCAATTGATTTTCAAACTTGGCAAAGAACTTTTCAGTTAGCCAATTTGCACTGCCTTAAACCATGTAAACTTCTTCCCCCCACCCAATGGCTCTGCTCCAAAATATTAGACCACCAACTAACCCATCCGGATCTCAATTCAACAACCCTTTAGGCGTTCACAAACTCCCTATACAAAATGAGTTACCTCAAAAATTTCCTCGTCGATTTCTTAACTTTATTCTTCTTCAAAGATTTGCCAACTTCTTCGTGCTTTTACCCCATTTGTATTTATTGTTTCTGTGTGTTGCGGTGTGTAAGGAAATAAAAACTTCATCCTCTTGCGCTAAGGATTTTAATTACATTTTTTCCTCCAAGAGAAAAAAAAATTTCTTCTGTTCCTATACCGATGTAATACACCGCCAATATGCCCACGAGGATAATAAATACTTTTTGCACAAACGTTCTCCTCTTCCATCGATGGAATGGATAAACTTTCTTACAACCCACTGCCATCCGTCGTCGCCCAATACCCTACCCATACACCAGTCTCAACATCATCCGATTTGTAGGAATTTATTTTCGATCTCCTTTGAAATTCTTGACTTGACGGAGATCTTCACAGAAGATGGTCAACACAGAGATGGTGAGGAAAATTTCATATTGATGGTCAAATACCACGGTGGCCATCATGAAATAATTATCTTCTGTGGTGAAGGATGTGCAGATCCTTTCAACAGCGCACTCATCTTTCCATCCAACTTTATGTTGTAGTATGACTTTAGTCAAACATAATATTAAAAAAAATAAAAAACTTGTCTATCCCAAGGATATGTGAAGATGATGGTGAAATTTCATAAAAACAAAGTCCTCTTTGTTTCAGAGTTGAACAGAATTTTCTAATGTTTTAGGGCTTAGAAGGCGAAGTATTATCCTTTGAGCGCAACCAGAGGAATTTTTCTATTGGAAAATATTTTTATTGAATGTTTATCCGGGAGCAGAGGGTCAACTAATAATTTATTTAAGGACACAGAACGAGGGAGCGATGCGGCGGAAGAGTCGGCGAAGATACGAACACAGAGAAATATCTCAATGGAGTCCTGGGAAATTTTTTCAATTACTCTAATGCAAAGTTAATCAAAAGGACGAAGGATCTGGGTGAATACGAAATAAAATAGGTACTAGGGATATTATTCAATTTGTAGGAAATTCAATCAATCAGTTTGTGGGCTGAACTGAACAGTATCGATGATAAAAATGTGAACACATTGATTCTAGACTTGGAAAATGGTAGGTATATCAAATCGGAAATAAAAGGAAGAGTTAACTATGCTTGAAAATGGCTGTTTCTTTGGTCTAAGGCCGTAGCTATAGCTATCATTGAACATTTTGTTTTCCGATTTTAAGACGATTAATCAAACAATATTGGCTTTAAAATAAAGGTATAATCAATTGTGGAACTTTTTTACGAAAGAAATTACTTAATTCTGACTAAAACTCTTCTTTAAATTCAATTTTATTATTTCACTGATCAAAATCGATTCTCGCTTCATCAATTTGGAACTCAATCGTTTCACTGATGTGTTTGATTCTCTTCCTATTCTCAGCTGTTAGTTTTGCTTTCAATGATCAACTCTAGCCTCAAAGCCTAGACTCGTTTGTTGAAAAGTCACTGACTGGTTCTTTCACTGACAGGAATTCAATGACTTCTCAAAAAACTGAAACCACCATTCCACTGATTTGTTCCAATGATGCATTTGAATGATAGCTATAACTAGGGCCTAAAGGCGCCAAGTGACAATGAACGGAAACTGGAACAGAAACCGAAACAGCAAACAGACCAGAAAACTTTTTCATTCTGTAGTAAATTCGGTTTTTCATTGCGTTCATCTACATAAAACTGGAACAGATTCAAAAAAAAACATGGCTGCCGTTAATTCTGTCAAAAGCTATCATAAAATTATGTCCACTAAAAACATTTTTATATATAGACTTGTTTACATTCTGTCGCCAAACAGCCATTTTCTGTCGCCAATTTCTGTTACCGAAAAAGAAAATTTGTCTGCTCCTAATTCTTTTTCTGTTGTACTTATTGACAATTGTATTTTTTTCAACTGGGTTCTAACTTTTTGATTGATGCTCTACACCCACTCCACGCCGGGCTCTGGGCAATCGAAATGTCAAACTGCCCTCTCCAATGTCGCATGCTCTCCGATGACCCAATAATAGAAATGTCAAAACTTAGTTCCCCGGACACAATGTTGGCACAAATAGACGTCAACTTAGTAGTAAAATGTGACCATATCACGGGGGGTTTGGCGGGTTTTACCCTCGTTTTTAGCTAAAACCTCTCCACCCGCCACCACAACCATTTGCCGCTTTTTGATAAAAAGTCGGAATTTAATTCTCTTAAGAATTCTTTTAGTTTCACGTAGTGAAACGTTTGAAGATTTTTTTTAATAAAAAACGTATAAGAACACTGTGCGCGAAAATTGCAAATGTCATGTGTCAAAGAAACAACCAATGTTATTCATTGACATTCGCTGTAAATACGACGGTAAAATTTAGCAAGATAACGAGAGACACACCAACTCTGAGATGCCGAAAAATCCAAAAATTAAAAAAAAAATGTAACGCTAACGTCTGATTTGGAAGTCGCGGTTTTTCGTATATTAAAAAAACTGATGACGTTTATTTTTAAAGAATAAACTGTTTTCTATTTTTGCACGAAATTTTTGAGGTCAGAATCTACTTTTGAAACCCGCCAAAACACACCCGCTTTTAGCTTCAAAAAACCCGCCGCTTTTTGCCAAAAAATAAAGGGACATTTTTTACTCGAATTGTCGGTGTTGCGAACATAAACGTCAACTGAGAAAACTGTTAACGTGACCAGTTCAGACCAATGAAAACTCAGCAACATGAAGTTAGAGAGCTGTCAGACTTACTGAACTAGATTCTTGAACGTCTTCATCATCCAATTGTCAGTTTACAAATTATCACCAGTCACTTGTCGCAAGTATTATCAATTTTTACGAAACCAATTTCTACAAATTTGTATATATATGTACAAGAATCAAAACAATTTTTTTTACTAAAAAAAAAAAGTCTAATTTGGTTAAAAAAATATTTTAAAAGTCTATTACTAATTTTCTATAAAATGTGTTTAGTAGAGCGGGGTGAGCGTTTTAATGGCGACATCCTCGGGATAAGTATTATGGAGAGGAGGGGAAGGGGTAAAGGGAGAAGGGACTATCTGCGGAACTAATCGGGCGAAACGCGCCCCTAAAAACATTAAAAAAAAGGCAAAAAACGGCCCGAAAAACGCTAAAAACAGCATGAAAACGCCACAAAAAATACAACAATAAATCTGAAAAAAAACCTTCCACAAACGCTCTAAAAACGTTCCGAAAAACGCATCAAAAAACACCCCCAATAAATCACACTAGGAAAAGTTCGGACAAACACCCGTAATGCGCCCCATAATACGCGCCAAAAAACATTTTGAAAAACGCCAAGAAACGGCGCAAAAACTGCCCAAAAAACGCACGAGGAGAATATTTAGCAGTTCGAGTTTTGACAATAACTAATAGCAAGTAAAAGCTACACAAACTGTCAAGCATAAAAATATGAAATAACATAAAATTTCTAAGACACTTCCTGCTGAAATAACCTAACTTATTGAAGCTTGTTCATTTCTTAACGTTTTTGAATTATCGCATTCAAACTTTTACGCCCGACTGTACTTACGGCTTTTTCTCTCTCAATTACAATACCTAAGAAACTGAAAAGCGTATTGAACATCGATTTTGGTATTTCTAAATGTGCTAGTACACGATATGTAGCACGCCACATATATATGTGGCTCTGACGTCACCAGATAGTCTCCACATATAGCACACATTTCGTTATTCCTATGTAGCAAACTGAAATGCTGAAATTACATTCAAAAATACACACGAACCGTGCAGGTAACCACTCGACATTACGTAGCGTACTGACACAAATCGTGTGTGCTAGGGTAGTACACGAAATGCCGAAAAGCCACACACGAGTGCCTCATATAAGCCTCATATCGTGCCTCATACGTATGAGTACCATATGTGCGTGGCACAAAGAGGGCTATTACACGGTATGTAGCCATTGGCTTCATACGCTGACGTCAAAATTACGTCAGAGCCACATATATATAAGGCGTGCTACATATCGTGTACTAGCACCTTAAGAGACATGATTCGGCTGGGTAGGTTTCCGTTTTTCCAGCAAAAAGGATCACCCCCATTCTTTTACTGTTTCGTTTCGAAAAACATCGAATAAAGTGTTATTCAGCTCTGTCTCCATATGCATCCCAAGGAGAGCTATTAGTTATAATGAAACGCTATACTTATTCGAACGATAACAGGATAATATGATAAGGATTTCCTCTTGAAGTTGTTTCCTTTCTTTATTTTGACTGCGTGAAGAAACAAACGCAGAACAATTCGCCTTCGCCTCACCATCGAGTGGTGTTACTTTCAATTCAATGCCTATTGAATATTCAAAATTCAATTCATCGACATAGAAAGGAAGCTGTTGCTCTATTCCTATTCATGTTCTTATACCAGCCAGGATCAGGATGTGATGATGAGTGGCTGCTCTCGAATTAAGTAAATTGTATTTAATGGTTTGGGGAAACGAATCGGGTGCTGCTTCGTTTCGTTTTGTAAAAAGATGAATGATTTTGAGTGGTGAAGGTGATTCTGGGAAATGATTAAAGGAGTTTGAAGTATCGATTGTTATATATGGATGAAAGGGTTACTTTCAAAATTAAATATTGACTCAATTTGATTTTATTCGATACAATTCAATCGGAGTAATAAATTAGGTTGGTATATAGATAGCTTCTTGGGGTTTCTTTGAAGTTAAAGAGGCAACTTCGTGTAAAGTATAGCAAAATGAAATTGAAATTATTTAAGGAATTGCCAGAATGATAAACGCCACTTCCGTCAACGTTACAAATTGATTTCACTGTATAAAATGATAGCTAACTTTAGACTCTGCACAATTTCACTGTCTCTATTGCAGCTTGTCGAACCCAACCAAAGGCAACTGAAATAGTCTAATATACAATAACAATTTGTACCTCGAGTTTATTAGCAACAATTTAAAATTATCTCAAATCTAGCTACAAAAAGACGTTACAAAATGCGGCCTTCAGCAGTCCCAGAATAAGGTTCTTGTCGGTAAGTTTATTAAGGTGCGTGTGCTGTCTGCTATTTGCTAGTGAAGATTGAAATGCGCCCAATTATTTATGTTTTAATTTGTCGATAGCTGAAGTTTGTATTATGGAACTGAGCTATCCCAAAGCTCAAAGCCCACAGCGCCCCGTTGCTTTTGGACCGCCACAATCAAACGCGATTCCTCTTCGTCGCTCCACGAATGGCTAATTTTCCTATCCCGATTTACTACTGCGTTTTGGGTAATTTTTTCGACTTCATTGTACCTTGTGTACTATTTAAATTCACAACATTTACAACTGAATAGTCCAAATTGTCGGCGTTTGACGGCCACTGTTCGTATTCCATTTCTCTCAATAGGTACCGTACAACACAACCAAAAAAAAAAAATAGAAACCACTTTATTAATTATTTACACGTCCTTTCGCCACGAGACAAAAATCCAAATGAAAGCACAGATATCGTATTAAATGCTGCGTCATTTGCGTCGAAAAATGGCATGGCATGAATTTCGTGCGTTGTCATTTTTTGGAGGCTGCAATTTAAATGATGTAACAGCTAAAAAGTTTAGTCATTGGTCCTAGACGTCATTAAAGAGCGATTTAATGCATTTTAATGTCATTTGGTACTCCATTTTTCTATAGTCATTTAAAAAACTCCGAAAATGTTATCCTAAAACGGCTTTGTGACACGATTTTTACGTCAATTTTGTACAATTGCAAACATCCCAAGCTAAGTTCTGGATATGAAATATGGAATATGAAATATGAAATATGTAGCATAATGAAAGACTAGATTCCGACTGACTCTTAGCTCTTTATTGTACGTATAAAAGTGGGTGGAGATAACAAGAGAGAGTTATACTTACTACTACTAATATACGTAGATCTGCTTATATACTATGTACTTATACTACATCTCCCCCTGAAAAATTAGTGTATTTGTTGTCCTCATTGTATACAAAGAAAAATTTCAGATTTAAGTTAACAATACCTTATTTCATTTTTTGTATTAATTCAATATTTTAACTTAAATTTACTTCATCTTAATTCATTTTTTTATTTTATATACATTTATTAATTTTTTATCATTATTAGATATTATTATTATTTTTAAGTTTTTTGTATTACTTTTCCACTTCTTAGTTTCATATTATTGTCAGCATTTGAAACTGAGCTATCACCTATCACATTATTGGAGCTGTCTTGAATGAATTGATTTTGTTCATAATCTTCAAGTGGCTCCCAATTATCCTCAATTTTTGTTTTATTATTTGGCCATCCTATCATGCAATATCGATAAATTATTTCTAATTGTTTATCTTTCTTAGTTTCTTCTTTTATCTTTGTTAGTATTTCAGTGCTAATGTTAGCCACTACTGAATGGACCGCTCCTGCAAACCCTTTATCCTCTTCTTCACCCCCGTCATCTACAACGTGCCTGGATAAATAGTCTGCAATATGCAGATATTTTCCTGGTTTGTACTCTACTCTGAGGTCATAATTAAGAAGCCTGAGCCTCATTCGTTGGAGCTTACTCGAAGGTATTTTATTTATGTCCTTTACCATAATATAGACGAGTGGTTTGTGATCAGTTTTAACATCTACAGTGCGGCCATAAATGTAGTAATGGAATTTCTTGCAAGCGAAGGTTATTGCAAGAAACTCCTTCTCAATTTGAGCATATCGTTGCTCAGTTTCTGACAGCGATCGCGACGCGTAATAGACGGGTCGGTTATTTTGTAAAAGGCAACAGCCCAAACCGTTTTGCGAGGCATCTGCTTCAATAACCATGCCCTTGGAACTATCAAATGACCTCAACATTGTGTCTTTTGCTATCTCTTTCTTAATTTTGTTTACCACCGCTGATAGACTAGGTGTCCAAATGAATTGAACATCTTTCCGAAGAAGTTCACGCAACGGCGCTGTCAGTTCAGACATATTAGGAATAAAATGCCTCAAAAAATTAAGAACTCCCAATAGTTTTTGAACATCCTTTTTATCGGTAGGGTCAGGCATTTGACAAATGGCTTTAACTCTATCCCCATCTGGCTTTATTCCCTCCCGGCTGATCCTATGTCCAAAAAAGCTAACTTCCTTTGCCCTTAGCTGCACTTTATTTTTATTAAATTTTATCCCTAATTCCTTCGCCCTCTGCATGACCATTGCTAAAACTCTGTCATGTTCCTGTTTACTTTTGCCCCTTATAATTAAATCATCTATATAAACCGACACTCCAGGAATATCACCAAAATATTTAGTTGCATAGGCTTGAAAAATCTCAGGAGCTGATTTAATGCCAAATGGCATTCTATAAAACTCATAAACTCCCCATGGAGTATTAAATGCACACAGTTCTCTCGAATCTTCGCTTAAAAGTACCTGCCAGAATCCCTGCTTGAAATCTAAAACTGTAAATAACTCTGCACCCTCCAACTCCGAACAGATTTCCTCGAACGTTGGTATCAAATGCTGTCTCTTCTTTAAAAATTTATTCAGGTCCTTCGGATCTAAACAAAGCCGTAAGCTTCCATCTGCTTTTTCTATTATCACTAAATTATGCACCCATTCCCTACATTCATTCACCTTTGAAACAATGCCCGCTTTTTCCAATTCATTTAAATAGCATTTCAATTTTTTCTTCAATAATGTTGGAATCCTCCGAGGTCCTTTAATAACTGGAGTAGCATTTTCTGTTAACTCGATTTTGTACGGGGTCTCAAATTTGCCTATACCACTAAAAGTCTCAGAAAACTTATTTATAAATTCTTCCTTTGTTTCAGGAATTTTTTGAATTGATTCCGGCACCGACAATTGGTCTAGTTTTTTAATTAAATTTAACCGTTCACAAGTATTTAAACCAATAATTGAAGTGACATTTTCTTTAACTATTATAAATTTTTCCCGGCTTTTCATATTTTTGTGCTCACATATTAAATAGCACATTCCAACAGGTACAATCTTTTGTCCCCCATACCCTTCTAAAATACACTCTGATTTGTCAAGCTTAATTTCATTATCAATGCTCTTTAACACCTCTAAAGACATTGCATTTACCTCAGCACCTGAGTCTAATTTGAAGCTCACTTCTGTATTATTTATACGTAAATTTGTCGACCAATATCTGTTTGTTTTACTTTTTTCTTTTTCATGTTTTTTTTTCTTTTCTAACGCATGCATAAAATACTCTTCATCACTATCACTACTAACGTCTCTATAATTTTCTTTTTTTTTCATAACAATTTCATTATTTTCTTTTTCTAAACAGTCTACTTTCTTAGATTTACAGCAACTCGAGAAATGATTTAAGCGATCACATTTAAAACACTTTTTCCCATAAGCTGGGCACTCTCGATATTTATGATTTAAATTACAGTATTTGCACTTATAATCATTTTTCGATTTACTGTTTTTACCAGTGTGTTTGTCTTCATTTGTATTTGTCTTCTTTGTGTTGCTCTCCTTGCTGTACTTTTCTGCATGCTTTCCATTGTGTCTCACTCGTACCATGTCGACCTCTAGCGGACCTTGAACTTGCTTTGTCTGCTCTCTGGACAGTTCCACCGCTCGGCAAAACTCTTGCGCCTTCTTGAAATCCAGCTTTTCTATCTGGAGTAATTTTTCTTGTGTCTTTTTTGCCGCAATCCCCAACACAATCCTGTCCCTCAACATGTTCTCCTCTTCGCAACCAAACTCGCACGACTTCGCCAACTTCTTCAGATCCCTCAGAAAATTTTCAAATGGCTCGTCCACTTGTTGGTTTCTCGTATAGAACACGAACCGTTCGAAAACAACGTTTTTTCTTGGAGTGCAGTATTTCTCGTATGCGTCTACTACTGTATCATACTTTTTCTGGTCTTGCTCTGACAAATTGAGCGCCGATAGCAGCTCCAATGCATCTTCACCCAATGCATTTAAGAAAGTCGCCGCTCGAATCTCTGCAGTTTGCTTCACCACTTGGCTTGCTGTTTCGAAGATTAAATACGATTGCTTAAATCGTTTCCAATTGTCCGCTAAGTTTCCTTGCAAACTCAACGGCTTAACTCTTCGAACGTAATCCATTGTTTTATTTGGAGTCGGAACCGCAACAACTGTTTTTCTATCAACTATGTGTTCCTCTTCAGTATCGGTGTCGGTGTCAGTCATTAATATTTTATACCGGCCGGTTTTTGCCGTTAAAGGTTATTTTGCTTCGGTTAACCGCACTTCTTCAGGTATTTTTTTTGCTCGGTTCTCCTCCGGTTTTTTTTCAAAAACCGGGTAAAAAAAACCGGGGAACATTTGCTTATTCACTTTCGCATTTTCGCATTTTCTCCTAGCAAAAAAAAATCTTACTCTGTTCCAGCCATGATGGAATGTTCCAGCATTTTACATTTATGTATGTACTTGTTGCTTTTGCTCTCGCATTAATGAAATTGGTGCACTCTTTCATTTCCCATATACACCTAGCTAGACCTACAACATCCATAATTACACGCACTTTGACTTTGAATCAGTTTTGTCCGTTTGTCGTCATTGGCACTTGGCGGAGCAGGTACGAGAAGGTATAGCAGAGGGGAATGTAATGCTTTTGGTTCAATCAGTACCAACAAGGTGGAACTCAAGCTACCACATGCTAAAAAGGTTCGTACAACTGTCACAATTAATTGCTCAAGTTTTAGCAAATCCCATTATCAAAAATACACCGAGAATCATTTCATAAATAATATAATTTTCAATAAAAATGTAATAAATTTTTAAATTTGTAGGTTTTTTTCGTAAAAAAACCGGAAGCCGGTTTATCTTAAAACCGGTTATTTTAGGAAGTTTAAACCGCCAGGTTAAACTGGTGAGAAATTAAACCGGTATAACCGAAAACCGGTGATTTTGTAATAACCGCCATCCCTACTCTTAGCTCTTTATTGTACGTATAAAAGTGGGTGGAGATAACAAGAGAGAGTTATACTTACTACTACTAATATACGTAGATCTGCTTATATACTATGTACTTATACTACAATGGCATTCCCCAAGACTTTTTCGGCGCATACGACGAAAACTGTACTGCTTTTAGACAAGTATCCAAAGGCTTGTAGATGAACTCGCACCCATTTTGAAATCGAAACAAACCCACCACTGAATATTCAAAATAAATGTAATTCGTCTATACATATATCCTTGCACACCGGCGACATCGCAAGAACATTTTAATTTATTTGCACTTCCATTATTAGCCCCTTCCTTCGTAGGTACCTACTTAGTACAGTTTTAGGCCACAGCCCACCGAATATCGCCCCAAAAATAACTATGCTCATCGAAACTTTTCGAGTTTAGTAGCGTTCAAGCACAAACACTCGCAGCCGCCTCAAGCCCATTAAGGATCTGCTGAATAGCAGCAGTAATGGTTGCAATAACAAAACGGATACATATGCAAGCACTTACTGCCACCACGACCAGAACGATGATTATACATGATCCCAGCAGGAACTAAGACAACAATGACGACGACAACGACGACGACGTCGACCAGGATGCCGAGCCGAAGGAGAGGCACACCGAGTCAGAGCTTAGTATCATGGTCGGTGGTTTTATCACATGCTCACGAGGCATTTAGAAATATGCAAGCGTATTATGGAGAAGCCGAAAAAAAAAACGACAAACAGAACGGAACTATGTATAACTAGAACCAGATTCACTGGATTCATCACACCGTGGAAAATCCTTTTGCTGTTCGGGGTATACCCTTTTGCACTCGTCTCTGCCGTTTTATATATACATTTTTTTTTTTTTTAAAGCCTTTTATGTGGATTAGACTGGAGGAGGGTATGCAACGATATGCAGCTCTAAGGATGAAGATTAAAAAGTCATAGATACTCATTTTAAGTATGAATAACCGTGTGTGTGTGTGGGTATACAGCGTGGAATGAGACTCGACTCTGTCTCGACAGCTTTACCTTCCCTCATTCTGGTTGATGTCCTTTTTTGTTAGTGCGAACTGCTCCTTTTGTATTGCCGACGCCGCCGAGCCGAGCGAGCCTGGTGCTCTCTCGAAAAGTCCACACTCCACACTCCACAGTACAATGCATTCTCTGTTCCGTTAATTAGCAAAGATTTGAATCTTTTGTATTTTTGGAATTTTATTGCGAGGATTGTATTGCGGTGAACCTGTGCGGATATAGGGAGGGTGTAGGATTAAAATGTTGCCACATAGGTAGGTACGTTTGGTTGCAGTCGTGTTTTGTGATGTGCTTCATGGTTGCTGCGTTTAATTTTAGTTTTCTATATTGCCTGGATCTCTTTTTCTTTTTTTTTTGCTTTTTATATGTAAATATTTTCATTGTGCAAGGCGAGTTCTATATGAAAATGGAAGGCCAATTTAGGGTCGTTTTTTTGCTACAGAATAATTATGTACCCACTCAATATGTAATGTACCCACCTATATGGGTGGTAGGAATAAGTCGGGTCGATACATGAAGTTAGTTTCCAGTTTAAAATGTGTCTTGAGTACTTTCAGGGCTTGAACTTAAATATAAGACTGATTATGATTTGAAAATTATTTAGAAAATGCAGTCCAGGGTTAATTTGGGTAGCCGCCAACACGTCTTAAGTGTATAAGTATGAGGCGCGGTATTTCTCTATATTTTGCATTAGGCCCGGAGGCTTGAAAAATTGTGCAATTTTTTTGCTTCATACTCGAGCGTCTATCTAAAAAAATTGAGCCCTAAAATGTTTGTCGTCGATTCACGCCTTAACGCATTTACCGATTTTAACCAAACTTGCAAACATCTTTTGTATACGGAACCATATACGGTTCCTGAGAAGTTTGGTCAAAATTGGACAAAGGGGCGTGGCACCCTAAAAAAAAAAAACATTCAAAATCGTATATTTCGAAAACCACAGAATCGATGGAGCTCAAATTTACAGATAATCTTAGATTAGTGAAGATTGATCAAAATTGGACAAAGGGCGTGGCACCTTAAAAAAAAAAACATTCAAAATCGTATATCTCGAAAACGGTGCAGGGAATAAGTCACCTAGTGGGAAATAAAACCACTTTCGTGAAGTGGACTTAGTTCCCATGTAAGGTGGGAACTAAGTACATTTTTCAATGGGAACTTAGTACACATTTAACAGTTTAATACGTATGCAACCCCCCTGCTTGGGTTTAATGTCAGAGTTGCAGTAAATGTGCGAAATTGGGTGTATTGAAAGGGAAATAAAACCACTCAGAGTTTTCGGAATTTATTTCCCACCTTTCATGGGAACTAAGTCCACTTTCCAAAAGTGGTTTTATTTCCCACTAGATGGGAACCAAGTCCCTCAGTGGACTTAGTTCCCGGGGACTTATTTCCCTGCACCCTCGAAAACCACTGAATCAATTGAGCTCAAACTTACAGATAATCTTAAGTGTTGGCCCTAGAGTGCTCCTATGAAGATTGGTCAAAGTTGGACAAAGGGGCGTGGCACCTCCAATACAAAAAAAATATTAAAAATGTGTCGCCCGTAATTTAGTTAGTTAAAATAAATAAATAAATAGTTGGCGCCACAGGCGTGTAGGCACCCTCCTAAGCCTAGCTTCTTACAACCATTCGTTTGAGTGAGTTTTTATTTTTGGGACGAATGGAAGGGACCTACAGTCTTATGCCGAGTCCGAACGGCTGAATTGAAAAGCTTTTTCAGGACAGTTATACTCTCGGATGTTTGTCAGACATTCGCGAGAGGTTGCGCAGTACAAAAAACCTTAAGATGTAATTTGTGTTTTTCCGGGGATCGAACCTTAGATCCCTCGCACAGCAGTCCAGCACACTAACCACTGCGCTACTGCGCCCACAACCAATTTAGTTGATTTCTTTTTAATGTCAGTAATTACGGTGATCAATTGATATGCCAAACAAATTGAAAAGAAAAAATGTGCACGACTGGGTCGCACGAAACTTTCTCGTTTATTGCGAATCTCGCAGAATCTCAAAGTCATTTCAACAAATTTTACGTTTAAAATTATTTCCACTTACGTACATCTTACGTAGGTTTAGTAACTGAACCCTTGTTAACTAAACACGTAATACATACTACATGGACTGGACATTATGTACGTATTAAAACTTTATTACTTACTTTCAAATTTCACCCCAACTGACATTTGGAAGGCAAGGAGGCGATGAATTTCGAATTCCCATTTTTGATTATTTAAAAAAAGTGATTTCAATGGTCGGGATTTGGGTAGTAGTTTTTGAGAAATATTCATAAAACGGCTATATTTGAGATTTCTGAGAAAAACTAAGTACGTGATCATGCTTATGTTGTCTTAAATATTTATTTTGATCAAAATCGTTGGAGCGGTTTTGTGTAAAATTATGCTGACAAATGTTACAATTTGGATTCGAAAAGCATTGTTATTAAACTGTTTAGCTGAAAACTGAGTACGACGTATTCTTCGGGATATAAACATTACCTAGCAGTTATATTTTGAACCAAATCGAAAATGGCGTTTTCGAGATATGTGTAGTTTTTAAAGTACCGTTTTTAGCGATTGGGGTGGAAATCGAAGGACGCATTCATGGATCAAAAAACTCTGTTTTTCAACTGTTTAGCTCAAACTTGAGCAAATGGTATTACTATGGATTTAAGCATTACCTGAAAGTAACATTTTTATCATAATCGAAAATGGCGTTTTTGAGATATGAGCAGTTTTTTAAAGTACTGTTATTAGGGATTTGGGTGGATATCAAAGGACGCAGTCTTTTTAGGTAAAAACTGAGTTTGCTATCAATTTAAGAATGACCGTTTACCGTTTTCGAGAAAAAGCCAATTTTCAAAACTGCAGTCATGTTAAGCATGCTTACATTAACTCAACTATCAATTTTGGTTCAAATCGTTAGAGTCGTTTTCGAAAAAATCTAAATTTAGACATATTTCGTCATATTTCGTAAAATTTGTATATAGGAGGTACCGAAGTTTGAAGCAAATCCGTCCAAGCGTTTAGATTCTCCAGGGGTGGGACAGATAGACATACGGATGGACAGAATTGTGAGACCCACTTTTTTGAGTTCCCCATCATCGTAATATCAAAATTGATCAAAACCTCGAGTTCGAAATTTTGTACGAAAACAATATCTTTCTCTTACTATACGTATACGAGAAAGTTAAAAAGCAAAAAAAGGCCTGGCGAGCTGGCGGGGATTCAGCTAGTTGTTATTTATGAAACAGAATTTTGACAATTGACCAATTGTCAGTTTACAATTTGTCACCTGTCACTTGTCGCAATTGTCAATTTTTATGAAACAGGTCCTGTTAAGCCCTAATTACAAATTTCATTTAATCTAGTACAATCTTCATTAAAATGTAATCATACGTTTAACTATGTTTTACAATCAATTGAACTTGAAGCAAATTGTCAATAGAATCATTTGTCATACAAGTCTTCCGGTTGTCAATTTTCAATGTCAATTTTATATATTCTTCCTTCTTAATAAAGCTGGCAAACTGTAAGGATCGATCTTTTTAATCTTAGAACAATTTGTCAATCTGCAAGAAAATCGTATTTTACTTCGGCCAAATTAAACAGAGGAACAAAAAGGCTTGCTTTCTCTTAACATTTTTTGGTGACCCCGACGTGATAGTCATAAAATTATCACAAATTTCGTTTCAATTAAAATTAATCGCGAGTTTTTCGGTTTAAATCGTTATGGCTGAAGGAGGAGAGAGTTCGTCTACGAAGTCCACCTTTGCTGAGCAACGTGGAGCATCTGTGCCAGACGCTGATATTCCTAAGTTCAATCAGAAGAAATTGAAGGCACTTGAGGCCCTTAAAACGCGATGACTAGTCGCAATGGATCAAATTGACAGACTTAAGTTATTCGCCGTCAAAGCCAAAAGTGATCCTTCGTCTATATCTGCACCCGAACTTCAAGTGCGTATAGAGGCTCTAGAGTCAGCCTTTCATACCTTTGCTGCTGTCCAGGCGAAAATCGAGGACACCGACCACGAGGAAACTTCTAATCCAGAACGAGCCAAGTACGAGGAACTGTACTTCTTCATCATAGCCACGCTAAAAGTTCTCATCAATAAGAAGCAACCGGAGGGGGATAGTTCAAAGGATGTATCGGAAACCATTTCTTCTCAACGCCATGACTCAATCAAACTTCCAATAATCGAGCTTCCTCTATTTTCAGGTGACGTGACTAAGTGGACGGCGTGGTACAATCGGTTTTTGTCATTAGTGCACGAAAATCCGACATTATCGAAACAAGCTAAATTTCATTATCTTCTGTCGAAGCTTAGTGATACTGCTGTTGCTCCCATAGAAGGACTTAAGATCGAAGACGACAACTATGATGTGGCCCTAGCTAAGTTAAAGGAACGATTCGAGAATCGAAAAATAATTGCACAGGAACATCTTCAACGTATATTCAACCACCCGAAGATCCAGAAGGCATCGGCGGTAGACTTGAGGAGTTTGGTGGACAAGACCAGCAACCATTTAACCGGACTGAGCAATATGAAGCGACCTGTGGAACATTGGGACGACCTAATTGTGTTTCTCATCACATCGAAGTTGGATTCAGCAACCTTGAGTAAGTGGAACGACGAGGCTCCAGTTGATCGGCTTCCTAGCTTACAAGAGTTAACTC
Source organism: Cheilosia soror (assembly GCA_949372485.1). NCBI lineage: Eukaryota > Metazoa > Arthropoda > Insecta > Diptera > Syrphidae > Cheilosia > Cheilosia soror. The sequence goes on from OX443563.1 coordinate 93,166,936, forward strand.
AGTTCCTTAAGAAAAGAGCTCAACATTTAGAAGGTAATGTAACCAATCAATTATTTTCCGATTCCTATACAAAACCTGAAACATTTAAAAACCATAAAAACAATTCAAAGCACACCATAAAATCCTTTATTACAACCAAAAATGCATGCAACTTTTGCTCTGCGCCAGGTCACTTTATATACCGCTGCCATAAGTTTATAAATTTACCTATTCCGGAACGCATTCACAAAATCAAAAACCTCAATCTTTGTATGAATTGCTTAAAAACTACCGCTCACACAATTGCTAATTGCCCATCTAGTTCGTGTCGAAATTGTGGAGAAAAGCACCATACTCTTTTACACCTTGGAGAAAACGTCGTCACTACTCCAGTACCGCAAACCCCACTTAGTCAAAATAGTCACCCAACGACAAGTAATCACAACCCAGTTGTTACTTCGACCGTGTATAATAGTCCCCCTTCTAGCAGCTTTGCCATCAATGCGGCCGCTCACGCATACTCCATGCACGCCAGTTGTGCTGAAAATAATTTATTAGGAACCGCTGTGGTGATTGTTTTCAATAAACTTCAGCAGCAGATACCATGCCGTGTCCTGTTAGATTCTGGTTCGCAAACGCACCTCATCTCCGAGCGACTAGTGCAACGCTTAAAAACGCCTCGCGTCCCATCTCCTACGTCCTACGTCAAATCATTTTAAGTAGCTAATTTTTTTTAAACTGCCCTTCCCCCGCCTGCTTGGGGTCTTATTTTAATAATTGAATTTCATGTTTTCTGATCATGACGCAAAATTTGTTTCTAGCCAAACAACAAACATTTCAATCTGACATTTGGATTGGGCAACCGTGCATTGTTGAGTTCAGGGCAATATTCTTTTAAAATATCTCGGATTCCTCCTTTGTGTTAAGAATTCACCTGCAATTGCATTTTTTTTACTCAGTGAAGCTTAGAAAGTATAGAAAGAGCAGAGCACAGGTAGGGTTACTTGTTATATTAAATGGGCAATTATTTTCTGCAATCAAAAACACTATTCTATTCCCTGATTTCGGCGTTTATTGTTTATTTAGAGGACGGAGTGACAGAAATTGTTTTTAACCAACACTAAAAATAAGTTTTCAACAAAGTGTTTTCAAAAACTCGTTTAACGGTGTTCAATTCACACTAGATGCCAAATAGGTTTTGTTTAAATTTTTAACGAATAAAATAGTATTTTCGCAAATTGTTTTGTGTGTGGGTTTGTATGGACTTTTTTTTACCGTTTTTATGATTTCAAATATATTTTTTTCACAGACTTTGGCAAATTACGAAACAATTTCATAAATTAATTAACATATCAACATTAATGGGTAAATATTATTATTGGCATGCAATACCAAAAACAGAATGTTTCCCTATTAATTGGTTGTAACTTAAATGTTTATCAAAACCGAGATCAAATTACATTGCTTTGAGTGCGATTAAATTGTTGTTCAAATATTGGCATTCCGATGAACAGAATTATTTAAAATCGTTCAAAGAGCCTAAATGCAAAAACAATCAAATAAAAAAAAACCCACCACGTGGCTCTTTAAATCAACTACGCCAATCATATAAATATCCTGTAGGAATGGAATCCGGGTAATTTGTTAATTTCTCCCTTTTCGACAGTCACAGTCGGTGGGTGTTTATGTTGTGTTGAATATTTTAATTAATTTCAACTTTTTCAATTTCATTTTGCTCCATTAGGTAACAACAAATTTTGAAAACGTTAAATTATTTAAAATCTACCTCACGCACACATATATAAGAAATTAATATGAAAGTGCATTGCAGATATATACACATATCAACTTAATTTATTTGACTTTTTTTTTAAGCAATGCAAAATCAATGAGTGCATGAGATGAAAGATGAAATTGGAAGGCACTTTTAATGGAGAAACGAATGCCATGTGAAGAAATGGAAGGGCGGCACATCAACGAGCAAATGGACTTACCTTTGGAGGGCATTTTTATTATTTGGGAAGATCTGATTCACGAGGACGAGGTGATTTTTTCCGGTAATTTCAATAAAAGGATCTCATACAATTAAGCCCTTTCATATTAAGTGCGAAATTGGAATGAGCGGGAGGTTCCTGTATTAATTCCAAAAATCACCAACTTTTCAACTGCTTTAGCTCTTGCAAAGGGTTACGATGATTTTGTATCCGGGCAGTTTTCCGTTTTGTCATACTTAGTGACTTATACAACTACCAGTGTCTGGAAAATGATCGAATGTAGGGGTTGAACCATAAGCGTGAACTATGCGACATTCATCTGGCAACGAACACGGTGTTTCAATTACTTAAGCTACGATTACACGGCCATTTTTTTGAGTCATTTAAATGGTGCTGTGACGTCAGGAAAAAATGTCGCATTAGAGCGACATTTAAGCTACGATTTGTCATTGAATAAATGGCGATCACACGAAATGACTATCATCGTCTTTTGTGTCCCAAAATCAAATGACGGACACTGCGAGTCAAATAGAATTTTCCGTTTGTATGCGTCATTGAAGAGCGATCACACGGCCATTTTTTTCCGCCATTTAAATGGCACTTAATTCGTGTCATTTGGTGCGCCATTTTCCTAGTCATTTAAATGACGCTGCCAAAAATGGCGATCACACAGAGCGACATTTAAATGACCGCTTTGTGGCGGAATTTTTACGTCAGAGCGCCATTTAAATGACTCAAAAAAATGGCCGTGTAATCGTTGCTTTACTTATGGTGGCGCTAAAGTTCGGGGTGGACCTGGGCCTCAACCAACAAGCACGATCTTTGGCCGGCTGTCTCCAGTTTCGCATGCTAAGTTGGTTAAGTTCCCCTTCCACTTGCGTGCGCCACCTGAGTCGCGGTCTTTCTCTACTGCGCCGTCCCTCCGGTGTGGATTCGAAGATTTTTCGACCCGGAGCATTTGCGTCCATTCACTCTACATGACCCAGCCACCTCAGTCGTTGGACCTTCACTCTTCTGGCTAGGTCGATGTCGCTGTACAGCCCGTCTCACCGTCTATGCAGACGGGACTGAACATTTATCGAAGAATTTTCCTCTCAATTGTTCCAATTTTCGCAAGCAATTGAACAACACGGCGAATCCAGAACCGTAACCTTGGACTTAGCATTTGACCGAGTCTGGCATAGAGCCCTATTGGGCAAGTTAGCGTCTCATGGATTACCACAACAACTCTGCGGATGGATGCAAAATTTTCTTCTGGGAAGATCGATCAAAGTTGTTGTACATGGTGTATCGTCTAATTCGTTTGCTATAAATGCAAAAGTGCCTCAAGGATCTATTCTTTCTCCAACTATATTTCTTCTCCACATCAACGATTTGCTTGGATCGACAAATAATAATATCTACAGCTTTGCTGATGATAGCACTCTTATATCCTCCATCTCCAAGGACTCGATGCAGCTTCTAGGAGGAGTCACAGTCAATTCAGGAATCACATGGCAGGACCACATATCCTATATCGCAAGATCGGCGTCCGCTAAGTTGAGATACCTATTTATAGAGCAAAGAGGTACTTTAGCCCCAAGCAACTTCTCCTTCTCTACAAAGCACACGTGACGCCAGACCTGGAATATTGTTCCCTATATCGAGCTCGGCCCCAAGATATTCACTTAACCTACTTGACAGCATACAAAGACGAGCAGTTCGACTTATTGGCGACGCTACACTCACATCGAATCTACAACCGTTGGTGCACAGAAGACAAGTCGCTGACCTATTCTTGTTCCATAGGTACTTCCATGGTAGATGTTCCGAGGAACTCAAAGACATTATCCCTCAAGACAGGCAGATAATGCTCATGATAATACAGAACACTTGACAACCGCGAGGACATCCATTTTCCAACACTCCTTCTGTTACAGGACAAGCAAACTTTGGAACTCGCTTCCTGGGGATTTATTTCCAGAACACTACAATTTGCAGCAATTTAAGTGCAGAACTAACATACATCTGCAAGCATCTGGGGACGCTGTTGAAGCATTATAGGTTCGCCTTTCCCGGGAGAAGTATTTAAAAAAAATGTTTCTCCATAAACCAGCTAATGGTGGTTTAAGTTGCACCTTCAGACTCAGCTTTGAGAATTTGGAAGGCCCACTTCAAGCTATATAGTAAACGACGATGACGACCAAGATTCCGATGGTTTGGCAGTATTATAAATAAGAATCGCGTCAACTTGACTGATGTAAGGAGAGGTAGCCATACCTAGATTTAAATCAAACAGAGCTGCGAAAGTTGACAGCGTTTCGCTGTTGTACATCTGCAAAATATGCTCTGCCCTAATGAATGGAAATGGAAATCTTAGCAACGTTTGCTCGGAGAAAGAAAATTATTTGGAGAAAGAAGCTGAACTCATAGTTTGAACACCTGCAAACTCTGAACGATTGCCCACTTTCCTACATCCACCGCCTCATATACTCGTATACATCTAATAATAAATGCATTCAATTCACTGGCCAATCCAACCTGACATACGACTAACTTCCTTACATTATCTGTACATCCAAACGCCAGGCATCCTGTTGCTGTCCAGAAGCAATTCTTCACGAATTCAAACCATCCAAACAGTCCTTTCAGTTCAGTACATCAGCCACACACCATGTGTGCAGTGCATCCTTTATTCGTTTTGCATATACACAAACACACCCACCCACACAACTTCCACCCAAGTGAATGCAGTCAAATTGAAAAATCCATTTACGGATTGTTCCATCAATATTATTCCTTCGCATCCTTTGACAAAGAAGTGGCAATCAAAATTGCCATCGCACACAACTTGCCAGCAGACTTGCCACCAATTCAGTCTCTCCTGCTTTTGTTATATATATAGAGAGACTCTTCTGGGCCAACAATGATGCAAGGAGAACAATTTTTCTATTCACTCTAGGGAATCAATCGCTGCTGCCATTTCACGGAAAATCGCATCAAATGTGCACGAATAGACCCGCACCCACTATATTGAGAAAAGAATTGACATACAGAGCCTTCGGTCGATGGTACTTGCTACTTGCTACTTGCTATACTCGCCTCCATCCATTCTACTGGGAATACAATAAATGTAATGAGACCCAACGATAGAAAGCTGACTTAGCCGCCTTCTCTGACTTCCCCATCAGTTGGCCGTTCTATCTGCTATCGGTTTGATTGATTCGCTACATTTATTCGGTCTCTCTCCAGACGATGATGACGATCACTGGGAGATGAGGACCTTTTCTCATTCTGCCTTCTCAAGGAGAAAGTCGGTCAGCCTCCTCTAAAGCGGACAAGTTAGTGCTTTGCCAAGTAGAGTGTGTTTTTCCGGAATTGTCGTCTTTGGCTCTTTACTTTTTTGCTGTCCCCCGTTTCGCCTGGCTTATTTTATGTGCAGTGATCATCTTATTTTTCCCACAGGACATAATGGAAAAGAATGTGATTTAAAAAAAAAGAAAAGAAAAGAGAACCTAGCAATAGGGGCTGGGAATTACCATTGATTGATTGAGTCTGAGTGTTCGTCTTCTTTAAAAAATATTTTTTAACATTTCAGAGCGCAGCTATACTTTTGAAGTTCGAGTCGAGGGAGTGGCGGATGGTAAAGGATAAAAAGGACATCACCCGAAGTGAATTGAAGAATAAATAATAAATGCGAAACTGAATAGATGGTTATAAGTTTCATTGAGTTATATGTCTTCTTTGCTGTCCACTTGGTCATGAGCGTAGATACGAGGTACAGCGAGATGGGTTGGTATACTATAGATACTCAAGAACACTCAAGAGCAATGTAAATATTTGGATTATTGAGTGGTTGGATTTGTACAGGTGATTTCGTGACAAAGATTGGAAAACCTATACATTGACCATATAATTCCATTTGAGAAATATTTCGATTATCAGAATTGGTTTTAAAAGAATGGATGGAATTGAAAATGACAACCATAACTCCTTTGGTTACAGGACGAGGAAACTATCTGGTACTCTTTGGATACACATCTACATCCAGAAGGCTATTCAACTTTTTTTATCGCAAAGAAAAATCCATCAAAGTAAGGTCAGTGAACTCATCAGTTGACTGGTAACTACGTCAGTTAATTTCACTTTCACACGTCGAGCTCCAGACTCCGTCAGAGGGGATAAGCGGGGAGTTACACTGTTTCGGTCACCATTCGTCTTTCTCTCCTGTCACAGTCAAAACAGCAAAGTAGATTGATCCAAAAACTCTTGATCTGTACCAGCCACCCTTCTTACGGCGGAGGTTTAGACTATTTCGGTCACCTCTCGCCTTTTCACCGAAGACAAATCGCGACCTCTGTTGTCGTTACCAAGCAATAGGACAGAGTGCTTCAATCAAGCTTTTCTGCACAGCACCCACCAGTCATTGTTTTATGGACTGATTGTCAAAAGGAAATAAACGGGAGGCAGACTGCTATACGGTAACCCCCAACCATTTTTAACAGACAATCCATTCACCGACTATTGGTCAAGCAGCAAAGCGGACTTGTTCAATCACCCCCGTCTGTCACGCACCAGTCCCCCTCCTTGGTGACGGTCCGTCAGAGGCAATATGCAGAGGGCAGGCTGTTACGGTCACCCTCCACTCTGTCCGCAACCAGGCGGTGCAAACTTATACATACGATTTAACCGTCACCATCAAAACCTCTTAACGAGGTAAGACATCCAAATTAGCAAGTAGCAATTGAGTTCCCACTGTAATGCCCGGCACATAGATCTTTTCTGCCACCTGATACGAGCAAAGGCAGGACAATAACGAAGGAAATGATCCGAAGTATCGTCGTCCTCTCCACGAGCATCGCAGACAGTCGTAAAAGCGAAGTGTCCCGCCAATAAAGCGGCCCATAGACATTACACTTATGTCTGCACCGGTGTTTTGACATCGGTGTGGCATTTCGCCATACACATCACACGATCGAGACACCGACACCAAAAATCAAAAACTTTTGATTTTACTCGCTCCGTGTCTGACACAAAAATCGGTGTGCGCACCAGCCCACACACAGCACACATTTCCGTACACCGACACCGGTGCAGACACAAGTGTAGTGTCTATGGGCCGCTTTAGTTGCCAACAGTCTGCTAAGAGACAGAAGGAATGCCGCACAATACCAATGTCTTATCTACCCCGTGTTGTCTGGCAAAGTTACACATGCAGTCCAAAGTCGCATTTTTGAAAGCGCCCTCTATGTCGATGAAAACCCCCATTGCGTATCCTTTTCTATCGAGCGCGCATTCAATTCTAGCAAATGGACTTTGAAACGCAGTCTCACAGGATTTTCCACGCTGATATGCACGTTGCATCTCAGATAGGGGGTGCATCCTCGCGCATCTCGACCAGTATTTCTAAGCCTTCCAGCAATGAAGGAAGACAGACTTATAAGTCTGAAACTCTTAGCAAGGAAGTGGTCATCTTTTCCAATTTTTGGTATAAAAACCACTTGAACCGTACGTTAAGGTATAGGAATATATGCCAGATACCCAATGAAGATATACTTTCTTCAGAGTTGGCAGCAACTGGTTTATACGCTGTTGGAGCAGAGCTGGGTACACTCCATCAGTATTAGGCGACTTGAAGCCATTAAAAGATGCTACTGCATATCCAATAGCCTCATCTGTTGCCACGGCCGATTCAGTATACCAGCTATGCCGAGTTTTGTGGCTTAGATCATGCTCAACGTGCACAAGCGGGCTTAGCTGTGACCCAATCGTTATTTCGTTACCCTGGAAATGAGTTTCCAGCAGAAGAATAAAAGTATCCGCTCTTCTCTCAGAGTAGGTACCGTCAGATTTTCCAAGTGCCTCCGGTTTGATTGGTTTGCCCATTTTGAGAACTTTAACCAACCTACTGGTCTTACCTAGAGTCTCGATCTTTTCTTATATTCTTTTTGATTGGATCGGAAAAAAGGGTTCCAGTCTAAATCCAAATTTGTCTTGAGTGACCGATTTAGAAGTTTTCTAGCTTCCTTCCTAAGTCTCTGCAGTTCTGGGTTCCACCAGGGAAGTGGTGGTCTGCAGGGGGTTTTCATAACAGGATACGTCAGTTCAAAACATCTGGTAATGATTCTAGTTAAATTCTGAGCAGCATCCTTGATCTTCCGTCTGGAAGGGAGTTTTGAGACAGGCTTGTTTAGCTCGTCTCTAAACAATTTGATTTGAAAAGCGATGTGTCTATGATCCGACAGTGACACTTCCGGCAGAACTCACCAGTTTCTACTCGACTTGAAGTACCGATAAGATAACGTCAAGTCAATCACTTCCTGTCTACTTGGAGTACCAATAGGTTGGAGAACCAACATTGTTAATAACCATGTTGAATGCTAGTAAAACGTCTAGGAGCTGGTTTCCCCGTACATTGCATTTGCTGCTGCCCCAGACTGTGTTCTAAGCATTAGCATCCACACATATGAGTAATCCCATTTCCCGAGAATCACAATTACTCTATGAGTTCGACAACAGCCTTCGGAGCGGAGGCATTAGTGAATCATAGGGACAGTAAGCTGACGCGACGACGAAGGTTTTCCATTTTTCGTTCGTTTTGTCAGCAATCAAATTGTCTAATCTTAATCGCAGAGAGAAAGATTGGTACAATTAGACAGGCACTCGGAGCAATCTAAAAGCTCGTCAAAGAGTACCTCGGTATACCCTTAACGCCACATAATGTGGGGTATTCTTTTGCTGTGTAGACTCATCAATTTGTCAGACTAGTGTGTTGCGTGGTGCTCTTCATACGCCATACTTAACTTAGTCATCTGAATCGTAGTATTTTAAGCTCTAGACTTTTTGACGTCGCTATTTCGTATGTATCCCGGTGGCTTATTCCCAAATGCGCGACTGATCGCTTTTCATGGCGGATTGGTATTTTTGTATTTCCAAAAGCGATTCGATCCATTCAAAAGCGATAGATATTCTTGTGGCGGATTTATTGCGGATAAAAAATCAACTAAATTCTTGTGATGTGACGGGGAAAAAGCTGTCAAATGGAAAATTGAAGTCTAATTGGAAAAAACTGGAAAGCACAGTTCGCATTTGAGAATAGCAAAAGCGAAGGCGGTCGAAATCGAAGTATCGCTTTCAATACGATCCGCCGCGCATTTGGGAATAGCCGCCCCGTAGATGGCCTCTTCTCCTTTACATTCCATCGATATAAACTTTTTCTAAAAACGTCCAAATACAGCAGAAACGAGATGGTAAGGATCTTTTACAATATCTCCTTAATTCTGTGAGAGATGGGTTCATTTCTTAGGACTAGCTGCCTTTTTAGGCCGACTTTTCGCTCCAGTCTTAGGCCTGCCAGACGTCCCGATTTTGGCGGGACAGTCTCGACATTTGACCATGTCCCGCATGTATACAATCCCGATTTGTCACGACTGTCGGATCCTAGTGTCCCGATTTGAATAAAATTTGAGGAGGAAGCCCTATCTAGTCGTCGATGTTGGCATATAAAGGGTAGACCATTAAAATAGCAATCGCCTCTCAGCGAACGTAATTCTCTGGAAATTCTTATTCTTTAAGTATTGCGTTAATCAAATCTTTTCTTCGACTTGAAGACACTAATATGGTTCTTGAAAAGTCTGTTTCTGTTTCTGGGTCAAACTGAACGGTCTTCGTTTCTCAATTCGCACTTAATTTATGAACATCGCTGAACCTGACACGGATTCTAAATGACATACACGGACGCGGAATGGGAAACCATAGGTTATGTATAACATTCCGCGCAAAAATGTACCGCCATGTTTTTGTTGCCTCCATTCATCAATTCAAATGTCATTTCTTGATTGTGATCATTGTCAGGAATATCAATAGTTTAATGAAAAATTTTGAGCTTAATGCATGCCCGGCCCGTGTCTTCTTTTGTTTGTCCCAAGTTGCTCGTAAACATCATCCATTAACTGAATGAATTTTTTAAATTGCCTTCGCTCAGGAAAAACAAATTGTATACATCCCGCTGATAGCCGATGGTTAACAGCACATATTGCCGATTATTCGAGTGTTTAAACCACCAGAAACGACTTTTTAACGAGATTCGTCCTGGCACTATGAAAGTTAATTAAAAATTCGTATTTGGCTTTTTTTTTTATTAATTTTAACCAACTGGTACGTTGTTTTATGCCACATTTGCTCCACTGATATGGCATATGACACGACCTCACAATACCGACGTAAACATGCGTGAATTCCATTCAGATATTTCCTACTGGGACGTCATTGAATTAAAATTAAAATTTATCGGCTGGAAGTTTAAAAATCGGGGGTTTTGAATTTTTAAAGTTCGACCAGAGGGTAAATAAATCAAGTTTCCTTTGTGCTAGTGTCGACAGGAGCGATTGCCAGCGATAAGGTCAAAAATATGGGAATAATATAATTCTTTGTTCATTAAATACATTATTAAGTTTTATTGTTACGGATATGTAAGGAATTATTGATACGAGAGTTACCCCCACAATTAATATGAAAGAATAAGTCAAAGGCAGCACTTTGATTAATGTCCTGTGGGGATATTGAAAGTGGTTTAATCAGTATTTTCAGAGAATCTCCAGGCTTTGTCAGCCTTTTTTGCTATATATAGGAGAGCACCTGCAGTTTTATTGAACAGCCTTTAAGGTCATAACACAACTAAAATCATTTGCACCTTTGAACAAATAAAAATAAAAATTTAAATTAAAAAATGTTTGCAAAGTAATCCGAAAATTGTTTTGACAGTTTGACGCGGTTTTTGGGCTGGAGCCTGGAGGAGTCATTGGGCCTTATTTTATTGGAAAATTATGCTGGTAGGTCCGTTTAAGTGAATTAATAAATCTGCTGAAACAATGACTCCATTTCTTGGAAGTATGATTTCTAGAAATAAAGACTGAAGCGAACATTTGACAGATATTAAATTACTAACCTCAAAGTTTTTACTTTAGAATAAAATTAAAATATGACCACTTTTCATAAAAAATTGTGCATTTGTCTATTAATTTAAAATGAAACCCTGTGCATAGTACCAGAAATTCCATAAAACTCCATTTAGACGATCATTTCAGTTTCAGTTTTAGTTGAGCTATCAGTTAAGTTAAGCTTTTAAGTTAAACTGATGTCTAAATGCAAAAATTGAAGCGTCTAACTGAAACTGAGACTGAAACTGATGGAATTCCCATAAATTTTCAGTTCTTCTTATAACCTTCGGCTAATCATGAGTAAATTTAAAGCTCAACTGAATACTAGACTGATGTTTAAATGCACTGTAGAAAATCAGTTTAACTGAAAGCTTAACTGAGAGCTCAACTGAAACTGAAATGACCGTCTAAATGGGGCTTAAAAACTAAAAATGGAACACCCTATCGTGGAATCCATGGGAATTAAGATGGACCAACCTGGCTAGTCTTCGGTCAATTAGTTTGCTCCCGAATGTTAGCAAGGTATTCGAGAAGGTCGTAAATAGAGCTCTTTTGAAGTGGGCTGAAAAAAATATGATTATTCCGGAAAATCAGTTTGGCTTTAGAGAGAGGTATGAAACGATTTATGCCGCGTCGAAATTGGTGTCCAACATTAAGTGGCACAAATGCAAGAACCAATTCACGGGTACCTGCCTGGGTCGTCTTTGAGAAGGCCTTCGACACAGTCTGGTTGCAGCGGCTCTTGTATAAGCTGACTATGTTGGGTATGCAAAAACCATTGCTATATATGATTCATGACATGCTTATGGGGAAGAAGTTTATTGACAAAGCTGGCAACGTCACTTTCGAGCAAAGTCTTTGAAATTAAAAACGGCTAACAACCAGGGAGCGGTGAATTCTCCGATCCTGTTTAATATTTACACGAGTGATCTGGTGGGTTCCCACAGACATTCTATAGCGTACGCAGACGATTTAGTGGCGTACAGATCAGGTCCAAGAGTCGAGGTCATCAGCGTGACTTCAGTTTCCAAAAATCGGAAACAATCCTGTTCAGAAGTCCATTGGCTAGGGCCTCTAGGGATACCCGAAAAAAACTGGTTATTGAACAAAATGGACAACAATTGGCGGTGCGAAGCGTGGTCTGATATCTTGGAATCTGGCTCGATAAGTATCTATATTTTGACAAACATATATAGATGCTTGCCTTGCTGGGGCCAAGAGGGCTTATGCTCTGACAAGGAGACTGTTTCGCAGCAGTCAATTTGTTTCCAGAGTAAAGGCCATTATGCTACGTGGCCCTTCTTATAAGGCCGATCATCGCTTATGGATGTCCCATTTGGTTCAATATGGCGCTTTCCTATATGGAAAAGATTCGGGTGTTTGAACACCCCAAATCTGACAGTAAACCCAAGTAGGGGGGGTTGCAGGGGGGGGGGGGGCAGCATGGCCCCCCCATACATATTAAACTGGAAATTCTTTTTGGCCTTTATTTCCATTTTGTTGTTTGGTTTTGGGCGTAATGCATTTTTTGGGTGTTAGCAAAAATATTGACATAAATTTTACAACACATTGCCTAGCAATATTTTGGGCGTTATGACATTTTTCAATTTGGGCGTTATAGTTTTAGGCGATAAGACCTAATGCCGTTTGAGAGACAGTGTCTCAGGACCTGCCTAGGTTTTTTTAGAACTCCCGAGTCTAAGTACATAAAATATTATTCCAACAAGGCCCTATACGATGGGTCTCGATTGAATAGGGCTTACAATTTCCTAATTAAGGTGATTCGAAGAAACGTTGCAGAGGCGATGGCCAACGCTAATAATAATCTGATCTCGGGTTGTTATTACCCGAATTTAATGTACCACGAAACTACGCTCCGGTCGGGCTTTGTCCCGCCTGAGGCATTTCATTTCCATCATGCAGACATGAAAGGGTTAATCCAAGATAAAGATGGTGTGCCGGTATTTTACACAGCTCATCCACGACGGGTACGCCGCCAATGCTCAGGAGCATCCTCCTTAGTTTTAAGCTAGTTAGTTTTAAGTTAGTAAGGCGTATTTTGGGGGTCTTTGGGAGAGGCCGGGCTCGTCAACACAAATGAGTGCTACCGAGACTTGACCGACGCTTATGACCTCGCTCGAGTCCCGGCGGCGCGTGTGCACCGTGTTGACGACTGCCAGGCGCCCATATCGACGCAATCTGGATGGTTACCAATCGACCAATTGTCAATTGCTCATCACCCTGATTATAGGTAATTTATGTTAAGTAGATTAGGTAGTTTTAAGTTGTTTTAGGTAGTTTTAAGAAAAACCAATAATAAAGAGTCCAAGTTTTTTGTTCCCAGGGAAGAATACGAGACAGGTTAAGAGGGGCAATTTCATGGAACTTCCGGATAAAATGTTCTATTTTTTTTTGATTTTAATAAAGTTCAATATTGCACAGATTTATTACAAATTTTCGGCCTAATATTTTGATTCGATTTGAACGTTTTCAACGATACAGTGGAACTCATTCACATTACCCACACGGGGAACTTTTTACTTTGCGGATTTGACGATACCGAAATATTTTTTTCCCGGGAATAATTCCCCCCGAAGCGAAGCACGGATTCCACGATAGTGGTGATTGTCAGTTCATCAAAAATACTTCTCCATTCCATTTGACGCAACAACGATGCACTTTAATTATTCAAGTGAATAACATTTTGACAACTTTCTCTGTCACCTATACAAGAGAGTCTGTCACGAGAGTGTACAAGTATGAGCTGTGCGGACAAATCTCCTCCCTTTTCGTTCTCAATGCGCGAGGTTCCCCATATACTCATTTTCTGATGGGCTTAGTGATCAAGCAAACTGTCATCAGTCTAAAATGTTGTCCTAAATTGTCTACCCATACACACATTCACAGTCAGTAGTGCAGGAAATTCTTATTTGCCTTCGTCTTCTCCGCCCCTCTGGAACCGCAAGCAAAGAGTTATGCAATCTCTCTGAACTATTGCATTCCAAAGACCGCATATTCACTCTTTCGCATTCGCACCCGGGCGAAAATACACAAATCAAGAGATACATCCGTGCTGAAGTTGAAACTGAATCCGATTCAAACGCGAAAGCCCCCGTGAGTTATTTACGTTCACGCTACGCGTTGTTCTAGTTCCGAAAATATTTCTATGCCACAACCGCATTCGTACAGGATATACGCACACAATCGCATCGCCCAGCTTTTAATAGGAGGGGGAAGGGGGGTAAATACAATAAAATTTGTAACTGAAGCTAGAAATCAACCCATGAGCCACGAGTCAACCCTGTGGTGACACAGCCGGCGAAAAAAAGAAATATACAAAAACACACCATCATGCCGACAAGCCGGCGAAGGGATGTGCAGTGTATCCTGTGCCGGATTCTAGCTGTTTACTGTATAGAATGCGGATCCCCGAAAAATTCCCATGCGAAGAGCTGCTGACATTATTTTATGCATTTTATTTAAATTACAGAAAAGAATAAAACTGTCAAACAGAAGAGCGAGACAGAGCGGGCAGAGGGAGACAGACGTACGAAATGGCAGTTTGCCGCCCTGTGCCATGCCGCACCATGCCACAGACACGTAATTTAAATTCCCATCAATCTTAAAGCTTCACCAAAGTTATTGGGCGTTAAATTGAAAAATTCCGGGAACGGTTTTTTTTTTTTCGTTTTGTTCTTCCTTCATCCGCCGCTTCTTTTCGACTGTATGTGTTGGTGTGGCGGTTTGGATGTTGTTCTTCTATCCCATGTCAACGGAAGGATGTGTTTTTTTTTTCTGCCGCTATCCTTATTCCTGTCCGTACTATAGCCTCTGCTGGAGAATGAAGAGTTTGTGTTCTTTTTGACATGCTTTGGGGTTTAGTGTCGTTGAGTCCTTGACTTTACTTCTTAAGCTGGGATGCAGGGATGATGACATGCGTTCTGTCAATAATGTGCATTGTCTGTGCATATGGTTGACTGCGTTTAGTCTGACAGACGAGTTGGAATTAAAGCAGTCTAAGTGCCTTGGCGTTACAAGATTGTGCAGTCGTTAATAAATCAACTGGAGGGCCGTGCAAATATGAAAAGGATTTAATCCTTGTTAAATGGATTAAAATGACTGAAGGGTGGCTCGATATAATCCCCATATTTGTTTGAGATTATAAGCTTCAATGGGTTAGGGGCGGAAATATGATCCGCAAAAAACCTGTTTCATTTAAAAATGAATGGGAAAAACATTCGTTGAAATAGTAGACGGCAGGTATTTATGTTATTGACTAAAATGAAATGAATGTTCTTTAAGTATGTTAAATATTGCAATTACTTGTCATTACTGTTTGTATCCAACATTCCAATCACCAGCATCATTACTGCTGATGAGATTACTTATACATGAAATTATTAATTCGCACAGTTTCATAGCAAATTTTTAATAATTTTACGTTTGCAAAAAAGTACCCGAACGAACCTAATATTGTCACTAATATCAAAAACCAACTGATTTTGCAGCGAAAACGGCTGATTTTGACACTTTTCACAAGTCATCTTTAGCTCCACCATTGAGAAATGGAGGGTGTACCCAAGCGGTGATAGTTTGAACCCTTCTAGATACACAAATTTGACAGATCGAGATCAGCGAAAAACTATAAGGAAAAGAAGAAAAAATATTTAAATATTCTGAAAAAAAAAAAAAATACATTTGTTAAGTAAAAATATAAAAATAAATTCCTAACTAGTTTACAAAAATGGAAAATAAAGAAGTCTGACAGTGTTGTACTGTTTAACGAAAGCTTTTCCAACTTTGCCCGACTTTTGTGTGACCTTTGTACAGCTTATTGGTTGGAGACAAGCTGTCCTGTGGAATAGAGACACGTTTTTACTGTAGAATTCAATAATTGTAGAGTTAATAACGTGTTTTCGTCAAAAAAGTTTAGAAAACTCGTGGATTCATTCACACCGAACTCCAACCAGTGATCCCAGACTTTGGAAGCAGGTTATCCCACAGTTATGCAAAAAAAAATCCCTTTTATCCCTCGTCAACATTTAAAAAATCCCACATTTATCCCATGAAGTAATAGACAAAAAAAAACATGTATTTTATGAAATTCAGTCTTTTTTACTATGAACAAATACAAGTTACATTAACATTAACTATGTAAGTTAACAAAAATAAGCATATTAAGATAGGTACGTTTGTATATAATACAAAAATAGAAATGTGGGTACATCTTACACATTGTTAAAACGTTAAAAATGGAACATAAAACTGCATTCGGCATTAAAATGAAAATAATATTCAACATATGGTAGGCTAGGAACCATTTCAACGATGGCAGTCTTATAAAAACTGAGACAGTTTTTCTAAACCTCCAATTTAGATACCATCAGCATCTAACTCTGTCAAGGAGTCTTGACATTCTTGACCCAAAAATAGACTATCTAAATTATTCATAAAATGTGTGTTGGAATCTCTAAAAATTTTAAGTTTGGCATCCCATGGAAGTTCAAAAAAGTCTGCTTGAACAAACAACCGACACATTTTCAAAACCAATATCTTGCTCTCCCGCACAATGCAGTGAAGTAAAACCTTTCTGTTTTGAAAAAGTGAGTTGAACTAATTAAATAAAGCAAGTACATGTTTTAAGAAATAGAAATAAGTTCTATAATTTTATTGTTCTTAATAAAACTAGCAAATTAAGACCAAAAATTGACCAAAGAGTAAAATCCCTTTTTTTTGTTACTATGAGGTGAAAAATCCCTTTGACCCTTTTAGCTTATTTTAAGTGAGAAAATCCCTCAAAAAGGGATACATCCCCCGATCTGGTATCACTGACTCCAACTTGTTTTCGTTTGACGTTTCAATTAGCTGTGAAACTAGCTATGAAATGTTTGTGGCGACTAGACTTTTATTTTAGTTACTAAACTTCGCTCGTATTGACATAATATAAAAACAAAATTATTTAAGCTACTTGATAATCGTTAACTTATGGTTAAATGCATAAAATAATTAGCATAGGCAACATTCAAAATCAAAACATCTGAAAATACCATTTAGTTGTGGCAGGTAGTTTGCTCTTGGACCAGCAAGCAAAGATAACAAAAAAACTCTCACTCAGTCTCTCACATCCTGTCAGCAGTTTTGCTGAGCTCGCTGAATCTTGCAAAAGGTGTGTCTGCTTCAACAACCCAACGATTGTACTTGTTTTCGTGGCGTTTTCATGGAAAACGACCTCAAACATACTCGTTTTGAAAACTGCAATATGTATGGGAAAACTTCTGTTTTCGAGGAAGTTTTCGACTGTTTTCGCGAAAACCCAGTTTTCGGCTTGGTGTGAATAGGGTATTAGTTTGATTTCGTGGGGTTTTGAAGTCATCGAGGATGCATTTATGACCTTCCTTGATGAGCTCTTCCCCTTCGCGAATGGATTGTTTTATGCCGCTAAAATAGTCTGCAATATCACAGATGATTATCGACAAAGTCTGAGATAAATCTCGGTTAGTTGGGTCCGTCATTGGTAGCTATTAGGGATAACGATGCACAATAAATGGAATATTAACAATAATTTAAGAAAACTTTAAACAGAAACAAAAATTGAAACAAAAAAAATAAAATTGTTTCAACAAAACCAACACAAGTTTTTCATTCCACTTTTAAACAATTTAAACATATTTTATGCACCCGGGGTTATTTTATTTTTCATATAAGCAATACCTGAATTTTTGACCCGCAATGCGTTTACATCAATTAAAAGTACATTCGTCAATATAGTACGTGGAAAAAATCATAGGCAGTTCAAAACAGCCTGTATAATTTATTTGGTTTACATAATTGTGATACTCATCATCCCAGTTCCCAGTTATTTTCTTGGTTGTTTCGAACTTAAAATTATTCGAGTGATTTTCGGTCCCGAATCGACATCAACATCAACACTCCAGCCAACACTCATTTCAAAGCACTCTTCTCAAAGCAGTAAGAAGAAGGGCATTTAGCATACCACAACCCTATCTTAGAAAAAAATTATTATTTAGATTTACTAACACTTCTCTAGAGTGCGAACATAGTTCTTAATAATTAAGAAGTCACATTTCTACATTTCTTAAAGTCAGTGCACGCAAGGCTACAAGATTTTCTAAAAATTTCCATTTACATAGATAGTTTGTGTAGGTACCAGATGAACTTTTGAAATTCGCAATTCTATAATTCATTTTCGGTTTAAAACAAGTCGCCAACTCTTACCTATGGTCATGGAGGTTTGGGTAATGATCGAAAGAATAAGATCGCGGATACAAGCTGCCGAAATGAGATTTCTCCCTTGTATTGCTAGTGTGACCCGTAGAGATCGCATCAGAAATACCAGCAGCGCCGGATTTAAATTTTTTGGGCCCTACACCTTTACAACAAAATGGTGCCCTATCTAATAGTTCATTTTATGTTATCTGGTAATATGGTCTACTTTAGCCCGCGGCTTCGCTCGCGTAGTCCTCAGGATTTGACACACAGAAATTCCTTCACAGTCATTTTTATAAATATAACGCGCAGGAAACCTACCTAAGAAAATACATAAGGAGCAGTTAGTATCTCTTAAAATTATGTCTAGCGCCCTATCTCTGGAACACAACGTATTTATCTTCCTACACTGTGCAACACATGCAACCGGAAATATCGTGAGGATGTGTAGCACTCTATATCAGTAGAACCCCATTCTTACAGAATTCCGGTTGAATATCTTTTGAGTACGTACGATGGAGTTAGATGAAGCGATCAGCATATTCAACAGCTTTGAAGTTTGGACGCATTACAATGTTTCAAGTCGATACGACGAACGGTTTGCGGATTAAGGAAAGGCCCCCCTTAAAAGGGGTCATCGCCAATAACTCGGACCTCAAGAAAAATTTCCAAAATCGACAAATTAATTATCTTTATTTCTCATAGAGTATACATAAACCGAGTTTGATATGGTCTATTGACAATTGACCTTACCAATAATCATTTTTAGTCTTCAACTTAAATATTTTGACGGTCACAACAGATAATTTGCTAAATTCGCTATTCTGATTTCATAAAAGTTTGCCTGTACACTAAAAATGATTTTATTAGTAGATGCCTACCGCGGAATGATATAAGCGCACGAAATTATGTCCTATCGAACAATTACTTTTCACATTTTGCAATAAATTGTATTATTCGTTTGCATTATGGTATCTAAGTCCAAAATACACTCCTTCTTCGCTCAAAGAGCGGCCACTAAATCTGTCCGTGCGTTGACTTTAAACCAAAAACCCGATGCTGGGATACGTCAAAACGTATCTCGTTACGAGTTTGTTGTTTGTTTGTTGTGCAAGTACCTTGGCCCAATTCAATACAAATATTTCTACTAATACTGACTACAGAAACCTTGTTTAGGGGTTTAATTTTAGCAGAAATGATACTACTTTTAACTGCGTTTAAATAAAATCGATGAATTTTTTTACTTTCCAGATATTTATTTTATTTGTTTTGACTTTCTGATCGATTTTGCGATAAAAGCTAGTCCGTTGAAGTATATATTCAAAATTCTTTAAACTTATCTCTAAATTTTAAATGAGGCTTTATATAATTTACAAATTTCCGTTTGCCAAGCGAAGCGAACACAAATGCTCTTTTAAATCTTGAAAAAGTTATTAAAAACCAAACCACCAATATCTAAAAAGTTTGATAACGAAATAACAATAACAAAATGGACGTGGTACCGCCTATACAAAACAATCAAAATCTTATATTTCGAAAACCGCCGAATTGAGTTAAAATTTACATACAAATTTTAAGTATTGGCCAAGGAGTGCGTGAGTGTTTTTTGTAATGCTGTATTTAAGATTTAGGCAGAAAGAAAATTCCAAAAAATCGATTTATCGCATTTTTCATTTTTCGCATTTTACGAAAGAACTATCTTAATCTAAGCCATACATAAGCAATATAATTCCTATAAACGGGCAAAGCCGGGCGGGTACAGCTAGTACTTTCTAGATATAGAAAAAAGTTTCCAAACTCCAAAGCCAAATGAAAACATTATTGGTGTTTACTCACTTTTGACGCATACTTGGGACTCCCAAATTAAGTCTCCGGCGAACACAATCTTCTTCCGAAGAATTCAAAGCGAAAACGAAATAGGAACTGCCTGTTCTTCTGAGATGTGGAGCTAAGGAATGAAAATCTTAATGATGGCGAAAATAATAAAAGAAATCCATTGAAAGTCCGTCTCCCTTCAGTTTTTACATTGAAATGTGAAAGCAGAAAGGAAATTTGGTAAAGTATATGTTTAACAGTAGAATGTCCAAACGTGGAAGAATTTTTGGGTCAGTGGTAGATTTGAAAAAAAATATTCAGAAATTGCGGTAGAAGTCACAGCACATCATAGACGCTTATTCGCATTGTTTATATAGGAACCGCAGACTATAATATGTAACAATGTATATACCTTATTATATGAATGCTTATGGCATTTATCTGTAAATATTTAGTAGAATTTGGTGGAGTTTTGTTTTAAGTGATTAAGAATAGCGAAGAATTAGAAGGATCGTTATGTAAATTTATTTTCAATTGCTTCGTTTGTTTTGCGGTTTTTGTGGTGCCCCATCTGTCGTGATGCCCTAGGCCTGGGCCTAGTTGGCCTAAGGGTAAATCCAAGGCTGAATACCAGAATACGTGAGGAACTCAATGTCGAGCAGCTACTTCTCCGGACGGGGCCGTCTATGCTTCAGTGGTTTGGTCATGTTAAACGCATGTCCCCGAGCAGAATTCCAGGACGTGCTATGGAATCCGTATCTTCGGGCAGGCGTCCTCTATGTATACCTAGGATGAGATGGTTAGATCAAGTCCATAGTCTCTCGTCTACCAGTATGGGGATTGCCCTTGATGATTTGGAGGCGATGGCGGAGGGTCGATAGCTATGGAGGGTCCACTTGAGCAACCTACACCCGCGACCCACTTAATGGACAAGCGGACCATTTGAAAATAAATGAATGAAAAGAAGTTGCCATTCGATTTGCCGGACTATATTCAGAATGATATAAAAGTGTCCTTCCATTTGTAAAACGTTTTAAAACAAACCCTTAATTTCCCCAACAATTTAGGTAAGTAATACTTAATCAGCACTATCGAATGCAAATATGTACGTTGATAATTTCATCAGATCACCAAACAAATTCTCTTTGGTTAGTCTGTAGGTACATAATTTATCCCGAAAAATTAAATTTTTCTTAAATATTTATCAAGGTGCGGGATGGCAAAACCAATCCAGCTGTGAAAATATATTGGCCGATTACCATATTCTAAATATTTTAATAAATTTGCTTTTAGGAGAGTTTAACTTTTATTTGCATCGGAAATTAGTTCACCGCAGGATGCTTTTAGTATCTACATATAATATGTACCTTAAAACGCAACCAAATTATAATCTATAATTCACACGAGTAGGTATACATAATTGCGTTAGTTACAAACGCGACTATTCTTGTTGCGAGTGTGCCACCGTTTCACCTTTCCTACCTAAAAATATTCATATTTGATTAAAATAAATATTGAATATGTAAAATCAATATGGCTATAGCTTTCGGCTGATGTGGAAAATGGGAACAAATCGAGTACGATTTCAGGAACAGTTTATTGC
The DNA here is from genome assembly GCA_949372485.1 of Cheilosia soror. Classification (NCBI taxonomy): domain Eukaryota; kingdom Metazoa; phylum Arthropoda; class Insecta; order Diptera; family Syrphidae; genus Cheilosia; species Cheilosia soror. The sequence goes on from OX443563.1 coordinate 93,188,472, forward strand.
GGCTTTCGATACTTTAACCGCAATCAATATGCACCAGATTTTTGGGAGGCCACCACAAATCCCACCACTCTAAGGGTAGTGAGTGTATAGTATATGCAAATCCTTTTCACAACCAGCACTACCAACAACGCAGCAATAGAACCGCTAACCAACTGCTGTCGAACATAACCTCAAAATTGACAGGTCGGATGAAGTTCCAGATAATGTCACCGACGAAATGTAACTGCCTACATAATAGTAACAGTATGAATGGAAAATGGTTAAACGTGTACGGTGCGTTTCAAAAATTTTATTATATTGTTAGTCTAAGCGAAATCAGAGAACACCAACCAACGTCATTTAGTCTCGAAAAGGGGTTTAGTTCGAATTCAGTCAGATCGAAGAAGACGAAGAGGCAGTCAAAAAAGCAAAGGAAAGGAAAGGCTGGGATTGCTTTTAAGGTGGCCAATACTACTCCCAGTGACGAAAATCCAATGTAGGTATATGTCAAGACTTCGGCAAAAGTAGTCTGCGACCAAAGAACTAGATACCCAGATAGGGTAACAATTTCGAGAGCTAAGATTAAAAGATTCCCTAAATAGACTCAAGTCGCTTCAAACGCAAAATTCTTCAATAGATTTTCGGTCCCGTTTGCATTGACGGGCTTTGGAGGAGGAGATTTAACAGCGAACTCTACCAGCTGTAGGTACAGCAACATCGACCTGGTCAGAAAAGCACGCATCAGTTGTCTAAAATGGCTGGGACATGTTGAGCGAATGGACACCAACGCTCCAGTCCGAAAAGTCTTCGATTTCAACCCAGAGGCACAAAGCAGTAGAGGAAGACGGAAGACCTCGCCTTAGGTGGCGCGCGCAAGTTGAAGGGGACCTCAACCAACTTGGAATGCACAACTGGAGGCAGTTAGCCCAAGATCGTGCTAACTGGAGATAAGTACTGGTTGAGGGCCAGGTCCACCCCGGACTGTAGCGCCACCTAAGTATGTAAGTAAATAGACTCAACCCTTTATGGACAATTATATACGACAACTTCTTCGCCATACTGTATCGATACTTGGATGTGCCCTTTTTGCAAATATTGGCATGATTATGTTAGCATATATCCTTGCTCCTATATTGACACAAGGCTTACAAAGAGAGAACGTTGAACAACAGAAAAATACCAGCTTTACAATCTAAACCAAATTCATTCGAAATCGTGTGTTAAATTTCATAAAACGCCATCGAATTAACCAAACTTACTTCCTAGTATACAGATGATGCCAGGAGTGCCTGAGGTTGACACAGGACATTAATGCATATAAGTGTATTTCCGATTGACGCTACATATGATGCTCATCAAGTTCAGTTAACTGTACTAATTAACATAAATGAAAAGCTTTTATCACAAAATTATATCAACAAATTGAAAAAGCCACACGGAAGCTGAGTGCTTTAATTTTATAACCTACCGCCCACAATGCCGCGCCCGCTCGACTTGACTGCGCGTCATTCAGTCAAACGTGTGGGATTTGTCCCTTATCCAGGATGTCATACGTGGTGGCAGGTATTTGTTGGTTCACTGTCGTGTCGCGCGCCACCACCAGCGGCAGTTGTGGCTCATAGTTATGTTGAGCTCGGTGTTTACATAATGACGAATAAATAAATCGGAAATGGTTTTTAATTACACTGACAGATATGTAGTGTAGGTATTCTCATGTGTCATGGCATGTAATTTTTAGAAGTTTGTATGAATTGTTGGTAGCAGGTGATAGATAAATAACACATGTCAACAGTGAACACACAAAATCAGAGACTATAGTATCGCACAACAGGTGACAGTTGTTGGGTGGCATTGCCAAAGGTGATTGAAAGGTCCACCATTGGTTATTGGTTATTGATTTTCAAAGTTTTTGTAAAGCAGCCTTAAGTTGGGAAGTTAGTTATGAAGCGTCAGAAGGAAATAGACTTCGTAATTGTAATTGTTCATTTGTTTCGAATATTGCGCAGAAATGTTTAAGAGATATGGGCCTTAAATTTTGGACCTCAAAAAATTTGTTTACGACAGTAATCGTTGGATTTGAACAGGTTGTGGTCTAAGTGACAATACAATAAGTACACATCCAGAGCAACAAAAAACTAGACAAATTATGTTGTTGCTACTGAAACTACATGACATGACATGACATTGATGTAGATACAAAAAAATGTGCACGACTGGGTCGCACGTAACTTTCTGGCTTATTGCGAATCTCGCAGAATCTCAGAGTAATTTCAGCAAATTTTACGTTTACAATTATTCCCACTCAGGATGAGCTCAAGCTAAAAACTGAGCAAATGGTATTACTATGGATTTAAGCATTACCTGACAGTAACATATTGATCATAATCGAAATTGGCGTTTTAGAGATATGAGCAGTTCTTTAAAGTACTAGTATTAGGGATTTGGGTGGATATCAAAGGACGCAGTCTTTTTAGAGAAAAACTGAGTTTACTATCAAGTTAAGAATAACAACAGTACCTACCTTAAAAATAAGTCTTCTTTAAAAATCTTTTTTACCGTTTTCGAGAAAAAGCCAATTTTCAAAACTGCCGTTGCTGGACTTTTTAGCGAAAAACTGGGTACGCAGTCATATTAAGCATGCCTTCATTAACTCAACGATCAATTTTGGTTCAAATCGTTAGAGCCGTTTTCAAAAAAAATCTTAATTGTTTAATTGTGTAAAATGTTTATAAACACTGTTTTGCAACTGTTTAGCTCAAAACCGAGCAAAAGGTATTACTATGGATTTAGGCATTACCGGCCAGTTACATTTTTAACATAATCGAAAATGGCGTTTTTGAGATTTGGGTGGATATTAAAGGATGCACTCTTTTTAGAGAAAAACTGAATTTTCCTTAAGTTAAGAATGACGATATATATCTTAAAAATAAGTTTTTGTTAAAATCATTTGTTCCGTTTTCGAAAAAAATGTCAAAAGTGCAGTTGCTGGACTTTTTATGGAAAAACTGGGTATGCAGGCATGTTAAGTATACCTTCATTAATGCAACTATCAATTTTGGTTCAAATCATTAGAGCCGTTTTCGAAAAAATCTAAATTGTGTAATATTTCGTAAGTACCGTTAGTAGCCGTATTTTATTATGCCCGTGATCTGAACCAGATCACAAATTAACACTAATTCGCAACAACAACACGTGATCCAACTTTCTATTTGGATCATTTTTCATGATCCAGGTATATAGTATGATAGTATACTTCTAGGCGAATAATTTTATTCGTGTGTGTTGGTAGTTCTATGAACAAAATACAAATAAAGTGGCTTACAAAATTTGGACAGCCCAATAACCAATCAAACCGCTCCATTTCTCGCATAAAATTTGTGTGAGCCACTGTCAAATGTCAAACAAATTGTAGAAGTAAACAAACCGAAGAGAACGCGCACTTGTGAAAGGGATAACTTCGTGAAATACGCCACAGAAAAAGGCAAATTTAATTTTCAAATAAAAATATATTTAAACAACAATTATTACAATTGCCAACCAAAGCATTTTTACTTTTCAGCTTGAGTTTTTTTTTAACACATTTCGGTTTTGTTTACATTAGAAACGTCAAATTTTGAAGGAATTAACGTCAAGTTCCTTCAGTAATGCCACACGTCAAGATAAAAATTACAATTGATCCTGGGGTGTTTTATTACGCTGATCTGAACTGGTTCAGATCACGGGCATAATAAAACACGGCTAGTATTAGGGCTAGCATATAAAAAAAAACGCCTCCTAGCGGGAAGCCCACAAATTCTAAATACGAAGTTTGAAACAAATCCGAATTCGAAGTTTTGTACTAAAACAATACGCCCAACTTCCATAACGCGAACTTCTTTAAATCAAATTTCTCTATTACTCGAAGCTTTATTAAGAACTCTACTTTTGGCCTCCATAACTCGAAGTTTCTATAATTCGAATTTATTTTCTTTCATTTTGAGAGTTTGACTTATGGAAGTTCCACTACATCTTTCTCTTACTACGTATAATACGAGAAAGTTAAACATTAAATAAGTGACCAATATTGCCAAGTGGACCGCGAAGTTTTGTAAGTAGGTTAGTAGTTGTTCTGTACTTAACGCTTATTTTGACAAACATTTATAATTTACCCTATTTCTATTTTTGTTACTCGAATTGATATTGTTTTATATTATTAGTCTTACGTATAAGAGTTTGTTAATTGCTGTTTAATTTGGTCGCATATCGACGAGCGCATAATAATATTCGTTTTCATTTATGTTAATTCTAATGTTTTTCTATTGTGTCGCTCTCTTAAAGTTGCTCTCAGAAATTCTCTAATATTGTTATATTTTCTTGTTTTACTTTGTGCTGTTATTCGTTGCCACTTGTGCTGAAATTTGTCATAAACTCTTCCTCTTTCGATTATCAACCAGCAAGCTGTAAGCATCATTGGTAATAAATTGTACATAATTAATCTGGAATTTGAACTATTTTTTCATCGTCGTACTGCAATTCATTTTCATTGCTTGTGAGCGATATCGTCGTCGATTAATTAACTCATCCGATCATTCCTCTCGTTATTACCTACCTACTACTACAAAACATTCTGGTCCTTCTGTAGCCGAATTAAATCGGAAAAATAGACAATTTTCGCGGTGATAGTGATAGAACAATTTGTTGCATACACGTGTTTGATGAATCAGTTGCCGAAATTAATTCCATCACGTGTTTTCTCTATCAGCAAATAGACGAATATCAAACTGATATCTCAAAAATAATTATTATTTTCTTTTATAATCATACGTGTCGTTCAAGATGAATTTCATCAAGGCAAAACGGGGTCGTGCAAAGGCGGCAATATCGCGCGCTGCAACCTTCGCGGAATCTGTCGATACAAATACCACACTGTCTATGTTAGAGATTAGGCTAGATAGTTTAAAGAAAACATGGTCTGAGTTTGTGGAATTGCAGAATGCCATGTACGAGTTTTTAGCAGATCCAAACTTCGTTGATCCTGAAGCGGAATTTGAAGAGTACGAAACGAAGTACTTTCTCGCGCATTCAGTTCTTACAAATTTCATTCAAGTAAAGAACTTGGCAAGTGCCTCAACTTCAAGTCAGCGAAACGAATCGGTCATTGATCAGTTGGCAAGTCAACAAGCGACGTTTTTGCAAAAATTAAACACCTCTAATGTTGCAACTTCCGTAAAATTGCCTCATCTATCAATACCTACGTTTTCAGGCGAATATAAAGATTGGCCTGCGTTTAGAGACTCATTTCAGGGTTCAATAGATTGCAATGCATCGCTAACTTCTACGCAAAAACTTCAATACTTAAAGTCATTTCTAAGTGGCGAAGCTAGCAATTTACTAAAGCACATAGCAAACTGTGACAACAACTATTTGGAAGCATGGGATCGATTAGAAACTCGATATGATAGAACTGCCGTTATAGTTCAATCATTTATACAATCTTTTCTGTCGTTGCCCTCTACAAATTCTTCAAATGTGGTCATGTTGCGAAAAATAACTGATGGTGCTGACGAGGTAATTCGCGGGTTAAACTCATTAGAATCAGACGAACGTGATCCGTGGTTAATATACATTCTTTTGCAAAAGCTTGACACGGAAACAAAACAAGCATGGGCTGAATTAATAGGATCAAGAGATGATGCATCGTTTAAAGAAATGCTAGACTTTTTGCAAAGCCGTTGTGTATGCTTGGAATCCTGTTATACCCCTTCGCGTTCTACGCAGTCTCGAAATAAGGTTCAAGGTGTCATTCGAACTCACTTGGTAGAATCCAATCGCAGCTGTCCCAAATGTAAATTAGATCACAGTCTTTTGCAATGCCAATATTTTCTCGCACTTTCAATTGATGCACGTCGAACTTTTGTTAAGGAACAGTCCTTATGCTTTAACTGCCTTCGCCAAGGACACTCTTCAAATAGATGTCGGTCTAACAATCGTTGCAAAACATGCCGGTCGCGTCATCATACACTCGTACACTCCTCAGCCCCGTCGCCAACTTCTACCTCAGCTGCTTCTTCCACGTCAACCTCTTCTTCGCCCAATTTCTCACCGCCAATATCGTCATCATCGACTGCTACAAATGCCTATGTCTCTTCGCCATATTCGGATCTCCCCTCATGTTCGAATTCACCACCAGCTACAAATTCATCAACCGTTCTTTGCTCACATGCAGTAGACCATTCGTTAAAACCCATTCGATCTACCCAAACTTTACTGCCTACTGCTATCGCTCGTACTAATGATAAGCAAGGAGATCTTCAGAACATTCGATTGCTATTAGATTCAGGGTCTCAAGTTTCGTTTGTTACGGAAAAAACAGTGCAACGCTTAGGTCTCACTAGGAAATCTGCTCGTATTCCTGTGCTTGGTGTTGGCTCAACGTCAGCAGGTGTAACAAATGGAGTTGTTACACTTCATCTATTTTCGTGCGTCAGCAAAAAATCTGTTGAGATTCAGTGCTATGTTATCTCAAAATTAACTTCGCTAGTTCCTGCAACTGTATCTACAATCGTTGATAATAACATGTTTTCGTCATATGTCCTAGCAGATCCTCAGTTCAATTTACCTGGTCACATTGATGTTCTTATCGGTGCTGATAAAGTGTTCAGTATTTTCAATGGATCAGCTGTTCGTGGTGAGCAAGGTCAGCCTGACCTAGTTCCAACTATTTTTGGTTGGGTGGTTTGTGGTAACATGACATCTCCCAATTCTCTACCAACTCAATGTATTGACTCATATTCCACTCAATTAGACACAACACATGAATTTGACCTTGAGCGCTTCTGGAGACTTGAAGAAGTGTCTCATGAAACTTCTCTTTCCATCGAAGACCAACGTGCTGAAGACATTTTCGCTGTATCTCATTGTAGATTACCTGACGGTCGGTACCTTGTGCAGCTACCCTTTAAGTCTGACACAGAAACTGATTTTGGGAATAGCATAGACGTTGCACTACATCGGCTTAAATACACTGAACGTAAAATCTCTTCCAATCAGTACTTAAAGGAAGAATATATACGGTTTATGCGTGAATACCTAAGTTTAGGGCACATGGAGGAGGTACCTTCCAATGAGATAAACATATCTTCATCAAAATGCTACTATTTGCCACATCATGCTGTGATTAAAGAAAACAGCAGTACTACAAAGGTACGAGTCGTTTTTGACGGTTCAGCTAAGTCTGGTCACCACAAGTCTCTTAACGAAACTTTGTTAATAGGACAGACATATCAGCGTGATCTCTTTTCCATCTGCATTCGCTTTCGTCGTCATCTCTTTACCCTATCAGGTGATATAGAGAAAATGTTTCGCCAGATACGCGTTACCAAGGATCACTCGGACTTCCAACGAATTCTATGGAGAGAGTCAAGTGATCAGCAATTGAAACATTATCGCCTTCCAACTGTCACCTATGGCACAGCGTGTGCACCATTCCTGGCAGTTCGTACACTTTACCAACTCGCAATTGACTCTATGGATACGTACCCACGCGCAGCAGCAGTATTGCTCAACGACTTTTACGTCGATGACGTAATGACCGGAGCGGATTCTATCGATGAAGCAATTTCTCTGCGTTTAGAACTTATTCAACTACTTGAATCTGGTGGATTTAATCTCCGCAAATGGACCACTAATTGTTGGCCGTTACTGGTTACCTTACCAGAAGATCAGCGGGAATTATCGCCAAAGGATTTTGAAGAGTATACCTCTGTCAAGTTGTTGGGTTTACAATGGGCACCTGCTCGTGATACATTTTCCTACAAGGTCAATATAACTGAAAGCTTATCGGTTACCAAGCGGAGCATTCTGTCTGAGTCTTCTAAGATATTCGACCCCATAGGATTTTTAGCACCAGTTATCATTTCCATAAAAATTCTCTTTCAGGAGCTCTGGCGAAAGAAATATGCATGGGACGAACCCATTTCGTTAGAACTCACGGGTAAATGGCGCTCAATTCGAGATCAGCTTCCTACGCTAGAGGCTCTAACTATTCCACGAATAATGTGTCCAACAAAGGAAAATGTTGAATTCCATGCGTTCTGCGATGCCTCGCTCGACGCTTACGCGGCAGTCGTATACTGCAGGAGTACGGACTCCTCGGGAAACACAACCTGTACAATCGTTGCTGCGAAGAGCAGAGTAGCACCTCTGAAAGTAGTTTCTCTTCCCCGTCTGGAACTCTGTGCAGCGGTTCTATTGGTGCGACTAGTTAAAAAACTTAAAACTTCTTTGCAATACAAAGAAATGAAAGTTTTTGCCTGGACTGACTCTGCAATAGTCCTTCATTGGCTCTCGTCGTTGCCCAAAAGGTGGTCAGTTTTTATAGCCAATCGCACATCGGAAATTCTATCTGTAATACCCAGAGAATCATGGTATCATGTGCGATCAGAACATAACCCGGCTGACTGCGCATCTCGTGGCATTCCACCTTCTCATTTAATATCAAATGAGTTGTGGTGGTTCGGACCATCGTGGATGAAGCACGAACGGGATCAATGGCCCAACATCGCGTTTTCCCACAAAGAAATTCCAATAGAACATCTCGAAGAGCGGAAAAATCGACCTGTGCAATTACTAGTGTCAAAAATCGAACCCTATCACATTTTCGAAACTCTGATAAACAATTCCTCGCGCTACCTCAAAACAATTCGTGTGCTCGCCTACATCCTTCGGTTTATTTCTAATTCGCGTGTGAACTTTGCTTCTAGAAAACTGCAATCGTTGTCATCGAGTGAACTCTCAACGGCAAAAACTCATCTCGTCAAGTTCCACCAATCATTGTGTTTCTCGTCCGAAATAAACATTATCGCGAAAGGTGACAATCTTAAAAGTGGAAACAAGTTGACATCTCTAACGCCTTTCTTAGATACTGACCGTGTCCTTCGCGTCGGTGGTCGGATTCAAGAATCAAATGCAACTTTTTCCACAAAACACCCAATAATTATAGACAAAAACACTCGGTTTGCAAGGCTCATTGTCGAAGACATCCACAGACGCTACCTACACGTTGGTGTTTCTCAAATGTTTGCTATTCTTCGCCAAGAATATTACATCGTCGGTTGTCGCAATCTCTTACGGAAGGTCGTTCATGAATGCGTTGTTTGTTTCCGTCAACGTAAAATAACATCAACTCAGCTTATGGGAAATTTACCTGCAGAGCGCGTTCGGTTTTCGCGTCCCTTTAATACGGTTGGAGTTGACTATGCGGGACCCATAACATTGCGTTTAGCTAGAGGACGCAATCCAAAATTTGTCAAAAGCTACATCGCTGTTTTTGTGTGCTTTACAACAAAGGCTCTACATTTGGAGTTAGTTGGCGATCTCTCTTCGTCCGCGTTTCTTGCCGCTCTCGATCGGTTCGTATCGCGTAGGGGAAAACCATCTGAGATATGGAGCGACAACGGTACGAACTTTCACGGTAGTAAACGACACTTAGATGAAATGTTCCAGCTACTCATGAACCAACAACACAACAACATCGTCGCAGACCACTTGTCCAAGGACAAAATTGAATGGAAGTTCATTCCGCCTTCTGCTCCTCACTTTGGAGGTTTGTGGGAGGCAGGAGTGAAGTCGGTGAAGTTTCACCTCAAGCGAGTAATCAGCGACCACAGGTTAACATATGAAGAGATGTACACCTTGTTAACTCAGGTAGAAGCATTGCTGAACTCTCGACCTATGTGGCCCACTTCTGACATGGATCCTGTTGCACTAAGTCCGGCTCACTTTCTGATTGGTGAACCTTTAATCTCTGTTCCTCGTCCCGATATGTGTTCTCTTAAAGTTTGCCCTTACACTAATTGGTCTTTATTACAGAATCTCAAACAAGGCTTTTGGAAGCGGTGGCATTCCGAATATTTAACCTCTCTACAACAGCGCCCAAAATGGCAAACAGTCAAAGCAGATCTTCATGTTGATGACGTTGTGATGCTGAAAGAACCAAATCTACCACCATCGAAATGGATTCTAGGGCGAGTAAAGAATGTACATGCTGGGAAAGATCAACGAAATCGTGTTGTAACAATTATAACACAATCTGGAGAATACGTCAGGCCCATAACCAAACTAGCCCCACTACCTTTTCTGAAGGAACAGGGTCCTTCAGGGGGGGCTGAATGTTCTGTACTTAACGCTTATTTTGACAAACATTTATAATTTACCCTATTTCTATTTTTGTTACTCGAATTGATATTGTTTTATATTATTAGTCTTACGTATAAGAGTTTGTTAATTGCTGTTTAATTTGGTCGCATATCGACGAGCGCATAATAATATTCGTTTTCATTTATGTTAATTCTAATGTTTTTCTATTGTGTCGCTCTCTTAAAGTTGCTCTCAGAAATTCTCTAATATTGTTATATTTTCTTGTTTTACTTTGTGCTGTTATTCGTTGCCACTTGTGCTGAAATTTGTCATAAACTCTTCCTCTTTCGATTATCAACCAGCAAGCTGTAAGCATCATTGGTAATAAATTGTACATAATTAATCTGGAATTTGAACTATTTTTTCATCGTCGTACTGCAATTCATTTTCATTGCTTGTGAGCGATATCGTCGTCGATTAATTAACTCATCCGATCATTCCTCTCGTTATTACCTACCTACTACTACAAAACAGTAGTAGTCCGTCGCGTCACCCGAAAAAGTTTGCTTAAACAGACCATTCACATGAGAGCGAACGAGCAAATTGGTTAAATGCGAACAAACCACTTTTTAAGCAATTATAAACAGAAAATTGCACATTTCCTTATTCCAAGAGTAGGATAATTAATTATCCCACTTTTCGAAGTTTATTCGCAATCCACAACATTAAACCGCGTTCCACAAATGGGAAATTGCTGGTAGAAACAGATGACTGAAATTCGCGAACTGCCGCCAAAAAAAGTGTTCATGTGAACGGACTGTCAAAACTTGCGAATATTCGTTCGTAGGTAGCTGGTCGCTCTCATGTAAAGTTAATAGTCCTTAAGTAATCCTCTATCGTTTCTTCTGACATTAGTCGCCTAGAAATCGTGTTTTGATGTTTCACATGTAAATTTCTCGATTTCTTTCTTTCTTTTTTTTAACCGTTGAAACTTTTTTACTTTTCTATTTTCAGACAATTGCTATATTGGTAAAGACTGTTTATAGCCAAGAAATCATATCTGGGTGTACTAATCAGGTTTCAAGAGTCTACGGAAGTTTCTACATTATATATAACAGGTTTAAAAACTTCTAAGCGGCTATGGTAGCCTCCAAAATGTAGCTTTTCTAGATATCTGAAAAGGATCTAACAGCTCTATACATTACAAATATTCTGCGAGGCTATGATAACTTCCGATCTAGGCTCAGCAGCTTTTTGAAGTGGTTCTAATAGCTCTGTATACGTATACTACTTTCTTACGAGGTTCTAACAGCTCTGTATAATAGCTATCTTTTATATCTTTCTTAAAAAAGGGAATTTTCCAATTCCTGGAGCACTCAAACCAATCCCGCTCCATTGTACTACCGAGCAGAAACCCTTTTTGGTGTAGTGGTGGAGAAACTCTAATATTATTCGTTTCTCTTTATAATCGGTGGAAGAGTATTGCTGTCCCCCGCCGGGGCTCGAACCAACGCCGCTCGGGGTCACAGGCAATGACTCTAACCACTACACCGTGGCCACCTTCTTAATATGGCTACTGCAAGCCTTTAGTGAGGTTATGAGAGCTCTGTATAAGTACGATAGCTGGCTATGATGCACTCAAATATTTTTTGGTTGTTCCCGTAGCTCTACTGAACGTTATGTAGCCATATTAGACGATATAACAGCTGTTTTTTGGTTACAACGGCCGCTAAATTAACAGTTAATATAGATAGATAGTTAGCGCAACAGGTCCGTTAACCACCCTAGGTCTAGCTTCTCGTTTGTGTGAGCTTTAATTTTTGGGACGAATGGAACAATTAATATACTCTCATATAAAAGAGCTTTCTCCTGGGTGTTTAAGGTTCGAGAGCTGGAAACTAGCTTATGCGTAAGTCAAACAAGGTATCCTGTCCATGGCATAGAGCAAAATTATTGGCTCAGACATGCAAAGGGGTTACTTCCCTATTTTAGTCTTCTGACAAATCTAACTGCATGCTTGCTCACTGGGCAACTGTTAGGATCCACGAGTAACCGTAGCGAAACAAATAGTAACAATAGGTACTGGCACAAATTTACAAGGGAGGCTTAAGGCATCTCGGAGATGGTTATCAACCTAGCTTAGACTCAACCCAGTCTGAAGACTCAAACAAGTGAAACTCGACAGCACTATTTACATATCTTTAAGACAGCCCAATCTGAGGCTGTTTTAAAAATAATAACAAAGCCATTGGTATCTAAATTGTTTTTAAGGCCGTAATATCAATGTATAACGTACAGCCATCGTTCGTTTTATGAAAAGCTCCTTCCCTCACCAGAGCATGGGTAGGTACTTTAAACTTTTATGTAAATCCCTTAATCCAAATCAAATAGCAGCCAATCGCTCATATTTACTCAGTATTCTAACCCCTCGATTTCAATGCTTGATTTCACTCCTGCAGCGATGTTGATTTGAGTTTGACATATAGCCTATCATAAGCAGTTTACTCCGTCAAAGTAGCAAATAAACAGAAGTAAAAGAGCACCAAGATCAAACTTTCAAAATCCCGTATCATCATCAGTGTACCCAGTACCAGTGGCATAGCATCAGCCATCATCCGTATAAGGATATATGATATCTTATGACATTCGACTCCCACAGCCAGACTCTTACAGGCAGTCAGTCGCTGGCGCTGCTGACGGAACTCTCAATTGAATTTAGCTCGTAATCCTCCTTGCCAGAGCTCTTAGTATCTGTGACTTTCTCTCCTTCCCAGTTGGCATAATCAAATTCACAATCGTCTTAGTCTTTCTTTCTTTTTTTCTGTCCTCAAATCCCATGTATCTACAGTTGTTGATGGTTTTTTTTTTAAAGGGGACCCAACTGAAACTGAGGTATCATGAAGAGAAGACGACATAATAAAAGCCAGAGAAGTTAACCCCTTTTGCTGTTCCCATTCCCGGGCATCAGACCTCGTGACTGAGTGACTAACAAACCTATGCGGGTGGAGGATATGAACTTTCATCCTGTTTCTGGATGATGACATTTTGATTCTTTTCTTTTATTTCCCTTTTTTTTTTTTTTTTTTTTTTGATCCCGTTTGGAGGATATATGTATATTGCATTTCGTTTGTTTTTTCATTCTTCTTACCATTGTCGGTTCATTTTTATATATTTGTCGCATAGCCGTACCAGGGTTGAAAAATGACTTACAATTGTACTTTTTTCGATACAATCGATTTCAGAAAATACGCAAGTACAATTCTCCCAAATTTAGTACACTCAGACGAAAAATATTTTACTTAGGAAAATACATAATTACAATTCTTCCGAATTTAGTACATTCATTACTCACCTAACACCTACTCTATTTCTATTTTCACATCATTTACGAAATACGAATGCATCCAAATCCAAATTCCATTCTACATTAGCCTTAAATATGACATTTATTCTATTACTCTCTGCTTGCAAGAAACAACTTCAACTTTATGCATTTAGTATCAGTTCAGTGTGTACAGCCACAGCGTATGTGTAGTGTAGTGTGTATTTGTAGTGTAGTCATAAAGAAGTGTGAAACTGTGAAATGTCAAATCAAACGAAAACACGCGCGTTACTGGCTGGTTTGAATTTTTTCTGTGCTGCGTTTCATCTTTATTTTGTTTTTCCAGCAATAAACAAAAAATGGACAAGTATATAATTTCATTTTATTTAGCTTCATTTGATTTATATTGTAATGCATAAATCTTATATTCAAAGGTGGCTATTGAAATCAGTGGAAGGCGAAGGAACATCGTTGTCCCACGATTTCGATTCCCTTAATTCATCAGAAGAACAGTGCGAGGAAGAAATGATTCAAAATATTGAGTAAGCGCGTTGATCCTGTTAAATATATGTATATAAAATATTGTAAATTTATAGGCTACCAAGTTCTTCGAGTTCGAGTTTGAAAAAGAAAAGAAATTTCAACGCATTTCGCGAGGAATGGCGTCAAAAATATCCTTGGTTAAAGGCCGAGTCAACTAAGCAAGGTAAGAAGTGCGTCGTATGTAATACCCCAATTGTTGGAGGCAAAACACACATCCAAAGACATTCCTCCAGCGATTTGCACAAGAGAACTTTAGAGTCAGCAAATAAGAGCTTAAAACTCGACACCCTGCTGCAGACAAATAAAGAAAGTATGCGAATAGCAGAAAAAGCTAAACGGCTAGAAATATCTCTAAGCTGTTTTGTGGCGGAGCACAATTTGCCATTTGCGTGTCTTGACCACTTAAATCTGCTGCTAAAAAGCAATATCAGTGACTCAAACACTGTTCAAAAAATGCTTATAAATCGGCAAAAAGGGCAAAATATTATAAAAAATATATTAGGTCCAAAAAATTCATCCAACATTTCATTAATTACAAATCGTCAGTACTACTCGATTCTAATTGACGAAAGTACAGACAGTACAACAAAAAAGAATCTCGCAGTCATCGTTCGGGTGTTCGATAAAGAGTGTCGTGACATGTTCCTGACTCTAAAAGAAATCACGGATTGCTCGGCTTCCGGAATTTTCGAAGTATTAACTAAAATTCTTAAGGAAAATAATATTCCATTAAAAAATTTAATCGGTTTTACTGCGGATAACTGCTCTGTTATGATGGGTAGGAAAAATGGAGTTCAAGCTAAATTAAAGGAAATAGCTCCTAGGCTCGTTGTTAATGGTTGTGTTTGTCACAAACTAAACCTGGCTTCCAAAGTCGCAGCAGCACAACTCCCAGATTCAATTGATAAATTGATACGTGACATTAATCACCATTTTTGTAATAGTTCGGTGAGGAAAGAGGACTTCGTAAAATTTCAAGAATATTTTGGAACAGGAGTGCATACAATTTTAAAGTACAGCACAACAAGATGGCTCTCGCGCCAGGTAAAGTATAAAAAAACTAAATATTTTCTTATTAATAAAATGTACCTACTTGTTTTTTTTTTGTGATTTCAGGCAGCGATTGACCGTATTATTGAGCAGTGGGATTCATTGACATATTATTTTGGATTGGATGACTTTGACGCAGATTTCGGAAACGAAAATATTAACTTTATTTCACGTACCTTAAGCAGTGAGCTAATGAAATTGTATTTTTTATTCTTGTCTTATGTTTTAAAAATGATTAACGACATTAATTTGGAGATGCAGTCGGAAGAAGTAAGGGTACATGTGTTATTGCCCCGTATGAGATACTTAATTAAACAGCTTTGTCGAAATTTTATAAAAAAGAATGTCTTGGATGCGACAGACATTATATCTCTTGATCTAAAGTTAAATCATCTTCCTTTACAAGATGTGTATTGTGGCACAGCTAGCGAACTTTTTTGTGCTTCGCATAATATCAATCAAAACGAAATATTTGAATTTAAACTAAATGCAAAAAATTTTTATATCGGTTTTTGTGAAGACCTCCTGAAAAGGATAGACTTTCGAGACGAATGTTTAAATTACATTACAAAATTTTCCCCAAACGCTATTATATCGGGTGAAATGAATTCCATTACGAACTTAATACTACACTTTTTTCCTGAGGAGGAAAAATTGAAAATTGATGTTATTAACAATGAGTTTCGGGCATTAGCCGACTTCGAACACATCAAACAATTTAAAAATAAATCAATATCCGCTTTTTGGACTGAGATTAGTTTTCTCAAAAACGAAAACAATGAATATATATTTAGAAATATATATCGAATAGCTCAAGGTTTGCTTTCAATTCCCCACTCATCGGCATGCGTAGAAAGGATATTTTCGTTTCAAAATATTATTAAAACGAAGTGCCGCAATCGCTTACAAATTGAAACTTGTTCCTCTTTAATACAGACTAAAAACTTACTACGAAACGTATCCTGTCATAACTTTACAATAAGCAAGGACCTTATTGAACAAAATTTACAAAATGCTGATCTTCTTGAAGATGAACTTTTGGACTAAAAACACAAACTTATTTATATTGCAATATTTATGTTCCTATTTAGTATGTAGAGATATAATTAAGTATTTATGAATTACCAATGTGATTACTTTGTGATTTTGTTTTTTTTTTTTTCTTCAGTTTTTTGTTATGTAGGTATAGTTTTGGTTTAATAAAAAAAAAAAAATTAGGTAAGTCTTTAATTCTATACACAGTATAAATCATAAAGAAAATCATTGCATTTAATGTATGTCGATATATTAACCAGCCAAAGGAAAAAAGTACAATTGAACCCATTTTAGTACAATTTGTACTTAGTTTTCAGTACAATTCGAAAAGCTCATTTTTCATCACTGAGCCGTACCAAATTCGCAAATCAAGAATATGTTCTCGAAAAGAAAATCATGGGGGTGGCGGCTTTCAGATACAATTCAAGCCGGGAGACGTTCGGTCGGTATGGGTGCCTGAAAGATGTAGGTGAAGAGTGTGCAAATGTCAACAATGGAGTAGAAAGAAAATTCTATCTCTGTGGCACAATGAAATATTCCTTTAGTTGGATAGTGGAAGTTGGGTTTTAGTTTCTAACAGTGGGACACAAAAGTTTTCTATTTTTGTAGGTAGTAGCTTAAGAATATGAATATTTTTTTATGAAATATGAGAAATAATGAAATTTCCTAGATTGGAAACTGAAGTGTCAACTTGTTAACAGGTCGTACGTATACAAATTAAGGCGCCCTTAGTACTAGTTTTATTGATTATGGCGGAGGTTACCTATGTTTTTGTTGTATGTCGATAACGCAGTTCTCTAAACTGTGCTACTACGAGATATGTAGGTTCTGAAAGAGTTCGATTGGCACTCAACTGACAGTTCTTCTTTTGAAAAGAAGAGAAATTTACTTCTGGATTTGAATTCAGAATCGGGGAGAGTTTTTCCGGATGATTCTGGACGACCAACCGAAAACGACATAAATATTAGCCGCTCTCCAATTTTTTTCTCCAAACACTAGCTAAATCCCAACATAAATTTTGACATCTAGTGGGTCGTGGATATAAGTGTCACAGACAACAGCAGGCTGTTCGTAGAAAATAACTTCCCTTATGCCTAGTTGCACAGAGTTCACTGTAACTTAAGTTTGAGTAGGGACGAACAGATAAGTGTCACTCGTGCATATTTTGCGTTTCACAGTCGATTCACAATACTCACCTCAAATGGTACAAAAAACTTGGCAGCACTTACAAAAATTGTTGTTTTGCAATATTTAATAATTTATTCGATTTTCCAAATGGTTAGTGACAAAAACCCCTAACTTTAGCAAGGAAAATAATTATTTTGTTAAATTGAATTTGTAAAGCGAAAAAAAAACCAAATGAACTTGTCAAATCGTTGACAGCTGAATAGCTTGCCACCTGTCTCGACGTGTGACACTTAAGTGTCCGATATTGGGCACTTGAGGGAGAATGGATACTTAAGTGGGCACTGTGCTACTGGGCATTAAAAATGCATCGACGCGAAAAAGTGTTATATTTTCGTTGCGCTTTCTTTTTTACTTGAAAGCTATTCTTTAATCTCAAATTTTTCACTTTCAAAGGATTCCTCATCGAGGTATTCATTAAAAAAAACTCATCCTTATTGACTTTTCCGCAATACAGCAGAAAAAAACCAACATTATTTGTCAAAATTTAGCTTGAGAAAATGTTCCCACCTATTAATGGGCACGCTAAATTTTGACAGATGTAGAGTACAGTCTGAAATGAAAATTTGATTTTTTTAGCTGTAGAATTTAGTTCAGCGAAATTTTGGAGAGAATTTTGTATGAAGCTAAAAGGTCCGCCATTTAACGTTTTTTTTTCAACTAGTGCTTATTTCGCGAATGGTAACACTTAGCTCATGTCTGATTTGACAGATAATTAGTTTTATCCTTCCGCTGAACGAATATGGTTGTGTATACGCTTGAACAACGCTGGGAAATATTGCGACATTACTTTGAAAATCATGGTAATGTTGCAGAATGTGTGCGAAAATTGCGTACGGATTTTGGACGAAGAGAAGCACCGTCAGCTCCGTATGTTCGTTGTCTTATGATAAAAGTGAAAGAAACTGGCATCCTCATCGATAAACCAAAGCGTGAAAAGCCAAAAACAGTGCGTACACCCGAGAAAATTGGATTTTGGTCCAGAGGATTAATTGGGCCATTTTTCTTCGAAAATGAGCAAGGAGTGGCCGTTACAGTCAATGGCGATCGTTATCGGGCCATGTTGAACGAATTTTTGATCACAAAAATTGAAGAGGAGGATATTGGCAACATTTGGTTTCAACAGGACGGCTCTACGTTCCACACAGCCGAAGCTACACTCGATGTTTTGCGCCCTGTTTTTGAAGATCGCATTATCAGCCGCAGAGCTGATGTCGTTTGGCCACCGCGGAGCTGCGATTTGACACCGTTGGACTATTATTTGGGGGGGGTGCCGTAAAAGATAAGTGTTACGCCGACATGCCAGAGACAATTGACGCTTTAAAGGACGATATTCGTGAAGCCATTGGTGAAATACAGCTGCACACTATCGATAATGTGCTTACAAATTGGACCGATCGTGTAGGCTACTGCGTAGCCAGCCGAGGCAGCTATTTGAATGAAATTATTTTCCATTATTAACCGGAAGGATTGTACTTTCAAAAAAAAAAAGAAATTTGAGAAAATATTCAGTGGTTTTTTTTTATAGCATTTTCAAAAAAAAAAAAGTTATTTGGCGGGCCCTTTAAATGAAGCTAAAAATGGCTCTATTTATTCAACGACGGCAAAACCAAGTATATATGCTGTCAATAATAAGGGACACCCAACATAGTAGAATCGGACAAAACATCGCGATCGACAGCTATAACTTTGAGGTAGTAGTAGTAGGTAAGGGACTTTATCGGCTCTGCTATAAATTCTGACAACAACATCTTATACGAAATTTAACAAAGAATAACTCTTGCCAACCGCTGCTTCTTTTTGCTAGGAAGGCAACTGAGTAGCAGAGCCCTCTTCCGATCAACCAAGGAAATTCTATATAAGACCTTGATCATTCCAGTCCTGCTTTATGACGCTGAAGCTTCAACTATATCTAAGGTGGATGAAGAAGGAGATTTAACGTCGAATTATACGAGCTGTACAGCAATATCGACCTGGCCAAAAAACTGCGAGTCAGTCGTCTAAGATAGCAAGGACATGTGGAACATATATAAAAAACATGCTCCGGCCCGTAGAGTCTTTGATTCTAACCCGCAGGGACAATGCAGTAGAGGCCTCGCCTTAAGTGGCGCCCGCAAGTAGAAGGCGACCTCAAACGACTAGAAGTGCGCAACTAAAGGCAGTTAGCTAAGGACCCGGCTAACTGGAGAGGCCTGTTAGTTGAGGCCTCGGTTCACCCGTAAGTAAGTAAGTAAGAGCATCATTTACTTACGCGTTCGTTTTTGGACAGTAAAATTCTCGTAAAATCGTTTAGGAGAATTCTGCAAAATTTCAGAATTGAGACAAAACTTTTGCTCCCCACCGTACCTACCCCTCGCGAAGCTGGAATAGGAGTTTCATTTTTAGTTTATAGGTTTCTCGAAGTGGTTTCCTTACTCTCATGAAATTTTTATGGCCTTGTCAGGTTATCCTGAAGTTCTTTTTTCCATATAGGCATCCCCAATCGGATTCATGTCAAAACTGATGCCATGTAGGTGGCGTTTCTAGTACGATATCTGGTTGTGCTTTATTTTACTATTGCTGGCAGCAGAAAATGATGACAACGATGATGATGATATGACGACTATGGTGACAAGAATGAGGATACGGTTGTGCGACGATTGTCAGTGTTGAGAAGTTCTTATCGAAATCGTATAAGGAAAAAAACCCAAAATTTTGGTATTAAAATCGAAAACGGTTTTATTAGGACTTTTTTAAACAATTGTCCTTAAAAGATTTATAGTCAAATTTTTGAGATGATTTCTATTGAGCAATATACCTTTAAGAAGATTGATGCTTATTTTCATTGTGCGGTTAAATTTGTTTGTGATGTGCACCTGTTACCGATCGAAATAAAATCCTAAAGGCGACCATCAAAATAAGCTTTGACGATTTGCGTGGTCATAAATCAAGATCGTCACAGCGAGATATACTTATATAACTATGCGAGTATGCACTGTCATTAAAATGCACTTGTGTCAAGTGCTATTTGATAGGGACGTTGTCGTCGCGGACAACCGTGCGTATACGTAACACAATGTGTGCAAATATTTTCCTGTTTTCCATTTGCAGAGTATAAATCCGGAATCGCTCTCTAAAAGACAGCAGCTCTTACAGCAGTGGGGAGTGAGGAGATAAATGAAAAAAAAAACTACTCAATGCGACCTTTAAGCGGAAAATATTTTTCCATTCGCGTAGTATAGTAGTCCTAGGAAAATATTTGCCACCCTGCTACAACTGCAGTGGGTACTCTTTGGAAAGCCCATCAATACCTCAGCATCCGCATACAACGTTTCGTGTCGTCGATGATAAATAGCTGCATGTGAATGACATGTAGGGTTGCCATTATTTTTTGTTTTGCATGGAATAATGATGAAATATGAATGCAGCATTTTAAGCTGTGCTTCCGCTACTTTGAAATGAATCTTCTTGCCACTAGTTTAGCGACCCAACAGCGATTAGTTTTGGTTTAGGTAGTTTCTTCACCAAAGATTGGTAAAGATGACTACTCCCTCGTTGATTGGTAGTACCTCTTTCCTTTTGAAAAATATGGAAAGACTGATCAAGTTGCATTGTCGCTATTTTTGTCCACATAGAGGGCGTTTTTGACAACTTTACCTATTCTGCTAAACTGGAATGCTGGGGGCTTATTTCCAAATGCGACGGATCGCTTTTCATGGCGGATTGGTATTTTTATATTTCCAAAAGCGATTCGATCCATTCAAAAGCGATAGCTATTGTGAGGAATAGCTATCGCTTTTGACAGCTTTTGGAAATACAAAAATACCAATCCGCCATGAAAAGCGATCCGCCGCGCATTTGGGAATAAGCCCCCTGGCTCTTTGTGCCAAGGGTCTGCTGAAATAATGTGCAGTACATGATTCGGAACGCGGTTAATTTGTCATGGGCTTTTGGTCTTCCAAATGTCTTCCGTCCATTACTGCCAAAGCACGGACCCAGGCAGCTTTGGACATAATTGATGAATGCTGCATTATAGGATTGCGCTTACAGTTAATTATTTTAAGACGGAGATCGTCTTTTTACAAGGACTATAGGTTGTTTGTGGGCTGGCGAGGAGTAGGTACTGCGTGCCACACTCAGGTCACTACTGACCCATTGGTGATGCCCGTGGGGGAAAGAGGTTGTCTCTTACCCATTATAAACCCTTCTCATTGCCTGGAATGCCTTCATGTCCCGGAACCCAGCAGAGCGATACCTTGTGCTGGTGTACCAACAGCAAGCTTCGGTTTTATTTCAGGTGCAGTTATGCCTTTATTGCTGCCTGATGGCTGTCGATAAAAAAGTTAATACCTTACTTAGGCGGCTCTACAGATCGGGGTGAACCGAGGCCTCAGCTAACATGCCTCTCCAGTTAGCCCGGTCCTTAGCTAATTGCCTCCAGTTGCACACTCCTAGTCGGTTGAGGTCGCCTTCGACTTGCGCGCGCCACTTAAAGCGAGGTCTTCCTCTACTGCGTTGTCCCTCCGGGTTAGACTCGAAGACTCTACGGACCGGAGTATTTGTTTTCATCCACTCTACATGTCCCAGCCATCTTAAACGACTTACTCGCAGTTTTTTGACCAGGTCGATGTCGCTGTACAGCTCGTATAGTTCGTCGTTGAATCTCCTTCTCCACAGCCCGTCAACGCAAACGGGACCGAAAATTCTACGAAGAATCTTTCTTTCGAAGCGACCGAGGATATCTTCATCCGCTTTAGATAGAGTCCAAGCTTCAGCGCCATAATGCAGGACTGGAATGATTAAGATCTTATACAGAATCTCCTTAGTTGCTCGGGATAGGGCTCTACTACTCATTTGCCTTCTTAGCCCAAAGAAACAGCGGCTGGCAAGAGTTATTCTTCGTTTAATTTCTTCTGAGATGTTGTTGTCGGAATTTATAGCAGAGCCGAGGTAGACAAATTCCCTCACTACCTCAAAGTTGTAGCTGTCGATCGTGACGTTTTGTCCGATTCTACGATGTTGGGTGTCCCTTGGTTTTGCCCTCGTTGATCGCTAGACCCATTTTAGCCGCTTCCGTTTCTATACTAGCAAACGCACCAGTGACAGCTCGCTGTGTTCTACCAATTATGTCAATATCATCGGCGTATGCAAGTAATTGGACGGACTTTTGAAAGATCGTGCCTTGTGTGTTGGCCTGTGAGTTTCGGACGATTCTTTCAAGTATGATATTGAAAAAGTCGCACGACAGCGCGTCACCTTGTCTAAATCCTCGTTTGACATCAAATGTTTCGGTGAAGTCGCTACCTGCAGGTGGTATTGCCCTTACCACAGACTAACGGGTTACTGTCACTCCGTCTGTAAATACGGCTAAGCATGCTTGGTACGAGAGTCCGTCTCTCCATTCTTCCCTGCTGGGATAGGCGCTCGAAAAGGTCCTTTAAACTCTATGTAAGGCGTGATTTAGTCCGCGACAGGTACACAGCCAAAGTATTTCTGTATGGTCGCCGAATGACCCGTTTCGTTCAATTTCCAGTTTATTGATTGGCTGATTCTCATGGCGCTGATTGCAGCCGATAGTTGTATAAGAATGTCTAGCGGAAGCAGGTTGAAGAAAGTCCTGTGGTTGGAGTTGTTCTCATCGCTCTAGTGCCGATGCACGATAGTCTTTGAACCTTTAGGGAAGTGGCCTTATTGGTTGCCGGCCACAAATACGAGACTGCCATAGGTCTTACACTATAGGCCGTATATACATTCAGAGCTTATATACTTTTGGGAGATGATCGCCAGGATTTCCCGAAGATTCTGCTTCAAGAACAAAAAGCTATTGTGGGTTTTT
This sequence comes from Cheilosia soror, assembly GCA_949372485.1. Lineage (NCBI taxonomy): Eukaryota > Metazoa > Arthropoda > Insecta > Diptera > Syrphidae > Cheilosia > Cheilosia soror. Next base: position 93,211,517 of record OX443563.1, read on the forward strand.
TGATTCCTTCATTGGTGTTCAATTTCCAGTTTAGTTTTTTGTCTATAGTATAAAGTCTGCGTAGGTATCAGAGATTCTGAGGGTGTGCCGCCAACAGAAGGTGTAGCGGTATTTTCCTTTTACTTGTGAAAATTACCAATTCAGTTTTCTGGGGATTGACTGTTAGGCCGCAGTTCCTGGTCCAGGTGTCAAGGCTTTTAGGGCGCCTTTGTTCTGCCATTGTTGGAAGGTATTTATCTACCCGTTGCCAACAATACGACGTCATCCTCATAAGTCGTTATTCTGATGCCATTATTCTTAAGCTTTGTGAGTGCTTCCTTAAGAATTTCAAGGCCAAGATTCAGTCCAGTTTCCCTTGAGAGATTCCAGAGTTAATGGTTCCCTGGTTATCTGTCTCAACTGTTAAAGGGACTTCCCTAGCACGTCTGGATTTGCTCTAACTGCTGCAATCATCTTTCAGTCTTTAAGGTTTTAATGTCACACCATATGCTCTTTGGCACATTCTGCTGCGGTGACATGGCAACCTTTTTTTTTGCAGAAAACACTGACACATCCTCACATCATCAATCAGATTCACATATTGACAGATAACCATCGCGCGACCAACGAGGGCTTTCATCATATTAATCCTCTTTTTATTCCTCCATTCCTCCTGCTTTTTTTTCCTGCCTCTATTCACATAGCCCAACCGAGGAGTAAAGTACCATCCATACTGTCGGCGGCGGCGGCTTCAACATATGGACCTATGGCCATATATAGTATGTACATATATTGTGACTGTTAGCCTTAGTAAAGCCTGGGTTGGGTATCCGTGTTGTGAATGCGGGCTATCTGTTTTTTTTTTATCCTTTCGCAAGTATAAATATTGTTTGTGTTTGTGTTTTTTTTTTTTCATTGCCTTTGGTAGTATAGTAGTAGTAGCTGTTGTTTTAAATCAAATGGGAATCGGTAGTCTTTACGGAACCGCTCATAATTCAAAGTGCAACCAAATGAATTGTGAGGCAGTATTTATTCTGGTTTGTGTCTCGTCGTCGTCGGTTACGTCTCTGCAAAAAGGTTTTTTTCCATATTCAAATTGTTTACAAACTAAAAAGAACGCATAGGCAATCAATGCGAATGAAGAGACATGCAATAATTGAAGAATGCTTTTGTGAAGACTTTTTTGTGACAATGTACTATGTAGTTGTAGATGGATTCTTAGGAGGCTGAATGCACGCCATCTATTGTAAAAAAACTAGATGTTGCTTTTTACAAAACTTCCCAAAATTTAACGGTTTTTTGACGCAGCTTCTTCCAATAATTCCCTCTATTTATCTATTCACAGATGCATCCTGAAAATGTAACGACAAGTCCTCACTTGCCTTCATTTCAAATTCACAATAAGTCTTCAATTTGATTATACCCAATGATTTACAGCCAACAAGCTTTGCATACCAAAGTTGATCTAAGTGTGACTCCTGACTCGAGGACTCTTTTCTGCAATAACGGTAACACCAAGGTGCACGTAACACTTTGTCATTATTCCCATTCAAATGGATTTGTCAAAATGTGTACGCAAATTAAAACAACGCGCCATCAGCAGTAGGTATATGTGTGTAGACTGCAGTATATGCGATAACGACAACAATTGGCAAAAGTTAGAATTAAAATTAATTCCTTGTATAGGTGCCGACAGAATTCACAAGGAGGACATTGAAATGAAACCACTTCACGTTTCGAAGTGGTTAATGACAATTACATCATCTGACGTTCAACCAATTTACAATTCGATACGTGTTACAGTGGAGTAATTTTTGGCAAGGCATTGTTGTCATTACGGAAGGAACGCGAAATAAATTTAAATTATTCTTAAACTGTCAAACTCTATAGCTTACTTTGTTGCGATGTCGTTCATTCGACATAATGATGTTTGATGTCATTTATTATTATCTTGTCAATCATCCAATACATGGACCTTCTATAGAGAAACCTAAAATTTGTATATATAAATTCATTTATTAACTAGGATTACGGTACATTCACCGCACCTAAATTCAACATTTCAGCAGACAAAATTTCGAAATCCAATTTTGCGTTCCCACTGCAACTTCAGCATTTTAAATGACAGCTAGTATCAGAATTGATTACCTACAGATGTTTTTTGTGTTTCGAAATCAAAAGTGGTTTGTACCTAAAGAATTAATTTGTTAGTTATATTAATCTAAACATGAACACAAGTGATAATTCACTATCCAGACATATTTTTCCTACTTCCTACTTTTTTTAGCTTTTACAGTCTAGTTTACAGCGGTTTTTTTTTTGTCAGTGTGCTCAAAAGTCATCAGAATTAGGTTTGTTCGATTTGACAAACTTACAAATGCAGCGATGAAATTCAACATTTCGCTGAAATCCAACATTTCGAAATGTTGGAAAATATATAGCGAAATGCTGAACATTTGGCCTGAAATGCTGAATTTAGCCGAAATGATGAATTTAGGTGCGGTGTAAACGTACCTACTATTAGACTGAATTTATGGATATAAAACATGTCCCACATGCAAATGATTTGATTTATCTGTCAAATGACCAAACTGTCAATTTAAGGCATTTCATTTATTGATATTTTCGTGGCATTAAAATCAGCATGATGATCAATTGTTGTAGATACTATAATAGCTAGACCATTTAAGAAATGTCCATTACACTGCATGAGCGTGACCCTACATATTTTGATGGCTTAATGTACTATCCTGTCCAAAGTACCATAAGTATGAACGTCTTAAACAGTTCTGCAACACACTAATCGGCACGAACCAGTGTGGCTTCCGACCCGGCGACCGACTATAGACCAAATTTTCACACTGAGAAAAATCCTGGAAAAGGCCAACGAATTTCAAGTCGAAACGTACCACCACTGCAAAGCAGCGGTGTGGAGCTGTATATGGCGATGGCCGAATTCGAAATCTCGACAAAACTGTTTTGCGTGACGCTGGAAAACACGCGCTGCAATGTGCAGTTTGGAAGTAGCACTTGATGCGAACTATTTCAAATATGCACCGGATTTCGGCAAGAAGACGCGCTTTCATGCGACTTCTTCAATCTTGTACTGGAGCAGATAGTGCGCAGGGCAGGTGTCAACACGAAAGGCACTAATCTTCAAGAGGTACGTGCCTTGATAGAAGCGTTCACGTCGATTGAAGAACAGGCGAAATCCGTTGGCCTTAAAGTAAATGAGGACAAAACTAAGCCTAGGACAAAACGTAACCAACAATTTCGAGGTAGTCAAGGAGTTCACTTACGGCTCGAGTGGATTCTGACTTGAAATCGAGAAGCGAAATTCTCTTCTCAGAATTAACAGAAGAGTATTTTTTGCACCAATGGAACGGTTTCAGAAATGATTTTCTTGATTCCGGTCCCTCCCGGACCGGACGCTTCTTTTTGCCCAATGAGAAACAACATTTGTTAATGTCACATTTTTGACATGTCTTCGCTCGTTGGAGGCAGAATGGTGACAGGTAGAATAATATGGATGAGATTTTGGATAGGATAAGAATCCTCACAATTCCGGAGAGCAGAGTCAAGCGAAGCAACATTCCTCGCAACCTCACACACAACACCCTTTCCCGTCTCATTCCGTTCCTATCCTAAATCACCCTCTATAAGCCATTAGTTATAGCTATCATTAAAATGCATCATTGGAACAAATCAGTGGAATGGTGGTTTAATTTTGTTGGCAAATCAGTTATATCAATCATTGAAAAATTCCTGTCAGTGGAAGGAGCTGTCAGTTTTGAGGTTAGAGCTGATCATTCACAGGTGAGAAAGCAACATATCAGTGAAACGATACGATCGTCTTAAAATCGGAAATCAAAATGTCCAATTATGCATTTTAATGATAGCTATAACTGTCCCCAAAAAAAGTTATAACTAATATAAATTCTTACGTTAGGATAAGATACGCCCAAAGGGAGTGTAATTTTCAAAGATATACCATTAATCCGACAGCAGCTGGCTCGCACAATTTGCTGGATGTTTACGCGTCTATACATACTAAATCGCACCTCGTAGTACCTAAACTGCTCCACCTGCTGCCTTTTATAACTTCAACAGGTGAGAGCATTGGAAATGTGCTAGCTACGCGAGGCTATATCCTTTTTTGGATTGCTTAAAGGCTGTTGCTATTCGCACATTGTTCGGGACACGACTACGTAACGAAATGTCAAAGTTTATATTGCGTCAAATTGGGGTATGTGGCTCGCTACGCTCGCGACAAGGACTCTAAACTCCAGTATAATCATTTGGACATTATGCCGTACGTTTAGGATCCAACTTCTATATATATAAAAAGTTTTTAATGAAAATAGGACTACGTTACGTTGTTTACATAGTCGTGTTCCGAAAATCGGTAAACGTCAGTTCAGTACAAAATCTGTCAAAATGAACGTGCGAATAGCCACTTCGTTGCTTAAAATGTCTTGTCTCATTTTGACGTTTGTGTATGTGTCACTTGCGAAATAAGCAATTGAGATGATTTTCAGAAATAAAGTGATATGCGCTTTTATCTTAAACACACACAAACTAATCACAGCGGCATAAATCGTTCAATCTACGTCAACGATAATTCATAATAAGACATGTTTATAAATTTCAAACAAATAAAAAACCATCCACCCTCAAAAATGAATATCCCCAGTAGCTTATGTAAACAAATCTAATCGCATGAAAAATGCGTTCAGCTAGCCATAAAAATTATTGGTCAAACAAAACTTTTGAAGTGAACATAAATTTCCTTTACCCAATTTGGTGTAAACTTGACGATCAGGACTTCCAAGCCCTCAATACAATGGAGCACACAAGTGAAAAGAGGATTTCATAGGAAACAAGAGAAAAGCACGCTCTGAAGTTGCTTTTGAACGAGTGTCTAGTGTCTACCTACTTGCCGTCGGAGTAGTTACACAGATAAACCAACTATTTAAATAAGCCCCACTAAAGGATGTTTATTCTAGCGTTCTTCAGCGCGAATAGAGTGCACTTTGGGTGACGCGTTTTCAGCAGTGGTTGTGAGAGTCCTCTAAAAGATTTGGATTTCATCAGATTCCTTGGAGAATTCATGGTGTTATCCTGCTGACGTTGTTGCAGAAATCTCTTGTGGTATTTATGTTGCTCTTGGTGGTGTCGTACCACATACATTCTCTAGCCAAGCTCACACTTGGCACACACAAATGTGTGCACTTGCCGCGAAGCATCTTGGTTGAATATTTGTACATGAGACATTATATCGGCGTTCAGTGAATAAAATGTTAGCTTTGTATGCACTGAACGGTATGAATTCGCTATGTTTAGCAATAGGGATAATGTATAATACTTAAATGGCTTTTTGGGGATAAATTCAAAAGTCGTTTTAAAGCGTGGTCATTATTACGAAGAGATGGTGGTCTTCTGCTCTTACTACTCCTTATCGGTACGGAATGAGTTCGTCATAAAGTACTCTCTCTAATCCAGTTTCCTCTAGAAAACTAAGGATGGGAGCTGGCTCTAGTGCCTCTATATGTGTTTCCACAGGTGGCTTTGTTTCTGACGAGGTTGATTTGGACACATTTATCTATGGTACCTATAGATTTCAGCCTAAAAATGCTGGTGCTTTTTTGGTCATTAGCTCAGAATATTTGGTTCTAGGTTTAAATAATCTCGCTCCAGTTTCCCTTAGTCCTTCACCCATCTGTGTACCAATTTACTGAGTGATTGCTCAGTTTGTGGATTCATTGCTATTGCTACAAATCTTCTTGTTGCTGAGCTTGGTAACAAGGCTCTTTTGAAATGTTAATCTCTGATAATATTGTCTCTAGAAAAGTTAAGACTGGTATTTACCTCTTTGGGCGTTTTTAGAATCGTTTAAGTTGCACATTCCTTAAAAACAAGGTGCAAAGGAGTCAGTAGCCAGCCAGTAGCACCTTTATGGCTCCTGTTTGGAAAAGTGTTCAGTGTTCACCCTGTATTTCATAGGCATGTCAGACTATGTCTGTCTATGACTATTGATTACCTTTCTCGTGGTGGTAAGAATCTGTTCATGCTTTTGCTTCGTATGTTATCTCACAAGTCACAATAGCGACGACTACGAAAGTCCTGGGCCTCATTTATACCTTCCCATGAAAGCCGTGTCGGGCGAGACAGGTTGATTTTAAGTGCGTAGAAAAGAGGGGGAATTTTCGGTTTTCTCAACTTATCTAAAAATCTACCCGTCCCGCCCGAGACCACTTTATTGGGAAGTCATGTATGGGTATGGCCCACCCAGCACATACTTTATAATTGACTGGCTAAATGAGTCTCAGCATGATAGCAATATCCAAACTGAAGTCCAACAAGGGACCGGACGACTTAACTACCGAGCTTTTCAAGGCACTGGGAGATGGCTTGGTATAGAGAGCATTCACCAACTCGTCTCCAAGATTTGGTCAGAGGAAAGTATGTCTGATGGATGGAGCCTCAGCATTGTTTGTCCGATCCGCAAGAAAGGAGCCCCTTTAAGCTGCGCTAACTTATAGAGGCATATCAGTCTCCTTAACATCGCTACAAGATCCTGTCTGCCTGAATACATTTGTCAACGAACTGATTGGACCCTATCAGTGCGGTTTTAGACCCGGTTGGACTTCCACAATCGACCAAATATTCACACTACGGCAGATCCTGGAGAAAACCCAAGAACTCCAAATCGATACTCACCATCTATTTATCGATTTAAAAGCCGCATATGACAGAATTTATAGAGACGAGCTATACAGAGCCATATCTAGTTTTGGCATCCCTGCCAAACTTGTCAGTTTGTGCCGAATGACGATGGAGAACGCTCGGTGCTCCGTAAAGGTTGGAAACAATCTCACGGAGACCTTTAATGTCAAAAAAAGGATTTAGACAAGGTGATGCGCTGTCATGTGACTTTTGAGAAAATTGTGCGAACCTCGCAAGCCAACAACACGGGCACAATTTTCCAAATGTCTATACAACTACTCGCATACGCTGACGACTTCGACATCATTGGCAGAACACAGCGAGCTGTCACTGGTGCGTTTGCATGTATCATTACAGAGGCGGCAAAAATGGGTTTAGTGGTAAATGAGGGCAAAACAAAATATATGCTGTCAACAAGAAGGGACACACAACATCGACGAATCGGACAGAACGTCACGATAGATAGCTATAATTTTGAGGTAGTTCGGGACTTGACAAAACATCAGAAATCAAGTGAATAACTACACTTGCCAACCGCTGTTACTTCGGCCTAAGAAGGTAATTGATTAATAAGGCCTTGTCGAGAAACACCAAGGAGACTGTATATAAGACCCTCATCATCCCAGTCCTGCTTTATGGGATGGCGCAAAATCATGGACGTTGTCAAAAGCGGATGACGGGCTTTGGAGGAGGTCAGAAAACTACGTATTGATGAGTTGCAAATTCGACGACTAGACGAACAAATTGTTTTAAGTGGACACATTTTTATGATAGCGTTTAACAGAATAGACGGCAGCCATGTTTTTCTTAATCTGTTTTAGTTTTGTGTAGCTGAGCGAGCAACGTAAACAGAATCACAATTCACTACAGAATGAAAACACTTTCTGTTCCTGTTTCAGTTTCTGTTCCTGCTTCTTTCCTTTGTCACTTGGTGCCTTTAGAAGGAGGAGGTCCGGCGGATGAATTTACTGCATTGAATCGGCCGATAACTTATGTCAAGAAAGGCTCTGGCAGTCCTAATTATTTTCAAGGTCAGAATACATATGTCGTTTTCGGTTCGTCGGTCAGAACCGTCCGGAAGAACTCTCCGCGATTCTGAATTCAAATCCAGAAGCTAATTTCTCTTCTTTTCAGTAGAAGAACTGTCAGTTGAGTGCCAATCGAACGCTTTCAGAAGCCTGATTTTTTTGACAGTTCACGCGTAATTCGTGAAAATTGCTCAGTTAGTATTGCCATTTCACTATATGGATAGACATTTACGCCCTAACAACGTACCAAAAATCATGGTCAGTAAAAAATGTGTCTCGAATCCATGGACAAATTGCGATGCGAAATTTGGTGAGCAATTTATCTCACATTTTGGACCTGTGAATTGGCCGCCGCTGGAATATTTTTTGTGAAATTTAACATAGGCACTAAAAACATTGCAGGTTCTTATTTATGAATTAAAAGTACAGTCCTTCGTTGATCTGATGCATTTGATATAAGAAAATTAGAACACATTAAAATTAAATTTAGTTGTACTCTTCAATTGGTTTATTTTTTCTTATGTTATTCACAGTTATATGTTTTTTTTTCGTTTGGTTATAAAGATTGTAATAAAATTACTATAGTGACTGGGGGTAGGTGCTAATGTGTCGAAAACCGTTGCGTACGTGCTCAATTTTCCCTAAGGAATTCCTTCAACAAATTGCGGCATGATGTCACTAGTACTGACTTGCTTTTAATGGGCCTTGAAATTGGTGTTGTTTGACGATTAGGTTGAACATCAACTCTCACTTGACTCAACATCAGTAGACCCAATGCGGCTTCGATTTCACGACGAGTACGTCCACTAGATATATATGGAACTGTAAAGAAACAAAGTTCAAGAATGTTATAAGAAACTGTCATTTTAGTCATTTTTTCAAATTTATTTACTTACCATGAGATCCTTCGATTGTGTTTGATGATGTAGTCATATTTGGTGTGCTTTCGTTGGTGACTGATTTTAGAATAATCTCTACTCAGTAATGCACCCATCTTTATACAAGAATGAGATTTGCATCAATACACCCATTGTCAACTACCTGATGAATATTTTATTGCACAGTCCTCATAAGTGATCGGGATAACCCAAAAATTTACTTGGTGTTAATTACTAGACAAAAGGGATTGTGTAATAAAATGTAATAGTCCACTACCTGATTAGAGGGGCGGGAAGGTGTTAATATTTTTCTCTTCCAAGAATTTATTAATTAGTTGCGAATCTACCTAACTATCATTTATTTTATGCTTACATGGCTCTCGTGATCGTGGAGATGGATGATCATTAGCAAAAAGTCTGCAATACATTTGATTGTACAATATGCTGGCCCACACTTGCCTTCCCATGAAAGTCGTGTCGGGCGAGACAATTTTTTTTTAGGTGGGCGGAAAAGAGAAGAGATTTTCGGTGTAATCTACCCTTTTCTTAACTAGCCTAAAAATCTATCCGTTTTGCCCGGTACGACTTTCTTGCGAAGCCATGTGGGCCCCAGCACAAAGAAAAATGTTTTCGAAACAATTGTTTCCTAAATGTTTATTTGGACAAGCCCTAAATTGTATTAAAGTTTAACAAACACACTCTGCAATAGAGGAAACTACAAATTGCCGTTAAAATCATCATCATATTTTAAGATGCAATACTTTTTGCAAAAGAATGGTGGCAAATGTCACTTTCAACTTTGACATTTGTAAAGTAAACAGATAGAAAATACATGGCGTCAACAAGACATGAATTGAATAGCTATACATACTACTAAGGAGCGCATAATAATTATTTCGGTTTTGTTGAATTTTGTTGAGTTAGTTGTGTTAGCACAGCGTGAATTTGGGCGCAGTTTTCCCGGTCGTCCGACACCAACTGGGAAAACTCTACGACGTTTGAAAGAGTATGGGATAACACGAGAAAGATGCTGCCAGGTCTTGCCGGCCCCGGAGCAGTAGCTCTGCTGAAAAAATGTCACAGCTGTGACTGAAGATGTCGCAGAAGACCCGGTAGTAGCAACCAAACGACGCGACGTGTCAACCAATTGGACATCAATTTCACCAGATCTACAGAGAATTTTGGTGAAAGACTATCGAACTTTCCCCTAAAAAGTGCAGACAGTGCATCAGCAATTATATGTTCAAGGCCAAGCGAGTGTAACAAATGCTCAAGCCATCTCTAAACTAATCTCTCGTGCGATTTGCACTTGCCAGCAAGAGCAGAACCAAAGTTAAAAATAATTACAGCCAAAGAACAAATTACATCCTCCTTTTCCAGTCCCTAATAGCTCGGACCGTGGGCGCAGTGATAAGTGTGTTGGACTGCTGTGCGAGGGATCCCAGGTTCGAAAGTCAACCATCGACCAAATTTTCACACTCCGACAGATGTTTATGTTTGGATGTCTGGCTGTTAATGAGGACCTTAAACGAAGTTTATATGCTGTCAATGAGAAAGGACTCAAAACGTCACGATTTACAGATACAACTTCGAAGTAGTTAAAGACTTTTGTCGTTTTCAGTTGTTCGTCCAGAACCGTCCGGAAGAACTCTCCGCGATTCCGAATTCAAATCCCGAAGCAAATTTCTCTTCCTTTCAGTAGAAGAACTGTCAGTTGAGTGCCAATCGAACGTTTTCAGAAGCGTTCGAATTGCTTCCGGACGGTTCTGGACGACCAACCGAAAACGACATTTGTCTACCGGGGCTCCACTATCACTTCGCAAAATGACATCGGCGCAGAGATCAAGCGAAGAATCACTCTTGCCAATCGCTGTTTCTTCGGGCTAAGAAGGCATCTAAGAAGTAAAGCCCTCTCTCATAGAACTAAGGAGATATTATATAAGACCTTAATCAGCCGGTTCTGCTGTATGGTGCAGAAGCATGGACCCTGTCAAAAGTGGATGAAAACCTTTTGGGGTGCTTTGAGAGAAAGATTCGTCGAGTGATATTCGGTCCAGTTTGTGACGATGGAGTGTGGAGAAGAAGATTCAATGACGAACTATACGGGCTATACAGCGACGCTGATCTGGGCAAACAGCTAAAAATACAAAGGCTGAGATGGATGGGACACGTGGAGGGACAACGCAGCAGAGGAAAACCCCACCTTAGGTGGCGCGCACAATTGTAGAACGACCTCAACCAACTTGGTGTGCGTAACTAGAGGCAGATAGCGAGGGATCGAGCTGGCTGGAGGGGCTTGTTGGTTGAGACCGTGGTCCACCCCGGACTGTAAGCGCCACCAAAAGTAAAGTAAATAAATAACTCGGGTCCCGAGCAAAATTTTCAAAATCAGAGAAACCGATTTTATTTATTTCTTATAGAGAACACAAATCGAATTTAAAATCGATCGAATGAAAAATAAGAATTTTCCCATACAAACTTTGATCCCTCTTTTGAAGTTGAAATTTCCCCAAATCGCTTTTAAGTGCGCTCACTTTGGTCATAAAACTCTTACACTTTGGGCTGAGCCTTGATTACCAATCAGTCAAGAAAAACTGTTTAATGAGTTAGTCATAGATTTTTATGACAAGAATTTGCAAATATTGTTAAAGGTGCTAGCTAGTACAGAGCATGGTAGCACGCCACATACGTATGAGGCTCTGACGTAATTTTGACGTCAGTGTATGGTGCCAATGGCTACATGCCGTGTACTAGCCCTCTTTGTGCCACTCACATAATGTACTCATACGTATGAGGCACGATATGAGGTACGATATGAGACACTCATGATCATGACACATACGCATTGTGTGGCTTTTCGACATCCCGTTTACTACCCTAGCACATACGATTTGTGCCAATGTGCTACATAATGTCGAGTGGTTACCTGTACGGTTCGTATTTTTCAAGGGTAGGTATTTATTTTTTTGTACATCATAAAAAGTAGTTGACACGTTATTAAATAGGTAATCTATTAATTGTAATTCTTGGAATAAAAATGGTTTCAATTTAATATTGTAAAAATGTAGGTAAGTATAAAAGGAAAATGTTGGAAAATAAAGTTGTTCCTCTATTAATTTGGACTTCCCAGTGAATTTGGGGATTTTTGTATTTGCCGGCGAACGCGATGCGATAAAACAATTAGAGTAGGTACCTGCATTTCTAGTGCAAGACTGCAAGCTAGCAACAGCAACATTAAATAAAAAAATAGGTGGCGCAACAGGCAGGCAGAGGCTAGGTCTAACTTCTCGCAATCATTCGATTGTGCCATTTTCTACCTACAATTTTATGCCGAGTCCGAACGGCTGAATCGAGAAGCTTTTTCAGTACAGTCATACTCTCGAATGTTTGCCCGACGACGTTCGTAAGAGGTGGCGCAGTAGAAAAAAACCTTAAGATGTAATTTGTGTTTTTCCACGTGGATCGAACGTGGGATCCCTCGCACAGTAGTCTAGCTAGCACACTAACCACTGCGTAACTGCGCCCACAATAAAGTTGTTAATCATGAATTTGTAGATTGTAGGCTCCCGATGAATTTGTAGATTTTTTTATTTGCCGGCGAACGGGAACAGCAACATTATTGCACATTGTATGCACACAGAGCAATAAAACTGCGGATAGCATTGCCCGCATTCCATTGCCCGCTAGATAACTAGCGGCATGCCAAACTCCATAATAAATCAAATTGGCGTTTCAGCATTTGCGCCAGAACTCTAGAACATTTTGTGAAATGTCAGTTTTTTTTTAAATGGAGTTTGGTATGCCGCTAGTCATCTAGCGGTCAACGGAACGCGGCCATTATCATAAACGAATGACCAACAGCCAACCGATATGTGCGCGCTGTGCTACATATGCCGTATACTAGCACAATTGCCGCTTTAGGAAACCGCTTGAGCGAATTTTCTTCTGTCAAAAGGCAGTTCAATTCACTAATTATCGGCAATTCCGAAAAACATATTGCTAAAACTTCTGTGGTCCTCAATAAAATCATAAAAAAAAGTCCTTATCATACATTTTCTCTCAAATAGAATGAATGTGTGAAAAGTATTTCTTATAGAGTCAATGTCCACAATATTATTTTAAAGAGATTCTCCAGGAAATTATAAACAAGCAACAACATAGAAGGCAGATGAACTCATTCAGGGGATATCGCACTCAATCTCACACCCAACATCCCCTTATTGTCATCGCATCCAAAAGCATATCAAATCAGATATTGGCACCATTTCCGGTTTCAGTTATTTTACCCTCAAGTATTTAAGGAAATTGACAAAAAAAACCTCATCTCATCGTCCTGCCACTGGAAATGAAAATTTTAATTAAAAAAAAGAATCTGCACTCCGTGTGGAGGACATAACACATACCATACAACATACCCTATCTGGTTTGTCCATTTTAAACTAGTTGACCCTTGACAGTAAGTACATCAAATCAACCACCAAACTGCTCACAGGATATCCGATGAAGGCATTATCTTATAAAATTTACTCTGCGGACAGAGACCAAACCTAATTCAAGAGGATATACAATAAACCACAGGATTAAGATTGTCTTGTCGCAGTCCTCTTTTATCAAGTGAAAGTTGCCTGGCAACCATTCACATGTAGGTATCCTGCTGGACATGTTTGCCCCCACCAAAAGGACCAGCCGAACAACCGCCTATTCAATATAATCGTATCATAATCCATGGGGTAATTAACTTAAATCCAGGACCTCATTTCTTAGTCCCATAATTCAAATAATTTGATGACAACAATACAGAGAGAGATAAAAATAAGCACAGGAACCACATAAGATTGCGACTTAATTCTTGATAACCCTGTGGAAGTGGAACAATGACGTCGCGTCGTGCCAGTGGACGACAACAACGACAACAACAACGAAGAAAATTAAGATTTTTTTCGGATGAATTTTCTCATATACAACGGACAAGAACTTAACCTCAAGTCACGCAAATTATGTTCAACTGTCCCAACGCCGCGAATGTCTTTCCTTCGTTGCTAATAATGACCCTCGGTGGAAGATGGGGGCAATTTTCGCCCGCCTCCTGATGGGTATATTAAGTGAATAAGTGTAGACAATTATCCTATCTGCCCGCGGAAAGTTCATAAAACGTTAAAGAAAGCGTTTTCGTTATCGGGAGCGCTTCAACTAATAGTCCAACTTCGCTTCCGTTCCAAAGAAGGTAAAAAAAGGACCAAATGAAATAAATATTCCCTTTTCCACGGCAGCGCCACTACTTCAATGATATATCGCAGTCCTTAATCAGTAATCGTGCTACCTACTTACAGACCTCTCATAATTGATTTGGAGTGCCCTGGCCATTATCAAGTCCTAACTATCGCGCGCCATTAAGGAAAATGTTTTACAAATTGAAGTTCACGCGATGGATGACGATGTCGACTTGAACTCTCACTCACCGCCTATAACGAGCCAAACGCCTTTGCCTTTGCATTTGCCTTTGAATATAGGCAGTGGGAGTGCCTTATCTTGCAAGACATCTAATGTGTGAATTTGTGGCATGCCACCCGCTACAAGGGCGTTCAGTTGTTTTCGTCATAAGTCGAGTCCTGGGAAACGAAGTAGAGTATAACGTTGGCAAGACATCACTCCACCAACTGAGATCGTGCTCATAAATCGCTCGCTCTTATCCCGGTTCATCGCATCACATCATCCATTTGATGGATAACATGCGCAGTGGTCGCCCCCTAGCTAATAATCCTTCCAGTTGGGGAGGGGCGTGTCTCTATGAAAAATAATAACACAATGCTTCCCGTGGAAACATCAATCTGCATGAAGGAAGAAGCGGAGTCCCTATACCAAGGCATACAAGTATCCTTTTCTATCGCCAAAAAATCATATAGTTTAATATGATAATGTGTCCCTTGGAGGACGAATTTGGCAAGGATACTCGGAGGGATGAGCTGGGCGCGCGAAAAGGGTTAGATTTGAAATGTTCCTTGTTTCTTTTTTGTCCTTTGAAAATTTATTTCAGAAAGAGAACCATTGTTGAGAGACGGAAGAGAAAGCAAACTAAAAGTAGGTCTTTCGTCTTTATGTGAGGAAATTCCGTTTTCGAGTTTTTTCTTTTTCTTTTTTTCTTGCCGACTTCTTTCACTGCAATTTCTTTTTAAGAGATTCGATTAAGTTTAAGATATGAATAATTAGAAAGTTTTCTTATGAATTTGCACAGAAAGTTTCGCCGCGCCAATCCATGGTGAATTTAATCAGGAAAATTGAGGCTTTCTGGGGTATGGCGGGTTTGGTGGGCGTGAATTGCAAAATTACTTTTGAATTACACAAAGTACTGGGTTAGTATGACAAAGTGTATTTTGTAAGATGACGCAGACTATGGGCTGTGGTGGTACCGAACACAGTAGTTTGATTTTATGGAATATTTCCAAATTACATTGCGCCTGATAATGGGTTGATTTGATGGGAAGCTGAAGCAGAGGGTTAGGCACAAAATACATTTTTTACTCTTATGAAGATGATATAATACGAACTCAAATTGGTTCTAATGCCACGTTGCCGCTGCCGCTAGATCTCTAGCGCCAGCGTTCCTCCATCAGGGATATTATGTTCTAGACGACTAGCGGTCAATGGAACGGAGCCATTGATTCGCATTCGATTGGTGCATAAACCATGCCATTTATCCTGTATTGTACATGATACCCCTGTATTTTCAACGAAAATCCTATACAAAAATGACTCCTGTATTTTTCAGATAAACCCTGTAAATATCCTGTTTTATTCCCATTGACTTAAAACCTTTGAAAACTCAGTTGAACGAGTGTTCGCAATAGAAAGTTAAAACGTTGAAACCCAATCTCAAGCCTGATATCAAGTTCAATAAAAATGAAGCCGATCATACTGCGCAACATCAAATCGAAAAATAAGTATGCAGTTGTATTTTGTCCGTTTAAAGGAGAACGAAATTCTTTTGGCGTTATGAAAATTGGTGGTGTCCGATTATAAGAGAGTCCGTTTATGAGAGGTATTCGTAAGGAGGGAGTATTCTATGTACATATTCTGTTTAATTCTAGAAGGCTAATGTTCGTCGTTTCCACGATGTCTCAATCCTAATCTTGTTGTATCTTCTTAACGCGGGCACATAGCAACGTATAGTCGCTGCTAACTATGATCTCTTCCAGATGGCACTTATGCCACGTATTTTATTTTTTCTTAAGCGGATGCGACGATACCAAAATATTCTTTTCTGTGAATGATTTCCCCCGGCGGATTCCATGATAGGGGTGAATAATCTCGTTTTCGGTTGGTCGTCCAAAACTGTCCGGAAGAACTCTTCGCGATTTTGAATTTAAATCCAGAAGCAAATTTCTCTTCTTTTTTTTAGAAGAACTGTCAGTTGAACGCCAATCGAACACTTTGAGAAGCGTTCGGATTGCTTCCAACCGACCAACCGAAAAGGACATAAGTTTGTTCCTAGCGACTTCGAGAGAGTAAGATATTCACCCCTATTCCCGTTGGCGTTTGTCGTATACGACTCATGTTTCGTGGGTTTGTAAAACGATGTTCAGATTTTTTTTAACTTTTGTTAACAATTTTATTTCTTCTTCTATGTTTTCACCACCATTTCAATTCATTTGCCTTAAAAAAGTAACAACCACCGACTAAAAAATTAAGTAAAATACGAGTCGTTTACGACAAACGCCAACGGGAATATGGGTGATTACCCCTCCACTGAGAATCTTACTAGTTTTTACTCAACAAATTTGTTGGGTAAGGAAGGATTGAAAAACCGTCAGTCGCCTGAAAATTGACAGCTGATTTCAAATTTGTTGTCTTATTCGCCATGCGCGTGTACCTGTAACGACTATTTGCATTTGTGTTTTTATTTCCTGCGATATGACAGATGAGAAACAAATTAGATAAAAATGGTATCAGATTCAGAAGGCGGAAAAATAATGTGGCTATTTTTCTTTTCGAATGCTTTTATTTGTATTGTAATTCAGTCCAGAGGAAAGATAGAGTACCTTACCTCTGGTTCAGTCAGTCAGTCTCAGTACAAACTCTTCCACATCACATATCTACTCATACCTATAGATTCATACCCACATGCAATTTATGGAAAAACAAAATGCATCTCTCTTTATTTTTTCATAGATTCCCTACCCTACCCTAACGTTTTCGTAAGTTTTTTCTCTTTGAGAGAGAATTTATGCCCACCCCACCAGTGCCAGTGCCATCCACAGCCATTTCGACAGTATTTTCATCTTTAATACAAAAGTAAAAGGAACAGCGCAACAAAACTAGCGGTCGTGGTTCCAACAAATTTAACAGTGACAACCTTCTTGGATTTCTCCAAAGAATGCTAGAGACACCCTATTGGGCGTGAGTCAAATGGTTGAAATTCAAATTGTTACGTCATTGTTTTCAAAAGATGTCATTTCAAAACAGTGAAAGTTCTCAATGTATTCCGCTCTGAACCACTACACTAGAGCTAGCGCGTTGAAATCAGCACAAAGTTGTCGACTTCCACTCTCAGTCCATAGGGGTCAGAAAACTCCTTCGGTCAACGTTTAATAACGTCGAGTGCCAAGTTAGCTAATAGCTTTGTCGATCGATGTGGGGACGCAAGTTAAGTTGAGTATCGCAGATAGGTAATGCCCAGATCGCGAATTGAGGAAACAGGGGAGACAAGCTCGTTGTTAAAGTAGTAAGATCTTTCAGGTAGTGGATTAAATTTTCGAGAGAATGTAATCACCCCAATCATGGAGTCCGCCGGAGGGAATTGTTCGCGGAAAAGAAAATTTTGGTATCGTCGAATCCGAAAAGTGAACAGAAATCTGGAAAAAAAACCACACCCTACCAATAGTATGTGTTAATATTATGTATAAACCTACCTATATAACGTAATCACCCCTATCGCGAATAATATTTCCCTCGGAATGTTTCCTTCAGCAATTTGATTTACATTGCTGACAAGGGAAAAAAAAATTCCATCGGAATTTATTCGCGATACCCCTAAATAACTGTTCAATTTGCGGATTCGACGATACCAACATATTCTTTTCCGTGAACAATTCCCCCCGGCGGATTCCATGATTGGGGTAAATAGCTTGACATTTTTTTACGTTAAGCTCTAAACGATCAACTGGTAGTGCCAGGGACACAAACCAGAGAGAATAGACCACCAGCTTCGGCCAAAAATGAGAGATCCATAGAGACAGTTTTGAAATAATTAGCTCCGCCTCTTTTTCTATCTGTGAATACGTGTGAATAAGCAAAAAAAATAAATTCTTAATGGCGGGAGGTGAAATAATGGAATTGTCATCAAGCTGTCATAATGCCGTGTTGAATTTCTTTTCGTTGACAGTTCAGCTGAAATAAAAATATTTTTTTGTGCAAACAGTTGCGTATTTTGCGCAAAAGTTATTTTAAATTGCTTTTAAATTGTGAAATTGCTTTATAAATCGTGACAAATTATAATGAAAATTACGAGAATCTAAGTGCGGACTCTCAGCAGCTGCAGGCTGCAGGACACCATAGTCGAGTTGCAAGTTCAGTGCAAAACAAGAAGCAACGGGAGAAGATTCGCATGTTGGAGGAGCAGGTTGAGTGAAATTGCAGTTCATAGAAAGTGCTGGTGTAGATTAAAATTTGTTCTTTGTTGCAGAAATTTCATCCACAGACACGACATAACAGTTCCTTTTGACGACCATGCAGCAGGAGATGGCATCGCGAAGCAGTAAAATCGCGTTTGTCGGTGAAAACACTGATCGAGATTATCGAGAATAACAAACAAGTGAGTTTAGCCTTCTTTTGCTATGCTTTAACTGCTCTAACTTTTATCTCTTTTTGCAGACCAAATCCGAAGAATCAGAGTCGCGCTACTGATCCACGTGACGAACCCTAACATTCCAACCGACTGGTTCAGAAGCAAAACGAACGTAAGGCGTAGTTGTACCTAAGCATTTTACAACTAAATTTTAAGAGATAACTTTTGTAATTCCAGATACGCATTCCCATATCGCCTGGTTTGAATACGACCAGCACAACTCCCACACCAATTACAACAAACACCACGACGAGGACGACGACGAACATCAGTTCGTGTTTAGTTGTATTTCGTTAATTTCATAACATGGAATTCTTAAATGAAAATAAAGTTCAAAAGGAAAAGAAACGTGCGTTAATTTAAGGCATTTATTAACACAATTGTTCTTTTACTTAAAAATAGGGAAACAGCATAAGGAACAACATAACAGACTGGTGATTATCTCTTGTGTACTTAAAATTATAGAATCCACTGAAAGTGTCTTTTGTGAACTCGTTTAGGTTCTCGGTTGATTCGAGAATACTAAGGGGATACCTACTTCAACATGTTTGGTATCCAGCACATTTAGGTGTTTCGAATAAATAACTTGATATCGGGAGCAGCACATCCGTATCCTATGAGTGTATTAAATCAAATGGTGTAATACGAAAAAGTTGGGCATCGGGAAGTTTGTAGATAAATAGATCGTTGCCTGATTCCACAGGTATTAGTCTCTGGAAAATCAAATGGAGAGTTATTTAACAAACACGGTTTTGAATGCAGTGTATTACCTGCAAATCTGCCGTCAAACAACCGCGGAACACCCATGGTTCATGATCACCAGACATGAAGTTTGCCTTCCATCCTTTGCTGAACCCTAAAGTGAAAATTTTATTATAGGTAATTGATGGTTTTTTATTTGATTGTACTTACATGTGTAGCTGCCTTGTGTATAAGAAAACACATTGCTTGGGAATGGCCAAGAGATAACCACTTCCCAAACGCATTCAGAAGCAAAACGAACGTACTGTGTCGACAATGATTAACAAGGCGAACAGAACCAGCAACGATGAACACAACTGACAATGAACTCTGGCAAATGTCATTTTGTAACTGATGTATCGAGTAATTTTTGAATTGGAAGAAGGAAGGTTCTGGACGCTCTTTTAGTTTTTTTGTTCATTTTTATTTAATGATTGGAGTTGAATAAATATTAAACTTAAAGGAACCAGATTTTTATTTCTTCCTCGACATTTCTAAAAGAGCTTTCCAATAAAAGGGAATAATTGTTTCGATTCGTCATTGGCAAAATGCCTCGTACAAGAAGGGGAAAAATCCAAATTGCGGAATGTGGCAGCTGCACTGAGCCAAACACATCGGAAATGGTGCAGTGCGATACGTGTAAGCTGTGGTACCATTTTGGATGCGTAGAAGTGGATGCATCAGTCGCAGACAGATCTTGGAGCTGTGCCACTTGCACACTTGTCCAGGTGAGTGGAACTAATATTTGTGATACGGGTAAAGACCCAGCAAATGATGCACGACAGAACACAATGGGACAAGATGGTGGGGCAGAGGGAACTAGTGGGCAGGCAATGGCTGCGCTATATGTACAACGCGGGTCGCTGACTGGGGAGGAGCGCAGAACCGCGTCCATTTCTTCTAGCAAAAGGAAATCTGCAAGGGCAGCTAGATTGGAGCTTCAACGCCTAGAGGAGCAGCGAGAGTTGGATGCAAAATACATGGCGAGGAAGTACGAGCTACTTGCTTTGGCGGATCAGGACAGTAGTGACGATGAATACAACAGTTTTGATGCTGATTCGTGTAAATCATCGTTGGAGAAGCAGACAAAAGCGGAGCTGCCGAAAGCTGCAGTTGAGAAAGTCTCAGATAAAAGTATGCTCTGTGAGTCCACTCGCGCAGAGGTAAAGGAACTGACCCAAAGTCAGTTATCAGCACGTCAGGTACTCGTTAAGGAACTGCCAACTTTCAGCGGGCGGCCAGAAGAGTGGGCCGTATTTATTAGCAACTATCAACACAGCACTGAACTCTGTGGGTTTACTGATTCAGAGAATCTTATTCGTTTGCAACGTGCACTCAAAGGAAGAGCACTTGAGGCAGTTGGGGGTCAGTTGTTACATCCATCAACAGTTCAGGAAGTCATTTCTACACTTAAGATGCACTTCGGTAGACCGGAAGCTATTATACGTATGCAAATTAACAAAATAAAGGCACAACCTCCACCAAAGGCTGAGCGTTTGGAAACAGTCATTGCCTTTGCCTTATCAGTGCGTCAACTTTATGCAACAATGGAAGCTACGGGTCTTGTCAATCATATTAATAACCCAATATTATTACAGGAATTGGTTGACAAGTTGCCATCAGCGATGAGGTTGAACTGGGCGGTTAGTGCAGCTGAATTGAAGCAGAGGTCTATGAAGGAATTCAGCGAGTGGTTGAATGCAATGGCTGAAGCGGCGAGCAGCGTCACATTACTACCACTAACGGAGTGGAAGAATGATAAACGAGTTGGGCAACTACATGCACATACTGAAGACAAACCGCGTCCAAAAGAACAGTTGAGTGTGAGTAACGATAGTCGAGGATGCTTTGCATGTAAACAAAATCACAAGTTGTTGAATTGCGAAACGTTCAAGAACCTGCCTTGCGATAAGAAATGGGATCTGGTAAACAGTCGTTCGATATGTGAATGCTGCTTGAAACACACTAAAAGGTTAAGGTGTAAGGAGACTCGATACTGTGGATTGGGCAACTGCCGAGCTAGGCACCATATGCTGCTACATGACGACGAAAGCGAACCTGGGGGTACATCCGGACAAATTTTTAGCGCCCATCAGTGTGAGCTGGCTAGCGACATTTGGTTTGGAGTTGTTCCAGTGACACTACATGGTGGAGGCAGATCGGTTGACACATTTGCCTTTTTTGATAGTGGGTCATCAATGACGCTATTAGAAAATGAGCTAGCAAAGGCTCTCAAGTTGAAAGGAGTAAGGAAACGTCTTTGTTTAAAATGGACAGGAGACGTCGTGCGAGCGGAGGATGACTCAGAAGTAGTATCTTTGGAAATTTCGGCAAGGAGAAATTCAGACATCGAAACGAAGCGATACAGATTGAAGGACGTTCGTACTACAATGAATTTAGGTCTACCACTTCAAACGTTTAATGCAGATGATGCTCAACAGATGTATGCGCACTTAAAAGGAATACCATTACCATCGTATGAGGACGCAAGACCAACTATTTTAATAGGACTTCAAAATCAACACCTTAGCTTACCATTAAAGATGCGCGAGGGTAGATTCGACGAACCAGTAGCCATGAAAACTCGATTGGGGTGGCTAGTTAGTGGCTGTACAGGTGCTGAGTCAACGGGTTCGGAACATCGGAATTATCATCACTACGAGGCTTGCGATTGCGACCGTCTATTGCATAATGATGTGGGTAAGTTCCTTATGATGGATAGCTGCGTTAATGAAAAGGCATATATTGAATCATCTGAGGAGAAACGAGCCATGAATATTTTGAAGACAACAACAGCAAATGTGGGTGACAGATATGAATGCGGACTTCTGTGGAGGTACGACAACGTGAACATGCCGGACTCCTACGCTATGGCTATGAAGCGCTTGCAGTGCCTTGAGAAGAAGATTAGGGTGCAGCCAGAAATCTTGAGTAAGTTAAATTCTGAGTTTAAAAATCTTTTGGATAAAGGGTACGCCCGAATATTGGAAGAGTCGGAACTTCGAGTTGAACAACCAAGGGAATGGTATCTGCCAACATTTATTGTAACGAATTCCAATAAGCCTGGTAAGGTTCGCTTGGTATGGGATGCAGCTGCTAAATCGATGGGTGTATCGCTTAACACAATGCTCCTCAAGGGACCTGACCAACTTGCTGCATTGCCAGCGGTGCTGTACACATTTCGATCTAGGAAGATAGCTGTGTGTGGCGATATCAGTGAGATGTTCCACCAAGTCCGGGTGAGGAAAGAGGATCAACCAGCTCAAAGGTTTTTGTGGCGTGACGGGGACTCCGAACGGAGGCCAGACGTTTATCAGATGGAGGTTCTAACATTTGGGGCTTCGTGTTCTCCAAGTGTGGCACAATACATAAAGAACTATAACGCAAACATCTATGCTGACAAATATCCCAGAGCTTCCATCGCAATAACCGAACATCATTATGTAGATGATTTCTTGGATAGTCTCGATACCATCGACGAAACAATAAATTTGGCAAAGGAGGTACGCTTCATTCATTCGAAGGCTGGTTTTCGGATTCGCAACTGGCTTTCAAACTCTTGTGAAGTAGTAAGGGCGTTAGGGGAAGCGAGGCAAGGAGACAAACAAATTCAACTCGTGTCAGATCCGGAGACCAATTCGAATAAAGTGCTAGGGTTGTGGTGGAAAACGGAAGCAGACATTTTTACATTTTCGCTACGATTTACTAAGGCTCAAGAGGACGTGTTGACTGGAACTCGGATGCCGACTAAGAGGGAATTGCTAAGGATACTAATGTCCGTGTTCGACCCTTTGGGCTTTCTTGCATTCTACTTGGTAATATTAAAAGCTCTTCTTCAAGAAGTTTGGAAATCGGGCGTGGATTGGGACGAAGTAATTCCTGATCGTCTTCATCAACAGTGGAATGAATGGCTGCGCTTGCTGCCCCGTGTAGAAGATGTTATGATACCCAGATGTTATTCTTCTTTGACTGCTGAAAGCAACACGTCGATCCAGTTACACATCTTCGTCGATGCAAGCGAGAGCGCAATGGCGGCAGTTGCTTATTTTCGGATTAGCAATGGTTCAACGGTACAATGCGCATTGGTAGGTGCGAAAACCAAAATAGCTCCAGTTTTGCCAATTTCAATCCCGAGGATGGAGCTCCAAGCAGCAGTTTTAGGTGCTAGACTGGCTGAATTCGTAACTGCTAATCATAAGCTGCACATCCAAAAACGGGTTTTTTGGACCGACTCTCGCACTGTGAAGAGTTGGTTCCGATCCGATCCTAAGCGATACAACCAGTTTGTGATGTTTCGAATAAGCGAAGTGCTACAGAAGACAAAAGTCAGCGAATGGAGATGGCTTCCAACGAAGGTCAACGTTGCTGACGACGCGACAAAATGGGCTAAAACACCATCATTCCGGCAAGACAGCAGATGGTTCACAGGACCTTCGTTCTTATACGATTTTGAGGAGTTATGGCCAGAGCAACCAAATGAACAATCGTTTGAACAGCAGGAGGAGATTAGACCAAGATTTGTTTTCTTGCACTGTTTGGCTGAAGAATCATTTATAGACTTCGATCGATTTTCTACTTGGGAGAAGCTTCATCGCACAACATCGTGGATAGTACGAGTGGTTGACAATTTAAAGAAAAAATGCAGTGGATTGGAATCGTCTACGGGAGCACTTCAGGCTGCAGAACTTGAACGAGCGCACACTCTGCTTATAAGAATAGCACAGATACAAACATACGGCGATGAGGTTGCGGTTCTTACTAATGGCGGGAGTCTGAAGAAAGGCTATGCTCTTTGGAATTGTTCGCCATATCTGGATGAAAATGGATTGCTGCGCATAAGGGGCCGTATCGATAACGCCAGTTGCATTGAACACCATACCAAACGGCCTATAATTATGCCAAAAGGCCATCGAGTCACCGAGCTGATAGTGGATTTCTATCATAGAGCATATCATCACCGTTGCAACGAGACGGTGCTAAATGAAATTCGTCAACGCTATTGGATCCCAAAATTGCGCGTTTGTCTCAAATCAGTATGCAGGCGGTGTCAACGTTGTCGAATAGATAAGGCGAAGCCAAGGTATCCAGAGATGGCTCCATTACCGGCTGCGAGGCTTGCAGCATATATTCGACCATTCACATACGTGGGGATGGACTATTTCGGACCAATAAATGTGGTGATTGGACGTCGGACTGAAAAACGATGGGGAGCACTTTTCACATGTTTGACCATTCGGGCGGTGCATCTGGAACTGGCACATGGTCTATCTGCAGATTCCTGTATAATGTGCATACGAAATTTTATTGCACGTCGCGGCAAACCCAGGGAGATTTATTCGGATAATGGGACTAATTTTAAAGGTGCTGAAAAGGAATTGCGTGAGGCTCTGCAGACCTTGGATATCAACGCTATAAAAGAAGGAATCAACACGATGGAGACGCAGTGGTTTTTCAATCCTCCCTCAGCACCACACATGGGTGGTTGTTGGGAAAGGCTCGTTGGTTCGGTTAAGAACGTACTTAAGGAGGTGATCGGCAAACAACAACTCAGAGATGAAACTCTTCTGTCAACACTTATAGAGGTGGAATCTATAATAAATACTCGTCCGCTGACATATGTCGCCTTGGATTGTGATAATGCGGAGGTCCTAACTCCCAACCATTTCCTGCTTGGATCATCTGATGGCACTAAGCCGCCTGGAACGTTTGACACAAAGGACTTAATGCTCCGTAAAAGCTGGAGGAAATGTCAGAAGCTGGCCGACATGTTCTGGAGTAGATGGGTGCGTGAATATCTGCCGTCGCTGACACGAAGAGCAAAATGGTTCGCTACGGTCAAGCCAGTTAAGAAGGGAGATGTGGTGGTGATCATCGATGAAAGTTTACCTAGAGGGATGTGGCCGAAGGGAGTAGTCATCGATACAGTTACTGCGAAGGACGGACAAGTTCGTCGAGCGACGGTGAAAACATCAAGTGGCGTCTACGTTCGTCCAGTTGTTAAGTTAGCTGTCTTAGATGTCAAAGGTCCAAAAGAAGATGAGTCAACAGCAGAGCAGCTGTCTCATGGGGAGGAGAATGTCGACAATGATTAACAAGGCGAACAGAACCAGCAACGATGAACACAACTGACAATGAACTCTGGCAAATGTCATTTTGTAACTGATGTATCGAGTAATTTTTGAATTGGAAGAAGGAAGGTTCTGGACGCTCTTTTAGTTTTTTTGTTCATTTTTATTTAATGATTGGAGTTGAATAAATATTAAACTTAAAGGAACCAGATTTTTATTTCTTCCTCGACATACTGCCTTATTCTTGATGCTGCTTGGCGAATGTAGGTATAGACAGGTAAACACTCAGGTAGTGTGGAATTACAATCCAGACATGCTTCTATACAAGCGAAGATTGCGACAAATACGCCAATGAGTTCATGGTTTTCCAAGTCCTCTAATTTTAGTATGCCTGCATGTAAGTGGGCAGTAATTTAATGCTAATCCAGCCTTAATTTTTTACAGCAAGAAATGCATGCGGTGGTGGAGCACAATTTTTTTTATTATTATCACAAAACAACTGAATTCAATTACGTATAATTTTTTAATTATTTGACAGCTGAAAATGTTTATGGTGAGTTTTAATCAGCTGTTTGGAGTTTGAGTATGAGATTGGATGCGTTCGAAAAATTCGATTTCAATTTAAGGTTTTTTTATTGCATCACAGAGTAAAACAAATCCACAAACACTGTAATATTATGCTAATGAAAATAATTTATAAACATGGAAAATGCACGGAAAAAATAAAAATTCTGTAATTTATAGACATATTTTTGACAAAATGTTTCAATTAATTTTTAATGAATTTTGTGATGTCAGATGTCATTTATGACTGCATTGTATTCATCTGCCAGTTGTTGAAAATGCGTCGACATAGCAGTTACGAAGCAACACACTATTTTGCGTTTATTATATATTAAATCAATTTTTATTTTTGCTTTTTGTTTTGACTGCTATGTCAAAGCTTGAACAAACAAAATTTCAGAAGATGTCAAAATATGTTTTTTTGACGGAAATTTGTTATTTAAACTTGGAAACCTCTGATTTTTGTTGTGTTAATGTACAAAGCAATTACGTATACGATATTTGGTAATGAAATAGTAACATAATAATTATCATATGCCATGATTTGAGTCAATGAACAATTTAATCCAGAGTTAATTTTTTGACACTTGCTTAAGTGGAAATTGACGTTGAAAAAAGTTTATGAATAAACTTTTCTGCAATTAAACCAACATTAGCCCTAATTCAAATTTAATTAAGGATATATATATTCAGCCTTATTTATAAACTTTGTAATAACTCTAAATGCAAAAACCTTATTTATAAAAATTATATTCAGTTGTATAAATGCAGCATAAGCTAAAAAATAAATACTTATAGGTACACTGCCTAACTATACAGTTGTTTAGAAGCATTATAGCGAAATCTAATAAATAAGGCTGATTATGTATAAGTTATTATTTACTTATTTACATATAATGCAGATTTGTTGTGATATAAGCCGACATGACAATGCTCACTTACGATTTGGTCTTATGTGTGTCAAAAACGTATTTCGTTTTTAGAACGCAAATTTGCTTAAATTCCGATGACCAATTTATTTGTTGTTCAAAATCGATTCATCACATTTTCCTCGTAAATGAAATAAAACATAGTTTAAGCCTGACAAAAAAATGTTTTCTCTGCTTTTTTTTAATTATTTAATTCAAAAATCAGTACACTAATAAAATAAACAATTGAAGAAAATAAAAAATATATTTTCGTTAAAATATTTATAGAGAAAGGTCTAATGTATATCAGAAAAACTTAATAAGAATTATGTTTGATGATTTTTTCTGATCATGCATTTTAGTTTTGCAGCTAAAACTAATATTTTTTTTGTAATAATGTCAAAGGAGTTTCATTATTACAGTTACTACCCATTTATATTTGTATGCTTTTTAATGAAACATAAGTTGGTAATAAATTCACCACACCGAACACACAATTTGCTTAACACGTCCCGATAACAGCCAATTTATTTAAATTATTTGAATTATTTCAAAGTTACCACCGAATAACGGTAAATGTTACTATGTGCCAGTGTATGCGTGACCAAATCCACCTTCCGTTTACTTTAACATTGCACCCATACTTAACCACGCAGTAACTTTTTGAAACTGTCTCTATGGATCTCTCA
The DNA here is from genome assembly GCA_949372485.1 of Cheilosia soror. Classification (NCBI taxonomy): domain Eukaryota; kingdom Metazoa; phylum Arthropoda; class Insecta; order Diptera; family Syrphidae; genus Cheilosia; species Cheilosia soror. Next base: position 93,238,939 of record OX443563.1, read on the forward strand.
TTTTTGGCCGAAGCTGGTGGTCTATTCTCTCTGGTTTGTGGCCAGGGAGTCGGCAGTGCCAGATATCTGCTTAGATAATCTCATATCATCCGCGTAAATCTCTAGGTAAGAGTGTGAAATAACGTGCATTGCATCGTTTATTGTCAAATTAAAGATCAAAGGTCCTAGATGACTTCCCTGTGGTACACCTGAGGATGCTACGACCTAAGAATAAGAAGTACAGGAAGGGGCATATCGAGGAAACAGTGAGGCTTTTTTCAAAATAGTGTGAGTTACACTAACACAAATGCATTGATACAGGGCCGGCCTAAGGGGCCAGCGTAGAGTTAGGACGCCAAAGTGCTGGGGCGGACGATGTAACCCTTACCGTTTCTTTAAAAGTGATAAAGTAGGAAAATATGTAGCTGAGCTTTAAGGAAGCACTAGGTTATGGTTTTTATCTTCTCAGAAGTACTTAGGCACCTTTAAAGAATCACAGCTATTAATAAAAGCCTTAATAAATAAACGTACCTTTTACAGGAACCTACAAATTTTAAACGTAGGTATAAATAAAATTCAGTTTTTAGTTTTAGGTTTAATTTTAATGCAAAAACACTATCACATATATTTTCCTTAGTTAAATAAATTTTAGTTAGGTACATTTTATCTACATCCAGCTGATAATAATTCGGTCATACATCTGGGGTCTTCGCGTAACATTTCAGACGATCATCGTCTCGACGATTGAACAAAACGTAACGATGTAACATCACAATAGCGTCGTTCAATCGAATCGTTCATCGTTTTCGTTTTGAACAGTTCGAGCAGGGCTGTAAAGAAACTGTGACAACCTGAAAACTAATAAAAAAGGTATATTTGCAATTTGTGTGTGTTGTTGTCTTTTATGTGGAAATAGATAAAAAGGTAAACATTTTTTGGTACAGGAAAATTTGTATTGATTAGGGGTCGTAATATAAGACAAAATTAGTGAATGCATTCTTTAAAGCCAATTTAATAAATGCAATTCTATCATTGCCTACACCAAAGAGAACATAACAAGAGTGTGATGTGAACTTTCTAGTGTACGTATTTCGTTTAACTAGAATGAAGGAAATGGATATTTTTTCTATATTTTCACATTTCACCGTACAAATGCATAATGGAGAGTACTATTTGTCGAAATTATAAAAGATTTAAAAGAAACAATATTCTTTTAACCTTTGTTTTGCTTTAAAAGACCCTATATGGAAAGAAAATATACCAAAAACGATCAAACGATTGCCAAAGAGCCATCGTTCAATCGAATCATTTCGACGACAGTATTTGACAGTTAAATTGTTTACGTGAAGCAATAAGAAACGATGATCGTTTACTCGTTTCGACGATCATCGTTTTTGGTTGTTACACGAAGTAGGTAGCAGCATCTACGACGTCGTTCGATCGTTGCCTTACGCAATTAGACCTCTGTTTCTTAAAATTGTGTTTTTTTTTTGGTCCATTAGTTTTGATTGGATTCTAAGCTGTTTCTCTGTTATAAGACATATGTCTTCAACATCTTGACGACGATACCAAACGTCACGATAACAGGACAACAGAAGAAATACCTTTAAACATATTTTCTATTTATAACAAGAAAACTGCACTAGGGCGCTCAACCGATTTAAGCGCCTTGCCCTCACCAACAAAAAAAAAATAGTTCGTCCCTGAACGAGAGTTTCCGATTTGACAGATGAGTTTCAGTTAAATCAAATGCTATCAGATAAATAAAGTATATTTTTGTTTTCAACCAAATTCCCTTTTTTGCAACAAAATGTCATGAAATACTAATTCAAAAGTGTTCCACAATAATATACCTACCTAAAAAACACTTAACAACATTATTTTATGTGGAATATTAGATAAAATTTACATGTGAAATGAAAAATTGTTTCTCTCCTTATTATGCTCGTTTTTGCAGAATTTAACACACACAGAAATGTTATTTTAAATTTCTTTCGGTAAAGAATTGTATTTATTCACTGTATTCACTGTTTTATTAAGTTAAATATGTAATTTCACTATTTTAACAATTTGAAATTTCAAACACGGCAAATTTCCCCAGCAAAATGACAGATGAGTTTCAAATTCTCTGGTTTTTTTTATATCTTGCGGCCTCAAGGCCCCGACCCATAGAATCCGTCACATCCGTTGCGGCAACGTATTCGACTGACAGGTTGATAGAATACACAGTAGCTTATGGAACGTGACCCATGAGCAACGTACGTGTCGGATGCGACGGATAAAGTAGGTTTACTTTCTACTTTTCTGTCCGTCGAACCGTTGACAGTTGGCAGAGCGTGAGAGTAAGCATTTTCATTGGTGGAAATATAAGGTAATGAGAGAAACTGTCTCTCATATGTCATCGGCTGTCCACGTATGTGACGGATTCTATGGGACTGTTCGTTGCGTCGAATACGTCAATCCGTCGACGCAACGGATGCGACGGATTCTATGGGTCGGGGCCTTCACTCACGTACACTGTATCAGGGTTCGGACTTTATTGCAATTGCAGTAGATCTGCTGCTTTTTTCGTAAACAAAATGAATCCACTGCGCTACTGCGCCCACGCCTCAATCTACTGCACATTTTCAGAGATGTAATTTGACTTTTTTAGTTTGAAAATTAAAATATATTTTCTGTTTCGAAATGAAAGGAAAGCCTGTCATCATCATAAGTAAAAAGTGAATTGCACTCAGTGACTCAGATGGCAGTAGATAAATGAGACTATTTAAAAGTATACCTAGTCGGCTTAAGTTGACTAGATTTGTCTGGAATGCGACTGTCAGATTGCTATGTATATGCAGTTATCATTACGTATGTTTACTTATTCCACAAATCATGTTGAATTTGAATAATAATTTTATGAAATGGAATGTGAAATTAATAGGTTAAGTACTCAGATTGGCCGCGTTCCATTGACCGCTAGTCATCTAGCACATAATATCCCTGATGGAGGAAATGTAGGTTTCCAAACAAACAAAAAATTTACTGCGGAAAATTTGATTTTACTGCTGTTTTTTGAAAAATCTACTGCACAAATAAATTTCTCAAGTCCGAACCCTGCACTGTATATGTGATATACACTCTTTCCTGTACTTCTTATTCTTAGGCTACGACTGGGTTAGAGAAGGAAAATCTGAAAAGGACACTACACCTTCGATCGTCTAGAGATCCCTTTTTTGTGAATGGGAATGGCCGCGTTCCAAACTGACATTTCAGCATTTGCGCTAGAGCTCTAGCTCCTTTTCTGGAAAATTTTTCAATCTAGCGCAAAATGAACTGTTAGGTTGGAAAAAAATAACGAACTGTCAAAATAAAAGTGAAAGTGCAGAAGTCAAATATTTCCAATTTCGTGTAAAATTGGAATTCAAACTTCTATGTAATTAATATACATTGTATTTGATTACTTAAATTATAGTGCATTAATAAATATGCGGCATGATGGCACAAAATACATTTTTGACTCTCATGAAGATGAAATAATACGAATTGAAATTGGTTTTAATGTCACTTTGCCGCTGCCGCTAGATCTCTAGCGCAGAAGTTTGATCGCAGCCATTGACGTATTTGAAGAAATTTGGGTCAGGTTCAACGTCGACATTTGCAAACGCCTGGCTGAAAAAGTCAGCGAAAAGATTGGTGATTGTTTTAGGGTCTTCTGAGTGCTGACGAACAATTAGCAAATTTTAAGGTAGATGGATATCCATCCGACTTTCTTTTGGTATTAATGAACTGGTTGGGAACACATTGGATACTATTTCGTACGAATTTCTTTCATAAGAACATGTACGCATACGCACGAATAATGCATGCTAGTTCGTCGTACATTTACGTACGTATAGTTCCGACGTCCGAATACAATCCCAACTTGTTGGGATTTTTAAACACGTTCGTGAGTTGAAACATTAAAATTGGATGTTTATAGACACAAAAGGGGGTATGGGAAACGTGGCACTGTCTATTTTACAGAGAAAATCGTATTCAGTGTGCGCACTCTTTTCGTACGACCATATTCATACGTTTACGTACGATGTAAATTCGTATCCAATGTTCGGCTAGCCTAAAAGTGGATGTGTATGGACACAAAAGGCGGTATGGGACACGGGAAACTGTTTATTTTATGCAGAAAATCGTATTCAGTATGCGCACTCAATTCGTGCGACCATATTCATACTTTTACGTGCGACACAAATTCGTATCCAATGTGCGGCTAGCCTTAGGTCATGCTGCGTGCAGGCAAGATATTCGGAATAGATATAGAGAGCCTCGCACATTTCGGAGAAGTTATTCTGGGTGATCACAGAATCCGTCATATTCGGAATTTTGCTACGAACCCCGAAAGAACTATCACAGAATCCGTTTTAGTGCACATATTTGCTACGAATTTAATTCGTCTGGGATTTAAGAAAGCATTCATAGATTTAGGAATAAAAGGTGGAAGTAGCAACATCGATATTAGGTAACTGTTTTGTCATGGACAAAGTCAAAATGAGTTTTACCGATAAGTTCGGAAAGCTTGTCGAAATTAGCTTTGCAAAAGTTAAATTAACGCTGCGTCAAGTGGTCAATCTTAAGATTTACTTGATCATATACAAGTGATGAGAACTGTGGAGGGCGGTAGTTGTCAAGTTTTGGGAGAAGTTAGAAAAATCGAGATCAAACTCCCTACCTGTTGTTTTTGATAGCACATAACTGATTTCTCAATTCATGTGACAGACGGATAAAATAACAAAGCATGTTGATCCATAACTAAGTTGAATATATTTTCCAAATATGAATTTTCAAAATCAAAATGATTACATCAATGAAATGAACATAATATATCAGCTGGATTGATTACGTCTATGGACTACACCTAATTTCATAATCGCGTATTTCCTAAGGCTCGTGCTCTCAAGAGTTGTGTGGTTAATTCTTCTTAACTTAAATCGAACAATGTCTATGGACCTTTAATACTAGACACCTTGGCTTCCATTTCTTCTTAATAATTGAGTTTAATCACAAACTTGTGTGCCATATTGACGCCTGGCTTGCGAACAGCAATGGCATTCTCGTGTGGCAGAATGTCTAGATCCTCTGTTTTGCCGTCGTAGAAAATAGTCGCAGATTTGGGAGTCTTCTCCAATCCGGCGATAACAACCCGTTCCAACCATGATTGAGTCTGGTAATTTGGTTTTGAAACGAACGAGTTCTTCAGAGTATTTGAGCTGAACTCAAATTGCGCGTAGATGAATTTTCCATCGCGATATTCGTAGGATTTCTCATCGTCGATGTACAAGCTGCCCTTGGCTGTGCCATCTTTGTCCAAACAGACGACCAACGTGTAAGGATCGTTCTTCATCAGAGTGGCTGCGCGACGGATGCGTTCTTTCTTTGGGATGATGGAGCCTCCTCGTTGAAAGACTGGTACCTACAATACAATCAAAAACTGATAATGGCAAACATAAACTGGCAAGTCCTACTTACCTTGTAGTCGTCGACTTGGATCGTTTCATAGCCAACTTTATCGTGCTTCTGATAGTTGTCCACATCGTACCACAAATCGCCAGTCTTCTTGTCGTCCTTTGAGGGGAAGTAAACGTCGACTTTGCTTACCCCTTGCTGCATAACAGGCCGCACTAAAAGGTGGTCGTGCAACAGAAACTCGTTGTCGATTGTGAATGCCTCCTTGTCCCGCGGGTAGTGCGCTAGTAATGGCCTCATCACTGGGAAGCCATGACGCTCGTGTTCATAGAACATTGTGTACCACAGTGGGAGATAGCTGTAGCGCTTTCGAATAGCATCTCGGATGACCAGTCGTGTCTTTTCGGGGAATAGCCAAGGCTCCCTACGCTTTGTGTCAATGTGAGCATGGCTGCGGAAGAAGGGGAGGAACGCTCCTGTCTGATACCAGCGTTCAAACAAGTCAGCTTCGGGGTTTCCAAAGAAACCTCCAATATCCGCTCCACAGAATGAAAAGCCAGCAACAGCCTCTGACAGACACATCTTGATCGAGTGCTGCAAATGGCCCCACTCGGCGGCGTTGTCTCCAGTCCATATGACAGCATATCTTTGAGAGCCAGCAAAGTGGGCACGGGTTAGAATAAACGGCCTCTGGGTGGGATCTCGTTTTATGACGCCCTCGAAGGTTCCCATCAAGTGCATGTGTCCATACAAGTTGTGAACATCACGATGCTCCCAGCCACCAAAATGCAGATTGTCTTTCAACATAGTCACCTCGGGACCATTGAACACCGATGGCTCATTCATGTCGTTCCAAAACATGACGTCCGAGGTGGTTGTCTTGAAATTACTCAGCAGAAACTGGTCGGCGTAATATTGCCGAACTGCTGGGTTGAAGAAATCTGGGTAGCTAGCCGCTCCAGGCCAACACCAACCCTCATAGTCCTTGCCATCGGCTGTTTTGGTGTAGTATCCTTTGTCAGTGCAGTCATTGTGAAAGAAATAGCCGCTATCACGCTTGATGTGCGGGTCAATGATGATTGTTAGATGGCGACCGAGGTCTGTGAGGTTCTTGATCATGTCCAGAGGATTGGGGAACTTGAAGGCGTCCCACGTGAAGTACTTCTTCGAGTCGGTGTATTCGATATCTAGCCACATGATATCCATTGGGATGTCATATTCATCGAACTTTGCCGAAACTGTCTCGACGTCCTTGTCATCGTTATAGTTCCAGCGACACTGGTGGTAGCCGAGAGTGAACAACTGTGGCAAGTTTGCTGTGCCGGTCAGGTCGGTGTATTGCTTGAAGGCATCCAGCGGAGTTGGTCCCAGCAAGATGAATGCGTCTACAATGCCGCTCTCGGACATAAAGTGCGCAGTGGGAGGGTCAGATTTTCGGGATCCTGAAACGAAGTTTACAATGGACGACACCACGTTCTTCTCTGCAGTCAGTACATCTACCCAAGTTTCAGCGGCATTCTGCCAGTAAACGCCAGCGGTGCGCTGGGGTCTGAAAAGATATGATTACCTTAACTAAATGAATGAGCGAGTCAGCTTACCCATGGCCGTAGATGACTGGTACTGATCCGTACAAAGCCATTTTGCTGTCCAGGACGTACTCAAACACGTCCAAGTTGTACAAGCGGTATGGATCGGTGCCTTGCGTTGACTTTAGAATAAACGAATCGGCATGTTCTGGGATTCCAAAAAGAACGTCGGCTTCTGGAAATGAGAAATCCAGCGCAACGGCTTCCGGGCCGTATGGTTTGGAGTCGTGATGGGATTTGAAGTTCTCCTCCCATGCGCCAGGGTCTTCGTCCTCTATAGACTTGCCAGTAGCCTGAGGCTTTTCAGCATCTGGCTGTTCACCATCTACTTCATTCTCGCCCAAGAGCTCAGGTTCTGCCTTGCGTCGCAGATGTTCGAAGCGCATCAATCCTTTGGCGTTCACAGACACCGTCAGCACTTCGTTCTGATAGAAATCGATTTTAAATGGATCAGCATGGATAACCGCCTTGTTAGGGCCCGCAGTGACAACGAGTTCTGGTCCATCTTGATCGTTGACCTTTATGCTAAAAAGTGTCGAGTAAGTATGAATTTGCGCTTTTAGGTTCGTCACCCAATAACTTACGTGCCAGCCTTGGGTACCCCATTCAGCGCGTCGGTGACAACGTAACGCGGTTTTAACGAGTTTTTCTCGTCGATAAGCACTCTAAATGTGTTTCCCTAGAAAATACTATCATGAATGACTTGAATTTAATTAAAATTTTTTAGCCCATACCTCCAAAGCTTCCACTTTAAGTATAAACAGATGATTGTTCTCCTTGTTGGTGAGGTCAAGCGTTATTGAGTCGGAATAGATGTTCAATGTTCCCGACACAAGGGCGAATTTTGAGTTCCCAGGTTGAACTTTCCGGCAACGCCTAAGAAACAACGTCATTGGTCCACTAATTTATAGAACCTCGGTTAAACTTACCTGCAGAAGCTGCTCTCCTCGCATGTTTTGAAATTTTTAGGATCCACACTCGATACATATTGGACAGTGCAGAAAATTAATAAAAATATTGCCAAACGCATTTTCTAATCTGCATAAAAAATACAAGTCATATAAATATGGAATCTAAAAATATATATTTTTGTTGGCAGCAAAACAAGTCATAAATTAATTGGTTGTCTAAAACATTTGACACCCCAGGTGCACTTGTTTATACAATCTGTACTATTTTCTAAGACATTTTATATAAAGTGCTGATAAGGGAGAGGATTCAATAGCACCTATTCCGCTTTCAATATATGTATAGGCATATCTATTTGACTAAGCATAGTCAAGGGAAAACGCTTCAGACTTTCAAAAATTATAGAACACTGGCATGGCACGTGAATAAATCTTGAACTGTTTATTTATAATCAATATATAGTAGCCAATTAATTAATGCAAATTAGCAAATTTTCAAGTGCAAAGACCTTTGTACGATTGATGAAAATGTAAGTGGATTTTTAGTTCGCTTATCCCTACCTACGACCAAAAATCGATATGAATTTAATGCAAACCGAAAAAAACTCTCTATTTTTATAACTAAACAAGAAGCTTAATAAATAATTTAAGAGGAAACACAGAAATATATTCGCCGGTCAGAACTTACCCTTCGAAAATGTTAATCCAACGATGGCGTGAAATGTCAACGTCACCCTTGAAAACACAGCAACAGCACAGAAGCGAAGATGTCAACTAAAGTCGATAAAGTGGTTTTCGGGCAGTTTTTATATTGGATGTATTCATCATATTTTAGTTTTGAATCCCATTTATAGGTAGATAGGTAATCTTATCTTTCTGTATTTACAATAAGGGTATTCACTTTAGATAGATTTATGCAGCTCGTAAATGCATAAATTTCTGCGGTGGTTTAAATGAACATGTTATTGTGTAAATTGACTGTAAATCTGGAATCAAACAAACAATTCATACGACTGTGTGTCAAAGTTTGACATTTGTTATTTGCGTAACTTTCAGCGGTTGATTACCGAGCCTAAATCGTCGCGGAAAATTATGAGGTCTGCATAAACCTCGGCGTACCTAAACTATTCTCCATACAAAATCTGACAGTTCATTTACGAGATGATAAATTTCTGCAGTTTACGCAGTTTAGGGGGCTTTTACGCGTTTAAGTAAATACCCTTAATTATTCTATATCGAATAGCTCTGAGGTAGCGGTTATGAATTTATGATATTTAATTTATTATGACATATAAGCCCAAAACAACGGGGGCATATAATCGGGTTTCAACTAATGATTCATATTTTATTGTAGGTATAGTCACACGACTTTTGAAATACAAGCTATAACTTAAAATATTGAATTTTTTTAAATTGAAATATTTGCCCTAGGGAAAACGTAATATCTACGATGTTTGGTCAAAAAGACATAAGTCCATTTTTTGTGAAATTGAGTTGAGTATACAGAATTATTAAAAAAAAAATCTATTTTCGTTTGGTATTAACAGCATAAGTTTCAGCAAACCGAATCCAGAGTTATTGAGTGGTCCTAAAAACACATTAAAAGTATTTTAAACATTGTGTTTGGTCAAAATGACATTACTCCACATGTGTTGTTTTGACCCAGTAGTGGCTTTAAATTTTTCAAATAATTGTGTTTGATCAAAATGACATTACTCCACATGTGCTGTTTTGGCCGAACAGACATTTGAAATTTTTTAAATAATAACGTGGTCAAAACAACATATAACTCAACTGTTACTTCGTTCTCACATGTTTATCGTATACAATTATTTCGCTTTTCTGTATTAATATTGTTGTTTTAACAAAGTAGATAATCGTGACAATTATTGTGCATATTATTTCGCAGTATTTGGGGAAACCCATACATTATCAATTTTTCTTTTGATTTAGTTGTTCAATTTAAGTAAATGCTTTCGGTTTTTAACAATTTTGTTATTAAATTTATTTCCAATCTGAAACTTAACCAATCTGTTGGAAAAAAATTAAAATATCGTTTGGTCAAAACAACATATCTCCACTAAAACACCTTTTTGTTATAATTTTTCAAATTTTAGTAATTGATTATTGTACATCTAATAATTTATATTATTATTGCACTGGAATATTACTTTAATACAAAAAATTGGATTTAGAATAAATTGTTGAACTTTAAAACGCGTTTATCTCAAAACTTGTATTTTGGACTTGTGTCGTTTTGATCATACTCCATAGATATTATGTCAAAACTTTGAATTTTTCAACCCAAATTTTGTTTGAAACATAGGTTAAATGTTGATTAAAAACCATAAAACTGTACAATTTCATTAGCAAAAAGAATGCATCTCATTCGTTTGTAAGTTAACTATGTTTTTTTTTTAAATATGTAGGTATTTGAAATTTACCAGTAGGGACACACTAAAATGATAAGATAACCTACCAGCTTGAGGCTTCGGTTCAAATTATATTGCCGTCAGGTCGCGTCGTAAGAAGAAAGGTCGCATCTCAATTCAAGTTGTTTTGAGATAAATGCATTTCACTGGTTTGTTGTTACCTCCTTAAATTAATGAAGTAAGTACCTCTTGGTGGCGGTTTTGTCTTCAGGGAAGGACAGAGGGTGACCGTAACAGACAGCCCCCTGCTTACTGTCTCTGATAGTCCATAACCAAGGAGTGAGAGGTGGTATAATAGTAATGGGCTATTAAATCAATCCACTTTCCTGCCTGATACAGAAAGTCTGTGTGACGGATTGTCTTCTGGAAAACAACAAAGGGTAACCGTAGGAGTCTGCCCCCGTTAATTTTTTGGTGCGGATCAGAAAAGCCTGATTGAAGCAATCTTCCCCTTTGGTTACCTAAAAGGGATTCGCGGTTTGCCTTTGGGGAAAAGGACGAAGGGTAACCGAAATAGTTCAATTCACCCCTATTGCCTTGACGGAATGTTCGAAGTGTCAAGATGAAGCTGCGACTAATGTAGTTAGCGCCTCCAGGTGGCAATAAGTCTTCGGCAAAGGCTTCAGAGAGAGAGATCCGTTTTTCCACAGTCAAGGCTAATGATGTGTACTAGTGTAGGGTTGGCGACTTCGGGTATATGGTTGTCGAAGGTTGTCATGAACACAAATACCAAGAATGGGAAGTCTTTCGATTTCGCTTAAGAGAGAGCTTGTATTAAATTTAAAGCATTAAATTCTATCCATTAATCATTTGTTCATATCCATATCCATTTTATAATGCCGTCAAGGTCGAAATTGAGCTTAAAATACGTTGCCGTTCCATTTCTATGGTCGAAGAGCGGGGACATAAGTTCTGGAAAGAATATAAGAAGCTAAGAGTGCTGTTTTCAGCGAAGAAATGAATTGAATTAGAAGTTGCACACAAGAGATTATTCATAAAATTGAGAAAGAGAGTCGGAGACAGAACGGAGTCTTCGGGGGAAGACACGCATTTACATAATTTCAGACTTCAAACCAGAAAGATAGTTTCTAATCTATTGAATAAGAGACGCGTTCTGCAGGGGATCCATTCTGCTTCCATACAAACGGGTCGAAAAGGTAAATAAATCCCTGGACTCATTTACCTTCAATTCAAAACTTCTCTTATTTGTTGTTCATCTCTCAACGAGATAGGGGAACGATTTGCCTTATTCGAGTGCAGGCCATAGGGATTTTCCAGTCCAGGTAATTGCACGTAATTGAAGAACTTGCTGTCGGTTCTAACGCAAATGCAATAAGCAATAAACCTTAGGTGGTTATTGACGCCTAAGGAAAGGAACCCACAATTTTATGCTGAATACGAACAACTTAATTCCAGCAACTTTTTCAGAACAATTATGCTCTCGGATGTTTATTAAAGGCTCCCGAGAAGTGGCGCAGTAGAAAAAACATTAAGACGTACTTCGTGGTTTTCCGGGGTTGAACATGAAAATCCTTCGCATTGTCCAACACATTAACCACCGTCAGGAAACATAGATTCAGAATTTAGTTCACCGTCATAGTAGCAACCAAACAACTATTCCAAAAATAATACTGTGCACGACCTTGCTTAGCACTTTTTATCGATTTAATCCAAAGTGGTAGGTATCCCTTAAACAACCATAACAGTTTGATCGATGCCTAGAGATTGTCCCTGTTATGTTATGGAATTTTCTGCCTTATCATTCCTACGCACAGTTATAATTTACTCCTTCGTATAACACATCATCAGCTCACATTCCTCTCATCAAAGTGACTTTTAACAATAATATAAATATCAACTAAATGCTTTGTTGGAAAAACGAGGATTCATATATTCAAAAACGCTACCCCGTCTATAATACCACATCTGCGAAATCACTCAAAGAAACCCTGCTTAAGTCAAGCATTCCAATAGTGAGTGAGAGTTAAGCAATCATACCATCAAAATCATGAAATGGCACGCAAATTCATATCTCGAGAACAGGGTCTTCGACTCGCGTCTGGTGAAGGATAACCTCCTTGATAAGTGGTCATGCGAGGGTGGACAATATGTCGAAAGGAAGGACTATCGCAATCTCGTGGAATCATACGTTAGATGGAATATATTCACTTACTCTTTATAAATGTTCACATAGCACTTTTCAAACCATGCATTTTCATCTTCGTTTCATTAGAACACACTCAAATCTTTAGTCGTAGTATGTAGTTATATATCTGGAGATATTTTTGTCAAATTATTTGTAGAATTTGTGTAAAATTTTGTAGTAACGAGAAATTTTGAAATTTTTAAAAAATGTCTTCAAAACAAACAATTATGTATTCCCAATTGCAGCCATGGAGTACCGCTGGTGCTCCACCATGTATGGAACCAGTGTCCGGACCTTCGATACCTCCCCGAGTCGGTTCTTCATACCAGGTGGAAATTAGTTTTTCGACTTTCATTCTTTTGTAATCAATTTGTATTTGTTTGTTGCAGACAACTCGACCGCACCCATGGCGACCAACACTTGCGTACGAAATGATTGAGGTCACCCCATTAGCGGAGCAACCAATAACAAACCAATTGGTGAATCCTTGTTTTACACCTTCAGGAATGGTAACAGAGCCGTTAACCTTCCCCAACATGGTGACAGGATTTGAGAGAAATCCGCAGCATGCTGCCAGGGCAGCTCTTTATACCCGATATACTCCTGGTGAGTGGGCAAATAATTGCTTGTCCAAATATGCGGAGTCTAATACAAACAGGTACAGATACCGTAAAGTAAACCTTTGTGTTTTTCTAACTCTTGTCCTGCCAGAAACCAATCTGAGCGACTTCGAAATGAGGCTATCCGTATTATGCGTGAGACGGACGAAAAGACTGCACAAGGTCAACGAGATGCTGGTAGGCGTATTGGTGAGCGCCTAACCGATGTAACATTCTGGAGAAATGAACTCAACACCGAGCTCGAGAAGTTGGTTTTTGAAACGAATTCCTTGGGTAGCTATAAGGGAACTCTTTCTAAGGCTATTCAAGATCTGGAAGCTCCTCTGCACATTGCTCAGGAATGCCTATATCATAGAGAAGGTCGCCAGGAGGTTGAAAAGGTCCATGACCACGTTGAAAAGAGTCTCTTGTTAGAGGTGGACAACTTGCGCGCATGTCAGGACAAGCTTAGGCAATTGTATGCTAGGGTGTCTAAGCAGCTACAAGACTGTCGTGCCGCTCAGCAGATTTTAGAAGACGATGTTGTCCACAAAGAATCAACTTTGGGCATTGATTCAGTATGTCATCAGTTGAACAACTATAGTCGTGGTATCACTTACTATGGAGGCGTGGAGAAATATGACCCCACCATAAGCACTCAAGAGTCTTGGGCTCAGTCAAGCAGCTATCGGGTTAATAAGTAAGTCGTTTTTTGTCTGGCGTTGCAATAAAGTTTTAAATATTATTTTCCATGCTAGATCTCAATCGGAGCGAGGAAAATCGACACAACTCCGCAGCGACATAGAGACCATAATTAATCAAACTGCCACTAGCGTTTGGGACTTCTGGAGCAACACAAACAATGCGTTGGATAGACGTTCACAAGAGATGTCCGAGGCAAAGAATAAGATTCAACTGCACTTGTTTAAGGTTCAACAGGAATTGTTCGATATGGAGAAGCATATTGGTCTTCTGCAAAAGGCTATTCAAGATAAATCGAATCCAATGAAAGTGGCCCAAACCCGTTTGGAAGCGCGAACTCATCGCGAAGGTGTTGAGTTGTGCAAGTAAATTTCGAAAATGTGTCCTATTTCGATGAACCTACTTAAAGACATTGTATATTTTCTTTTAGGGACTTTGCTCAGATGCGCTTAGTCCAAGAGGTACATGATCTACAAGATACGGTTGGCAATCTTCATAGAAAACTGCAGGAAGCAGAAGCTCAGCATCAACAACTTCTAAGGACTCGGTCGAGTTTGGAAGCCGACTTAAGGAGGAAAGTCAACGCACTATTCATAGATCGGGAGAAGTGCATGGGTATAAGGCGGTCGTTCCCAGTTGATAATCTCATTAAATATTAGCATCTAGCATCAAATAAATTTTGTAAGTTTAATAGCGGTTTTGTTTTCTTGGCTTTAAAGTTTACAATGACATTGAGAAATATTTTCTTGATGGTCAAATTCAGTTTTAAGCCCTACCAAAAAATTCCATTTTAAAATGGTGTCAGTTTTATAGGAATTGATTGACTCTTCCAATTCTGTACCTAAACAGATAATTCTCTAACGTTGGTGATTTATTTTAAAATTTGCAAAAATTCGCAAACCTTACAATCGTTCGTTTTATAAAACAAACAACACTGGCACCGCCTTACCGACACTGCGCGAAAAATTGACATAATGTCTCAAAAACAAAAACAATCCAATTTGTCAAAAAAAGCCACAAATAACCAACATTTCTCTGACAACGAGAATGTTTTTTTTAATTTTTTGCAAATAATTTCATTTGCCCATATTTAAAGTGTATCATAAAAGCAATAATGACGGAGAATAATACTTGCGAGTCTACCCCAGATCCACCAAATACACAAACGGATCAGGATGCTGAGGAAATCGCTCGCCTTGAACAACAGGAGGTAACCACCTTTGTGGCGGAACTTAAAGTAAAGATTTCTACAAAATCGCAACTGCGAAACGGAAACTTAAAGTGTGTCCATCCAGGAGAGTCCCACTTTGCGAGGTTAGACTCGAGTCTAAAGAAAAACACTGCATTTGTCAAAAAACTCAAGCAATTTACTGCCGCGCAATTGGATGCCCTCACAAAGGATATGAATGGCTTGAACTTGAGTAAATATATTTCTGAGATATGCTCTGCTCTATCGGAGGCCAAATTAAAGATGACCGATGTGCCTGCAGTGGTCAGTCTCTGTTCGCAATTGCATCAAACGTACGTTGACTTTGATGCGCAATTTTTGGAAGCGTGGCAGAAAACGTTGGCCATCAAGCCAGGCGAGAGAATTTCCAATCCGAGTAAGATGCGTGTGGATTTAAGACTCTTCGCCGAGTTGGTTAGCTCGGGTGTGATTAGTGGAAAGCAAGGTCTCTCGCTGCTAGGTAGTGTCCTTATGAATATTATCTCCCAGGACAAAGAGGATCACAGCAACTTTTCGATTATTCTCTCATTCTGTCGACATTGTGGAGAGGAGTACGCCGGCCTTGTGCCGAAAAAAATTGTATTGCTGGCAGAGAAGTATGACATTAAGATTCCAAAGTCGGAGTTTCTTCCACCGGATAAGCAGCAAAATCTTCGTACCCTGCTGAAGGATTACTTCAAGAACCTGTGCAAGCACTTGGTTTCAGAACAAAGCGATTTGATGTCTATGACAAAGAATATTCGCCGGATCATGGAGTCAAAGGGGGAGATATCCAACGACAAGAAGGAGAAGTGCGAGATAATGCAAGCGAATTTCGACAAACTGTTGGCGTCGGCACAAACTTTGTCTGATTTGTTGGATGAACCGCTGCCGGAGCTGGCGACAGAAACTGAAATTGGCAATCCAGGAACGGTGCTTGAAAGTCTTTTGGAGGACTCGTCAATCGGTGAATTGGATCCATGGGGCGATGAAGAGACAAAATCTTTCTACACTGACCTGCCTGACTTAAGACAGTTCCTTCCGAATTTTTCCGCCCCCAAGCAGGACCTTGAACCTCCCGAAGAACCACTTGAAATGACAGAGGAGTCCTTGGATGTGGACATCGATGCTGATGTTGATGGCGATGACCCACCGTCATCTACGTCGGATCCATCAAACGACGCCGAGGCACAGGCAGAGGAAGCTGCTGCAGGCGCTGTATCTACAGCTGACGCAGTTCTGCCAGATAAAATTGGCTCAGCACTGATGGAAGCCGGAAGGATAACAAATGCCGGAACAAACATCAAACAGCAGTTTGAACAGTTCCTTACCAATCTCAACAATTGCGTCAACAAAGAGCTGCTTGACTCGGCCGCAATTGAGTTCCTGCTCAACTACAACACAAAGAACAACAGGAAGAAGCTTACCAAGTCCATTTTCGGCGTGCAAAGGTATGTATCCCATGTGGACACAAAAAAAATGGCAGATTTGTATGTTTTCCTTACAGAACCCGTTTGGATCTTCTTCCGTTTTTGGCGCGCTTTGTTGCCATCGTTAATCTCGTTAACACAGACATCGCAATTGATCTGTCCGAGATGCTTCGCAAGGAATTCAAATGGCACATCCGCAAAAAGAACCAACTGAACATCGAATCTAAAATAAAAATCGTCAGGTTCATCGGTGAAATGGTCAAATTTGGTCTCTGTAAGAAATTCGACGCGTTGGCATGCCTCAAGATGCTGCTCCGTGACTTCCATCACCACCAGATTGAAATGGCATGCGCCTTCATCGAAGTAGCCGGCGTATACCTTTACAACTGTCGCGATTCACGCTTGCTGACTAATGTATTCCTCGATCAGATGATTCGAATGAAGACGAACACAGCGCTTGACTCACGACATGCCGCACAAGTGGAAAGCGTGTACTACTTGGTAAAACCTCCAGACTCTGTGAAGACGGAGAAGAAACTTCGTCCGCCAATCCACGAGTATATCCGCCATCTAATCTTTGAAGAGCTATGTAAGCAGAACGTTGACAAGTGCATCAAGATGATGCGTCGCATCAATTGGGATGATCCCGAGATCAGTGGCTATGCGATCAAATGTCTGTCAAAAGCGTACTTGCTGCGCTTCCCGCTTATTCGGTTCCTGGCCGATCTGGTATCTGGGTTGAGCTCGTATCAGGAAAAAGCGGTCACGATGGTCATCGACAACGTGTTTGAGGATATTCGAGCTGGTCTTGAAATTCATTCACCCAAGCTGGCGCAAAGACGCATCGCAATGGCCAAGTACTTGGGCGAGTTGTACAACTACAAGTTGATTGAGTCAGCGAATGTTCTGAATACCCTGTATTCGATTATATCGTTGGGTGTGTCGACGGAGGAGGGCGTTGTGTCGCCACTTGATCCACCCGACAGTCTTTTTCGACTCAAGTTAGCGTGCGTGCTCTTGGACACGTGTGGGCAATACTTTACAAGTGCCATGAGCAGGAAGAAGTAAGCGCTGTTGAAGTTGGTCCTACCCGCATTCTATACATGTTTTTTTTTTCAGGTTGGATTACTTTCTGGTGTTCTTCCAGCACTACTATTGGTACAAGAAGAGCCATCCTATCTTTAGCAAGGAGGACACATCGGATTTATTCCCGATATTAGTGGACCACATGTACCGCGACTGCTTGTCCAACGTCAGACCCAAATTGAAGGTGAGTTTCAGGAAATGTGTTCTCTCGAATATACTAAAATGTTTCCCCATACAGCTCTACAAGAACTTGGAACAATCAAAAGAAGCAATAGAAAAACTTAAAACTGAGCTCTACCCACAGTTAGCGGCTAAGCCAACCAGCCAAGAAGGAGCTGGTGATGGTGCGGCAGCGGAAAGTGAACTAGAACCCATCAGAGAAGACAGCGAATTCGATGAAGCGGTAAGTATTTTCGACACACTCAAGAACTCTGTAGAATGGTTATCCTACTTCTAGCTAAGTGACGACTCCTCCGAGTCTGGTGATGACGACAACAAAGAACGTCGCCGCGAAGAAAACGACGATAATGACGGCGAAATGGAGAACACCAATCAAAACTGGATGAACGAAGCAATTGAAGAGACTCTCGACGAAAATGCTGAGAAATCCAAGGAAGACCTCGAATTTGAGCAGATGTTTGAAAAAATGGCCGCCGACAGCTATCAGGAGCGTTTAAAAGAAACAATCAAACCCAACACAAAGGACATTCCCGTCCCAATGATGGCCAAGAATAGCAAGAAGTCATACGATCAAATACAAGGCGGTGGCAACTCCACCAGCAATACCAATAACACCGCCAATGAATCTAAAGAAAGTGCCGTTCCCTTCGTTCTAATGGTTCGCGGTGGTAAAGGCAAACAGCAATTCAAGTCGTTCGTAGCTCCGTCCGACAGTCATTTGGCCATTAATTTGAAACTCCAAGAGCAGAAGATCCGCGAAGAGAATGAAAAAGTGAAACGTCTTACACTGAACATAACCGAACGCATCGAAGAGGAGGACTATCAAGAGTCGCTCTTACAATCGCAAAAGAATCAATCTCAGAACTACTATCAACGTTCGAATCGTCCGAAGTTTAAGCATCAGAAGGGTGCTCCGGATGCTGATTTGATTTTCAATTGAGCGACTTGCTGGAGCTGGTACCGCACGAGAATATAAACGTGGCCGTACGTAAGAAGCGCATCCACCATGTATCTCTTTCTCTCTCAGGCAAAGCAGACGAGATGACATCACATACCGAACATTAGGTTTTCTATCCATCGATCGATGGAGTCAAGCTGGTAGTAACTAGTTCTATAAAAAATCTTTAACGCTAGTGCTGATGAGGAAGTCTTTTAGCTTTTGTTTTTTTTTAATCATTCGACAGAACCACAACTTTGTCATGGGGAAACAATTTATGAAACATGTTTTATTTTCGTTCTTCTAGTGGTCACTACGATTCGGAAAATAAAGATTATTATTGGCAGTTATAATAAAAAATAAAATTTGTTTACATTTCTTAGGAATCGTTTTGGTAAAACCAACTTTTATATAACTGACTTGGATTTACTAACGCAACTTGCGATTCTAATAATCACCCCTATCATGGAATCCGCCGGGGGAATTATTCACAGAAAAGAATATTTTCGTATCGTCGAATTCGCAAATTGAACAGTTATTTAGGGGTATCGCGAATAAATTCGGATGGAATTTTTTCCCTTGTCAGCAATGTAAATCAAATTGCTGAAGGAAACATTCCGGGGGAAATATTATTCGCGATAGGCGTGATTACGTTATATAGGTAGGCTTATACATAATATTAACACATACTATTGGTAGGGTGTGGTTTTTTTTTCAGATTTCTTTTTCGGATTCGACGATACCAAAATATTCGGCCCTAGCTAGGTATCCGTCGGAACGGAATTTTCTCCGCAACGCATACCTACTCCGTCGGAGACTCAAATTACATTCGAGGTATCCGTCTTCGGAAAGAATAAATAAAATGCGACGACGCATTGATTTGACATGATGTCGTTTCGTGGTACATCGGGGTTTTCCTATTTAATGCTTCTTTTTGCTCTGGACACACAAATTGAAGCAACAAATACAACCAATTACTTTGCTAAAAGTTTTTTTTCTTTATTGCTTTCATTTACCAACACTTCACAGCAAACCGTAAACAAATTCCGCAACAAATTCCTGTCGGAGCACATCGGAAGAAAATTTGTATGAAACTGTCAAAAATATCAGTAAAAACGCACTTGATCGCACTGAAACGCAAAACGCCAGTGTGCGTTGCATATTTGTCGGAAAGAAGTTCCGAAAAGCTGTTCCGAAGTATACCTCGAAGCAAAAATCCTCCGATTCGTATGAAATCGGAGAATTTTCCGTTTCGACGGATACTTCGCTAGAGCCGATTCTTTTCCGTGAACAATTCCCTCCGACGGATTCCATGATAGGGGTGAATATGTTGCGTTAAAATTTACGCACAAAACATTTGGTCCTTCCATCCCTCCTGTTCCTGGCCTATTTCCACTTTTTGGCCTTTTGAATCATACAGCTAGGTTCCAGAAATCGAGTGAAATCGAAATTGCAAATCGAGTGAATTCGTTTTCAGTGTTCTGCATTTCGAGCGATTCGGAAACTCCGAAACTTTTTCGAAATCACAATTTTACTTTGTCTCAATTCTGAAAATTTTAAAATCGAATTCTAATACAGTGAAATTTAGAACACAAAAATTCCTTTCCGATTTCATTTCGAGTGAAAGTGAAATGTGGAACCTAGCAGATATTCTCACGTTGTCCGGGCGCTTCCTTTACGCTTCTGGATGATGACAAAAGTAGTTTTTCTTAGAGCGCAGACGGACGGTCGGGAATCTCTCAATGGGCGGATGGACGGTCCCCAATATATGGATAAAAACAAGGGACAGGTGATCCCCGCGGACATCAAAATTATCGTCGAAACAATTCTACTCTTAACTGAGGCGTTTAAACCCAAAAAGGACGTTTGTCCTCGTCGAATAAAAATAAGAAGTTATCGAAAGGCCCCGTGCCCATCCTAAATAAATATGGCAAAACCCTTTCTGCGCGAAAGCTCCCTTGACACTAGTATGGGGGTCGCGACCGCGAGTTACTTATCCTTCCACTTCTAGTTGTTGTATTTAAAAAATAATCCTGTTTAAGTCTGGTCGGTTTTGGCAAAAAGCGAACCTAAGCAACCACTTAGATATATAATCGAACAGCGCAAGATCTCTATTGTGAATACTGCTGGAATGAATCTGTATCACCGAAGGAGAAGTTGTCAAAGCTCTTGACGTGATCACAAACCACATAGAACTAGACCGTCGACTCTTCCGACATGACGGAGTTTGCCTACAAGCTGCCTACGGGCCAAGGATTTTCAAGTAATGGTGCTGTACAAAATGAAAGGAGCGCCATTAGCGCATGGAAAATCATTGCCGCCATTGATTTTGACATTTCACACGTATTTACAGACAGGGGAGAATCGGGTATGTGCACGGGAAGTCGGCGGTCTAGTTCTATGTGGTTTGTGGACGTGATGTTGATTCCCTTTGCTTTGACAACTACGACGACGGCAGCTGGGGCGAATTCAACACTAATACGGCGGCAAGGACGTCATATTTTAATAAATAGCACAAAAAACGCATATCGAAAAATCGAACAGCGAAAACCACAAATAAGTGTTTTAAAACAAAGGATTCGTAATGAATAATTTCTACGATTTCGGTCTTGAACGAAAAAAAGGATGGCAGAATTCGTCCCATATATGAAAGGCTGCGTGTGTGGAAGATCTATCAGCACCAGCGTATCGAAGTAAGTAAAAGGTAAAAGGAAGTTAGCGGAAAGAAATCCCTAGGACGAAAGAAGAATTTTTCGTGCAGTGTGTACATCGTTATCAAGTAGCTGTAGCGGGGAGTTTTTGGCCATCCTCCAGTTTGTAATCAGTGTTTAATATAAGTACCAATAAACTTATAAAATTCCCATTTGGGAAATATAATTTTCATCTTTCATTTCGTCGTCCATCGTTTACCAAAATCAATAATTTTCTCCCAAAAGGTTTCGCAATCTCCCTTTTTCAAAGACTGCGTGGCGCCCTTATTTCAAATATATTTATCACTTACTTTTTTTATCATTATCTACCATGTATTATTGTGATTGCACCCACTCCCAGCTGACTAGCCAAAGGTTTTCTCTTTGCCCCTCCCCATTCGCCTTCTATTCGACCGACTGCATAAATTGTAATTTCGACTTACAATCTCTCAGGCAGCGGCGGCTACATTGTATACCCGGAAATTTTCCACGCATCTAATAAAATCGTATTGTCGTTAAGTAAATTTAGTGCAAGAAATTGGCGCCCAACGTGGGGCGCAGAGGCTACCATAATCCCAACATTTCAATTTGGATTTACTGCTAAACATTCCACCATACAACCATTGTAGAATTGTACCGCTAAGATAAAGGCTTGAACCGAACATTTCAACATAAAGAAAACGCTTTTGTATGATGACCCTGTTACTAGAGATGGCAACTAACCAGGGCTAATGCGTTTACACAAACTGTGTGAGTTTCTCTAGAAGGGTGCTGCAATTTGTTACGAACAGATCGCAGTTTCAGCAGCTTCCTCGTTCAGAATTTTTGAAAAAGGTAGGAGAAAAAGGCTTATACGCAATATGAGACAATTATTTATCTAAATAAAAATCTATAATTCAATCGAAACTGTAAAAAAGATATGTATATTTAAAAGCGCATTTCATTGTTGTTTAGTTTCCAACATAAGTGGGATTCTTAAATGTCGACGTGGCTCCTTTAAAGATTGGATTTCCGCTCTAAAAAAAAAAAACAGAATTTATACAGTAGCATTTACTTTATAACATATCTCTCCCCATACCGTATCCCACTTGGCATTCATCCGTTCCTTTTCAAATCGTGCGAATTCTCGTCGATCGTAAATGGTGGTCATGGCCTTCCACAGCAGTAGGGAAGCTACACCAACTGAAACAATGGCAGCAATCACACTCAATACAATACTCAACATGAAAATCCTTTTTGGACACTCAAGCTCTTTCTGTGCATGCACTTCGATCTGGTCATCGTTTTTGTCGGCGTATTTAAATGTCAATTTGCAATCATCCTCGTCGTACAATAGGCAAGCAAATTCGTGATTCTCCTTTTCAACGATAACTTTCTCTACACCGATTGTGGTGAATGCTGTGCAGTTGGCGGCACAGTCTTTTTCGTCCCGCAATGGTCCAGTTTGGTACATCTGACACTGAACACAATTTTTTAGTTGAGAACAACGTCCCGCCCAGACTGGATACTTTTCACAGTATTTACCAGAATACTGACCATCATCGGTTACCTTGCAACTATGTATAGAAACAAATTTTAATTCAAATACAAAATTTGTTGATAAAAATCATTTGATACGTACTTGCATGCACCACATTCACAGTTGCCATTTCCGGAGCAAATTTCTTCTCCATTCGCTGGAATACAAGTCTCATTCGACACGCGACAATCGCATGCAAATCCTGACCATCCCGACTTGCAAACACAATTCCCACATTCGCACGTGCCATGATCTTGACCCGAGCACAACAATTGATTGCGACGATCACATGAGAAGTTATCACACTCACAGTACTTGCCAGATATTACTTGGTCTATATCCCGTCGCTTGTCGCATTTACAAACGCCACACACGCATTTTCCTCTCCCGTTGCAATCAATCTCTGAGTTGTTACCAGCTCGGCAGGCCGAACCTATTTCAACATCACCATCGGTATTGCCCTTGGAACATTCACAATTGCGTCCAAAATGAGCCTTATCACACTCACAAATACCGCACTTGTATTGTCCTTGATTGTGGCATTTTGCTGAGGAAGCCTCAAATTCCGGATGACCCGGATATTCACATGGACAACTGCAGAGCATTTCCAAATTAATCACAAAACTCTCATTGATACCAACTGGGTAGATCTCGATTAACTGGTGCCAGTTTTTGGGATCGCTAGGACAAGAGGTGACAACAATTTCAGCAGTAAAGCTGATAACATCGCCGACCTTCAGACCATCACACTTGGCGGTGGGAATTGGAGTACCTCCATTCAAACATGCCGAATGGTAGGTGATCTTCACACCACTGCTTGCATTGTCTTTCATTTCGATCGTCGAGGAAATTTTCTATAAGAGAATAACGATGTCAATAAGTAAGTATCGTTCTTAGCCAAAAGCAACACAGCTTACATTATATTCCTTACGTACTAATTCGACAACGTTGGACGAATCACTGGACAATACAGCACTGGATGAGCCCTCAATATTTTGTGATAGCTTCTCGTAAATATTGATATTTTGCTCAGTGATTGCGAAGATGATGTTGATGGCGTTCTTCTTCACGTGATCATTAATCTGTGAGACGCTAGGGTAATCCTGGACTGTTGATTGAGTGTAAAATCCCCGTGAGTCCAAATGGCATTCACCATCATTTGGTTCGATTAGCCCGGCAAACTGTGAGGATAAAATGAAAATGAAGTCGTTTTGTCTCGTGTGATGATAGTCCACTTCCATTGCAATACGAATGCTCTACAATATAGAGCAGCGTGGTTCCGCAACACAACGCAACACCAGAATTTGTTTTTATTGAAAGAGGATAATGGATTACCTTACCTTACCATCACCAGCATAATGGAATCCAGCATCTGTAGAGAAGATCAAGAGATGACGAGCTTGTTCTCTCCAACCGATTTTATTGCGACACACAATGGCTTGCATAATGGCATCGAAACCACCCTCAAAATTGTCGTTGTTTCCTGATATGGAAGCACGTTTAACCTCTTCCTATGCATAATTTGGGTATAGTTGAGTAGATTATAAACTTAGATATGTTCGAAAATACTTCTGGTGATTGATTAATATTTCCTTGATACGAAATTTATTTCGAAATAGCTTAATAAGTTAGCCTACATCAAAATGTTTTTTTATTGTCTAAACAAAACAGCAGTTCAAAAAAACGTGACAAAGAAATTTCAACCATTTATTGCAAAAATGCAGAAACTTACGGAAAATAGATTTGTATCCATGCTTAGCGGCATAGCATTGTGGTAGCCATAAGGTTTAGCACAGCCAGCACATGGTTCACGCAAGCTGAATGAAAATTATGTTAATATGTTCTTAAAATAATGACAGAGAAATTTATGTTATAAACAGTTAAAAATTAAAAACCCCACAATTATCAGAAGGATGCATTATGTTTTATAAGCGCGGTTCAAACAGATATACTAATAAATTAATAGCTGGCGCAACAGGTCCGTATAGGCACCCTATGGCTAGGTTCTCACGGCCATTCGTTTGTGAGTTTTTATTTCTGGGACTATTGGAAGGGACCTACAATTTTATGCCGATTCCAAGCGGCTGAAATGAGAAGCTATTGGAAACAAACAATAAAACTTGTTTGTGTTTTTCCAGGGATCGACACCTAAGACACCAATATATCAGTAGTGAGTCACTGCGGTCAAAGATATGCACTTAAAAAATTAAAAATAGCTTTAACATCTTTTAAATGAGGAATAATAGTGAACAAAATAACATTTCAGCATTTGCGCTAGAGCCGTAGCACATTTTGTGAAATACGTGTCCTTTTTAGCAAAGTAATTGGTTCTACATTTTTTGCTTAAATTTGTATTTCCAGGACAAAAACAAACCAAACAACAAGCAACAAATGAGAAAACCCCGTGCTCGAAACAACATCATGTCAAATCAATGCGTCGTCGCATTTTAATTAGGCCTACTGTCCACGCAGCTGCACTTCATACACACGCTTTTGTCATTTGCAGCTTATTGTACTCTTGTATATAAACAAACGAAGCTCCCTTTTTCAAAATTTATTCCCAACTTTTCGACTACGAAAATACGACTTTGCTGCTCCGTGGACAGATCTTCATTGCTAGTCGGTAATTTGGAAAAAGGGAAAAAAAATCCCCCGGAATAAATTGGTATCGTAAACAAAAATTCTCCACGGAATTAGTTTCGAGTTTAACTAATTTCGAAAATAACTTTAATTTCGACTTTTAATTTTGCCCTACCAATAACCAAGTTAATCGAAGAATCTCACTAAAATCTTATTAGTTTATTTTTTTTTTTTTACTCAACAAATTTATTTGAGAATGGAAAAAACTGTCAGTCGCCTGAAAATTGACAGATAATTTGAAATTTATTTGGCATCCGCGTGGACTATTTTCATTTGTATTTTGATATTCTGCGATATGAGCAACAAATTGGGAAAATGTTATCAGAAGGCGCGAAAATAATGTAGCTTTATTTCTCTGCTCGAATGCTTGCAGTTCAGTTAATTGGAACTCTTCCAAATACTTGGTTTTATACTCACATGCAATATATTGAAAAACAAAATGCATCTGCCATTTTTCATTTTTCATGATTACTACAAAAGGGTTCCCTAACATTTTCGTAAGTTCTTCTCTTTTAGAGAGAATTCATTCCCACCGTTGCCATTTTGACTGTCTTTTCCATTTTTACTACAAAAGTGAAGGCACAGACCTACAATCTCTGCCCAGAAAATTACGCGCATAGTTCCAAGCGAAAAATAAATGAAACAAAATGGCAACGATCTTTGATTTCTCCTTAGAGTGCTAAAGACGCACCTATTGAGTGTGAGTGAAGTTTTCAAGTAAAACAGTTGAAATTCAATGAAAGTGGATTTTCTGTGAATTTTCTGTGCCATCTAACTTTCTCATTGCTACTGACTTAAAACAGCCCTGTGACTTTCATTGAAAGACATGTATAACCATGCACATAGTGCATTTGGACGTTGAATAGAAAAAGGTAAACAGCACAGAAAATGCACCGAAAATCCACTTGGGCATGGATGTTCGGTTCGTGCACCATTGCACTTTGGATAAAAATCTTCCTTTGATATTTGCGTTGAGAAAGTGAGGCCGAAAAGAAGGCCCGTCTACATGCATGTTTTCCACTTTAGGTTTCGCGAAAGATTCGAACGACATTTGTCCCTGCCCACATGATCGTGTGTCAAATGTGTTTTTTTATTGCCCACGCTCCATTGACCATTATAGGCATCTTGCACATAATAATGGACTCTATGTAGTTGTTGTAATTGCGTGCTGAAGATTCTACATACTTCACTTTACTCTGCTGAGATAAATGGTCAATAAAACACGCCGTATATAAAATGATGAATGGGTTAAATATAATTTTATAATATTACGATATTAATATTTTCAAGTGCTACTTACAGGTCGGGAAATTCCGAAACATATGGCATTAAAACCTTATCTACAAAAGAACCAAAGCCCAATCTAAAGTTCGACGTAATGTTCCTCATTGTATCGCATAGCAAATCGCTTAGTTTTGAGAGATTTTCTTTATCATCCAACATCGAATATGACAAGTCCATAAGATAGTACAGATCCACAGGATAATCTTTTGCTTGCGAATAACGGAACTCCAATCGCTGGGGTTGATCTGTAAACAAGATTAAGTTAAACTTTTTATAGATTCATCTCACATAGAAATACACAACATACTTATTCTTAGTTTAAGATTGATTTCCTGAGGGTTTATTTGAACAATCTCTTCGGCAGCAGCATCATGACCTAGTGAATTTTTCAGTAAGCTATTTGAGGATGATGATAAGCTAGAGAAACTATTATACCTTCTCTGTGGCTAGTTTTAGTGCCAGTTCGTGTTAATGCGCGATTCTTTATAATATTTTCCTCATTGCCTGGATTCCAGATGTATTTTTTAGGACAGCTACTCAATTCTTCGTAGCTGGCTTTAAAGCATCTTAAACTATCATCGAAATCAGGGTGATAACACCATGCGCAGCCTTCTGTCTGGATACAATCGGAACAGGTCCGTTTGTTTGTGCACTTGGTCACTTGTCCATCAATTGCTGTGAACACACAACCCAGGCATAGAAGTAGGAATATTCTACTCGATCGGAGCATTATAACTTGTGGAAGGCGAGTGTTGGTTTTAGTTTCTTAATATTTTTTACCAACAAATGGCCAAAAGTATTTACTATCTACAACTGGGACAATAATGGATTATTTTTTGTCGCAACTTTAAGTCGTGAGAAAACGTTGTCAATTTAATAAATACCCTTTAGAATATTCTTCATTAGATATCTAAAGATTATTTAATGTTCACTGCAGTTTGAAATAGTTTTTTTTTTTGTAAACCTCATTTCACATCACTAGACTGTTGAATTATTTCCGTTTTTATGCAAAACTATCCAATTTATATCATAAACAGCACCCGATGTATAAAAGGTCAGCGAAATAAACCGATAGTGGCTTTACCTATCAAACCAGCAGTAGGTACTATTTAATAAAACTCAAATGGAGAAAAAAATAAAACCGGAATTTAACTAAGCTGAGTTATCAGCACTCGACGAAAGCTAAATGTGCATTTATGCACTAAGTACAATATCGTACCTACTCATATTATGCGAACATGAAATTAAAAAACTCTTTATCAGAAACTATTTCCAGCATCTATGTCTATGTCTACAAAATTGTACAAGATTAAAAGTGGTTTCCCCATTGAATCACATTTATTAGGACTTACCTACAAATTAACAATCATTCGTAACCGAGGATGAGTATGAGCGGTAAATCGAAATTGTACGAAGTAAAAACTAACAACTAATGCTGGATTTCCACTTGTCGATTTGAAATTGACAATCGACGTATTTTTATGCAAATTAAAAAATTGGCAATTGGAAATAGTGAAAAATTGCTTGTCAATGAATTGACTAACTGGGTTTGTCAAGAACTGACAAAGAATTGTCAAACAAACTGTCACTTTGTCTATAATTGACAGAGAAAATTTAATTAGCATCGAGTTCATAAGTTGATCAATCAACTGACAAACGATTTTTTGCCAATAATTGGCATGAGTGGAAATGAAATGACTTTGGTATTGTTCAATGACATAAACGCGAGGGCTGTCAAACTTCGTCAATCAAACGACATGTGGAAACCCACCTTAATAGTAGAGCTCAACTTATATACTAACTAAACTATACCTAAACCTGATAACTTAACTTAATTTAATATCTAAAAATAAAAAAAAAACATATCAAAATGGAGAAAATTACGCCATCAAGAAATGGACAAACACTTATTGTTTGTGCATGAGTATGAACCTAAACTTCTTCATGAAGTATGACAGTTTAATTTACTTTGGACTTAAATTTTAACTATTCCCGAGCGATCGTACGCAAAATTTGGGCGGAGAGTTATAAAATTTTTTGCTGGAAGACGGCTCGCATTCAACATGTTCCAAAAAAAGGGAGGGAAAGTCTGCCACAAAACTATCGTCCAATAGCGTTACTTTCAATGCTCTCAAAAGTAATGGAAAAGGCGATTAATAAGCGACAGGCAATACGGATTTCGGAGCCGTCGTTCCACTGGATACCTGTTAAGGTACGTAACCCACTTATGGACGCGAGCAATTGAACAACACGGCGAATCCAGAGCCGTAGCCTTGGACATATCAAAGGCATTTCACCGAGTCTGGTATAAAGCCCTATTAGGCAAGTAAGCTTCTTCAACAACTCTGCGGATGGGTGCAAAATTGTCTTCTGTAAAGATCCATCCAAGTTTTTGTAGATGGTGTATCATCTAATTCGTTTCATATAAATGCAGGAGTGCCCCAAGGATCTATTCTTTCTCCAACTCTATTTCTTTTCCACATCAAAGATTTGCTTGGATCGACAAATAATATCTACAGGTTTGCTGATTACAGCACTCTTATAGCCTCCATCTCGAACAGTGGGCCTGTGAATGCGGCTACATCACACAGTCAGAGATGTGAACAAATTAGTTCTCTAAATGATGATTTGGACAAAATCTTGAAGTGGGGAAAAGACAACTTGGTTGTATTTAATGCAAACAAGACACAGCTCACAACATTTTCCAGGAAAAATAGATCAACATACTCCTCAGATCCAAATGGACGATCATCCAATCCATCCCAAGGACTCAATGCACCTTCTAAGAGTCAAAGTCAGTTCAGGAATCACATGGCAGGACCACATATCCTATATCGCAAGATCGGCGTCCGCTAAGTTGAGCTACCTATTTAGAGCAAAGAGGTACTTTAGCCCCAAGCAACTTCTCCTTCTCTACAAAGCACAGGTTAGACCAGGCCTGGAATATTGCTCCCATATATGGAGCTCGGCCCCAAAACATTCACTTAACCTACTTGACAGCATACAGAGACGAGCAGTTCGACTTATTGGAGACATTACACTCACATCGAATCTGCAACCATTGGTGCACAGAAGACAAGTCGCTGACCTATGCTTGTTCTATAGGTACATGTTCCGAGGAACTCAAGGACATTATCCCTCGAAATGCAACTTTTGGACGCCCCACAAGACAGGCTGCTAATGCTCATGCATGACCATACAGTACACTTGACAACCGCGAGGACATCAATTTTCCAAAACTTCTTCTGTTACAGAACAAGCAAACTTTGTATTTCGTACAAACATCTCGGGGGGCTGATGAAGCGTTATAAGTTCGCTTTTCCCGGGAGAAGTATTTAAAAAAAATGAGAGCAGAACCCTTCCTCTCCATAAAAGCACATAGTTGCTACAATTTTGCAAATTTAAAACTATTTTAGTGGTATGCTATACCATAAAATAAAATATGAAGATTTGTTGAAAGACATTTTCATCCATCTCTACCTAGATGTCCACGACTCGTGCGACCTAGTTTGTTATAACTATGAGTCTTGAGGATGTGATGCAGTCGGTACCTATATCCAACCTGTAGAGTTAAAAACGAGATTGTCCTGTCCCATTAGGCCTTTTACCAAACCAACCTACTCTAAACGGGCACGAAGACACGAAGGCGTATGGTAAACGGCTTTAAAAAAAAATGTTACGTATACGCCCCCGTTTTATCAATCACCTCAAACTAAAAGACAGCTTAGACAAATTCGTACAAAAGTTGTGCCCTTAGTTTGGTCTTGTATATTTGGGCCGATTTCTGAGATTTCAATTTTGTAGGGGAGCCCTGCATCAGCTGAAGTAAATAATTCGTTGTGCAAACAAATATGAGACAATTTTCTTCAAAATAAACTGTTGTGTTGTGTCACAATCACTTCTATTTTTCTCTTGCACCACAAGTCTTCAAAACACAATTGTGGAGTTCATAGTCTTTCAAGCATGCTACACCTGTGTACACATGTTTTGTAGATTTGCAAAAGGTAGACGAGGAGTTTCAGTGCTTTTTCAGTCTGTGCTAAAGTTTTAGACCGTGTCAATCAACTTACTTATTTTAATTCGCTTCTATATTAATGTTGGATGGATATTCACAACGACGCCGATGTACTTCCGTCAAAGTTTGTGTTACTTCTGGGGTACTTCGGAGTAGTCACCTGTGCTCTTTGCCTATATCTCATTTATTAGCAACATTACTCACTTGTGTTTTTTAATGTCCTGTCTTATATTTCGCTATGATGTAGGGGTATTCCGGCCTATCATGCCTACACATGATTACATTCTTTTACAGGATGTGATTGTCCATCAGCGATCGTCACGACAATTGTCGATTGCGTCCATTGATTTAAGCTATTCGTACGCACAACATTTTTTTCACTTCCAAGAGAAGGCATCGACCACACATTTGTAATCGACTACAAGCGACTGGCAAATCGACAAATATCACTTGCAATCGACAATCACAGTTGTCGATCAACGATCAACTATCGACACTCACAATAGGGGCCATAATTGCCAATAAAACTTAAATTTTTCGCACTTAAAATTGTTGTTCTTAACCTCTCGCACTTTCCGTAGTCACAAAAATATGAATGCACAATCTGCTAGACGCTAATGACATTTATGACGTAAATGAATATCTTCTGCAATTCATCTGCGTTTGTTCGAGCAGACGTTTACGAAAACACCCAAATTACCGTGTAAGAATTTTTATTTATTCATAGTAGGTCTTGATGAAATCCATCCATCTTTTCTAAAAATGATCTTGCCTATAGTTCTACCGCACATCACGCACATCACGCACACCTTTAATACCGTACTTACTACTAGAGTTTTTCCAGATCAATGGAAATTAGCTAAAGTTATACCTGTACCTAAGACGCCCAAGGGGGACGACTTTAGACCAATATCCATCCTCTCATTTCTATCCAAGGTATTTGAGAAAATCATTCAAAAACAAATTGTAAGTTTTCTTTCAGCTCATAATATCCCAACTCCTAAGCAGTCGGGCTTCCGACCGAAACACAGCTGCACTACTGCAGTCTTGGATGTTACCGAGGAAATACGCGAAGCTATTGATAATG
Organism: Cheilosia soror; assembly: GCA_949372485.1. Classification (NCBI taxonomy): domain Eukaryota; kingdom Metazoa; phylum Arthropoda; class Insecta; order Diptera; family Syrphidae; genus Cheilosia; species Cheilosia soror. Next base: position 93,270,808 of record OX443563.1, read on the forward strand.
GAAATGTCTCCTTGTTGGTGCTCATTGACTTTTCTAAAGCATTTGACACTGTTGACCACTCTTTCTTATGCCATAAATTGTCACATATTTACAATTTTTCTCCTGGTGCAGTCAAGTTAATAGCATCATACTTGAGTAACAGAAAGCAAGCCGTAGTTATGAATAATGTTCTTTCCGGACTACTTGATGTCATAAGTGGTGTCCCTCAGGGATCAATATTCGGACCATTATTATTTTCACTTTATGTAAATGATATTCCTTCACTCATACAGCATTGTTATTTTCACATCTATGCCGACGACTCACAGCTAGTGTTCAGCTGCCCACTTGGTTTTATAGAGAATGCTATGAGTTGCATAAGTAATGACCCTGCTCAAATAGCACGCTGGTCCGAAATAAACGGTTTGATAGTCAATCCCAATAAAACGAAGTGTATGGTTATCTCGAAACAACCCTTAGATTTGTCATATTTTCCTTTAATCGAACTTAATCGCGTCCCTATTGAATATGTAGATTCTGCTAAAAATCTTGGCTTTACATTTAATCGTAGTTTAACATGGGATAACCACATTAACAAAGCTGTCGGAAGGACATATGGTATGCTTCGTACTCTTTGGGCTACCAGGTCTTTCACCCCATTGCAAACTCGAGCACTACTTGTCAAAACTTTAGCGGTGCCTATCCTGTCCCATGGGTGTGAGATATACTGTAAATGTAGCTCTCAGGTAGGTTCCAGAAATCGAGTGAAATCGAAATTGCAAATCGAGTGAATTCGTTTTCAGTGTTCTGCATTTCGAGCGATTCGGAAACTCCGAAATTTTTTCGAAATCACAGTTTCACTTTGTCTGAATTCCGAAAATTTTGAAATCAAAATCGATTACAGTGAAATGTAGAACACAAAAATTAATTTCCGATTTCATTTCGAGTGAAAGTGAAATGTGGAACCTAGCAGTCTATCTTTGAACGTAGGTTAACAGTTGCCTTCAATAGCATTTTTTTTTTTTTTTTTGTCGGAGGTTGTTACTATCCGATGGAGCACTCAGACACAACTACTGGTCCATTGTACTGCCAAACAGACACCTTACATTGCTGTACTTAGTTTTCCCGTCTTTCGAAGAAAGATGAGAAGGAGCTTCAGTGATGAAGAGCTTAGATGTTCGGCACTCACCACGTCAGCCCCAAAGATCCTCTCCACAAGCAGGACAGATGGTGGTGTTGCTCAAGCCCAACACATTTAAGTGTTTGGCAAAAGCTTGGTGGCCCGAAAGAACGCCCACAAGAAGTCTGCAGTCGATTCTCCTGAGAGACAGAAGGAAAGACGAGGACCTCTTGCAGATGTCCGGACGCAGTCGTTTGGTCTGTATACACCCAGCACAGTCACGCCAACGACGCTCGTGTTCACGAGAAACCCAAGTATCAATGGATGACCTAACCACAGATGCAGGCAAACCCAACGCAGGTTCAGGTCCTAAGAAATCTTCTTCTGAACCCAACCTGGCCAGCTCGTCAGCGATCTCGTTTCCCTGGATACCAGTGTGACCTGGAACCCAAACAAGTTTGACCGTGTTTAGCCTACCGACCAAGTTCAGAGAAAGCTTGAGTTCGAGCACTAACTTGGACGAGGTAAGAGGGTTGAGCAGCGCTTTTAATGCAGCTTGGCTATCACTGCAAACGCATATGCTTCTAGCCCTCCACCTGTTTGTCACAATATAGCGCATAGCCATAAGGATAGCGAAAATCTCCGCCTGGAAGACAGTCGCATGGTTACCCAAGGGGTAGTGTAGTCTAATGTTCTCGCTTTCCACGAAGACTCCAGAACCAGACCCCTGTCCGGTTTTAGAGCCATCCGTGAATACACGATGGCATTCCTTCCCTGGCTCCGAGTCTGGCCGAAGCCATTCTGTTGCCTGAGGAAAGTTGACGTGGTAGTTTTGTCGCAGTAGGATTTCTGGTGTCATTGCGTCAGACGGCATATCCATAAGACAGGGGTCAAAGGATAATTCTCGCACAAGTTCTTCAAAATTCCAATGCGCGTGGTACCAAAAGCCAACTCTCTTTAACCGAGAGATGGTTTTCAGCGTACACCCCATGATAAAAATATCAAGGGGGGGGAGGTTCATCAAAGCATCTAGAGCGGAGCCCGGAGTGCTGGGGAAGGCCCCTGTGCAGCCAAGGCAAACCGTTCTTTGGAGTTTGGCGAAAGAGGCCACAACACGTTTCCGCGAAAGCCTGTTCCACCACACAACCGATGCATATGAGAGAAGTGGTCTTACCATTGCCGTATAGATCCATAGGACCCTTTTAGGAGATAAGCCCCATGTCTTCCCAAAAGCGCCTTTGCACTGCCAGAAAGTCGACAGCGCTTTATCGGTTTTTGATTCAACATGCTTGGACCAAAGAAGTTTTCTATCGAGGATTACTCCCAGATATTTGACTTCATCAGAGATCGGAATAGTGACACCTTTTAGCACAAGTTGAGACAGACCAGTGATAATCCTCCTTCTCGTGAAGAGAACAACCGTAGTTTTAAGAGGATTCACTGAAAGCCCATTCATTGTGCACCAATCATCGATCAAACCCAAGGATCTCTGCGCCAGAGAGCAGACAGTCCTAAGGTCTGAACCGACAGATAGAACGGCGACATCGTCCGCGTAGGCTTGTGTATAGGTTCCAGGAAGATTGAGTGTCGTCAGCAGAGAGTGAACTACCATGCACCATATAAGGGGAGACAAAACACCACCTTGAGGGCAGCCCCTGTTTACCCCTGTCATGACGCATTTGCCACAATCAGCCTCGGCAATCAACGTCCTGTGCATTAGCATTGCTTTAATCCACAACACCAATGTTTGCAGCTCAACCAGTCTCTCCAAGCTTTTCAGCAGGAAGGAAGATAGACTTATGGGTCTGAAACTTTTGGCGAGAGTATAGTCAGTCTTACCGATTTTTGGTATGAACACGACTTTAACCATACGCCAAAGGGAAGGTATGTATGCCAAGGCCAAGCAAGCGGTGAAAATTCTTTTCAACGTCGGCATCAGCTGACTAAAACCTTGTTTCAGCATAGCCGGGTAAATTCCATCCGGACCAGGTGACTTGAAACTGTCAAACGATGCAATTGCATATTTGATAGCGTCATCCGTCACCACTCTGGATGCAATATACCAGCTACGCCGCGTGGAGTTTGTCAGTTCCGTAGTGGCCACCGTTACCGGTACCACTGAAGAACGCATAGTGACCTGATTTCCCGGGAAGTGAGTCTCCAGCAGAAGACTAAAAGTCTCCGCCTTTGTCTCAGTGTAGGTGCCATCAGATTTTATGAGCGATTCCAGTTTACTTGGTCCGTCCCTTCAATAGCATTGTTCGCTATGTCTTTGGACTGCGAAGATTCTCTCGGGTATCGAACTATGCTAACAGTCTATATATGTAATATGACTTTCAAGAAAGTTCTGGAATTTCCTACGCTTTGCCTTCTCTCGGATATTCTCTACATATATCTCTACAAAAAAATAAGATTTTCAGCCTCTGACAGATCCGGTCACTTGATCCCTCCTCGTCATACTTCCTTAACTTCAGAGCGGCGGTTCTTTATAAATGCGATTCGATTATGGAATTCGTTGCCTAGAAATATTAGAAGGATTGGTAACCCAACAACATTTCGACTGAAATTAAAAGCTGCTCTCTCAGTATATGACTAGCTCTTTTTCTCTCTACTTGTCTATATGAAGTACTTTAATAATTTGATCTCTGTAATTATTTTTTGCCTTTTTTGCTCTTTTCTCCTGAAATTTAGTTCCATCGAGTACACTCTATTCTTGTAGTTATCCTGAGAAAGATCAATTCCCTTCATAAGGCCCAAAAATATAAACTGCTTCAAGCCAATGATTGTGCGAAGCTCGGCATAGGACCCTACATAGGCAATATTACGATTTTTTTTTTAATACTTCTCCCTATAACTCTTCATCAGCGCCCCGAGATGCTCGCATATGTATGTTTGTTCTGCACTTGAATTGATGCAGCAAATTGTGGTCTTCTGGAAATATCTCCAGGAAGCGAGTTCCACAGTTTACTTGTCCTGTAACAGAAGTTTTGGAAAATTGATGTTTTCGCGGTTTTCAAGTGAGCATTAACTGCCTGTCTTGTGGTTGCATTTCGAGGGATAATGTCTTCGAGTTCCTCGGAACATCTACCATGGAAGTGCCTATAGAACAAGCAAAGGTCAGCGACTTGTGTGCACCAACGGTTGTATTCGAAGTGAGTCCGCTTAGTAAAATAAGTCCTTCCTGTACCCCATTGCAAAGTTGAATATACGAATCCAATAAATAAAAGACTTTTCAATTCACTTATAGTTACAAATTATATTTACGCCCGTTTTGTTTTACTTCTGTTTATTAACAAAAATTTTAATTTATATTTATGTGCGTGTTTTTGTTCATTCATTTTTGTTTTCAAGCAATTTATTTGAAGAGGAATTATAAAAAAAAGCAAACCAAATATGATTCATTTGGTTACAAAAAAAAAACAATACATATTAAATGTTAATATTAAAAAATAAAAATCAGTACAGTTAAAAAAAGATATATTAATATTGTATATTATATAAATAATAATTAAACAAAAAAATCTTATAAACTACAATTAGTTTTCGTTTTTGCACGCGTAAAAACGAAATACTTACGAGTTGAAATAAATTCTTTTTAATAATAAAAAAAATACATTTTTATAGTATATTGCTAGAAAATGATTTCATCGTTCTTTTTGGACAAAATTGTTGTTGCGTTTTGTTTTTAATCTAAAATTACATTAATTTGGCTATACAATACGTTTAAAAGTGTTTTTAATGGATTTTTTTTTTCATTAATCCTGCCAATAAAGCAGGACGACAATTAGGCACACATTTAGTTGAAATTTTGATTTTCCTTTTTGTATACTTTTAGTTAGTTTTAAACAACATCAAGTGGGGTTGTGTGTACAAGTGTGTGGGGTAAAAAAAGATTTGTTGTATAAAAGTATTTGGTAGGTGTGTCTGTTGGAAGCAAATCTCTGGAAGAATAGGTTCACAAATTGCAAACTAAGGAATAGTACCTAGATTTCGACTCTAGGAAGGCACTTTCATGGAATCCCACGGGACATACATAGTTAAGGAAATAAAAAAGTGGACAAAGACTAGACAAAGCTTGGAATTCACGAAGAAACTACAAGGTCACTGTGTGAACAAGGGTATTCGCGTTTAAGTAAGAAATCGGATTCCAACAGAGATAGAGCAGAGTAGTTACTTAGTATACATACATTTATGTAAGTAGCAGGCACACATTTGTTTTCATAAGACACAGAAAATGTTTAGAATTGCGTTAATATCTCGTTAAGTTCGTTTTAAAAATAATAAAAGTTCGTTCTCCTCTGAATGCCGTCACATCGTGTGCTGTTTGTGGATACTGTTTGTATTATCGGAAGAAACCTCAAGGAAGACTGTCGCTAAATGGCATGATAATTGATAAACTTAAGATTTATGGCAGTATGCATGAGAAAAATAATTCAAATAAAATAGTAGATAGAGTGCGCGCGCACCCTTAAACGACATTCAGAGACACAAAAGAAACAAAACCTTCCACAATCGATTTGACTGACAAAATGGCAAACTACTGAAAAACACCTTATTTTCCAGCGTAGGTGGGATTCTTAAAAGTAGAGGTGGCCTGCTTGTAGATCGGATTCTCGCCCTGAAAGGAAAACAATAAAATAAATACAGACTATCGCGCAAAGCCACCCATGTGTTCCTTACCGTATCCCACTTGGCGTTCATTCGTTCCTTTTCGAACCGCGCGAACTCTCGTCGGTCGTGGATGGTTGTCAGGAGCTTCCAGAGCAGCAGAATAGCCAAGCCAACCAAAACAATGGCAGCAATCACACCCAAAACAATGCCCAACATGAATACCTTTGGTGGACATTCACGCTCTTGCTGTGCATGCACTTCGATCTTGTCGTCCTCCTTGTCGGTGTATTTGAATGTGAACTTGCAGTCATCCTCATCGTAGAACAAGCAAGCGTACTCGTCTTTTTCTTCGTCCACGACGACTTTCTCTACACCGATTGGGGTGAATGTTGTGCAGTTGGCAGCGCAGGCAGCCTCATCCTTGAGTGGTCCAGTCTTGTACATCTGACACTGAACACAGTCTTTCAGTTCATGACAGCGGCCGGAGCAAGTAGGACACTTTTCGCAGTATTTTCCAGAGTAGCGACCTTCGTCAGTTACTTTGCAACTAGAACATTTTACGCTCAATAACAACACACTGTTTTAAATGATTTGATACTCACTTGCAAGAACCGCACTCACACTCGCCATGGCCGGAACAAATTTCCCCTCCATTTGGTGGAATACAAGTCTCGTTCGATGCCCGGCAGTCACATGCCGATCCAGTCCATCCAGGCTTGCAGACACAAACTCCGCACTCACACGAGCCATGATCGGATCCCGAGCACAGCAGCTGATTGTGGCGATCGCATGAGAAGTTGTCGCACTCACAGAACTTGCCAGATATCACTTCCTCTAGATTCAATCGCTTTTCGCACTCACACACGCCACACACGCAGTTTCCTCTTCCGCTGCAGTCCACCTGTGAGGTGTTATCAGCTCGACAACCCAAATCCCTATCATTCTCAGCATGTACGTCAGTCATGGAGCACTCGCAATTACGACCGAAATGCGCCTCATCACACTCACAAATACCACACTTGTACTGCCCTTGATTGTGGCATTTTGGTGAGAGAGCCTCAAATGCCGGATGCCCTGGATGTTCACATGGACAACTGCACAGCATCTCCAAGTCAATCACCAACGTCTCATTGATACCGACTGGATAGATTTGTATCAACTGGCGCCAGTCCTTAGGATCGCTAGGACAAGAGGTGACAACAATTTCAGCAGTAAAGCTAATAACATCGCCGACCTTCAGACCGTCACACTTGGCGGTGGGAATTGGAGTACCTCCATTCAAACATGCCGAATGGTAGGTGATCTTCACAGCACTGCTTGCATTGTCTTTCATTTCGATCGACGATGAGATTTTCTGCAAAAAAAATTAGCATTTCAGTTATTCAGTTCCCAGACAAAAACAAAATAAACTTACGCTATATTCCTCGCGCACCAACTCGACAACGTTAGACGAATCACTAGACAGCACAGCACTGGATGAGCCCTCAATGTGCTGGGACAACTTTTCGTAAACATTGATTTGCTGCTGAGTAACGGCGAAAATAATATTGATGGCGTTCTTCTTCACGTGGTGATTAATTTGCGAAATGCTGGGGTAATCCTGAATGGTCGAATGGGTATACGATCCGCGGTTGTCCAAATGGCATTCTCCATCATTTGGTTCGATGACTCCACCCAGCTGTGTGAGGGAAATGACTGTTATTCTTGCTATAAAAAAGTTGGTTTTACTTACTTTGCCATCACCGGCGTAATGGAACCCAGCATCTGTTGAGAACACCAACAGACGACGAGCTTGATCTCTCCAACCGATTTGATCACGACAAACAATGGCTTGCATTATGGCATCAAAGCCACCCTCGGGTGCATCCAAGTTTCCTGATACTGCAGCACGTTTTACCTCTTCCTAGCATTTTATTTTATTTGGTAAGATTTTGATTAGAAAAATATATTCACAGTGCATTGGGGTGGTTACTCTTTTATTGGTACGCTCTTGATATTGTTTCGATCATTTGTTGCCCATTCTAAATAATTCTAAAGTAGAATTATAGAAACCCCGACTAGAACAACAAAAATCAAGTGATTCATGTTTATGGAGTTACCTAAATCGCCCTAAACAAACATTATATCTGGATTAGGGAGTGTTTGGTAAATAACGTATATTCTACTCATCGGTTTTTATCAATCAACTTTATATTTGCACAACTTATCGGCGATTTTGCAGAATTTATTTGAATCAACAAGAAATAATTCAAAAAAGTGATGATGTATATAACTGGTGTTTGGTTTCTTTATTTTATCTCTAGACCTATTATTATCTTTTTGATAATAACCCACTTATCATTGGGGTTAGAAAGAATTCCTTGTCAATACATGTAATAGCAATCGAATCAAGTTCCATTTGAAGCCAGTGACTAGTTAGACCCTTGAAGATAAAATATCACAATACTCCCGTGAGATATGTAATGAACGTTCCACAAAGCATATAGGTTTTTATTCAAGGTGTCTTTTTTCTCTAATTGTAACAAGATAAGACAATATCTAAGAAAACGGCCCCCAAAGCAAGCCCATAACCTGACAGTAAAACAGAAAAGTTCACTGCTCGTTAAACAGAATTTCAGAAATTCTAAATCGACATTCGACGAGATGTTCAGAGCCACGCCTATCATATACTTTTACTTTCAGGCAGCTATTTTATGTTAACACACCTGCACAAGATATAAAAGCTTATATACTGTGGGGAAACAGGGTATGTGGACTCTGATACAAATCTAGACACCATCATGGGCTCGGAGTAGTAAATTCTGCATTTCTTGCTGTTTGCAAAGTATCACAAAGTTTCAAATGAAGATTGCAGAAGCTTTAACGAATTTGGGGGTGCACAATAAATCAAGTGACCATGTTGTTGTCGTATACTCTGTGAATCCCATTTTGACATACAAAGACACATCGAGAAAGTCCACGTACGTTTGCAGTTTAGTGCATGTTAGAGAAAACTTTGAAAAGAGAAAGCAGCGTTTGTCATTGAGAGCAAATTTATGCTTTCTTTGAATATTTGAACGAAGCCCTAGTGGCAATCGGTATCAGACATATACTTTTCGTTGGACGACGAAGACAATTCCAAAGAATGCTTATAAACGACAGAAAAGGGGGGCCTACATTTGGGCAGATGGGTATTTTTAACGTCTTTTTTTATAAAAGCATACGACCTTTTATCGTTCTAAATGGGAATCCTACAGAGTAATGCTTTTTCCAGTACAGAATTAACTTCAACGATCACTCGATCGTTTGTGTTGAAGCTGAGATAAAAGCAAACGTGAATAAATCTGAAGTGATGGTCGTTTCCAGAATCCCCGTTCAATGCCATTGAAATAGGTGAAACAGTTTATTGGCTCGTTAGTAATGCAATGGGATATCGGTACATCGGTAAAAAAAGAAAAACGATGCTGCCACAAATCGCGACAAGGAGCAGAAAATTTTCTGGATCAGATCCACCTGGATTGAATATGTGTATAAATAATTGCGCCAATTATTCGAGGGAATTTGGCAATCGCGAAAAATGCACGTGCTGCTTGGAGCAGTTCCGTTTGCGTTATGGGCATACAAATGAATTGTGGCGCAAGATTGCCAATCGCTTTCGACACTCGTTTCAACATATGATGCACGGTTGCAATGCTCACCCAATTAAATCGGCAACCACCAACTGAATTGATCCGAGTGCATAATACCACAATACGATTAACAACTGGGTCGCAATTCACGCGATCTATCAAAGAAAAAACCACAGCACTCAGTCCTATATATATATGTGCATATAATTCAATCCTTTCAAACTAATTCGCGATGTACAATACCTTCTCTCATTACACGGCAACGAATATATTATCAGCTGGAGCACCATCATTGTCGTCCACTTTGAGAGACGAAAACGATAGATGAAATTACGCTCATCAAATTTTTGGAGTTCAAAACGTGGTAGCATCTTATATTGACGCCTCTCACGTACAAAATTCTCTATATCTTCATCATCTTCGCTGCTCGAATCAGACGATGGCCGAAATTTCTCCCAGAAATAGTTTACACGATACATTTTGTATTTGAATTTTAATAAAAATGAGTTATTAGGTTCGTTTGGCGTGGGCCCTCTGGCGCACTGGATTAGCCATGTCGCTTTCGATATAGCACTGAGTTCGCACTGACAATGAAAGCCTGGGGGCTTATTCGGATTGGTATTTTTGTATTTCCAAAAGCTGTCAAAAGCGATAGCTATTCAGGTGACGTATTGCTGGCGGATTTATCGCGATCTGCCGCGCATTTGGGAATAAGCCCCCTGTGTTCGAGGTGAGCACTGGGGCGCCCTAGTTGAGCACTCAGCTGACCCTAGGTATTCAATCAGGGCAATAGTTCAATCAGGGATTTGACTGTCTATCGTAGTTGTCATTTAGGTGAAATCACATTTTTGTGAATTATTGACTTGTGCACCACTAGTAAATGTTAAAAGAAATGTGTTTTTTAACATTACAATCATTAAACAAATTTAATGTTATTGCTGGTGTTAAATCTGTATATTACTAAATTTTTCCAGTGACAGATCTCAGGGTTACATTTCGTGTTCGAAATTAAACTAAATTTCTGGGATTTCCTTGGGTTTTTTTGCAGCCACGAAAATTCACTGGCACTTCTCAGTGCGCACTGAGTGCGCCCTAGGGCTAACCACGTCGAACGGGCGTATTTATTTATTTTTTTCGTCAATTGATTAAGAACTGAATTGTAAAAAAAGAGAAATAAATAATAAAAAAATTTGAAAGTCAGACATAAAACCCCAAGTTTGGTTTATAGTTTCTTTTCTGGGGAGTTGGTCAGGATGGGTTAATTTTGGCGACAGTTTGGTCATTAAGCTGACTGAACTTGGTGTCAAAGTGAAGTTGTTAGTCGTAATTTGGCATTTGTTCCAAATCTTACCTATACAGCTAGGTTCCAGAAATCGAGTGAAATCGAAATTGCAAATCGAGTGAATTCGTTTTCAGTGTTCTGCATTTCGAGCGATTCGCAAACTCCGAAATTTTTTCGAAATCACAATTTCACTTCGTATTAATTCCGAAAATTTTGAAATCGAAATCGAATACAGTGAAATGTAGAGCACACAAATTCATTGCCGATTTCATTTCGAGTGAAAGTGAAATGTGGAACCTAGCAGATAGTCATGAGATTTGGGTAAAGAACAAAATAATAAGATCGCAGAAATGAGATTCCTCCGTTGTACTGCTGGTGTGACACGTAGAAATCGTACAAGAAACACCAAAATACGTGAGGAACTACTACTTTTCCGGACGCATATCCCTAATCAGGATTTCATACGTGCTACAGAATCCGCACAATCAGACAGGCGTCCTCTGGGTAGACCCAGAAATAGACGGTTATGCCAAGTCCATAATCTCTGTTCTATATGTATGAGAATTGCCTTTAATCTTTTAGGCCCCTATTGTGAGTGTCGATAGTTAATTGTTGATCGACAACAGTCGATCAATCGAGAACTGTCGATCGATCGAGAACTGTGATTGTCAATTGAGATTGATATTTGTCGATTTGACAGTCGCTTGTAATCGATTACAAATGTCTGATCGATGCTTTCTCTTGGAAGTGAACAAATTTTGTGCGTACAAATAGCTAAAATCAATTGTCGTGACGATCGCTGATCGACAATCACAATAAGGGCCTTAGAGTCGATGGCGGACAATTGAGAGTTATGGACGGTCCATTTGAGCAACCAACACCCGCAACCCACTTAAGGGATAAGCGTGAATAAAAAAAAAAATCAGTGGGTGCCTTGTGCATCAGCATCCAGTTTCTTATCACTTTTACCAAAAAATAAATAAATAAATAAATAGGTGGCGCAACAGGCGAGTAGACACCCTAGGCCTAGCTTCTCGCAACCATTCGTTTTGTGTGAGTTTCTATTTTTGGGACGAATGGAAGGGACCTACAATTTTATGCCGAGTCCGAACGGCTGAATTGAGAAGCTTTTTCATGACAGTCATACTCTCGGATGTTTGTCAGACGTTCGCGAGAGGTGGCGCAGTAGAAAAAACTTTAAGATTTAATTTGTGTTTTTCCGGGGATCGAACCTGGGATCCCTCGGACAGCAGTCCAACACACTAACCACTGCGCTACTGCGCCCACCATAATATTGAAATTAATTCATGAATTTGTCAAAGTAGAAAGCATCGGAATCATAACCATGGACCTATAACACACGACAACAAGGGATCTGCATCATAGGTACTATCCACAGAGTCCAGCATATACAATTATACATATCTCAACTTAGCTGAATAATGTAAATTGGTTCTGTTCTAGTAAAAGGACCAAGTAACAAGTTTTTTTAGCACCAACCACTTGATTTCTGTTATGCGAGAAAAGTATTAACGCAGCAGGAAAATATTCAACACCACCAAAAGTTGTGTGAAACCATTTTGAAACATTTACAGCAACTTGATGCAAAGTTATTGCTGCTGCTGTATCAATACAATTCTCGCATTGTTCATTAAACTATTCAACATCGATACAATACTATTCAAGAGTGTACCACAAAAGATAATAATTAAATCATAGAACTTTCTACAGGATAAAGCTACATGAAGAGTTCAGGAAAATGAAAAACATTCACAATTGTTAGTACCTCTGCCGGAAAGTTAGTACAAAAACAAAAACTAGTCATGCCCAAATTAATAAATTTAGTTGAGTATTTTTTTTTTACTTTTACCACCAAAACCAATAAAACTAAAATTAGAAAAAACTTTTGCCAAACGTTATCCCACTACACAATGGCACACAAATATAAACTTACGGAAAATAGATATGTATTCATGCTTAGGGGCATAACATTATGGTAGCCATAAGGTGCAGCACAGCCTGGGCATGGTTCACGCAAGCTAAATGAATGAAGACATAGTGTTTTTGAAAATATGACAAACTTATACAAATGTTCAAATGAAAATGTGTCCAAAATATATAGAGTCTTTGTTTCAAAGCTAATTTACCAATTGCAATGAGTGATTCCTCGTGTTTACGGGGCGCAATCAATACAATTGGCAAATCATGCTTCTAGTGTGTACAATTTTTAAATTTTGCCGGTGAACTTTAAACCCCTTCTGAAGCTATTCTAAATATTATGTACTTACAAACTACCGATAACAAATTTATATACGTTTATCAACATAATGTACTCCATTACCATTTAAAAAGCATTCCCTCTTTTTATGGTAAATGAGCATTTATATATATACACACACACATACAACAAAATACAAAATACAAGTGCGTAGGTATACAGATAACACGCTAAGAAAGAAGGAGCACAGGACTTGAAGTAAATAAAACTACGACTATGAGTAAAATATTTTGTTTGACGAGTACCATTCAATATGATCAATATTGATCATCAATGCAACAACTAAAGCTAACGAATATTATAATGTTTGTATTGCTGCTACATCCAGATCCAAGTTTTACAAGAAATATGCTACTACAATAGAAATGTGTTTGTACGAACAGACAGATGAATGCAAAGAGAGTATAAATATATAGGATAAAAGTTAAGTTCAATTCTTACAGAAAATGTCGCCGTGTCTATACTCAAACGCATGTGGTTGCGATAACCGTACGGAGCCTCACAACCTTCGCACGGATGTTTAAGTCTGTGTTAGTTTTTTTTATGTATATTTATATGGTTTATAAATATTTGTTTGGTAAAAAAAAATACAAAAAACAAAGAAAATAAAATTGTTTATCAAAAAAATATGTTTCAACTGTGGAATGGTTTGTGTTGTTCAAAAGAAAATAATAATAAATGTTGTTAGCTATTCGATATTCCAATTGTGCACATGAAGGAGTAAATTTATTGTCTTTATAAGTAACTCCAGTTACATTGCAACCCCAAAACAAACGCCAATGGTGCGACTTTTAATTTATACTGCCTAATTTTTGTGGTTAACTGGCCCTACTCTGTATTTCGCTCCGAAAGTGAGATTATCCGAACCGGAATATTTGGTACACTCTATTTCGAAAGCGCAATGAAGTCTCCAAATGTCTAAAGCGGAAAATCGAGAGTGTTACAAAGTACGAATTCAAAAGCGGAACGAAAAGCAGTTTCGAATAGAATTGACTTTCGGAACGAAATAGAGAGTAGGGCTCAAGATGTTGTTACCTATCTGGCAGCGTAAAAGTGGTTTTGACCTGAATATTCAATCTGTCACAGAAAAGGGTCTAGTAAATCAGCTGAAGGCAGAGTGCGCCTTCCTTGACGTTTGACAATAACTCACGTAAGGACATCAAACGATCCCGGGAAAAAAATGAAAAAAAAATCTAGATGCCCACAAGGAGGGGGCTATCGCCGATAATGTAGAGCAGGGTTGTCAGGTTTTAAAAAGCGGAATCGTAAAACGTAAAATATAAAACTGCAAAAAATCGCCAAATTTCAAAATTTTGCACTGAAAATTCAAAAACCATAAAAATTAAATGAATTCGCGCAACTCGTAATTTTTACGTAAAAATGTCCATTATGAACACTTTCTTTCCACACAAAGATATCCATAAATACACGTGGTACCGTCGAAGTCTTCAGCAGAAATCGCTGATAGATTTCTTTGTGGTACCATCGTGTATTAAAAGGATGGTTTGTGATGTTCGTGTGTTGAGAGGGGCTGAACTGTCAACTGATCACCACCTGGTGTTGTGCAAATTGTATCTCAACGATCAAATACCTATCATGCCAAAGCGTAAACCAAGAATGGTTACGCGCATACGGTGGAAGGGGCTACAGAACGATGAGATACGGGAGGAATTTGCACGGCAGGTATCTGAAAGGTTTGAACAAATTCCAAATGTTCCACTGAATGTAGAGGAAGAATGGCAGTTGTTTTCAACAGCAGTTATTGCCTCTGCAGGACATGTTTGCGGAGTAAAGCGGCTCGGTGTGGCGGCTGGTGGTGAGAAAAGGACTGCGTGGTTTAAAACGCCCGGAGTTCCAGAAGCTATCAGAGAGAAGAAGAAGGCTTTCAAGGTGTGGATTCACTTGGGGGACTCTCCTTCTCGAAACCGGTACATTGAGGCGCGAAGAACTTGCAAATTGGCTGTTAAAGCAGCCAAAGAACAGTCTTGGAAGGAGTTCGGCGAAAAATTGGACCGTGATCACAGATCTGCAAGCAAGGTGTTCTGGCAGACCATCCGCCGTCTTAGAGGAAGGAAGTGGAACATTATCGAAGGAGTCAAATCCAAAGATGGTACACTTCTTTCTAATGAGGAGGACATCTTGCGCAGATGGAGCGAGCACTTTTCCGAATTGCTCAATCCAATCCAGGGCATTGAGGATGACACATCCATCGCCTTAAGCAGGGCGGAAAATAGTCCCACGTTAGAGGAAGTCACTTTTGCGATCAAATCGCTAAAAGCTGGCAAATCTGCCGGAGTGGATGAAATCCGGCCAGAAATGCTAAAGGCCTTAGGTGAAGAGGGAGTCAAATGGCTCTCTCGTGTCATTAAAGTGACCTGGGAATGCGGCGAAACTCCCAGCGATTGGCAGATTGGGGTGATTGTGCCTCTTTTCAAGAAAGGGGATAAAAGGGATTGCTCCAATTACAGGGGTATATCACTTTTAAGTCTCGCCGGAAAAGTCTTTGCCAAGGTGCTGGAAACGCATTGCAGAGCTGTGGTTGAGGCACGATTAGGAGATGAGCAGTGCGGCTTTCGTCCCGGCAGAAGCACAACCGACCAGTTATTCACTCTCAGAATGGTACTTGAGAAGGCTTGGGAGTATGCTACACCTGTTTACGCTTGCTTCGTAGATTTGGAGAAAGCATATGGCCGAGTCCCTCGAGGGAAATTCTGGAGTGTATTACAGGAGTATGGAATTGATGGTTCTCTCTTGAGAGCCATTCAATCTCTTTACACAAACTGTAAAAGCTGTGTTCGGGTAAACGGCGTTAAATCAATACCTTTCACCGTGGGCGTTGGACTTCGTCAGGGGTGCGTCTTGTCTCCTCTCCTTTTCATTACTTATATGGACTGGATGTTACAGCGCAGTCTTGGCGAGGAACGTTTCGAATTGGGAGATCTGAGGATAAGTCATTTGCTCTTCGCTGATGACTTGGTCATCCTTGGGTCCTCTCAGACTGAACTTCAGCGCGCACTCGATCGGTTTGTAGCCGTTTGTGTTGAAGCTGAGATGAAGGTAAACGTGAACAAATCTGAAGTGATGGTCGTCTCCAGAACGCCTGTTCAATGCACTCTGCATGTTAGTGGAGTCCCATTGAAACAGGTGGAGAAGTTTAAGTATCTCGGGGTCTTATTCACGAGTGATGGGAGGAGCAATGCCGAGTTTTCCTGTAGGATTGGTCAGGCTGGATCGATTTTGAGACTGTTATCAGGAGGACTGAACTTGGTGTCAAAGCTAAGTTGTCAGTCTTTAATTCGGTGTTTGTTCCAACTCTTACCTATGGTCATGAGGTTTGGGTAATGACCGAAAGAATAAGATCGCGAATACAAGCTGCCGAAATGAGATTTCTCCGTAGTATTGCTGGTGTGACCCGTAGAGATCGCATCAGAAATACAGAGTTGCCACTATTTTTCAAAATAAATTTCCCTGACTTTCCCGGATTTTCCCTGACCAATTTTCAAGTTTTCCCTGACTCAAATTTATACATTTATCAAAAAAAAAAAAATTGTCAGTTAGGTAATGTCTTTTTTATAAGAAAAAGGATATTAGAATCTATACAGTGCTTCAGTTAGGCGGTACAGTGCTTCAGTTAGGCGGTATAATGGTGGCGAGGTCTCAGGCTAGAGACCAGAGGCTATCGACAAAACAGATAGTCTAAGATCGTTATACGTGGTGAAGAGCCACACCCTGCACGAGGTGCCACTGCTTTAAACGAAATATAACGGATCTAGAGGGGAATAACTCGATAAAACCCGTAATCCCGGGTGAACAACCGTGCCCATGGGATGTATGGCACCATGTTATGTGTCTTCTAACGGTGAACTCTAGATACCTGGGGACCTCTAGTTTTAATTCCAATTCCCCTTTTCTGTATACAGGGGGTGAGTACAGATCGACCTTCCTACCCCCTTACTCGTGGGAACAAAAAATGAACAAAACAAACAATACAAATAAAATAAAAACAACAACAACAAACAAAACGGAAGAGACTACTGTGCAAGGATCGAGCACTATAGACTCTATTAACATCGATCCCCAGACGGACCAACTGACTGAGGAAGAAGAAAATCTTCTACTCAACCCTTTCGCCAATCTTGGAGTATGGGACAGAGAAAGCGTCGCATCTGGCACTGGCGAAGAGAACATGGCTCTCGATGTCAGTGACACCTGCTCAAACGCTAGCTCGACCCTATCCAGATTGTCAAACTGCTCAAGACGTAGCAGAATAAACAACAGCAGGAAGACAATCAAACGACTAGGCACTAAGAGCTGGGACGAACTCAACGAGGCGGAACGTAAACGACTACACAATGCACGTGCCTACCTGCAGGAACAGCTGCCAAGGGAGAATGAGCCACTAGCTCGTACACCGGCGGAAGTTGCTCCTGCAGGGGGCACGTATGCAGAAGCGTTGATGAGGCCACCTGCTCCAAAGATTGGCAAGGACCATCCAAGGAAAAGGCCGACCTCATCACCATGTGTGACAAGGGACACTGGAGACACGTCTAAACCTCACACCGTACGTTGCATCGGGCCACTATCCAGTTCAATAAGGCTTCCTGACTACAGCAGTGTATTCCAAGCTGAGGTACTGGCAGTGACAACAGCTGCTAAACAGGTTGCAATGATGGCAATACCTCATGCGGATATTACCTTTTTCATTGACAGTCAAGCGGCAATAAAAGCGATCTCTGCCGTTGAGTTAAAATCAAAGCTTGTAAGTCGCTGTCGCGAAGAGCTACGGGTTCTTGGCGCGCAGCACAAAGTAAGACTATGCTGGGTTCCCGGACACAGAGGTGTACCTGGAAATGAAAAGGCAGATGAGCTGGCAAGAAAAGGGTCCTCCCTTGAACTAAACCAGGCTGACACCACAGTAATGATTCCCCCCTGTAATCTCAGACAGAAGATTGGGAACAAAATACTAATGGAAGCAAACGATAGATGGAACAGGCTCGACTCCTGCGGCATAACCAGGAAAATGTGGCCAACCTACAACAAACAGAAAACTGAAAATATCTTACAACTGAACAAGAAATCATTGTCCTCGATTGTAGGTATTATCACCGGACACAACATGCTAAAATACCATACCAAGAAAATGGGAATTAGTACAGACGACCTGTGCAGAGGATGCGGAGACGAGGAGGTGCATGAGGATACCCCACACTTCCTTTGTCACTGCCCTGCGCTCTGCCACATACGAAACAAAGTCCTTGGCAGTTACTTCTTCGAGGATTTAGAAGAACTTTCAGACAGGTCCATTAACGACCTACTTAAATTTGTAAATAAAACGGGTTGGTTCACCAAGCCGTAGGTTTTTCATAGGTTTCCAGAGTATGGGGGTCATAAACCCCTAGGGCATCACAACGGATCTACATTGATCTAAGTGTGGCACGTACAGGTTTCTACTGTCCTGCCTACCCACTAACCTAACCTAGGCGGTATAATCCTTTAAGCGGAGATTCCTAAAGTTTCGCGAAAATGAAATTGTATGGCAGGTGCAGGGGGGTCTATTCTCACCCTATTTCGCGTTATAGCCCATCAAAGTAGGTGACCTCTAATTTGGAGTTGTTACCACTTAAAAGGCTATAACTTTTAAACTATTATCTATAGGTATACAAGCATTTCGTACATTTTGAAAAGAAAATTTAGTAGCGCATATAAGTTTTAAGCACTTCGGGTACATCTGTGTAGATTGTAGATACAAAAAAGTTATGGCTTCTTAAACTTAAAATTATGAAAATTTGTTGTTTAATTTTTTTACTTAAAATGTTTTTTTTCTCAAAATGTTTACTTTATAAATTGTTTTATTTTTTTTATGAAATTTTTGTCCTTGAGAAATTTCCTAAAAACTATTTTAAGCAACTTTTTTACGTACGATAAACAAAAGTTTTAGTAGAAGAAATTTTTTGTCATTCAAAACTGGTCAAAAAGAGACTCGATATTTCTCTAAACTAAACTTTTTTCTTTCATAGAACCCCAGGGATGTTAGATCAGGAGATCTGGTTGGCCAAGTGTTGGGGCCAAATCGACCAGTCCACCGTTCGTTAAATGGTGGACTAATTTCATGGGGCTTATATTGAAGCCCATCTTTTTCACAGATGGGCAATTTTTGTTTGTTCAGCCTTCAAAAAACCTTGTAGGATAACAATATAGCGCCTTTGAATGGCCGCCAGAGCAGTACCTGTTTTGAGAGATAGGATAATTAGCTACTCAAATAGAGAATGTGCCACATTTGGGAAGAATAGAAGGAAAGTACTATTTTATGCCAAATTCGATAGCTGAATTGAGAAGCTTACTGCAGGACAGTTGTTCTTTCGTGTGTATATAACGTTTATAAAATTAAGTGCAGCAGAAAATACCTTAAGTTTATACCTTGCGTCCATTCGTCCCGAAAAATAGAAAACTCACACAAGACAACGTTTGTGAGAAGCTAGGCCTATGGTGTCTATGGACGATGGGCGTGTTGCGCCAACTATCTATGTATTTGTTTATTTAAATTGTTTTTTTCCTAGGGTTGAACCTACGACCCTTGCTCAATAGTTCACATGATGTTGAAGTCGTTGATCTGGGTTTTTATTGGCTTTGACGCAGAGAAAGGGGTCACCGACAATTCTAGTCAAGGACTAATCCACTAAGTACCTACACGGCTGAAATTTAGTTGAAATGTTTCAAACCACAATATGATTGCAACTTCAAGTATGAACTATTTTGCAGAATTTCAGTTTGAATAACGCCTTGTGATATTGAATTTATAAGAAAGTTATGCTTTTGTGACATATCATAGTAATTATGAAGAGAATTCAATTATTGACAATTAAAAAACAAATCTGTGCGCAGTATTTAATTTTTTATTTTTTTACTCGATTCGACGAGTTTAACGACCCAAATGAACGCAAACAAATATTTCCAGAGTTTAGGGCCTTTCTCAGAGTTAGATACGTTCTAAGGTTCAAATATTTTGAAAGTATTTTTCGAATATAACTTGAATTCGCATTTATCACTTTCGAAATAAATGAAAACTAAAATCTAATTTCTCACTTTCGGCCTTTCGTTTCGATATTAGCGGGATTGTTCGGATACCAACACAAAATTGGTGAAGACCTTCACATTTCAACAGCAAAGAAGATTAGTCAAGTTGAGTTGAAATGCCATCGAAAGTATGATGTTCCGAAAAACACTTTTATTTGTACACAGACACACAATTTAACAAAATTTTAAATTACTTTTTTTTCACTGGTATTTTTTTAACAAAATTTTGGTAAAATTAAAAATAAATGAAACAAATTTTCCCTGACTGCTTTCAAAATTCCCTGACTTTCCCTGACATTCCCTGACCAAATTGCGTTCCCTGACTTTCCCTGACATTCCCTGACTTTCCAGTCGAGTGGCAACCATGAAATACCAGAATACGTGAGGAACTCAATGTCGAGCAGCTACTTCTCCGGACGGAGCGATCCATGCTTCGGTGGTTTGGGCATGTTAAACGCATGTCCCCGACCAGGATTCCACGACGTGCTATGGAATCCGTACCATCGGGCAGGCGTCCTCTAGGTAGACCCAGGATGAGATGGTTAGATCAAATTCATAATCTCTCCTCTACCCGTATGGGGATTGCCCTTGATGATTTAGAGTCGATGGCGGAGGATCGAGAGCTATGGAGGGTCCACTTGAGCAACCTACACCCGCGACCCACTTAATGGACAAGCGGACCATTGAAAATGAATGAATGAAAAAAAAACTCGATGCGAATTCCCCAAGCTCTTGGAACTCTGGCTGTCCTAAGGCATTTGTCATTTTGAACACCTTGATCCAAAGCTTTAAAGCGTCTTCTTCGTATACATTTTCTATATAAAATTCATCTGACCAATTGACAGAAATTAATGTTTCCCACTAAGCCTTAGTAAGTTGTAAGCTTTTAGGTGGAATCAAGCTTACAAGCAGACTTTTAAAACGGGGTCGCAGTTGGCTTAAACAAACGCCTGGTGGAAAATATCCCAAAGAAACAAAAAGTATCAGACAATCTGTTTCTCATTTCTCTTAAAATAAAGCAAGTATTAAATCGTTAACTTGCTTCTTAACTACATTCACGATTCACATGCTCTGTGGTAACAGAGCGGATTTCAAAATCCGACTCAAAATCAATATCTTTCCAAACGTTAAAGTTGTCTGCATTCATTACTAATTTTAATATTTCGTCAGAGCCATCAGGTCATCACTGATGTAAGGTTTGAGTGAAAACGTCGCCAAACCGTTTTTCGTTTCGCCAAATCGCCTGTTTGGCGATAAATCGCCGCATCTGACAACACTGATGTAGAGCCGAGTTGTAAACAAACTGCTGGAAGAGTTCAAGAGAACTAGTACGCCTGGACCTACTCTTGATGAACGACCTTGAAAATTTACAGATTTGATATCATTATTGGTGGCAAATTTGTGCCCGATAACCGTCGGCAGTAGCACTATGTATTTATTTAATTTTGGGCCAAATCATTTCCGCAATGACATTCGTAAAAGTAACGTAACAATTAGGACCCCGCTCAGACTGCTGAACTTGTCATTTATTGTGACTAGACATGCATTATATAGACGGCAACTTTACTAGTACATACTGCTGTTAAACACGTCCGGCTTCGTCTGTATGTCTATGGTTATCTTGACTTTGGAACGTGCATTGGCAACTGGATCCAATAAAAAAAAACTGCTTGCATATTCAATGTAAATCACGTAGTAACTATTAACACAAAAACAAACTGCGGTGGTTGCAAATCTTCGCAATCATTACGCTGAAGGGTGATCAATACTCAATCCAAATACACAAATAGGGGAGACTTTTTTCCATTCGGGCCCTTCGGCAGTCTATACTTGTAACGATCTCTGATTTTATATCAATTGCGGGCCACAAGCTACGGATGGTACTTTGCAGTATAGTAGCGCGTTATCTATCAGTTTACAGATGGGTGTGGGAACATAAGGATTTCTGCTGTCGCACAAAAGCAACGACAAAAAGCTATATCGATCGATTGCAAAATGATTTAGAAAAGTAAACAGCTTCGGTCCATTCAGCCTCACAATTTGTAAACTAGTCTCTAGCGCGCTCTCCGTTCTTCTATCTGTGAAAATGTCGTTCGTCGACCCCTTACACTTTAACTTAAATCCTTCTTACTCTGAGTAGTTTGTAGTCAAAGTTTATGACCTCAAAGAACTTGGTAGGTATAGGAAACAGACGCTTTTCACCTATTTTTCTTCACCCTGTGACACTATCTAAAATATGCTCCTCACTGGAACTCCCCGTCTGGTCGGCGGCCATAGACAAATTATTCAAGCACATGACTTGCCATCTGCCTCAAATCATGTAATCCGACATCTGAATGTGGCATCCGAGACGTGTAACACGTACAGATGAAAAGCGAACGAGTTATAATTACAAATCGTTGGCATACTCCGTTTCAACATATGCTTAATGCTTGTTTGAATTAAAGAGAATCGTAAACGCGTCCTCAACATTGCGTGAAATAATTTAAGCAAAATGTCATCAAAAGTCATAATCAAAATCTTGATTCATACAGCAAAGGTTCACAATTGAAATTCAAACAAAAATGTGCGATGAATCAGTACTGGAATTCATTGCATGAATCACCGACATATGTAACATTTCTTGGAATGTCAATCGTTTTTCTCCTAAGCGTTGATTTCATTTCCCCCTCCCTTTGCGAAACTACTAATTAGCATTGCAAATCATTTCATGTGCACAATGCGGAATATCTTTGTCATAACAAAATTCAAATTAAAAATTAAAAATCATATCAACTTACTTTTTCTCAATTGTCGAAACATATGGCATCAGCACCTTGTCCACAAACGAACCGAAACCCAATTTGAAGTTCGACGTTATGTTCCTCATTGTATCGGATAGCAAATCACCCAATTTTGAGAGCTTCTCTTTGTCGTCCTCCATAGATTTGGACAAGTCCATAAGATAGTATAGATCAACAGGGTAATCTTCGGCTTGCGAGTAACGCAAATGCAATCGGTGGGGTTGATCTGCAATCGGAATGAAGTTAGTACCCTTCAAATGTGTCGAACTTCCACCAACTTACTTATTCTCAATTTTAGATTGACTTTCTGTGGGCTAATTTGAACAATTTCTCCGCCAGCAGCACTAAAACTGCCTGATGAACTGCCTGACGCACTGCCCGATGCGCCGTACGAGGACGACGAATGTCCAGACGAACTTGCACTGTAGGAGGAATTGGCTTCGTAGCTAGCGCCGTATGCCATTTGGCCACCACCACTCCGAGAGCCAGCTCGTGTCAATTCACGATTTATTATAAGCTTTTGTTCGTTGTCGGGATTCCAAGTGAACTCCTCGGGGCAAGCGCCCAATGTTGCGTAGCTGGGTTGGAAGCATCTTGGTCTATCACCAAAATCTGGTTGCATACACCAAGCACAACTTTGTGTCTGGATGCATTCGTGGCACGTTCGTTTGTTGACGCATGGATTTTGTGTGTATTTCTCGGCGAGTTGTGCCTCAACTATTGTTAGCACACAGCCGGTGCATACGAGCAGTGCTAACACATTCAATATTCTGCTCGCTCGGGTCATTTTAGTTTGGGGTAGGCTTTTGCTTGTAGTGAATGTTGTCTGGAAGTAAATTTTGTGAATTAGTAGATGCTGTTGTATGCATTTGATGTAATAGCTACATTGAAAGCAACCTAACCTAAGTCCATAAAAGTGTGGTGTGTATTGATTTGGAATTTCTGCGTTCGACCATAAAAACAGCAGTAACAGATTTGAAATAAAGTCTCAAATAGGAATCGGGAGCTTTTCTGATAGGTATTATTTTAACATTAGCAAGGGTATAGCATTTGCCGAAAAAATGAGCAATTATAGTGACATTTCCAATAAAATCTGCAGAAGTCGAAGCTAGGCAGCACTTTCAGAAATTCTTGGATTACAGAATATTGGAAAGTTGTTTGGACTTACGCAGAGTGCTATAAATTCCCTGAGAACTAGAATGCAGTCTGTATTCCTGTATGCCTGTCGCGTTATTATGTCAATATAGTGTACCTACTCCGGATTGAGTTGTCCTTGTTGTTGTTTGCAGTGATCAACAGCTGGTTGTCCGCATTTCCAAGCATCTTTGGGGAAACTTGATGCATTAGCTTAGGTTTCCGCCATCGTCGCATAAAGTTTGAATTCCGATTACACTCTGAATATGTTCCAAACTAGTCACTTATTTATTAGAAGTGGGCGGGGAAGGTTTCGCAGCTGTTCTTGTGCAATTCCGATTGTTGACCAATAAGGCATGTGAAACGTCTTTTAATAACAATACGCCAAACATAAGCTGACAACTACTGGACCACGCATTCTTTTCGTAACAACATTGGAGCCATTTCAAGACCGACAAATGGCGGAACAAGAAACAAATGTTTTTTTCTTCAGACCACAATTGAATATTTCACGCAGTAAAATCTTCTATTTTTCGTTCGAAAATTATATAATTAATGTAAACAAGTCTAAATCAATGGCAATGATAATAATCAAACTGGTTAAACCAACTTAATGTTAGAATGGAATTCGTCACTAATTTACATTACCAACTGGCACTGTTTTATCTACAAACCGGGTACCTACACAATCTTAATATTATTTTCGACTTGCTGGCACAAACGTTTCTTTCAGATTCGCCAATTTTTATCAGAAACAGCGGCCAACGATAAATAAAAAAAATGAACAGACTGCAAGAGTTCTTATATAAAAACAAAATTTGATATAGGTACGAGTATAATACGCGACAGCAAATCAAGTGAAATGAACTGAAAATGATGTCAGCGCCCAAGGTAAACAAAAGCTGTGTGTGCACTATTCTATCCAAAAATGAACACCTACGCGGGTTATCAGGTATACTAGTATGTATAATATTCCCGAAACGCTGTGGAGTCACTTCACTTCCTCCTGTTCACGATAAGAAACCAAGAAACAACAAAAACTCACTTTTTTTCGATGAACTTCTCCCCTTGGACAGTGAAATTTGTATGCCAGAAGGAGTCAGAAATTAATCAACCTCAGCAAGGCAGTGGCACTAAAATCAAATGACTCATCGACAAATACGTAAATAAAATCAGAAAAACACCAAGAAAATTAAAATACACACTATTAAAAGTCCGGTGGGGTAGACTACGTCAGAGAAGGGGGGGCGATGGCAATGATGAGCACTACAATGATCGGTATTGAGGCGATCCCAGGAAATTGACGATGACGGAATATTGATTCATCTGTCCAGTGCAACGTAATGAGCAATTGCAAAACAATTAAACGAAGATATTGAAAATAAAAAACTAATTTAAGTGGCCATAGAAATAAAAATGCGTGGGCAGATAACTTATAGGCTGGGTGAAAATGCTACAAAGGTTTCTATCTAACACGGAGGAGACTATTCTTGAGACCAATTAAAATGCAATCAGAGAATTATTAATAGAAATTACTTATCGCAGGGAATATATCAAAAAATTGACAGTGAAAAAGAAAAACAACGCTGGTCGAGTCGATTCCGTCATAATACGAAAGGGGAGTCGACTGTTTTCAAATTGGAAAAATTCACATTTATGCGCACGATGTGAATGGGATTGTTGGAATTTTATAAAATTTATCACTTACATTTGGATGTGGAACAAACAGAAATTATATTTATAACCAATTATTGTTGTTTCATGTAGATTTTACTTCCATCAGGAGCAGACGAGAAAAATTTCCAAATAAAATCACTACCGAGCGCTACCGAATGTCGAACACTTTTGATCGAATTCGAATTATTTATGGCAGCTTTCCACTAATTCGAACATATCTTCCAGTGGATAAACTATTTTCTATAAGTGGGAAAGAGAAAGCTATATGTTGTTTTGATGTAGTTGGACTGTATTTTGTTCGAAAACTATATAATGGCGGACTGAGCGAAAACTTTGGCTCAATGGGAAGACTACACTGTTAAACTAGGGTCTTAAGCCCAATATAAATGGGGTTTCTGTTTTTGATCTGTAGATCCAGATGTGAAAAAAATCTACAATTTTAATTATGAATGTGTTCAATTAAAAAAAAATAGCACAGAGTTCGCTAGCACTGACAAAGAAAACCTGCGTTTGAGGTGAGTTCAGTGCTGAATTTTACTGGCATTTGTCTTATTTTTGTGAACTATTGATTTGTGATGCACTCTTAAATGTAACCAGAAATTTGTTATTCAACTTTAAAATCATATATTAATTCAGATTACTGTCATTGAAAGTGATTAATCTCTTTATTGCTACATTTTTAGAGTGACAGACTTCAGGGTTACATTTTCCTTTTGGGCATAAGGAACATTTCTGAGGTATCACTGTTTTTTTTTCGAAGCTACGAAAATGCAATGACAGTTCTCAGTGCGCACTAGAGTTGGTCACGTCAAACAAGCCTATTATCTTCAACATACCCTTCCACCTGCGATGATTAGCATCGTTGGCCATCCTTCTGGGCCTTAATAGAACCGTTTATACAGCAACATAAGGGTAGGTACTTAAAGAGTTCTTCTACCTAAGAGTGAACATCAACTCCATTCCATACTCTAATGGAGATCCGACGAGTCTGCTTCGGCTTGGAAACACAAACGGGCTCTTGAGACACTTGACTTAAAGAACGAAAATTGCACAGATAATTCTTAATGAAGTAAATGATGTTTGAAAAATCATGACGAATCCATATCATTTGTGTATAGTATATTATAGGAACAAATTACAAGACACAGCGACATAGCGACATATCTCCGCCCGGTACACTTTTCGAGCGGAATTATGTCGCTTTTTTCTGGCGGAGTTATGTCGTTTTGAAAACGTCATATCTCCGCGCGGAGCTATGTCGCACTTAAAACGTCATATCTCCGCCGAACTAAGAACCACATACCTCCGCGCGGAGATACATATGCCATATGTCATAATGTCATAATGTCATATTTCCAACTGTTAATAATTTATATTAAATACATGCAAAAGGTAATTATTTTTTTATTTGTTTAATTTCTGAATAAGCGTATACCAAAAACTGTCAGATAGGCGTCTGTAAGAAAGTTTGGTGTATTTAAAGTATGGGATGGGTGGCTGGCTTCGCTCGCTAACAGGATTTTAACCCTTTATCCATAAAATTGACTCCCAACATATCACCAACCTCGGTTGTGCGAAACTTTCGCTCAGCTAAAAACCTGGCAGTACTGCGCAATTGTCAACTTTACACTCTCCACTGTCATAATTTTTTTCACCATCGTCGATCGTCCACCGTGTAGTGTTTGCAAGCGCCATGTCTAATAAATAATTTTCATAAGAAAGAAAAAATCGGAAAAATATGTTTTCAATAATTAAACAGTGAATTAAGCATGAAATTCAACCGCAAAATGTTAGTATCCAACATCAAATTGAACTCTATTCATTTCTAAACCATTAACATTAAAAATTTCTGTGAAAATCCAAAAGGAAAAGCGCCAGGAAAACTAAATTATGTGTGTGCTTCACCCTGGTAACTCATCGGAACGGTAGTTTCCTCAATCAATTCTTTTTTCCACTTCTATTTTTTTTTATTCGTTTTAGTACTCGCTTTGCCTTTCGAATTTTATTTTCATTTGCTCTGTGTTATGGAGAGTTGAGTTGTGTTACAATCGTTTTATATAAAAAAAAATTCGCACAAGTTTTTCCGTGGTTTTCTTTTATTTTTTATTATTTTGCATTCAACTTCTTGGTTCCTGTTTTTACATTAATTTATATTGCTGTGCAAAAATAAAAGTGAAACTATCTATATTCTTGTAACAAATTTACAACCGCATTACATGGACAATTTTACCGAGATTTGATGGCTGAATTACGAAACTTTTTCCACTTTATTAATCGACGAATTCGAGTTTTTAGTGAAGTGAGTGTTGAGTGTGTGTCGTCGTCGTCGTCGTTTGTCTGGTGGCATGGGGAAAGTTCCTGTTTCCTCAACAGAAGAGCTTGTGCCGCTGCTGTGCGTCACGACTACGAATAAAAAAATATATATATATTTTATTTTCACCTTTTATCAGCAAATGGCCGAAGAATTTTCGGCGTGCAGACAAACTGAATCAAAAACCGACTCTCTCAATAATTGTGATTGTAAGAAAATGCAAATTTTATCACAGCACTTGGCCTCCTAAGGAATTTGCATTGCAAAAGGTCACCACCATCCACCACTGTCTATGCTATTATTTGTGCCCACTCCATCAAAACTATACCTAAACCAATGGTAGCGACAACGACGTCGAGTCGAGTTAATTAAAACAAACATATTTTAAATATTTGGAAAGAGAGACGGAAGAAAAACATAAAACAAGAAAAAAGAAATAAATTAAATTGTTGTTTTGTTTCGCAATGCGGCAAGTGTCAGTATTTTCTTTTGGTTTTCAGTCGCTTTTGTGAGTAAATATAAAATCTCTTTTATCTGGCTAATTTATTTTGTAATTTTTCGTTACCGAGATGATGGTGAGTGCAAAGATTTTCACAGCCATTCGGCAGGGCAGACCCACTGTAGTAATTTTACGTCAACTTGATTGGATGTAGTCACGATAAAGTCATTTGCCCTTCAACATATCGATAAGATGTAAATTAAATTTACACTCTTTTTTTCTGGTGGCCACATAAGTAGTGACTCAGTTTCAGCTTGATCATCATTATTTTGGACAAAATAATGTCTCGTAGGTAGGTACGTTCTAACTCATTATTCAAAGAGTAGACGTACTTGTCGTCGCAACTGTTGTAGGCGTACGTGTTATATCATTTAGTTTTAGATTATATTACGACTGTTCCATCTACATAGTTTCAGAGTAAGGTTCTGATGTAACTTTAGTATTTGTGAAGGTAATTTGTCTATTTCCGGGTAGGTATACACAAAACGAGATAAGGTGTTTACTGTTCGCGAATAATCAACTTCTTTGAACTGATTGATTGCATGTTTACTCTGAGTTTTGTGAATTTACTCCTAATGTTCTAAATAATATACAAAATTGCTATGCTGTCGGTATGATGAGACGTTCTCATTCAAGCCCCTACTCGATCATTTACCTTGGTAATTGCCGCAACATATTTGCAGATAATAAAACAGAAATCTTTGAGAAAGGACACCACTAGCTGCCAAAATATATGGAACTTCATTCACAAAATATGTTCACCTATCTATTGATGGTTTCCGAGCTCTTGCTTGATACACTCACTCGAAACTCTTCCCTACATCAGATAAGTAGGTCCCCAAAAAATAGGTCTCTTTCGGAAGACAAGAGCAAATTCTCGGCTCATTTATATTTGGTCATGTAGAACTAGAGAAATGATATTTACTGGTCAGGCGTGACAACAAAAACGTTACCATTCTTCAATTTTTGTAGAAGAACAAAATATTCGTTTGTGCTGAAAGCCCATGGGATTTCAAGAACGTCAGACACTGCTTGTGATCTAGAAAAAGAATGAAAATGAAATTTATTTTCAATATGAAATGAGGTCAAACAGACAGATAATGTGTGATATTGACTGCAAGCAAACAGAGGAAATGTTTGTTTTCCTTTCATAATACTCAACCATGTATAATATGAGTATCTAGTACAACAACAATTGAATAGGCGCAAACACTCATGTTGGTCTCAAATCTTCGAACGTCCACTATTAATAACCGTCATACTTCATTTCTCTTACTGCCCAAGTAGGTATGTACTACTTGTCCGCTGATAGCTCAAATTTAGAATTTAGGTTAGGTTAGATTTGTGGGTCGGTGTGGAGTAGGTAAAAGTTAAAAAAAACAGTTAAAACTAGAAGATATATAAAAAAAAAAAAAAATTTGCAATGAAATTTGTAATAACTACCAGGCACTTTTTCTGAGGTGTTTGGGGTTAACCCGATTCTTAACAAATTGTTGGTTGAGGTCGTTTTCAACTGTGCTCTGTTGCTTTGTTCATACCACGGGTTAAATTCAAAGCTTCC
This sequence comes from Cheilosia soror, assembly GCA_949372485.1. Classification (NCBI taxonomy): domain Eukaryota; kingdom Metazoa; phylum Arthropoda; class Insecta; order Diptera; family Syrphidae; genus Cheilosia; species Cheilosia soror. The sequence goes on from OX443563.1 coordinate 93,300,725, forward strand.
GCAGGTCGAAGGGGTTAATGTTTATTCCATCTATATGAGTCTGTAATAGCCATCTTAAACGCCCAATACGCCACCTCTCGCGAACGTCTGACAAACAGCCAAGATTAAACTGTCAAAAAATTGTAGGTCCCTTTCATTCGTCGCAAAAATTAAAAAAAAAAAACTCACACAAACGAATGGTTGTGAGAAGATAGGTCTAGGGTGTATACACGCCTGTTGACCCACCTATTTATTATTTTTTTTAAAGGGACACGGCATGTAGCAAACCACATACGTATGTAGCTCTGACGTCGTAAGTATCGTTCGAAAAAAATGTCTTTCAAAATGGAATTATAAAGTCGGTTAATCTAAAAAAAATAAGCAATTGATCTACAACTTTTCTAGAAAACAAATTTATTAATTTTTCCGTACGAAAAACTTTTTCTGTTCAACTTCTCCACCAGTTTCATGAAGTATTCCACTGAATTCCAATGATATGCTATGGTTTAATGTTTCAGTTTTTTTCTGTCGCGTGTTTTTACGGATGGACTTTTCTGACGGCTTTAACCGATGGCATTAGATGCAGTTATATACTTCTTCAACTTTACTCTTTGAGGCACTCCTCAACTTTCCTCCACTACAGGTACGAGTTAAAAAGTCTGCTGCAAAACTTCATTTTATCCAAGAATTATAACCTTTAAAGGTCTATAAATACTATTACGTCAAACACCTCGAATCAAGGTACAAAATATCCATCCCGGACCAGTATGTGTTGGAAACTGATGGCCCAGGCTATATGAATCCCACTAAATGCTATGCAGGCGCTTCAGAGATGGCAACTGGTGTTTGGGGCAGGGATTTGTGGGCCTCACTATAATATCCCATTCACCCTTGGCCACACAAGTTTGAAAGACACTGGTATGGTCCGGGATTCATACAGATATTGAATTGTCCAACACAATTTTAACGTCGTATTTGAGACATTATTTGTATATCGCTCTCGAAATCACATGAACGCATTAACCAAGTAGGCCGCAGATTCTGAAGATCTTATTTACTAGCTTCCTGATTTTGAATAATTTTCTAAAATTCGTTGATAAAAGTTCAGACAAGTGGTTGATACAAATTTGTATTGAACTGTTTTAAACTTTCCTTATTATGTATCTTGATAACAACGATTGCTGAGAACCACGCTCGCGACGTGAATGTTAGCTTTTGCAACTATCTGCAACTGAAGACAGGAAACACAGCCTTATCTGCACTTGAGATTCGAATACCCAATTCATTAATTAATTAATTGCAAAGTTTTGATGATAGTAAAAAGACGCGGTGGTACGTTCAAATTGATATCTACATTGCTAAAGTGCAAAATAAGAAATAAAAGTGCTTTATACCCTATTCACACCAAGCCGAAAACTGGGTTTTCGCGAAAACAGCCGAAAACTTCCTCGAAAACAGAAGTTTTCCCAAAGAAAACTTCCTCGAAAACAGAAGTTTTCCCATACATATTGCAGTTTTCAAAACGAGTTGTTTGAGGTCGTTTTCCAGGAAAACGCCACGAAAACGAGTACGATCGTTGGGTTGTTGAAGCAGACACACCTTTTGCAACATTCAGCGAGCTCAGCAAAACTGCTGACAGGATGTGAGAGACTGAGTGAGAGTGAGAGTGAGAGTTTTTTTGTTATCTTTGCTGTTTGCTTCTTGCTTGCACCATAAAGAGCAAACTACCTGCCGCTGCCACAACTAAATGGTATTTTCAGATGTTTTGATTTTGAATGTCGGTTATGTTAATTATTTAACCATAAGTTAACGATTATCAAGTAGCTTAAATAATTTTGTTTGTATATTATGTCAATACGTGCCAAGTTTAGTAACTAATATAAAAGTCTAGTCGCCACAAACATTTCATAGCTAGTTTCACAGCTAATTGAAACGTCAAACGAAAACGAGTTGGTGTTCGGTGTGAATGCATCTACGAGTTTTCTAAACTTTTTTGACGAAAACTCGGTTTTCGGCTTGGTGTGAATAGGGTATTAGGAAGCGGTCCTTCGTTTCCTGTTTTGTATTTCAGAACCTGCATATGTATTTATGAAGAGTTTCCGATAGACCAGTATACGAACGGCTAAATTAAGGGGCTTTTTCAAGGCATTTATTTTCGTAGGCTTATAGGAGAGTTAAAAAACGAGGGTCGAGCCAACACTAACCAATAGTCTGCTGAGCATACATGTTTTCTTCAATGATCGACTAAACGCCATAAAGTGTTTTTGCCTAGTTATACGTATTATAGGAATGAACATTCTTAAGTAGACTATGTAAATTTAGTTTTCCAAGAATATGACATAAGCTAATTGCCCCAACACAATGTGGTGGCGAAAGTGATTATGAATCAGTCGCATGTGAAGTGTTACTCCATAGTCCGTATTTTATTTTTACATCATTTACAAGAGAAAACACTTTGCTCTTAGAGCAGAAAACATATGGAACATGTGTGCACCAATAAGCGGAATTCGTAAGAAATATATCTGCATTGGCTTGATAATTTGCTATTTGATTAAATTTCGCAAAAGACTACCTATTTGAATAAATTCTCATCTACTTTGAAGAATCACCCGCAGTCTATCCACCACCGACCGCATTCCCACGCCATTTTTTGGCACATTTCTAGTATTCACGGTTAATTCTCGCACAGCGCAACGTTATAATAAATAGAACCAATTAGTCATTAATTAGAGCGATTTAATGTCATGTGACTTGAAAGAACTTCGCGCGCCGCACTCGCCATAACGTACGGCAATAATTGAAACATCACTTTACATTATGAGTCGAATTAATACCCCAAGCGGCCTTGGTCACACGTGTAACGAAAGGATTACCATTACACAGTGTGTCTACCAATTGAGAGGAGTGATAAAAACAACAAAAAAAAATATTAAAAATCAACAACAGAGGAAAACTTTGATTATTATTTAGCACCACAGTGCGGAATCGTGAAACAAAAGCATTTTGTTTTTGATATGATTTATGTTTTGATTAAGTTTATTATGAATTTAGTTCATAAATTTGCTGGGAATGAGGAACCACAAAGTCATCATCGTCATCATCATCATCAGCAACAACAACAACCCTGGGTGCTACCAAAACACAACAGACAAGTTGTTATTTTATGCTGCTTATGGCTGCGTTTATTATTAATTCATATAGCAAAACTCAGTTCAAGGACCCACTGTTTTAATATAATGATGTAGGTACTCGTACTCGAACACAACCCCAACAGAGAAGAGAAAGAGTTCGGTTGAGGTATCGATCGATATTTAAGTACCGGCAAAGCACACACACACACACAATACAACTCTACTGCTATTGACAACACAGTGCGCTGATGATACGATGATGATGGCGAGTCGGTGACTTTTGAAGTGGTTGGTTATACCCTTTTTATACCTTGCATCCTTGCCACTCCAAGGAGAATTACTACATGTTTCTCTTCCTATTTACATATTTTATAAGGTTTTACTGTTTTTTTTTCTTGCTTTTTTTTGCGCATTATTGTATTCAAATATGTATGATGATAAACGCGTTATCTATCTCAGCACAGCAAATATACAAATACATTCCTGGCAATAAGTTTATCTTTTTTAACGTTGCAACGACAAGATAAAATTCTTTTAAAACAAATAAACGTACGGAAAATAAATACAACTAGTCATGGGCATAATATACGCCCATCTGCAGCTAGATTTATTGCAAGTTAAGCATGAAAATACTGCAGCAATTCGAAAACAAATCGTTTTCTAAATTTTACCGATGTGCATTGATGGCGAAGGACAAGCAATGAGAAATCACACCTCAAATGTACTACGGGAAGATTGTTTTATTTTTCACATAGTAGATCTTGACCAAGAAATCAGTTCAGAACAGGACTATAGAGCTTTAATGAGTTTTAATAAAGTGCCTTACCCTTGGTCAATTATCTGTTTTTCGTGGTATTACAATGGACCTATGCTGGTCTAAGGGCGTTTAATCAAACCAAACCTTGATCGAAATTAGTGAAGAGTGTAACAAACGTTGGGCTAGACTTGCCATCTTTCATCCTTTCATTCATTCATGGTCCGCTTGTCCATTAAGTGGTTCGCGGGTGTAGGTTGTTCAAGTGGACCCTCCATAGCTCTCGATTCTACGACATTGACTCTAAATCATCAAGGGCAATTCTCATAAGGGTAGAGGAGGGATTATGAATTTGATCTAACCATCTCACCCTGGGTCTACCTAGAAGACGCCTGCCCGATGGTACGGATTCCATAGCACGTCGTGGAATCCTGGTCGGGGACATGCGTTTAACATGCCCAAACCACCGAAGCATGGATCGCTCCGTCCGGAGAAGTAGCTGCTCGACATTGAGTTCCTCACGCATTCTAGTATTTCTAATGCGATCTCTACGGGTCACACCAGCAATACAACGGAGAAATCTCATTTCGTCAGCTTGTATTCGCGATCTTATTCTTTCGGTCATTACCCAAACCTCATGACCATAGGTAAGAGTTGGAACAAACACCGAATTAAAGACTGACAACTTAGCTTTGACATTAAGTTCAGTCCTCCTGATAACAGAATGACCCAGCTGTCTCAAAATCGATCCAGCCTGACCAATCCTACAGGAAAACTCGGCATTGCTCCTTCCATCACTCAAGATACTTAAACTTCTCCACCTGTTTCAATGGGACTCCACTAACATGCAGAGTGTTTCATTTTATGTTTACATTATGAAAGGGTTAGTCGGTTTATTACGTGACGACTACTGAGTGGGAAAGCTAGGAGTAACAACGATTCTCGCTAGTTGGGTTTGACCCTGACAATTTCTGTTGGAAAATTTTGTCGAATCTCAATCTATGAATTATTGTTGTTAATTTTATTCTGTCAAACAATAATTCATAGATTATTTGACGAATTAATTGGAAATTTCTTGGCAATGTTTAAAACAATGAGCCAGTTATGCGCGCTACTCTTGGAACCATTTTGAGTGGAAAGCGAGGAATAACAATTATTCTTTCCAATTGGGTGTTAACCTGGCAATTTTGTTGTTGGAAATGACGAAGAAATCGGAGAGAACGGCAATAAAAAAAAACACCTTGTAGCAAGAACAATGCGCTGAGGTTGGTTTTCTCCTTCGTTCTAATCACCAGTTGGCGCAAATGGCAGTCACTTGGCCAGTTGACAAAATGCAAGGTTCATTTCCAAACAATAATTCATGATTCGGAGCTGATGAGAGGGACCAAATTTATCAAAGCAAGGCTCAGTCAAACAGAGCGCGTTTTAAAGCTGCGTTTCACCGCCGCATTGTAATATACTGCAATACATATCTCCTGTCACACAGAGCGCGTTTTCAACGTCGCATTGAACTCAACGCAGCGTTCAAACGCGGCGGTGAAACGCGCCTTTGTGAAAAATTAAGGCTCCGTCAAACAGAGCGCGTTTTAACGCCGCGTATCACCGCTGCGTTCCACCGCCGCGTTATAATCAACTGCAACACATATCCCCTGACACACACAGCGCGTTTTAAACATCGCGTTGAACTTACCGCGGCGTTTGACGAAGCCTTTACAGATTATTTCTCTGACGCAGACCTTAGAGAGTCATTTTTGTAGTGCCAAATGGTGATATGGGTAACGAAATTTATAAAAACTGTTTTAAACGGTGATAATTGGAAAAGAATTAAATGAGAACTGTATTCTCCGACATTTCTCTCTTCTTATTCTTATCTTTATGTCGTGCACCAACAATTTTTTTTCCCTTTCTAAAAATTTCGTAGCACGGCAAATAAATTCAATAATTTAATTCGTCATTCAAGCTGGTTGACATTTTGAGAGATTTTGATGATAGCTAGGTATCTGTTTGACGTGGTCTATCGCGGCGTTGAGAACGTCGCGTCAACATAATCTTAACGCCGCGTAGAATGATATCACCGCGGCGTTAATAACTTGTTCTGTTTGACGAAACCTTTGGGTTTTTTTTTTTAAATACTTCTCCGGGGAAAGGCAAACCTATAACGCTTCATGAGCGCCCCGAGATGCTCTCAGATGTATGTTAGTTCTGCACTTAAATTGCTGCAAATTGTAGTCTTCTGGAAATATATCCCCAGGAAGCGAGTTCCAAAGTTTGCTTGTCCTGTAACAAAAGGAGTTTTGGAAAGATGATGTCCTTGCGGTTGTCAAGTGTACTGTATGGTCATGAGCATTAGCAGCCTGTCTTGTGGGTCGCCCAAAAGTTGCATTTCGAGGGATAATGTCCTTGAGTTCCTCGGAACAAGTACCTATAGAACAAGCATAGGTCAGCAACTTGTCTTCTGTGCACCAACGGTTGCATAGATTCGATGTGAGTGTAGGGTCTCCAATAAGTCGAACTGCTCGTCTCTGTATGCTGTCAAGTAGGTTAAGTGAATGTTTTGGGGCCGAGCTCCATAAATGGGAACAATATTCCAGGCCTGGTCTAACCTGTGCTTTGTAGAGAAGGAGAAGTTGCTTGGGGCTAAAGTACCTCTTTGCTCTAAATAGGTAGCTCAACTTAGCGGACGCCGATCTTGCGATATAGGATATGTGGTCCTACCATGTGATTCCTGAATTGACTGTGACTCCTAGAAGGTGCATTGAGTCCTTGGGATAGATTGGATGGTCATGCATTTGGATCTGAGGAACTGTTGATGCATTTTTCCTGGAAAATGTTGTGAGCTGTGTCTTGTTTGCATTAAATACAACCAAGTTGTCTTTTCCCCACTTCACGATTTTGTCCAGATCACCATTTAGAGAACTAATTTGTTCACATCTCTGACTGTGTGATGTAGCCGCATTCACAGGCCCATTGTTCGAGATAGAGGATATAAGAGTGCTGTAATCAGCAAACCTGTAGATATTATTTGTCGATCCAAGCAAATCGTTGATGTGGAGAAGAAATAGAGTTGGGGAAAGAATAGATCCTTGGGGCACTCCTGCATTTATATGAAACGAATTAGATGATACACCATCTACCACAACTTGGATCGATCTTCCCAGAAGAAAATTTTGCATCCATCCGCAGAGTTGTTGTGGTAATCCATAAGACGCCAACTTGCCTAATAGGGCTCTATGCCAGACTCCGTCAAATGCCTTTGATATGTCCAAGGCTACGGCTCTGGATTCGCCGTGTTGTTCAATTGCTTGCGTCCATAAGTGCGTTACGTAGCTTAACAGGTCTCCAGTGGAACGACGAATTCGAAATCCGTATTGCCTGTCACTTATTAATCGGTGGCCTTCTAGATATTTGATTATTTTGACATTTATTGCTTTTTCCATTACTTTTGAGAGCATTGAAAGTAACGCTATTGGACGATAGTTTTGTGGCAGACATTTCCTCCCTTTCTTTGGAATAGGTTGAATGCGAGCGGTTTTCCAGCAAGAAGGAAACATCTTCTGGGAGTACGACATGCTAAACAGCTTACATAGTACAGGTGCAAGTTTTGGAGCACAGCTCTTGAGTACTATAGCCGGAATTCCGTCGGGTCCCGTTGCCTTATTGCAATCTAGTTCCTTAAGGATGCGTTGAATTATTCGAGGCCGAAATTTCACTTCTGCCATCGATGTTTGCACCCTCGGGATATTTGGTGGCTCTAGTTGTGCAGAATCTAGGGTGGAGTTCAGTGAAAACATGCTAGCGAAATATTGTTAATATCTTCCAGCTTTTGTTGTTGGCTGTCACTCAAATCGTATTTTAGAATCGTTTTCTGAGATTACAGAGCAGACTAAAGTGTTTGATCTATACCAAACGACCTTCTTGCTAGTCCTTCAGAGTCTAGAATAGACTGACCTAGAATTAGGTGGTTGAATCAAGTCCGAGATGTCTTCAACGCGCAATTCGCATTTAATTCGCTTCCTTTTCCGTGGAAAAAGAACAACGTTTCGGTTATAGGCAAGTTAATCTGAAAGTCCCAATCGAAATATATTTCGTTTTAAATGGTCAAATGCAAGTGGAAAATTCAGCCGCGAATTGTTAAAATACTCGCGAAAGAATAAAACGCGAACATGAACAAGAAGCTTATGATGGGAACGCATACAGGAGGAATATGCAAATTTCTTTTGAAACGTATGCAAATTTTGGCAGGTGTGGATTATGCTAAAAGCTAACATGATTGTCGCAGCAAAAGTGGCAGCTAACATGCAACAGTTGAAAAGCTAACTTTGTGCAGTAGTAGAATCCAGAGTTTAAATACAAGGCGCACAGGAGATGCAGATGATTCAATTGGTAGTTAAATGCCCTAACATGCGATTCTTTATGATTGGGGATGTCTGTTGGACCAAAACACAAAAGCCGGCATAGTAGCCAGGTTATTAAAAACTATCATATTTTGGAACTTATACGGTAGATCAATCACTTATTTTTAATTGTCGAGAAAAGTATATGTTACCATATTCCAACCAATTTATTTTTTTTTTATTTTTTTTTAAATGTACCAATCAGTTTCACCTCTCGTTCTCATTTGCATATATGAATGATTCCTACACACGATACTACTACTACTACGGCATATGAACCTTTTCAAAGAGAAACAATCGTAAGTGCCTGCGCTGCCATATCATAGCCAACGATAGTGATCTAATTTGCTTAGGCAGAAACATTTTTGCGGGCTAATAATTCGCATTCATCACTCACACGCAGCATCAATCTATCATAAGTTCCACATCATTGAAAACGACGATGTTGACGGCCGGCATGAGCACGAGCACACGCTCCACAACATCCCGACTTTTAATTGAACGGAGAACTTTTTCAATAGATTTAGGGTCATCTGTGTGAAGTTCAATTTATTACAATCTCAATTTGAATCTCGTTTTCAAAAAACATATACGTATTTTTTAGAGAGACAGATAAAAATGGAGCTTTAACCACAAACTAACAACCGCACCATCACCACCACGACACAGTCCAGTCGGTGGAATGTGAATCCACTTACTTCGTTCAGATATCATGTAACAAATGTACACAATCAGTTTAATTGTTATCAGTCCTCCTCTGCGCCGGCCGTCCGTCCACTTGACTCATGACTGTAGAAATACAGCAAAGAACGAATTCTAAGCCCAACTAAGCTCATTGAATGCCACAAACAATGAGAGTTAAAAACTTTCGTGTGTTCGGTGCGGTTGTGGGTTGTTGTCTGAGGCTTGGGTTAAAGCTAAGACCGGCGGCGGCAATGGCAGTCGCAGAGTCCGGCGTCCGCGTTTTGCGGTCAGTTGATATATTCTAAAAAATACATTCCGTTCAAAGTGGGCGGAGAGAGGGGAATTTAATCTTTGAAAATTCTCAGCGAATAGATTACATTTTTTTTTCTTTTTTGCTGCTCTTGTCATTGTTCTCCATTTTCAATTTGTTATGCGCTCGACTCTTATGGACTATGATAATGATGATGCACATAGTTTTATTATTATTGTGGTTTATTAAATTATAGACCATGATGCCGATTGGCGATGGTTATGATGATGATCTTCTAATTAACTTTGGACTGTAGCATGTAATGACAAACAACAGAAAAGTACTGACCTCCTCAGGCGAGTCATTGACCTGGAACTGTTCCCATTTTGATTGTACACATAATTGAAATTATGTACTTGCAAAATACTATACCTTTTGACATTTCGCAAAATGTTTTCTTTCTTGTAGCCCAGGCAGGTAATTGCATGGCTAAGACACGTGGCTGAACTTTCATTGTGAAACCATTCAACGTCAACGCAAAATGTTTGCAGCTTCTCGTTAGATCATTTGCGTAGGCGAGCATATTTAAGTGGCTTACTAATAATACAGATTATCTAACGTCCGCAATTACATTAATGTCGTCATGCTACTTTGTATGTGGCTTCAAATCGCTTTGCAATTATTATTCGGGTCTATAAGGTAACAATCAAAGTTGTTGCTTCCATCATTATGGCGCAGAACTGTGAAGGATCATACAAAATGTATGACAGGGCAAACGTATTAATGAAATTGGCAAAAATCTTAAATTCTAAAGTTAGTATCTACACTGTTGACGTATGCGAGTCAAAGCTGCTGCCATGTCACCTTTGGAGGAGTGGGGACTGTGATAATTGTTTCAGAAACTGTCCCACCATTATCACTGCGACCGTGTTTCCCGACGTCTTCTCATTTATGTTCTTCCGTGACTGCGTTGTGTACAGATTCGTTTTCATCGGCCTCTGACCTCAACATATAGCTGTGGGTGGCTAATTCGCTGCTTCCACTTCTGAGTGCCCGCAGTAGAACATTACGTCCCACAAATCATACCTGGACAGAAGGACGAGATGTCGTGGCCTAATCTGTGGAAATATTTTCGATAGCCGCCGGCCTTGTACAGACAGACTGAGTAAGGTGGTAGGTGCGTCTCCGCGTGCGTTCTCTTTGGCCGTATCTTTCTAATGGCGATCAATTTGTGCGTTCATCTGCCTTGCAAAAATGTTTCAAATGTTGTCCTTTCTTCTGCTTTTACCCTCCTGGTTGCGAACTTTTGGCGGTTTGCGGTTCGCCTAAGTAAATAAGGGATTCCTTCTTCTTTCCTTCGTTATAAGTGTCCTCGTCGATAGTAGGATCCTTCTGAAATACATACCTGGAATATTTGACAGCATGCATGAAAAATATGCTTGTATCTGTGACGCCTTCTGACCAGAGTACAAAACGTGCGTTTTTGTTTCCTTCCCTTAAATTTGTGTATTTCACACTTTTTCAGCTGGATATCAGGACAGCTTCCGTCTTTTGGTCAGCTGGTTCTAGACTGGGTCAATTTTCGATCATGGCTACAGATTCATGCATGTTTGTCCACAATAATCACGGCGATATCATCAGCAAAGCCGATCGCTTCTTATTTTTCGTTATTTTTCTTGTGGTATCGTTATATTATGCTCTACAGGAGGTCCGAAGATTGAGCCTTGCGGAAGTTCCGCAGTTATTTTGTAGTCCTTAGCGCCATCGTCGTTACTATAAAAATATTCACTTTCTTTTGAACGGACGCTTTGAGTGTCATTATTGAGATGCTATCCATCGGGTCCAGACGCTTTATTGTTGGCAATCCTCTTTCATAGGTTAGGTTAAGTTCGAGGGGCAGTTTGTAATATGTATATGCCAGTTTTCACCCAGAAGCCATTAAGGCCCATTGTGATTTTCCTTTTATAGTAAATACATGATAGGACAGGCAACTAACAAAACCATTCGGATCTGTTGATGAATCTTCTTAAATATGATAGAAATATCGTTGCTAGATCTTCCAAGCCGTCAAAGAACCGTGCTCTCATACAATAGTAGCAGCGATCTTGGAGGTCTGGGCACTGACACATGAGATGTTCAACAGATTCTCTTTCCCCTTCATCTCTCCAACTTTGCAGAAGTTATTTGTAAAGGTACCTCGTATTTTGGCCATGTTTCCAATGATGCAGTGTCCTGTTCTTACCCCCGACGAGAACGCTGATTTGGTTTCTATTAAAAGATGTTATAATCTTTGACGTTTTAGTGTCAATTGCGGGCAATATTCTTCGAGTAATATTACAACCAGAAGTGTTGTTCCATCGTTATTTAGCCAAGTTTAATGTGAAATTGTCAATGACGCCCTTAGCTGTGTTGAAAGCTGGTAATTTTAGAGCCGCATCTGGCCAGTTTATCTGTTGCCTCGTTCCCACACCAAAATGTCCAGGAACCCAGCACAGCATTACTGTGTGATGGTTTAATGCTCTCCATGCCGAGAGGCATTGACTTACGGGTTTGGAGTTTACCAGATTGAAGTTAATCCCACTAAGTGCTGCTTGGCAGTCTACGCAGAAGGTAATTTCCATTGCTGGTAGTTCCTTCGCTAAGATAGTTTGAGCTGCTTTCTTATCCTCATAGATCTCTGCCTGGAAAACGCTTCCTTATCTGCCAGTCGGTATGAATGGCTGATACTTAGTTCTTCGGAGTAGACTTCTGCTACCCTTTCATTCTCCGTCTTTGAGCCATCGCTGAAGGTGGGTATACCTTTTATGCCGGCACTCGGGGAGAGCCAGTCCTGCCTGTCCAGTATACAGACTTTAAATTTCTTATCAAAGTCATACCTTGGTTTCTTGTAGTTGGTTGGAGTCTGTTAATGGCATGAGTCCGCTCGGATCAAAGATGTGAAGTATGCGTGAGTGACCGAACGATTCGGGCTTCCAAATTGTATTCTCTCTAGTCTGAGAGCACCTTTGGCTGTCACGTTCTTAGAGTTTAGCAACGTTCTGCAACGTTTTTAGGCCTAGTTGTGGTGTACATTTTAGTGAACCCGTTATACCTATGCAAGCAATTATTTGTACCTTGTTAATCGATCACCAGTATCGGCAGTGCTATGACCAGAAGGAGAACACGAGTTTATCTTAAATGACTTTTAAAATGACCTAAAACTCGTAAAGATTGCAAGAAATATTTACAATCACAATTCTTGAATACCCTTACACCCTAAAGAATCGCATTGCATTGCCCCGTTTCAGGGTCCTGCTCTTAACTTCTAAAATAGTAGATCTAAAATTGTGCCTCATTCTATCTTCTTATAAACCTCTTATTTTCATTAATTCTTATTATTGTTTGATTGCTTTTCTAATTGAGTATCTCACAGAAGTTTCGCTCTAGTGCACTATTAAAAATAGCGCTTGTACCAATCACGAAGACTCTAATACATAGCACAACACTATAACTAAGCATTTACAGTCGTGGATGTCATTTCTTATTGCTTACCCTGTCTGCCAGCCCCAGCAGCAATAAATTAAAACCTAGATACAAACCAATTGTTATTTTTTGTATGATTACAAGGTTTCGAAAGCAACGACTTGTAAATTATTATAAATGTGATACTACTACTACGTTGTACATATTATATCAAATAAAATCTGAGTCACAACAAATCGTTACGAGGTGTGGAAGATGACCTAATACATAGCACGTAGTAGATTCACCTGATGTCTACGCCATTTAAATATACACCACGGCATCAAAAGGCTAAAATTTAACTTGTGACTTCATAAGTGTAAGGACATATGAAGCGGAGAATATCCCAAATATACAAATTGTCTGTTGTCACACATGGGTTGGGCATCTACCATATTGCAGATTTATAATGATGCTGATGTAATGATGTACAAATATTTCTATAATTTCAGACTAAAGGCCCAGCCCCCGAGAGAAATGTGATAAAAATGCATAAATAGGGAACACTAATTGATTACCGCAATCAGCAGACGAAACACTAAACAAACGAACAGAAGACGCCAATACTTATTAGATTTTATACAAAATGCTGCATAACTCAAATACAATCCAACCGAAAGTAGTGGTGATAAGGCGTAGACCGAATCAGGGTTTTGGTTTTACGCTACGTCATTTCATAGCCTATCCACCGGAAGATGATCCCTCCTGGCCGGTTAGTTTCACCAGCGAACATTATTGTATAAAGACTAATTGTGTGTTTGTAGGAAACTTCGGATTCATACCAAAGAAAAGCCATGGAAACAATCTTCATCAAGGAAGTCCAAGCAAGTGGGCCGGCGAGTTTTGCTGGCCTACAGACCGGTGATCGTGTCCTTATGGTCAATAACATTCCGATAGCTGGGATCTCGTATAGCTTGATTGTTTCTATGATAAAGCAAACACCGTCAGTTCTAACACTGCATGTTGTTCCAAAGGAATGCGATGTTTTGCAAATGGTAAGTAAATGGTTGGCACATTTCGGCATTTGGTGTTAAATAATTTAAATGTTTGTTATGTTTCAGCACTATACGATAGCTCATACGCCCGAGTCAAACCGTTTGACAAAACCTGCGGTTATTGTTTTGCCGGCTAGTGCTGCTGGCTCGGCTGCATCACATAAATCCTTTCATCAACAGATGATCTCATATCCCGTTGGAGTTGGCCGTCCCAAGCAGAAATCAATATTGAGCAGCGATGACTATCACGAACTTGGTGGTTGTTATAGTCCGCTGCTTATGCAAGGGGATAGTGTATTTTCACGGTAAGTCAGGGAAGATAATTTAACTTTTATTAAATTTATAATATGTATGTGTAACAAATAAACGGTGTACAAACAAGGAAGGCAGATATATAGGAAACCGCCGAAACGTGAAACATGATTGCATTGCCTGAAATCGCATATTCAAGGCCGTCTGAGAGTGCATCGTTTATTTAGTGGTCATTGGAGCAAGACCTGAAAACACGCTATGGACGTGAAACGTCTATCTCCGTATATCGTATCAATGCGGAAACATTGGGAGCTTCACGAATGGGTTTGCTAATGGAATATCTATTGTGGTTTCGAAATATAACGCTTTCACACGAACATAAATTTACACTGAATTCGATACATCAAACAAATTGTTTATTCTTCTATTTTGTTTGATTATATTGAACTAAAGCATAAGACCTTCGAATACATAACCGATCTTGCGCTGTCCCTCTAGTGTTCTCAATTAAGTGGCACGCTGCTAAGAATTCTACCAGTCACTTTGCGGGGTGACTATAACTAGAATATAACTGTTCTGAGAAAGCTTCTCAATTCTGCGTTCGGCCTAGGCCAAAAAAAAAAAAAAAAACAAGTAAAAGTATCATCGGCCTGGCCCACGCTTTGATACCCTCCACTGCATGTAATGTACAGGTACACGCATGTGTCTAATTTTGGTTTTGTATGGGAGGTACCAGAACTACTCGATCTATGTCGGGCTCATTTTCAATACCATCCTGACGACGGTAAAAAGAAGTCCTACCACAAAATTGTATTCGCCTACGTCAAGTCGTTTGGACGCTATCGTGCTTTCAACAGACAGATGGACATGTCTAAATCGATTCTAAATGTGATCCTGATTCAGAATATATACTTTATGGTGTCTCCGGCGACTCCTTCTTGGCGTTACAAATGTAATGGCAAAGTGAATATACCTTCCTGTGGAGGGTATAGAAAAAAAAAACTAACGAATGGTTGTGAGAAACTAGGAATAGGGTGGGTATACGGGCCTGTTGCGCCAACTGCCTGTATCTATGCTGGCCTATAGGAATGTTTTAGTGCCATATTCTCTAGCTCCAACTTCTTCATCTGTTTAGCAAATGTGGCCTTATTCTGTTCCCTTTCGTAGACTGTCTGGGAATGTTAACTTGAAGTTCTGTCTGAAACCGAATTTGGGTAGACATTTTTGTCTAATGGACTAATTTCAAGTTTGTAATTGGTTGTCATTTGATCTCTTGTGGGAAACATATTATTACGAACTTAGTTAAAATATTGTATTCATCTTCTGCTGCACTTGACATCCTGTTTTACCTGACTCCCATCGATATTTTCAGCAAACAAGCGGCAGCATCTTCAGCAGTTCGTTTGAAAGCAACTTCACAGTGGACCAGCAAAACAACTGGCCATGCGGCTATCTTAAATACACTTAAGACTCTCCCGAAAAACATCGACTACACCATACCTCAACTACAGTTTGATAAAAACTTCCAAGTCTCCATTCCCAATAGGTCTTTCTGGGAGGAGGGGTCATTCCTTGAAGATAAGGCGGTTCAATTCTTCACAGATGGATCGAAAACGTCCAATGGTGTAGGAGGTGGTGTTTTTTCTGATAGACTTAACCTCAGTCTCTCCTTCCGTCTCCCAGATCACTGTAGCGTTTTTCAGGCGGAAATAATGGCAATAAAGGAAGTCTTATCCTGGCTAAAAGAAAACGTGATATCCGCTAAAGATATCCGCATCTTCTCGGATAGTCAGGCTGCAATTAAGTGCCTGGAATCAGCCTCTATTAACTCTACTACAGCCCTAGACTGTCGCACGTCTCTCAGAGAGATGGCGGAGCAGTTCAACATTCACCTCTGCTGGGTGCCGGGGCACAGAGACATTCCAGGCAACTGTAAGGCTGACGAACTTGCCAAGCTCGGAACAACACTACCTATCGTACCAAGCAAATGTACCTTAGGTATTCCAATCGCTACGTGTAAACTTATGATAAAGCTGGATGCAAAGAACAAACCTTAGGTGGACATGTGGCGCGACATGTCTAGCGACAAAAGAGATCTGGCCAAAGTTGGATCTCAAACGTTCTAAGAATTTGATCTCTCTTGACAGGAGGCATATCGGCGCCACAATAGGTGTCATTACGGGACACTGCCTTACGAAGAGGAGGAGGAAACCATTCAGCATTTCCTCTGCACCTGTCCGGCACTCTCCCGAAAATGGAAACTCCATTTGGGAGCCTCCTACTACAACGATCTAAACGATCTGACAAACATAGACATTCGTAGTCTCCTTTGCTTCATCAGAAGCTCAAACTGGTTCAACGAGTAGGACGAAATTTTTAATAGATTCATGTGGTATCACAAGGGACCTAATTGGTCTAAGTGTGTCGGCCTTTTGCCGGCAGCCACTTCAACCTAACCTAACCTTCTCTGATTAGCATGTAGGCATTTACCGTGGATTCTTTCTTTTTCGAAATAAGTTGAAGTGGTGGGGTGCTAAGGACATATTCTAGTGCTGCTGTGACTCCAAGAATATTTGCATACTTCGGTAAGGTCTGTGCGTTTCCGCCACACAGCATGAAAGAGGGATAAGGGTCTTTTCGCTTTTTTTTTTTGATACCACCTTACTTACAAGTCAAAGTAAAAGCGATTTTAGTTTATGTGCTACTTTTTGTTTGCTTACTGTGTAAACTTTGTGGAACTTAAACCGCTGTGGGTTATTACAGCAAATCTTCCTTAGGATCAGAGCCAGGTTAGACGAATTTTATTATGGTTGTAGCTTTTTGGCCAATGCATTGCAGTATAGCATTTCGTTCTTTGCATATATGTATTTCGTTTGGTTTTCGTTCATAATTGCTCGATATTTTACCAATTTATACGAATGCACTTTGCCGTATTATAAATCCTCAGTTTTAATTAATTGTAAATGTATTGTATTTTCCAACCTTCCGGCAACAGCCATTATTCTCCATCGCCACACTGCTTAATCAAATGAACTTGGCGGTCATACCCGATATATCACGATTTTTGACGTTATCAATCTTATTACCGTGTCATATTGTTATAATATGACTAGCGGACCCGGCGAACCTCGTCTCGCCTCAATTTAACGCCTTCAGATAAACTCCAGAGTGATAATAAAACACAGATATCTATGTAGTTCAAATTTCAATGTAATATATTTAAATTGAATCGAAATCAGTAGAAAGCGTTGTGATAAACAATGTTTTTCGATTTGTTTTCCGGCGCAAAAACGAACAACGAAGACGGTTTGCCAATACGCGAATGTGCAACGTACAGCTGATCATGCTAGAAACAGGGAAATTTAAGATTAATCCCATAGACTTCCAACGATTGGCCTTGGGATCTATTGATTGTCATCGCAAAAGCCAATCGAACGGGAAGCTGAATCCGCTTGAAATGGAATGGAAGATCAGTTGGAATAATCGGAATTCGTGGAATAGGAACTTCCTCTCCTTTGAATTTGCCCTTGATGATCGTCGCTTGAATCACATTGTTCATCAGTTTCTTGACGGACAACCGCGTACCGTTGCACAATTTCGGATGATTCAAATTCCGCAACATGATTATGATCGCCTTCAGCTGTAAATTATGCGGTGGAGTTCTTGGCACATCAAGCGAGTTCAAAAATTCCATCGGATAGTTTGGTCGCTTCATCGTCTTCAGTCACGCTCTCAACGGATTTGTAGTTTTTACGAATGCAGTTCTCCAGCGATTTGACTTTGAATAATGAAATTCAAGCTATCGACGTCCTTATTCTTTGCTGTTAGTATTGCCCGTTCACTACCTAATCCAATCGAGATTTTTATAATTTCGTGCAATGCCGGGGAACACTTTGGTGATGAGTTTCACCTTCGACGATGTTAACTCGCAAAAATTTGCCGGGAACGATATTAATCTAGTCGAAACATTAACGGGAATTTGGCCATTGCCAAGCTGTCCTGAGTTGTCCCGAGAATTCAGGAGCAGATGGGTCGTTCTCTCTCATGTTCGTGGTCAATTTCAATCCCTTGACATACCACCACAAAGACGAAGATTTCAGAATTTTCCACTTTTACATCGTCCAAAATCATGAAATTATGCAATAAAATGCAAAATTTCGTAAAAAAAATTCAAATTTACGCGTTTTTCCAATTTTTCCTAGTTTTCCACTGAGAATTTTCTATTTTTCCATTCGAAAAACTATTCCGGAACAATGGCACACAAAATTCCATACAAAAAATAAATTTTCTATTTTTGCAATTTCCCGACTTTTCCGGAGCGTTTTCCCAAAATGTTCTTTAAGAAAAACCTTCTCTGGCAATTGCCGGGAGCCGTTCTCAATTGATGATTTACTATATCTACATTTTTGCCACCATTTTTATATATTCGTTCGACTATTTTTGGTTGCATTGCGATTCTCCGTGGCCGCAGTGGTAAGTGTGCTGGACTACTGTGCGAAGGGTCCCAAGTTCGATCCCCGGAAAACACAAATTACATCTTAAGGTTTTTTCCACTGCGCCACCTCTCGCGAACGTCTGACAAACATCCGAGAGTATGACTGTCCTCAAAAAGCTTCTCAATTCAGCCGTTTCGGACATGATATAAATAAAAACTCACACAAACGAATGGTGTGAGATGAGAACCTAGCTACTACTAGCACTAGGGTGTCTACACGCCTGTTGCCCCAACTATTTTTTTTTTTATTTTTTTTTTTACTTAGGGTGTTACATGCACTCTGTATTACGTGCAAATTCGTAAATGATTTGCCATTTATACATTTGGTGTAATCGTCGACATTTGGATCTAGTGGATCGTTACCTGGTTCTGCGAGAGTGCTTCTATTTGCGGATAAGAGAACTCAGATGTAATTATTTTCGGCCAAAATCAGACAATTTCAAAACATAACCCAATTGCTGTTTGTTCTTAATTGAGTAATATTGACCGGGTTTCTTTTTTCTTATAAAAAAATTAAATATTGGTTACGTTAAAACTACCTCAATGCTCCCTTTAGCATGTCTCCGTTCAATCCAGGCGATTATGGTGAAATTTTTCGTGTGTAATGAGTAGAGATGTAACGGATAGTAATTTAGCCGGATACCGGATATTCGGTATGTAATAAGGCCGAATAGCCGGATATCCGGCTGAAGAAATGCATACTGCGACGCTTACATTCATGTTTTATCCTGCAAAAAACAGCTTGGCCATCCCGTTACCCGGCATCTCCACGAGCAGATTTCCATAGAATGGCCCTATAGCATGCTTGAAAAATGACAGATGGCAAGCTATGAAAAGTTGCTCGTGGAAACGCGGTATTAACTGGATGTGCGGTAGATGAATGAACTGAAATGTGCAGTGAACAAATTTACTGGTAAAACGTAGTCTCGGAAATGCAGTGAGCGTGATCCGAACAGTTTTGCGAACGCTTTTTGTTGTATTTTACTACTAAAAGGACCAAGAGTCTATTCGGCAATGTGCCGGATATCAGAAAAGGAGCCGGATAGGCCGGATAACGGATACTAACCGGATATCCGTTACATCTCTAGTAATGAGTCCCTGCTTAAATAAAATGATGGGGTCCCTCGACCACTGTATGCAATGTTGACACACATAGACTGTACAGATTTAATTCTATATAGATTTCGTTAGCCTGGATTTGTATGAAATTATTTTTCTAACCCTATATAGAATAGGCAAAAAAACGCACCTATTATTGTTCATAGCTTTGTTTTTAGTTTTGTTACTGGTTTAACCTTTAACATTTGACAACATGATACGAAAACAACTAAACCCTGTTTCTGCTCCGCACCAGTCTATTCTCTTCTTGATCCTTGCTCCCGACAGCGCTTACCAACATACCCACCGACGGGTTTTCAGAGGCTGTAGGCGTGGATTAGTGATTCTCCAACAAATCGAAATATCTAAGCGATTGGGTTGAATGTTTCGGCCACGTTCGGGCCTCTGAACCAAACTTCACAGAAAACTTTCAGACAAATACCGAATATTGCCTGAAAATTTGAATTCAAACGTGCAAGTCAATAACTTTTAACAGTCAGCTTATTTATTTTTACTTTTTTGGTATCCAAATAGTGTTTACCAACATTTTAAAAATTCTGATTTTTGTGAATCCGGTCTATGTAATGCTACTCTTAGAGACCTCTTTAAGGGAGTCGAAGAATGATTTTCTCTGAGTTCGCTGTCTGGTTCCAGCTAGTGCCGGACAGCCGCATAAGTGGAGAGTAGGCTACCCGCACATTGGATACGATTTCGTACGAATTTCTCTCATGCGAACATGTACGCATACGCACGAACAATCCCGACCTTCCAAGTAGTATGTGAGAGCGCACACTGGATGCGAGCTCGTCGTACATATACGTACGTATAGGCTCGATGCCCGAATACAATCCCAACTTGTTGGGATTTTGAAGCACGTCGTGCGTTGAAACATTAAAACTGGATGTTTATAGATACAAAAGGGGGTATGGGACTCGGAGCACTGTATATTTTACAGAGAAAATCGTATTCAGTGTGCGCACTCTCTACGACCATATTCACACGTTTACGTAAGATGCAAATTCGTATCCAATGTGCGGCTAGTCTAGAGTTTCTTTTACGACCTTCATAGCAACTGCATAGTATATGTTACGCGGGATGCCTAATCTGACCGCATGGTTCCCTAATAGGCCAGTGGTGGCTATCGAAATTATTGCATATTCTGCCCTAGCGAGGTATCCGTCGGAACGGAAAATTTCCTGCTCAATAAAATTAAAAAATGTGCACGACTGGGTCGCACGTAACTTTCTCGTTTATTGCGAATCTCGCAGAATCTTAGAGTCATTTCAGCAAATTTTACGTTTAAAATCATACCCACTCAAGGTGTAATCAATACCGTGAATACATAAGCCCAGTATCCTGCTCGCGCTAAATTTTATCTCCCATACAAAAATGTCTACAGAGATAAAATTTAGCGAGGCAGTTTAGCAAAGCAGTATCCTGTTCCGCACGCTAAATTCTTACTTTCATATAGATGGGACACACTCAATGTCAGTCCGATATAACAATATTGTGTGTTATACGTACTACGTACAATTTTGTTATACTCGGCCAAGAAAATGTCTCCACTGATTTAGCTCGCGAAAGAATTGCCTGGTACATTAAATCGGCGATAAATTTTGACATTTTCGAAACAAAACAAATTTTCAATTGACTATTTCGTGGAATACTTGATAATCGATGTAAGTGAGTAGGAAAAAAGTGAAAAAATAACAAAAATCAAAATACATGTGGCAATAAAATATGGGTGTGTGTCCTCTCTATATCCTGTACTGCGAGCATTTATCTGTGCTGTGGAGAGAAAAGCGCTCGCTAAAATTAAGCGCAAGCAGGATACTAGGCTATACTACATAAACCTACGTATTAACTAGAACACTTTATTACTTTCAAATTTCACCCCGAACTGACACTTGAAGGAGGCAAGTAGGCGATGAATTTCAAATTATATTGCTATATGTACTCAAGTTTTGGACTTTACAAAAATATACCGTGTGTGAATAAAGATCGGGATTTGGGTAGTAATTTTTGAGAATTATTCATAAAACGGCAATATTCGAGTTTTCTGAGAAAAACTAAGTACGTGATCATGTTTAGAATGCTTATGTTGTCTTAAATATGTATTTTGATCACGGTTTTTTGTTAAATTTTGCTGACAAATGTTACAATTTGGATTCGAAAAGCACCGTTATTAAACTGTTTAGCTGAAAACTGAGTACAACGTATTCTTCAGGATATAAACATTACCTAGCAGATATATTTTCATCCAAATCGAAAATGGTGTTTTTGAGATATGAGCAGTTTTTTAAAGTACTTTTATTAGGGATTTGGGTGGATATCAAAGGACGTAGTCTTTTTAGGGAAAAACTGAGTTTGCTATCAAGTTAAGAATGACAATAGTAGCTTAAAAATAAGTTTTTTTTAAAATCGTCTTTACCGTTTTAGAGAAAAAGCCAATTTTCAAAACTGCCGTTGCTGGACTTTTTAGCGAAAAACTGGGTATGCAGTCACGTGAAGCATGCTTACATTAACTCAACTATTAATTTTGGTTCAAATCGTTAGAGCCGTTTTCGAAAAAATCTAAATTTAGGCATATTTCGTCATATTTCGTAAAATTTTCATATGGGAGGT
This sequence comes from Cheilosia soror, assembly GCA_949372485.1. NCBI lineage: Eukaryota > Metazoa > Arthropoda > Insecta > Diptera > Syrphidae > Cheilosia > Cheilosia soror. The sequence goes on from OX443563.1 coordinate 93,322,883, forward strand.
ACCGTTAATATTGTATCCGGTAATCGAATAGACACTTTCAGATTTGGATACGGAAGCTCTAGTGCCTTCCGTTGTTTTTTAACCGTCTGTATAGACAGCAATTTTGCATTACTTAATTCCTTTATGATTCATCCCTTTCCCATTCATACCTTTCCGAATATGACACCTCGTACGGAGTGTCAAAATCGTCCAAAGGGTGAATTTCATCATTTTGCACCTGCAGCTCCGCTTACATCGTACGAATCTAAAACGGCGCCCTTGAAGTAGCCCAAAGTAGCCAGCCGTAACGCACTGTTTCCCGCAAGTTGCTTAATATACAAATCTAGCGGCCTGAGGTGTGGAAAGGTATGTGCTGCCGTAGGGGTGCTGCGAAGGGTCCCTGTTATGGCTAAAGGTGCTAGTACACGATATGTAGCACGCCTCATATATATGTGGCTCTGACGTCAACAGAGAGTGCACAAAGAGAGCTTGTACACGGCATGTACCCATTGGGACCATTCGCTGACGTCAAAATGACGTTAGTGCTACATGAGGCGTGCTACATATCGTGTACTAGCACCTTAAGATTGACTAAAGCTACTTTACCGACAACAGTTTTTTTCTTTGTCGCCTTCCACCACATTAGTGCGCCATATGTGAGTATGGCAGGTCTCAGACCCCAAGTCTTTCCTACTGTTTTCTTATAAATAAAAAGAGCGTTATACGCCTTTGTAACTCTTTCCTCTATATTGACGTTCCAGTTTGATTTCCTGTCCAGAAAACGACCAAGATATTTTACACTGTCCGAAAGGCCAATTTCCCACCTTCGAGTTTTGGGGAAAACAAATTTTAAACTAATGCACTCGAAGTTATAAATTTGAATAATTGTTGGTATGTACCTGTTTCTCTGAAGAAACAACCTATAGCTCAGAGGGTTGATATACCCGTCTGCCATACGACTTTTTTCATAACATGAACCAATGAAAGAGCTCCCAAAACCGGACCAAGCTGTAAATTGACAAATTTATTATTGTTGACCTGTTTGTTGATTTTTAAGCAAGTGTCACTCGAAGTGTTCCCAATCTGACTCGTAAATAACATTGAAAAAGTACACTAAACTATTCGTTGTTTTGCCAGTTTCACTTTAAATAGGTCACTCTGTGTTCGTCATTGCCATTGCTGTCGTTTCTCACGAATGACAAATATTATTTTCGTTCGTTCTCTTTCTTTTTCAAGGCCATCATTACTTTGATTTGTTATTGAAATGGCGCCTTTCTATTATTCAAAATTATGATTATTCTATCAGGTAGGTAATTTGAAATCAATAAATCGATAGTGGTTGCCTTGTATATGTTGATTGGTAGGTGGCAACCGACGACGACCTGCACTTCTCAATTTCACTATAGACCTAGAATCCCATTCATTCAAAATGAATCACCGCATCAGCTAAGCCTCTATCTATCCATATACCCATATCCGAGTCGAGTATTATTCATCTTGAGAATGAAACTCGACGCTTAAAGCCCATGCCGCCCCGACTTTGTTGTAATTTCTATTGGAAACCGCAAATTTTTCATATTTACTCATTCAATTTTCGAAATTCCTCTTACGAAACCTCGCATATGTACGTGCAACGTCCCCGCTTTAAATGTTCCATGTATACAAATTACGACTGGGAGCTTCGAGTCGCTCGTGACAAAAAAAAAAAAAAAAGAGAGTAAATAGTTGAAAACAATTTTTTGTTTAAATGCAAATGTTGCCAGTGTGTGTCACATATTGGGCAGGTTTTCGTCGTGCCCGCTAGAGACCATATTTGCGAATGGACACTGGACTTGAGAGTATGGGCCGCTCGCATACCGCTGTCACCGCATTCCTATTAAAGTCATCCCAGCTTAGACATCGTCGAGCGATACATCTTTATTGCTATACAAAACCCGCTAGTACCTAGAGCTTGGGTGATGGTGCTGCGCCGGGCTGGCTGTCGGGACAAAAATTCAAGAAAAACAAAAACAAAAAAAAAACCAAGTCTGAAGGAGACTATAATATGTACTTCGCATTGTGTCGTTCCGCTCTCTGCCTCCTCCTCAATTATTAATTTCAATTTTTTTGATTGATATGATGATAATGTAGATGTAGATGACGGTGGAAGACGATCATCACGATTATAGTATAGTCAAAGGCAATAAAGTAGCTTCTTTTAGTTCGACGACGTTCTGTATGTCGTCTTTTGATAATAATATTGCACAGCACACGGGTGGGTGGAGACGGGCGAAAGCCACAACGACGACGGCGAATACGACAGCAACGGTGTTCTCTTCGATTGATAACACACGAATTGCGCGACGACAACGACGAAGGAAGTAATGCTGCTTTCTATCTCTTCACATTGGGTGGTGTTAATAGTCGTGTTTCGCTCCTAATCGTCCAACAACAATCTGCATTTTGTATATTGTTTCGTGTAATTGGCTGTTTGTGTAAAGCTAGCTGTCTTATTGCATTTTGCAAGAAGCCGCCGCCACCCACACCCCACCGAACACACTGGCAGTTTGCTTTGATTAACTAAGTAGAGTTTGATGTACATTGTACACGTGATAACAATTGTTTGTTGTAATTAGTGATTAACACATGTATTTTGTTTACTTGCACGCGAACTATACAATCTAAGACAATAACTGTTGTGCTCTTGTGTTTGGCTCTGCGCTACGTGAGTGTTTCCTTACAGTATATTAATTTGATAAGACGCGTCGTCACCGTCGTCGTCGTGGTGGTTGTCTATTTTTCGCTTTATCGATTTGTTTTTCTTTTTTTTTGCGTCAGAAGGTGTACGAAAATTTGGATTTAATGAGAAGATATTCGGAAGATATCCAACGGTAAGATATTCCTACAAAAGTATCTACTATTCGACTAGACTTATTATCTATCATATCACTGAAGACGAAAAGTATTCTACGCGCGTATTGGTGTATTATGCGAATAGCGCTTCATCAATTATTGTATCGGAGCCAAGAGTGCGAGCTATGTGTCGACTGTCGAGTGAGCCGTCAACCTTTAATTAAGTGTATGCTTCCCTTTTGTGGATAAATTGTAATTTGATTGCTTTTCACTTTTTTTTTTTGTCTGTATACTCACTGTTTGCTGTTGTGTATTGTGTACTTTGTGGGGCTTTATGTAACACTTTGAATAGGTACGAGTATAAAAGGGCACAACGTCACGCTCCACAAAAGCCATCAAGTAGCCATCACAGTAGCGGATGGAAATTTGGGTACTTGTACTTTTTTTTAATAATGCCTGTGATAACTATAGACACTTATATACCTCTGGTTGTAAATATAATCAGCCCGTATTCATTTGTTATACACTACTCATGTCTCATGGGTCGTATTGTGATTTGTGTCGAACTTTTAACATGTTGTTTTATATCGGCCTTACTATTTAGTTTCGACTCTAAATTTGAAGAGTTTACAATGGCTATATTTTTCATACAAATTTCCCAATTTTAAGCCCCGATAAAATTAAAGTAAAGACTAGAATTCGTTATTTGTAAGGCAGTAAGAGTTTTGTCTCAAACAAGTTGCAAACACCGATTTAAAAATTAAATCAAATATTAAGCAAGGCACGCACCGAAATGGTGTGGCAGTGTCATTCAGCGCGCTGTTAACCATTTCACGCGGTACGAGTATTACATTGGATTCTTAAGCAAGGCGCGCATTGCAGTGGCGTGACCTAGTGGCAGGTGGAATCGCTAAAGCCTATATGTAAACAAATGTGCACGTGCCCATCAAAGCGTAGTGGGCGGGCGACATTGCATTTTTCGGCCTGATGCCAGTCTGGTGCCACTTACCTCGAACAAGTTTAATGTTCGAGTGGCAAGCGGATGGTGACGACGTGAATTTGTAGAGGCATATCCCTTAGAGTAGATCCTTAGTATAATATAGTCGAAGCTGGTGACGACGTTGATTTTGGTTTTGCAATTGCGTATTTTTGTTTACCCGGAAACTAAAACCATTCGGGACGATCAGGAGATCAGCATAAAACGACATTTTAAGAACTGATCAATCGATGGCACCATACGTTGCTTGCCACTTTAGTACGTGTTAAATCGCTTTCATACCCCTTCGCCGCCTTCCATCGGCACACCAAATGCTCACCACTCCTATACCACCTGCCACATGGTCACCACGCCACAGCCACGGCACTTGCTCACCACTTCAATCTATAGCTATTTTCTAATTCATCAATAGACTTCTTTAAAGTGATTGTATATTTGAATTCTGGCAGTTTATATCAGGAAATGAACCTCGAATTTCGTTATCAATTAATAAAGCGCTTATAACACTAACAATCACTTAAGAGGCTAACGGTTCTTTGCCGCCTCTATTGACCAAAGCAAAATGTGTCTTTGTTGCTGTTCTTTAGAGCATCTTCTGCGATATAGCGATTTTTTCGTCTCGAATGTTTGCATTTAGCTCATAAATGGTTTGAGGCTTGATGGCGGATCTTTGCTTTTCAAATAACCCCGCACAAAAAGAAGTCCGGAGGAGTCAAATCTAGAGGTATATGTGGCCAGTCAATTTATCCATTTGTTGGCCACGATACCGATATGCACGTTAAGTTAACACAATTGAACAAATATTTTCAATCTACAGCGTAACTATTTCGCCACGTTGTTCCGGTGTTAAGCGATTCATGGTTAAAATTGCACTAAATTGACATTTCAAAAACATGTCTGTTTAAGCCATCCGATAGTGCATTCTCGGCTTTCTCCAGTAAAATGGGTAATACTGGATTTGCTTCCTCCTGGTAGTAAAGGGTGTTTTTTTTATAGGTATAGAACTTTAAAATGCAATAAAACAAAGATGATTTTTTTAAATTGACATGAAGTTTACTTTATTTGAAAGATAATCTTCTGCCATTATAATTTATGATTTCTGGTATATGACCGCCACGGCTGGCTCGGACGTAGTCTAATCTGGAGGTCCAATTTTCGATTACTTTTTCCAACATTTGTGGCCGTATATCGGCAACAACGCGGCGAATGTTGTCCTCGAAGTGGTCAATCGTTTCGGGCTTATCGGCGTGGACCAGCGACTTCACATTCACATATCCCCATAGAAAATAGTCCAGCGGCGTTAAATCGCACGACCTTGGAAGGCCAATTCACGGGTCCGCAACGTGAAACTATGCGGTTACCAAACGTGTGTTCAATAAATCAATTGTGGCACGAGCTGTGTGACATTTTGCACCGTCTTGTTGAAACCACAGCTCCTGCACATCATGGTTGTTCAATTGATGAACGAAAAAGTCAGTAATCATGGCGGTCACCATTGACTGTAACGTTCTGACCAGCATCGTTTTTAAAGAAGTACGTACCAATAACCCATAAAGCACACCAAACAGTCTGTTTTTGTGGATGTAACGGTGTCTCAGCATACACTTGAGGATATCATCACTCCAAATTTGGCAGTTTTGTTTATAGACGTATCCATTCAACCAAAGACGAGACGATTGTGTATCGCGCACTACGTCCATTTTACGGCCAGGACGTATCGTATTTCAAACAGAACCATGATTTTCAAAATAAATTCGCACAATTTGGAAGGTTGTTCAGGCATCAGTCCATTCATGTTGAAATGCCAAACCAAACTTAAAATAAATCACTCGACAGCTGACAAAATGGCCGCCAGTTAAAATAGTGTTGCCAACTTAAAGTTATTTACCTCTAAAAAAAACACCCTTTACAATGGCCCAGTTGCGTCTGAGTGCTCCAGTTATTTGTTTCCTAACCCGACAACAAAAAAAAAAGTTATCCGGTAGATAAATGTCGAAGTTATTCAATATTTACATGCCGACACAGATGCCCTCTATGTAGGCAGCCGGCAAATGTCATCGAAGTTCCGTAGGGGTTCAACCAGATCGAGTGTGCATTTCGTCTATACTTGAATGCGCCAAGAGCACTACGAGTATGAAATGTGTACACGATTTTGAACCTACTTGCAATTTTGTCCACTCTTTTGTTGATACAGATATTTTAGAATACAAATATTTCAGAATATAGATCGTTAACTAATGGATACCTCGTTTTCTGCTGGTACCTATACTTTTAATCATTTAAAGGGTTCCCGAAGACTTAATAAAATTTCTGCATAGCATCAATGGGTGTCGTTTCAAGGCCGATGAAAGAACTGTATTAAGTATAGTATAAGGTAAATAGGTTGAATAGAATCTCTCGAATCTCTAAGACAGATGAAGAGCCCGCTATATCCCTTCCTCACTGCAACTAGTATGTCTTTTGTTCCGAGTCTCTCGATGGGAGATTACTTACTTAAAGGGCTCCCTGTGAAGAGTTTCTGTTCGGAACACGGATTGGAGATTTAGTCTTTCCTATTGTCTCGAACATGGGGGCAACCCATGAAGCGCGCCTACCCACGGGGGGCATGAGCATGACTGATGTAAAGGGGACGCATTGACGCAAATTGAATTGGGAATTTTTGAATGTAATGAATACAAGTGCTGATACTGATGAAAGCTTTAGCATTTATTACTACATTGTGTAGGCTCTATTTTCCTATTAATTTTTTTCCTGAAGACGTACCCCAAGCAAACAGCTCCTAAAATTAAGAAAAACGTCGCATGTTAATACTGTATTGCTTATAGGGGGGCATGTAGTCAAAGAACTTGGGAGCCATACTGAAAGTATGAACTAATTTTGAGAAGTTATTTCTGGAGCCTGTTATGGTTATTCACTCTATTACAAATTATAGTTTTCTAATTTCATGCTTATTTCCTGACCACTACTGTACACGCAATATGAATACCGCCACAAAACAACTCGGCACAGTATGATTGCGCGCGGCTTCTTTTTTTATTCCGTTTCAAGACATTCATGCTGTTGCATTATATTATGTGTAATTGGTACAACAATGGAAGTGCGATGATGGCATTCCATTCCGCACGCATTACATGTTTAACTTGGCTAAAAAAAAAGCAATGTTTTTAATTTTCGTATGCTAAATTTAAGCCTCCTCCGACGTATTGAATATGGCATACCTCATGTGTCTGATGTAACTAATTCCATAGAATAATTAAATTAGACAAAACGAAATAAAAACATTTTGCAATGGCTGCCTCATTGCGTTGACGTATGTATTCGCAGCGCAGAGTAATTAAAAATACCCGTGCGTACTCAGAAATGCTCCTTTTTTGGTTCAAACCATCCAAATGGGCGACTAAAAAATATGCCACACAATCGAATTGAATCATTTTATTCGTCACCTATTGTCTCTCAGTATGCCTAGAGAGACGACGATCAAACAATATGTATGACAACGACGACATTTCGCCAGGCAGGTACAAAAATTCAGTGTCGAAAATTCTTCGCCTCAGCTACCACACGTAGCGGATAGCAGATAGGAAAATTCTTCTAAGGGAAGTGCTGTACCAATGGAATTGTAGGAGAAGATGGTGAAAATGATACCCTTCAGTGCTGTGCTTAATTGTTTTTGTCATTGCAATTGCGATATGCCTTGCAGCAGGCAAGTCAATAGGCGCCCCACAAACGTACGACACAACTGAGAATCTTTCATCTTTTCATTACAGCTCTAAAGCTCCACCTAACCTATCAGTATTACCACGAACCGCTGCCGACAATGACCTGATGATACGGCTGCGCGAAAGCATCAAGCAAAAGGAGGAGTTCCTCAAGTCGCCGCTACCGCACACGCAGCCGAATTTTTTCCATTCCCAGCAGCCAATGCCAATGCCAATGACAGCGGCAGCGGCGCTGACGATGTCGGCTCGTGGTCAAGTGAAGACTGGTGCAAAGCCGCCGATAACCAGAGATCTCCTACCGGCTAGTTGTGATATGCAAAATTTCTACGCGAAGAACCTACCACCGAACTTGGCCGATAGCATGAGGACCAACAATCGTGGTGGTTCGATGGGTGCTGGTGATATTGTCAAAACGACAATATCACGCCAGAGAAACATGTCCGGCGCAGGCAGCAGTGGGACTAGTAGTAGTAGTAGTACAATGAAAGACAAATTCCACAAGGAGCTGGAGTACCTTGAATCCCTGCCGGAAATGGGGGTGACCAACCAAGTGTAAGAACAACTAAATTTCGTCTGCGATTTTTCCTCTATTCTGTTAATTTTGTTTGCAGGTTTGAAAGGAAGCTGGTTTCAACTCGAGCGAAAGGCTTTGATCCCTTTAAGCCGCTGACGATAAACACCGCGCTCGACGGTAGCGCGCTGAAGAAGCCCGTAATTTACGACACAGTGCAACAGTGTGTGGTCGATGGACAACAGAGCAGTCGCATGGAGGTACATAAGGCGAATGTGGCATCTGCTGGACTGGATGAGTACCAAGTATCCATTAGTGAGTTACTTTCTTGTTACAAATTCGATTGATCTTATAAGTAAGTGACTTGTTTTAGAATATTCGGCAAAAGTTGAGGGGAGCCATCGTGCCGATTCTAAACAATCTCTGGCAGATATTGCAGAAGTTAACGATATGCCAAGCATACCAGGTAACACCCATTAGAAGGTATATGTGAGCCTTTGTCTTCAAACTGTCTTGTACTTTTAATTCCCAGCTTCCACAGAGGTCGTTAGACGATATAAGCCGATTAATATTGACGATAATAAGCCCATGCGTAGGATATCATATTTGCGGGCGACAAACAACGAGAACGAGTACAATACAGATGTGACGACGAGTGAGGTTTCAGATGCCGAAAGTAAACGCACATCCGTAAATAGTGAAATACGTGATAGGTAAGTTGAATATGGCCACTGTGAGCTTACAATTATGATGAATGTCCTCCCTTGCAGCATTCACATAGAGAATATTCCAGAAATGAATGGTAAGCTCGAAACAAAGGATGTGGCAACTGAAATGGAGGTTTTTGAAACGGAAATGGAAGTCAAATCGTCGTGCATTTATGGAAAGGTAAATCATTAAAGTTTTAATCAATTTATAGGATAAACCTTTTGCAAAATGTTTCGCTATTAAAAAAATTTTGTTGGGGCCAACCTATGTAGCTTTCGACAGAGTTTATTGTAACATTTATTGCAATTGGGTCAGGAAAGAGTGAACGCCTTAACGTAAAAAGCTACTCATCCACCCCATTATTAAGTCATTTAAAAGCTTTGTAATTCCGATCATTTTTTGACAACAGCGACGCATGAATAATTTATTTTATTGTTTTGATTGTCTGTACCGTGGCTCATGTGTGTTTCCTTTACAGCGAATGTCAGAGTACCGGTCCTGGAGACAGGTCAAAATCGAAATCAAAGGTGATATCCTAAAAATATACCCAGGACGCAGTTCTAAATCGGAAAGCAATGTAAGTTCGTAACGCTATTGTGCTCCATTACTCACTCCCGTGGAATTGTTTTTTTTAGGTAATAGAAATTGATGTTAGAAATTTCAACATTCTCGATGAATCGGCCGACAAGAAAAAGTACGTATTCCGGCTTCAGTCCAAGCCTCGAATACAAAACAATCTGACGACCTCGTCCTCTTCGTCGTCATCAGCATCCGTACCAGCATCGGGCAGTGCGACTGCAAATACTGACCTGCTGTTCGATGAAAGCCAGGAGAAGCTTTCCTCCTCGTCGTCGACGGCAACCAATAACTCCGAACACACAGAGATTGTGTTCAAGACAAAAAGTGCTACCGAGATGAAGCGAATTTTCAGTTTACTCCAAGAGAAGTGTAACCTGAACAATAGCGATACGGTAAGTCGTGTTTCGCCCTCAAAGTAACTAGTTAATCTTTTTTTTTTTTCATGCGATCGATAGGATCTCCAAGGAAAGCAACTAGCTGAACCGCAAAAAACCGCAGCCACAACCACAATGCCAACAATAACGTACTGTGATGATAACGTACAACAAGAGTATTCACCTCATAGTTCAACTTCACGCGGCGTTGATATCGAAACCGAATCGATATCACCGGTGATGAAATCAAGAAAATCCCAACACAAGAACCTTCCCGATAAGGATCTCGGTTCGCCAAAGGCGAAAAACTGGAAGGACCTACTCTTTCGACGGAATCATGGCACTAGTGCTGATATCTCGCCGTCAACTCTAGCGTCGAGTGCCAAGACCACTGGTTCTATTGGGGTGCCTTTGAGATCGTGTCCAATGGTAAGAAAAGCGTTTGTGAAAGTGTTCTTTACTCTGAATTCATTTTTCTGTCTAGTCAAAAGACAACGAATATGTTCCACTCATTGTGGACGTCTGCACAAATATTGTCGAGACCAAGGGTCTCAGTGTGATTGGCATTTATCGAATTCCCGGCAATAAAGCTGCCATTTCCGAGCTAAAGGACCAAGTGAACAAGAACGACTTCTCGTGGGACCGCTGCAACACGGATGTCAGGTGGGAAGACGTCAATGTGGTGTCCAGTCTGCTGAAGCTGTTCATTCGAAGTCTGCCCGATGCTCTGCTGCCAAGTAACTTTTACAATCATTTCATAGAAGCCGACAAAAAGACCGGTGAACATCGATTACGCGAACTAAAGGATCTGTTGCGATCTCTGCCACGTCATTCCCACGAAACCATGAAGCATTTGATCAGACATTTGAGTCGTGTGAGTAAGAACTGTCACATCAACTTGATGGAGCCGAAGAATTTGGCCATTATCTTCGGGCCGTCGATAATACGAACGCCGAACGAAACGCTCGAGATTGCCGTAAAGGATATGAAGCATCAGTGCAGAATTGTGGAGCTTCTAGTAACACAGGTAAGGATGAAATGCAAAATCTGTCAGGCAATTGTTAACTAACACGGATTGTTTTTAGTATGACTATTTCTTTGAGGAAGGCGATTTGCCAGAAATCGAAGCAAACACAGTCAGTGTGACGTCCTCGTCGACGTCGTCTTCGCACCAGGATCAGACGAGCCTTCTGCTGGACAATGTTTCGAAGATTGAACGGCTCAATGATCGAGAATCGCTAACGTCTCGACTCATTCCGCACTTGCGTCGCCGAACTCACTCGAAACGAAGTGCTGTCAGCTCTGATACATACTCTGGAGAAAGTGTTTTGGTAAGGACCACCAGCGGCACTGCCTTTCCCACTAAATATGATATCGGGATAAAATTGCGTGTCCACTTTCAGTCCCTGGAATATGGCAACAAGAAGGCAACTGACTCGCCGACAGCTGCCAGCACGCCCACCTCCAAGGAGCAGCACACAATCGAGAACACCAACAGCGGTAAGGAGTGCAACAGTGTGGATATTTCAATTCTAACCGATGAGGAGTCGAGCAACAGTCGCATCAGTGATAGTGGTATGTGCCAAATTGACTTTGATTTGTATTCGGTTTCTCATTTAAATTGACGTTTGCAGGTTCAATGTCGCTGACAACAATCACAGACACACTGGACTCGAAACTGCGCAACTTGCGCAGCGGCTCCGAGTCAAACGATGAGAACGGCAGTCCCAATCGTCAGCGAGACAATGTAGGACGACGGCACAACTTTGGACAGCCGCTAATCCTGCACGAGAACATTCCCTATGCCGATGAGTCGCCCGAACGGCATCACCACAACGAAATGACAAATTTCAAGGGCTTCACCGCACGAACCAACACGGTTCGTGATTTCCCCAAAAACATTCGATTCTCTTCTGTATACGAAGCGGCATGTTCTGACGACTCCGAGGGCTCTACAACTAGTGATCCGAAGGAGGCGTTAATCATTTCGTCGCCATCGTTTTTTCTCGAGCGCTACAAGAAACGACGTGATCACCGGCTCTTTCGCTCTGCCTCCTTCAATTGCCGAAACTACTCTAACCGCAGCGCTGGAGGAGGAGGCGGCGGCGCTGGCGGTGGAGGAGGGGGAGGCGGCACAATAGGTTGCAATAATTCCGCACTGACTAAAGATGAAAAGACTGATATGAATTTAACGAAAAAGCGACAAATCCAGAACAAACAGAATCGTTCCATCAAGCGGCGGCACACTGTGGGCGGACCGCACGACTATACCGCAACGACAGTGGTCAGACGAGCCGCTGCACCGCCACCGCTGGTCTCCGGTGGTGCTGTAGTTGCGCCGACAAACGGTAGTGGCAATAATGTCGCCGATCATGTTCTAGAGGTAGGAATCCGAATAAAGAATGTAAATAGAAGATACTGACTATAGTAGGTGTCGAGGCAGAGATGTAGTTCGCTAGGTTAAATATATGTAGGTGAAACAGCACCAACCAATAGCAGCACACACGTATTTTTTATACATAATGCAAAAACAAATCAGAAGAAGCAACAATCTTTTACAGTGCATGATTTATTGTAATTCTCCTCTTTTTTGATAAAATTCTCTTTTGCATGCAAACCACATACACACACACACAAAATAAAACCGTAAATTCGCATACAACAGTATATATACGCACCAAGTGTATATGAGCATAGTATTTATAAAAAGAAAATATATATTTGTATTTTTAATATGATTTATGATTTCGATGTTTGTGTCTATGAATGTAAAAATTCAAAGGAAACAACAATATTGCGATAAATATTGCTTTTATTATACATATATACTATATACATAAATAGATATATTTTTTAAAATGTTTAATTTTACATTTTTAGTTTTCTATATAATTATTTTTTTTTTTAAATGTGTATTGTATTATTATTATATAAACGAAAAAAAAAACATTAATATAAATTATATGTATACAACGCTGTATGTGAAAAAAAAAACATTTTGAGGTTAAAATTAATTGTGTATTTAATTATTATAAACGAGCATCTAAAAGAAAATAATTCCCAAAAAGGATATCAACGCAAGGCAAATTGAAATACAACGTTGAAAAAAAAAGTATAAATATAATATGATAAATATACGAAATAGTGCGACATTCAAAGAAAATGCATTTTTGTATTACCGATCACGTGTCCATTGACACGCTGTAAAACTGCAAGAAAGGTGGGTACAACATAACCTCTAGCCCTATTGGGGACCAGTGGTGATTTGCAACAATAATTCGCCTTTATTCCACGTGGCGTTTAAAATTAAACAGTCGATTTTTATTATCAAGTCGCTTTAGGCCTTCCGCACACGACTCGTAGCGTATGCAGTGCGATGTACGAGAGGCAGACGATTTGTTGCCGCACAATTGTATTTAAATCAGCACACGATTTAAATACGCTACGCGCGAGGGTTGCAGCATGCATGCTACATGACGACTATCGTCTTTTAACGAGTATGCGTAGGTATTGAATCTACGTATTTTATTTAAAAACAAAAAATTTCAGGCGAAATCTTACGCTTTGTATTTTGACGATTGGAAATTGGGTCGTGTGCGGTTTAATACGCCTATCGTTTGCCTTAGAGTCGTTTGTAAATTTCTAATCGACAATAAATTTTTGCAACTAAACTATGTAATGTACTTAAATAGCATAAAACGCCTTGAAGCACGCCACACATGTAATATTAAGGGTGAGTATCGCTTGAGTATTCTTCAAAACAAGTGACTACGAAAATCTCCTGCAGTATACAAATGACCGTTACATAAAATTGTTAGATTGGCCCATACATTTTACTAATTATCGGTGTTTTTGACCCATATGTCGTTTCAGCACTTTCTTTCCGTTCTTTATAGTGCAATACCTATATCTTTGGTAAATTGTTTCCTTTTGGTGGGAATTTTATATAGACGACACTAGCCCCCAAAATCGCTGGGATTTTATTGGTTCTAATGTGAAATTGTTTTTTTTTTTTTTTTTTTTGTTGTTTTCTCTACAGGAGTGATCCCGGGCAAGAAAAAATACTTTTTTTGCCAATCGAAATTAGCATTGCAGAAGTCCATAATAAAATCATGGCAGAGTATTGCCATTGGAGAATTCAGCACCTTAAGTTTTATTTACAAACATGTACGTTAACATGCAATCCAGTTTTTTAGTAAACTTTGTCCAATTGTCAAAACACGATCATAGAAACACCTTGGTCAAAAATTTGAGTTCAATCGGTTCGATTGTTTTCGAGTTTTGCGATCATAGTAGGTATATTCCCATACAAAATTAATGTTCCGATTTCTAAATTTTTTTGCTAAACCACCTCTGAATCAAGACGAACAAAACAAAAGGAATGCAAAATTGTTATAAAGGGTCCGCCAAATAAATTTTTTTTTTTTGAAAATGCTATAAAAAAAACTACTGTTTATTTTCTTAAATTTCTTTTTTTATTTGAAAGTACAATCCTTCCGGTTAATAATGGAAAATAATTTCATTGGTCAGTTGGCTTCAACTCCTGAACCAATTGGACTTTGTATGGCGTCATACCAAGGTCTTTATGCAAAATTCGTCTCAATGATGTCTCCGAAATGTTCAATTGTTGAGAACGACGGTGAATTGATGTTGATGGCGCTTCACGCACACTTTCTGCCACAGCAGCAATTTTCTCGGGTGTACGCACTGTTTTTGGCTTTTCACGCTTTGGTTTATCGATGAGGATGCCAGTTTCTTTCACTTTTTTCACAAGACGGTGCTTCTCTTCTTCCAAAATCCGTACGCAATTTTCGCACACATTCTGCAACATTACCATGATTTTCAAAGTAATGTCGCAATATTTCCCAGCGTTGTTCAAGCGGCGTATACACAACCATATTCGTTCAGCGGAAGGATAAAACTAATTATCTGTCAAATCAGACATGAGCTAAGTTTTACCATTCGCGAAATAAGCACTAGTTGAAAAAAAAACGTTAGATGGCGGACCCTTTATGTACTCACTTTTGATGTTGTTAAACTCACATCCCAAAAAAATACGCCCAACAGTGAAAACAAAATATGTATCACACTTTTTTTATTGCAATGTTGTAGTTGATTTAGTTCTTAGACTGACTAAATGCTATAATTATTTAAATCAATTATATACTGTACAAATATTGTTCGCCGGATATCCATTTTTATCAAAAATTGACTATGTAGGTACCTACCTACATTTTCAAGTTTGTTACAACTGTTATATTCTCTAGTGAACTTAACATAATAATACTAGAACCTGGCAGTGCTGGTTTATAACAGTGGTGAGTACTTTCTCGCTGCCTGAACCCTGAAGTGCCTGCAATTCAAAAAGCGCGAATTTGCTGTCAAATTTGTTTTCTGTGGTTTCGCATTTGTTTTGTATCTTCAATTTATAGAAAAACTATCAAAAGTATTACCAAAATCATGACAACCGACGCAGAAAAGAATGAGAGGATGCCATGGTAAATTCTTTTCATTAAAATAAATAATATATACTTTCATCACAATAATTAATAGGGTCGAGAAATACCGGCCATCAAAGCTGGACGATCTTATATCTCACGATGAAATTATATCAACAAGTGAGTTTCTCAAAATAATTTGTTTTCGAAACAGAATTTATAGATAATGAATAAATAGTTAACAGATTTATCGAGCAAAAACAACTTCCTCATTTGCTCTTCTATGGTCCACCTGGTACAGGAAAAACTAGTACTATCCTCGCATGTGCTAAGCAACTTTACACACCGGCACAGTTCAAATCAATGGTTTTGGAGTTAAATGCGTCCGATGACCGTGGTATCAATATAGTCCGTGGGCAAATACTTAATTTTGCTTCCACTCGGACGATATTCAGTGGCACGTTCAAGTTAATTATTTTAGATGAAGCCGATGCCATGACTAATGATGCACAGAATGCGTTAAGGAGAAGTGAGTTATTAGAGGAGTTGTAAATCTACGCATTTATAATGTCGGCGTTTTTCAGTTATTGAAAAGTACACAGAAAATGTTCGCTTCTGTGTGATTTGCAATTATTTGAGTAAGATCATTCCTGCTGTTCAATCTCGATGCACGAGATTCCGATTTGCACCTCTCTCTCCAGATCAGATATTGCCTCGGCTGGATAAAATCATTGACATGGAGGGGTTAGTCGATTGTCAATTACATACATTACAGATACACAATGTTAAATACAAATTAAACAGTCTTACAGTCACACACGATGGAAAAGAAGCTCTCATGACTCTGTCCAAAGGTGATATGCGAAAAGTGCTCAACGTCTTGCAAAGTACTTCCATGGCATTTGACGAGGTCAATGAGGATAATGTCTATACGTGCGTTGGTCATCCGCTGAGAAAAGACATTGAGCGGATTCTCGAGACACTGTTGTCCACCGAGAACTTTGAGAAGGCTTTTGATGGTAAGTTGCGTACACCCTTGACCCTAGCAATTGGTTTCTTTTCATTTCATTAATTTCAGAGATTCAAAAAGTTAAATCCGCAAAAGGCTTAGCTCTGGAAGACATCATTACCGAGCTACATTTGTTCGTAATGAGAAGTAAGTATCCTAAGCTAATAATTAGTTGCTCGAAGTTGAATCTATTATTATTTTTTTTTTAGTTGAACTTCCAATGAGTGTTATGAATAAAATCATAATTAAAATGGCTGATATTGAGGAAAGATTGGCAAAGGGATGCACAGAGGGTACACAAACAACGGCGTTAATTTCGGCATTCTTTATCTGTCGCGACATGGTAACATTGGAGTCGTGAAATTCAGATTTGTGGAATGGGAATATAGTTTCTAAGCACCTTTATGGTTAATAAAGAGTGGATGATTTTTTTTTAAATACGAGTTTTTATAAAGTCTTGGCGTTGAAATAAGTTTGCTTAGCAAACAAATATTCCGGTTATCGATAAGAAAGCAGCCCTAAATATTTGAGGTTAAATGATGATGCCGGAATTTGCTTGTATTGATAAGGTAAGTGCACTACGTGCGGGCTGTAACAGTTGGTAACAGCTCCAGACGCGAAGTTAGTTCGAAGCTTTATCAAGAATACAATAGTTGCTCTTGATGGGTTTGTTTTATACTAACATGCGCAAAGAACCATCGCTTGGTTTTACGCTTGAGGTATTTTCGATTTATGCTGTCTTAACCACCTCTAAAGTATGTAAAAGGTTGATTGCCGGGTCGGTTGTTCTTAGAAGACAACAAATATCAATGATATACACAATTTCCTCCTTACTGAGCCACACTGCCTTCGCAACAGCATACAATTGGCTTTAGATTTATACGCTTTCGTAGCTCTGAAAAATATGGTCCGCAAAATAGTGTGAACGCACTGAAGCCCACCATGCCTCAAATTACCTGTAAGTACAAATAGCTTCTTATTTCTTCTTTCTGAATCTATCCCATTAACAGGTAACCACTGAATAATAATTCTTTATTCCATAAACATGTAACATCTACAATTTAGCATTCATAGGAAAATTCGAATTCTTGTAAACCTCTGCATGCGCCTCGTCAAACACTGGATTCGTTTGTTGTCGTACGTTTTCAATCCACTCAGCAATTTTTGGATACTTTCGGCTTACATCATATTCAGCCATTTCTAATTCAAAATCACACAAATTAGTTGATACTTTTCATGATAACACAGTTCTACCTACTGGATTGTTGAATTTCACAAACTCCAAAAATATCCGCCACAGTCATCGCATCGCCGGCTACAAACTTCGATGTAGCCAACCATACATTCTCTACGATATCCAGTTGCTTCTCAAATTTATTCCTGAATTTGGCCAATTTACCTTCAGGTGTCGGCTTTCCAGTCAATAGTGGTTCAATCCATTTGAAACGAAAATAAACAAACCCTTCTCGGCGAATAGCCAAGTGCTGCCAATTAAGAAACTCGTCCACTCTAGCGCATCCCTCTGCATCGATTGGATAGAGACTTTCTGGTATTCTCCTAGTTGAATGTAGGTACCTACAAAAGAGCGAGTATGTACCGAAGTTCTTGTTTTTTTTTTTTCTGTTTTACCTCAGAATAGCGATCGACTCTGCTAATTTGATGTCATCCTCCACAATGCATGGTACCTTTTGGAATCGATTTATTTTCGTAAACTCGTCCGAAAATTGTTCACCTAAATTAAGCAATCGGAGTTAGATTGTATTAGACTCTGTGGGTAGACTTTCACCTTTCATCAAGTCAACGAGACATGGCTCAAATGGTATTCCACAATGTTTAAGGATAATGTACAACGATCTGGAAGGTTGCGATAGGAAATTGAAGTAGTATTTTAAACCGGCGGACATGCTAAATTCGATCCACTACAGATGCACTGCACTTGACAGTCACTGAAGGCTTGCTTTAAATAAATAGCGAGAGACACCCCGCAAAGCTGTTGATAAAATATGTATGAAGTTGCGTTTTGTTGAGAGAAGCGATCGGTGAAAGCTTTAAATTGTATGTACTTTGTCACTACAAAACTTGTGTAGGTATGTATTGTATATGTTGTAGATGATAGATAATTGCAGTTGATTACTGGTTGTACAAAATCCATTTAGTTTCGACGTTAAAAACAAACCAATCGTAAGGTATTCTGCACTGCTACAATCTTATCTAGTTGCTGGCATGAGCAAGCAGTTTATTCCACTTTTCTACCTGTAAGTGAGAAGGGAAAGGCAACTTTATCACAATTATCTCAATGCATTGACGCGATTACCATGATGTGGTTGGCAAAGTATTTGCCCAGATCCGAGCTAGATCAAAGAAAATCAGTGCAACGAGCATTCCGAAATGGCGATTGGCATGATAAGAATATTTATAACAATGGAGTATTTATATATTTATTTAAAAAACACCCTAACTTCTGCATCTACAACTTAGCAGCAATTTTATTAACAACCGCATGCGCTGCGTCATAATGTGGATTTGTTTCACTACGAACTTTGTCGCTCCATGCTTTGATCTTTGGATACTTATCCCGTGCATCGTAGCCAGCCAATTCTAAATGAAAAATATAAATTAATTCATTTTATAACTTTTTTCGACTATTGCTCACTGGTCTGTTCAATTTCAGAAGCAACAAAGATATCCGCCGCTGTCACTCGGTCACCAGCTAAAAACGGACCTTTCTCCAATGCCACATTCTCCAGCGTATCTAAGCATTGTTCCATGAATTGCTTGACTCTTTCGATTTTCGAAGGTGATGGTTTCTCACCACTTAACAAGGGCTCTAACCACAACGTTCTAAAGTACATTGAACATCCTAGCCGAATACCCAAATGGTGCCATTCCAGACTCTCGTCCACACGAGCACGTAAAACCGTTTCTGTGGGGTAGAGTGCTGAAGAAATACTGCCCTTCGCACTGAGATACCTATAAATGTGGGCATTATCAGTTGATTTTTTTTGTTTGGCGAATGTATGGCAACAAACCTTAAAATAGCTACACTCTCAGCTAATTTGAAGCCGTTATCATTTATGCAGGGTACCTTTTGGAAGCGATTAACGTCGCGCTTGAATTCCTCAGTCAAATGCTCCCCTGCAGAGAGATTATGGATAAGATTAGATGTTCCTAAAAATTCCCAGCGATAAGATTGCACTTTACCTTTTCTAAGGGCTACCGGATGCTCCACAAATGGTGTTCCACTCAGCTTCATAACGATCCACAGAGCCCTCGAGGGCTGTGACATAAAATCAAAGTAATACGAAATTGCTTTCGACATAACGGCTGGTATATGTACAAAGTCCGAGGAAATATTCCGATAGATTTATGGAAACTGATCAACACACAACTTAGAACTCACTGGCGTCAAAGTGACAGCTAAACTGAAGAGAAAATTGTTGTTTATATCCAAGAAGCCAAGCCAGTTCAGTCAGTCACCTCACCGCTCACCCTGATTGCGCTTTGAAAGCTTTAGGCGATAATGTACATTGTACATGTACAAGTTGATTTTGATTTGTGATATGAATTTGATACTCGATCACGATGATACGTGCAGAGATGAACAATGGAATCTTGTAGTGGTTTCCGAAGGTACGACAAAACTACTTCTACAGACTTGAACATGGAAGATAACTTAGATTCTACTATCAGGTAGAACAGTAAAACAATTCACATACAAAAATAGGACCGCAAAATCTAACCACACACCCCTATCGTGGAATCCGCCGGGGGGAATTATTCACGGAAAAGTATATTTTGGTATCGTCGCATCCGCAAAGTGAACAGTTCCCCGAGTGGGTATTTTTAAGGTCGAAAATGAGTGATTTGGAGCTGAGCTGGCCCATTTCATCGAAACTCTGCACGATTCCAAAGATTGTTGTTAACCGAATCGTCAAACTAGCCTCTTGGATTTGCATTTAGTTGTCTACGCAAGTGTTCTAAAAAAAACTGTGCCCAGATTCGTACAAAAAATAACCACAAAATACTTTTCAACAATATTTTTATTTAATACATTTCATGCACTTAAGGCTTTTTACTATATGGTAACGTAAAGAAGTCAACCTCCTCTTTAACAATAGTTGCTATTTCATTCTGCAACAGTTCATGCAACGACTCGCCCGAGTGCTTATAAATCCACCTGCCCTTTTCCACATGGGGACCGACGAAATCATACCTTTTAGGTCCACTGGTTGGTGAACTTAACCATATTTGTTTATTTGGTGTTTGTCTATTGATAACGTATGTGCCGAACTCCTGACCTAAGTTAACTGTAAGAACACCGTCCTATGAAAACATAAGATTGCAATCATGTATAATCAAAACTTTTATCTTACTCCATAGGTAACATCAGTTGAACCGAGATAAGTGGCTTTTTCTGTGATTTCTTCAAAATAGTAACATAGAGAATCCAAAGTTTCAGAGCAAACTTTATCGTAGCTAATTGAGTCCAGAATTGTGGTCTCTGTATCTGGTTGTTTGATGGTGGAGAACTTGTGTATATAGGATGGTGCCTCTGTCATGAAAAATTAATTAGGTAAGCATATTTATTTGATATATCTTTAAATGTTTACCTATTTTTTGTGAGCATACTGTAGTTTTGAAAGAATTTTGTGCAATTCTTCCGAACAATCGTAATGTGCAGGCGAGTTTCATAATTTCCAGTTTATTTTTATGTGGTTTTCCATTGGGACATAAGATCAATCTTTTTTTTGATCCGGATCACTTTTCGTGTTCCATTGGGACAAAAAATCAATCTTTTTTTTGATTCGGATCACTTTTTGCAGATCTGGATAATTTTCGAGATTTGCACACACTCTCACTAATACCAATATACCTTGCACAGCTGTTTTACGTCATTCGGAATTTGTGTTCAAAACAAAATTACGAAAAGCCTCGTAAAAAGCAATTATTCAGAACAAAAACGTAAATAATGGACATAGACTTAATTTTGCAACAATTACTATCATCTTCGTCATCTTCTTTTGCTTCCTCGTCATCTGTGGATTTCGATTCTGCGTCGATATGATTACCCACATTAAGTTCGTATGTTTTCATCGACAAACGAAAAAAATTTGCACAGCTGATGTACTGTCTAATAACGCACTAATACATTTACAAAAGCAGATCAATCTGCCTATCGTGTTCCATTCGCCACGAAAAATCTGAGATCTGAAATAAAAATCTGATGGTCCCAATGGAAAACGACATTAGTGTTTTTTTTTGTCAAGCTTTCAATTTTGACAGTTCTCATTCCAAATGGCTGCTCAGTCTCAGTGCAGATTTCCACATCAAAACAAAACAGGTGTGCAAGAATTTTGCCGGGTTGCAGTTGTAGTAGCATCGGAATTCGTTAAGTTTTATCCGGGAAGCTGTGGATAAATCTAGTACAATTTCCTCTTTGTACTAGAGTTATTTTTTGGACTTTATTCTGTGAAATCGTTACTATAATTACATTTTTTCATGTAACTTTGTGCATAATTCAAAATGGCACTCCAAGCTTTAAAAATAAAATTAGAGCTTAACCATAAGTACGCTGTTTGAATTCGCTGAACTGAACAAGATTTATTTGGTAAGGTTAAATGTAGGGTTATAAGGCAGAATTTCAGAAAATACTATAGGAAAATAGTGGGCGGATGGGCCTATTAATAATTTCTGCAATATTTTATTTCCGTACATAATTTAAAGATTCTCATTTTGGTCAATAAGTCATACCTCTTTCATGTTTGCTGAAGAAATGATGACATGCGTAGGATATGTGTGAGATTCTCAACGACACATCATGCTATACATAATTAGAAGCATACGCGTATTAATTTCTGAAAGCACTAATCTTGTCGTACATTCTAAGAAGGCGTTAGCCAGTAAAGGGTTCTATTCTTAATCTTAAGTTTTGTATCCTTAGTTTAAGAATGTAGTCCGTTTAATTTTTGACGCACAATAGTTCAATCGGACAGAAAAGTAGAATTTAAATTGCACTTAAATTTTAATTTTTTTAATAAAATTTTGAAAAATTTAGATTTTTAAAAATTGATCCTGACCAGAAAAAAAGTCCTTTTTTTTTGTCCAAAAAATTGCTTATATAAATGTTTTACCCGCTCGAAAACGACATTATAAGACAAAAAATAACAGGAAATCTCAAATGACAAGTGTTATTTATAAAAACAATTTCTCTTACAAACTACTACCTCCCTGATATCCAGTAACACCAATCTAGTACAATTTTCCCGGCAAATCTGCATGGAATTCAAAAACCGAACGAACACCCGCCGAATGGAAACCGACACATTTCGTTAAGGAGCTTTTTGTAATGAGGTGTCACTTGACTTGTCCAAAAATTAATTTTTTCTGCCTCTTGTGTTGAATAAAATTATTTAAATACGATCAACTAATTCATTATTATTCTTTCCAATTTTGGATAAATAGAATACCAACTTTAGTTACTTGATTAGAAACATTATAATAAACCCATTTCGCCTAGTGTGTGACTTGCTAAACTTTGTGGTAATTTTTCCAGTTTTTCTTTTTTGTCTCGAGTGTGAAGAGGCGACGACGATTTATCGCGCGCCGCCCTATCGGAATTTATTCAGAAATTTTCTGCATTCTAAGGTGAGTTTAGGAATTAATTTTTTTGTATCTTTAAACTTGTCCAATTATCTGTTTGATTTCATAAAACTAATAAAGATTTTGTGAAATATCTCAAGGTCTCGCTCCCATGAGTCATTTCATACGAAAGAATGTTTTTTTTTTTGCCGTGTTTTTCATCTTTTGCAATGTGAAAAAAAACCTATCTACTGCTGCTGGAAAAGATGCATGTTTCTTTTTCGTTTGCCTAAAGTTGTTGGAACTGGGAGCTCGAGCTTATGTAAAATGGGAGAAATAAGTTCATACAAGATGTGTGTCGTCACACATGTCGGCTACGGGCTACGGCGGCGGTCGCCATCTCAACAAAAATAATTTTTGACATCATTTTTGCTGTCGTTGTTGCGTGTTGTCAACAAGTCGCCTCAATACAAACCACAGAGACCGGACGCAGAGAAACAAACATTGGCGATTCAGTCAGGCGAGGCGAGTGTTTGGTGTTTTCGATTTTCGAACATCTTATAATGCCCACTGGAAATGGGAGTCGTAGCGCCCCTACTGTATCCATTGTAATTTTTTTGCTTTTGATCTCATTGCATTGTTGGCGATCTCAAGTCGCCGTGAGGTTTTTATTTGTTTGCATGTGCAAGTGGGCTACTAAAAATTAGCTCAGATGCACGGGTAAGAACTGGAATACACACCTTACAATTTTGTCTAGGAACATATTTTCTATTCCTATTATATATTTTGAAAAATCCACTTGGTTGGCAAAGCAGCAGCAGTCCACTTTAATAGTCAGAACTACAGGCCGCGGATCATTTCGGGCTCGTAATGTACCTTTGATAACAATTCTTCTCATTTGTATTTGTATTTGAAGAATATTCTAAGGAGCTGGTGTGCCCCAAAATCGACGGTAATGGGCTACAAATAATACCGAGGCAATCAGTCGAAGATTACGCAATATCAACTGATTTCTCTTTAGACAACTTTATCTTCCAAAATAGACAAGAAACAGTTCAGCTCGAAACTGCTATCGATCGGTATTAGCGCTGTCAATTCTTTAGAAATAAATTTAAACTCAAAGTTTAGTAACCGATCATAACCTAAGAACGTACCCATATTGTGAGTATGTGCTTCGTTATCAGTTTACTGATCATCACGACAATGCGTCAGTGATAACATTTCGAAGATATACATTGTAGGCATACATACACTCGAAACAAAATAAAGTTAAACATACCCCATACATTTTGCACTAAAATGTGATTATATGGCCCCATTTTAAAGTACATATTTGCGTAGCTTACGTTTATTTAAAAAAGCAGTTAAGTAGCTTCACAAGTAAATATTGAATTTAAAAACAATCAAATGTATAGTGGAACAAAAACAAATATAATTCTCATTTAAATGTATGAGTAGTGCAGTTACAAAAATGATTCTGCAAAAATCTAATTTAAACCATATGTTCATGTAAATGGATATGGAAAAAACTTAGGCTTGCTTACAATTGGATACGTGATCACTGGCTTAGATTAATTAGCTTGTGACTCATCTATCAAAAACTATCACATAATAAGCACCCACATGACGTGCAAAGATTGAAAAGCACTGCATGACTTCTAGATAATAGCACTCTGTCACAAAATCTCGCATCGAAAAATGCTTTCTTATTCACGTACCCAAAGTGAAAGCATTTCAAACAACGTGGCTTTATTAAAATCTAGAAATCCCAGTTATATAACTTGTTTCAGTGCTCATTGCAAATCATATGTCTGTCGCAAGTGTTACATTCAAGAAGCCAACAAAGAAGACGTCAAGACTAGAACTTTGTTGAGTTGCAGGTTTCAAAATGTTTCGTTTGATGTTATTTTCATTTACCACACCATCGGCTAAATCATCGTGCACTTCACCCATTACTTGCAAACAATAGTGTTACCCTATACCATGTCATTCTGTAGGCGCCCATCAAGATGCTGGGAGCAGTCTCTGAAAAAACGGAACAGGTCCGTATAGGCAGCCTAGGCTTAGCTTGTCACAACCATTCGCTTGCGTGATTTTTTATTTCTGGGCCGAATGGACGGAACCTACAATCTCTTCCAGAACAGTTATACTCTCGGATGTTTGTCCGAAGGGTAGCGCAGTGAAAAACCCTTAAAATGTTATTTCTCCTATGTCTTGGGCAATATAATAAGCCTCAGCCGCATCCAACGCTTTATTCTTAGATACTGTTGGTTCAACGAGTAATTTTGAGATCATTCGATCCTGTAGTATCACAATGAGCAACATTTGGCATAAGTATGGCTGCACTTGTCGATTTGAAATTGACAATCGACGTATTTTTATGCCAATTAAAAAATTGGCAAGTGGAAATAGCGAAAAATTGCTTGTCAATGAATTAACTAACTGGGTTTGTCAATAACTGACAAAGAAACCACTGGACAAGTGGAAATAGCTGAATTGTCAAACAAAATGTCACTTTTGTCTATAATTGCCCGCGTTCCATTGACCGCTAGATGACTAGCGGCATGCCAAACTCCATATAAAAAAAACTGACATTTCACGATATGTGCTGGAGCTCATATCCTTTTCTGGGAAATTTTTCAATCTAGCACAAAATGAACTGCTAGATTGAAAAAAATAACGAACTGTCAAAACAAAAGTGAAAGTGCAGAAGTCAAATATTTCCAATTTGGTGTAAAATGGGAATTCAAGCTTCTATGTAATTAATATACATTGTATTTGTTTATTTAAATTATAGTGCATTTATAAATATGCGGCATGATGGCACAAAATACATTTTTGACTCTCATGAAGATGAAATAATACAAATTGAAATTGGTTTTAATGTCACTTTGCCGCTACCGCTAGATCTCTAGCGCCAGCGTTCCTCCATCAGGGATATTTATGTGCAAGATGCTAGCGGTCAATGGAACGCGGCCATTGACAGAGAAAATTTAATTGGCATCGAGTTCATAAGTTGGTCAATCAACTGACAAACGATTTTTTGCCAATAATTGGCATGAGTGGAAATGAAATGACGTTGGTATTGTTCAATGACATAAACGCGAGGGCTGTCAAACTTCGTCAATCAACCGACATGTGGAAACCCACCTTAACTTAGACTAAAGAAACAGTTTTGGTTCGCTTCGTTTCTGAAGTGATTTTCAGAGTTTACAGCGGAGCAGAATCCTTAACGTCTTGAAAGTTGTAGCTGTCTATTATTACGCTTGGTCCGGTTCGTCGAATTTGTGTGCATATAATGTACTATTAGGTTTTGCGCTCATTCACAACTACATAAATCCGTGACATCAAAAGTTTCGGTGATCAAATGTTAATGGAGAGACATATGTTCTCCATCGTTATCCTGCATAACCTGACGAATTTGTTAGGTATGCCAAAACTCTATAAATGCTGTTATATGGGGTCTGAATATTCACCCTTATTCTACGTGGCGTTTATATTAAACGACATAATGGCGTTTTTTGAAATCGGTATTACATATGGCGTTTGGCTTTTGGCTTTTATCCAGATTGAATGGTTCTTCATGCCTGACAATGGAACTTCTGTCTTTGCCGTTTAACAGTTTGCAGAAGTACTTATTCCATATCCTCAACAGCGACTTTGACTACTGCATACAAGGTTTCCTTGCTCAACTCTCAGTTCTCTATTCGGGTCTGGTTGGGTTAACAATTTTTTTATACACTTTCATAAAACTTCCGAACTTTGTTTATCACTATATGTACGTATTATTCTTTCACCGAATACTAAAATCTTGCAACACCCCACATGTACCTGCACTTGAAAAACTTGCGTATTGCAGGCTCGCTTGCTGCATAACGTTCTTTAAGCAGATATTTTTAAAAGCGAATAGCTGTTGATGATAAAAGGCATACAATTTAAAAAGAAAGATGTTCTACAGCCTCGGTTCTTAAACTGTGTGCAGACCCCAGGGTTCCGCAGAACAGTTTTCAGGGTTCCGCGACTTTCTTGAATTAAAAATACTAAAACACAAAAATAATTTTTGTAAAATGCAATTACAAACATTTTTGCGCAAACATTTCATGCCAGGTTTTGTAAAGTTTCTGCATAATATCTCACAAAGAATGAAAATATACTCAAAATTAAACCCAGTCTACGACACTAACGGCTTTACTCTTTTTCTTTTGGGTGGAAAGCAGGTTTAAGTTGATTATACACCCGATCATTAATCCGCATTTTTTAAACCCGATAATTTAAACCTATACCCATAATATTCGCTTAAAAATACGCACGGGTTTACCGCTGGAAAAAAAAACGGATTTAGAACAGTTTAAACAGATTTTTAAACCGATTTTAAAATCACGTAATGTCAAATTTTACATAGACATTTTGTTTTTTGTCACAAATTGAAAATTGATTTGATTTGTTGTGACATCAAGATTTGGTGAATTTCACTAATTTTTGTTTCCAATGTGAAATGAGTGTACTCGTGTACACTAATGTTAATAAATTTATTTTTTAATGGAATAAAAGAGAAATTTTACATATTATAAAGTTAGTTTCAAAATTTGCATGTATGTAGTGCCATAACCGTTGCCAAAACTAATAAAATCAATTTTTTTGTATATTCTTGCTTTTTATTATATTTTCTCTTTCACTTATTTTATGCGAACGAAGAAATGTCAAAAATGTGACATAAAAAAAAAACAGTCAGTTTTAACCCGCGTTAAAGTACTTAAACTGGTCGACGAAGTGCAGTTTAAATTCAATCGGATTAAACGCTGCAAGTTTTAAAAAACGGGTTTTATCCGGTTTAACGACTGAATAAGCCTCCGCACACGAGATTAATTCTGCCGGCAGAAAACCGTTTTTATACCATACTTCGAGCGCACACGGGATGATTTCTGCCGGCAGAAAAATTATATGTATGAATCCCTTTTCATTGTGTAGTATTATTTTCACAATTGAAATATTTTGAAAGTTGTGTATGTACATATTAGTTTTATGCCTTGTTCAACCGCTCAAACTCGGCAGAACATTTTATTCCGTTTGTTTCCCCTCACTTCAGTCCGCTCGCCTACAAAATCGGTTTTATGCCGGCAGAACTAATCTCGTGTGCGGAGACCCATTGGGCTTAATTTTTGGGTTAAATCCGGATTAAAGTGAGTGAGCAAGCATTCCGGAAAACGAGTGTCTTATAGATCTGCAGTGCAGAGTAATTCTTCATCCAAACATGTATATACTGTGATTACCCCAAACTTGCCAAACAGTCTTATTAAATTTGATCTCTTTTGTCACAACGTATATCGCTGTGAAGCAGGCTTTTCAGCGTTTATGCAAAGATTAAATACCTACAGATCGAGATTGGGCGCTGCCTCAGATGTGCGAATACAACTTTCAGAGATAGAAGTAAATTTAAAAAAAAAATATATATAAATCATACAATGAAACAGTTTCATTCTTCACAATAACCTTGAAAAAATATCTTTAGTAAAAAAATTTATTTTGAAACAAACGAACGCAAAAAGTGATCTGGGGCAAGAAAAAGTGATTTTTTTTGCCTATCGAAATTGGCATAAGTAATAAGTATTTGTGTCTTCTTTAGGGTTCCACAGCTTAATAAGTTTGAGAACCGCTGGTCTACATAATATAAACAATAATAACAATACAAAAAGCCAAACATGATTACCTTCTAAAAAAATTAAAACAACATTATGAGTATGCATTACAAAGTTGATATTTGTCTGATGTTCTATTCTACTTTAAATAACTGCCAGTTATACCACAACATTTTTTTTATAAAACGCCCTTTGGTAACTCGATCCGTTCCATATGAGTTGCCAACCTTTTTCTTATTTTACTTTGATAGTTCTCTGAAGATAAATTTTAGAATATTTCTAATAAAGATATGAAGATGATATAATGCTTTCATCTCACTATTCTCTGTTTGATCACCACTTCCTGGTTCATCTAATAACACTTTGTGAATGGCGGTCTTAACTTAAGAAATAAAAAAAAGCAATGTCCATCAAGTTGAATGTTTATTTTTGGCTTTTTTATTATCACGCATGTTATACGGCGACACAGCCTTGCACTTAAAAAACAAAAGTGTTTATGTTCAATCACCTTTAACCCCATTTTTGCCATTTAAAAAAAAAAAAAAAAAACATTTCAGTTGTTAACTTAAATTTTATCTTATCGCAAAAGATGTCATAAATTGGCCCAATTGTGCCGTTTAAAAAGAAAACAACATACATTAAAACCGCGCCCAATTCCACTGATCATCCCTGGTTAAATAACAATTTCTGTTCGATGATGACGATCAATGCGCCCTGCAACTTGGTCGATGACGACAAGTCAGGCACAATTCTACCAACCAGCAATCTTCAATCTAACTAGCGCTAGCGCCGTCAATTATTATTTCTCTTTCTCCCTTAAGCTCTTACCAGTTTTCAGTCTTTTCATATCCATTGTAAAACGCTCTCGCACCGACGAGAGCAAAAAACACAATTTTAGTACATATTTCGAAATCCCTCCGTTCAGCGCGTCAAAAAGGGGGGTCTATTGGAGATCGGCATTGGCAGAGGATCGTGAAAAAACAGCGACAGCGGCTTTTAACGCCGATCGCAGTTTCAGTTTCTTTTCTGCCTCGCGCATAGTCAGGCTGTTTTTTCGTTCGTCGTCGACGAAGTCGAATAGTGATCCAACAAAAAAAAAAAAAAAAAAAAAAAGTGGAGAATAAAAAACGCTATAAACTACAAACTCGTTGTACTTGTTTCCGGTGTGTGTGTGCTCCTCTCTATCTCTCCATCTTCGTTTTTCCACACTACTCCACTCCGTGCTCCAAAAGCCTTTGCGTCGCCGTGTACTTAACAACCAGAGAGTGAGAGAAAACATCTTGTATTGTCGTCATTGTCTTTATTATTATTATTTTTTGTTTTTTTTTTTTTATACTCAACTCTATGCACAAATAGCAACTTAATTGTTTGTTTAATAATCTTCACCCGCGACTCTGTATACTCACGTATAAATTTCGTCGAATCGGCTAAGGAATTCACCTGTTTGGAGAAGAAAAATTATACCGCAGCAGTCTTATCTTATCAGACATAAATAAAAAAAAAAATTGCTCGAGACTACAATTATTTAATACCGCACCCGATCGAACCAGCCAACAAAGTACGTACCTACCATTTAGGGGAAAGGGGTGCAATAGGTTCAACTAACCTTATTGTTTAGTTATCGATATTTTTCTTTTAAAATACCCATGACATTATTCTTTTCTTTTCTATTCTGTTTGCTGATATGATTCCAAAAAGCACACTAATTGATTTGGAGATTCATAAAAAAAAGAGTTGCTGCCTCACCTGTTGTACCGCTCTCTATCATGCGTTTATGGGTGTTTTAGCCCACGGGTTTCTGTTGGGGCGCATTAGTGAGAGAGCGAGAACAAGAAACAACACAAATAAAAAGAAAAAATTATCATGAAATTTGTTCAAATTCCTTAGTCGGCGGAAAAAACTTGCCTCCGTGGAGTGTGTGATAGGTCGGTTTCGGTTGTCGTTGTGTTTTGGACTCGAACTTGGAATACACTTTCGTAAGTTATTTGCCTTTAAAGCGATTGAATTCATAAGATATTTTATGATGTGGTTTCGCATTGCTATCGATCAGAAACGAAAAAAATATCTCATACTCCTTTACTGATGACTTGTAATCTTTGTGGTTATGTCCGACCGGTGTTAATAAGAGTTGACTCTGGTACTGAAACGAGTAAACCTATGGTGCTGTTTTCCATTTTGGTTCTCTCCAACGTGACATACTTTCTATAAATTGCTTAGTTTTTCTTTTTAGCTGCAGTTTTATTTGTTGCAGTACATATGTGTATACGTATATTCTTTTTGCAGTTGCTTTTTTTTTTTAAGTTGTTTCACTTTTTAACAGGATTTTTGCTTAGGAGTAGAGTTTTCAACTTTTCGCTGTCAAATTTTTAAGTAACACAAAATGAGGGCTCATAATTTTGTTCAATTGGACTAAATAGGCGGACAATTTGTTGAAAATTTATTATTTATTAGAGTTTGTACATAGACATACATTATGTTCAATTAAGAGCTGTTTGTGTGTTTGTAGTTTCTTGTAACGAACTTAGCTATTTCTGCACAATAACATATTTGTTAACGAGTACTCGTATTAATTTGCAAATTCAAGGTCAGCATTTAAAGCTGACAATGAGAAGAAAGACAAGAAGGGTCTTGCGAATGACTCATTCATTGTGTGGTCGGATTGGAAATGTGTTATCAAATTGTACTAATAGTACTATAAAATCCGTTAAGCCCAACATTTGACATTTCTCGCATTTCAATTCATTCTTTTAATCCACGACTACGCTCCATGGCGAATTGTTAAATAATTAAAACTTAGGCCGCGCGTCAATTGGGCTAAATAATTATACTCGGATAATTTTCTGACACTTAAAAAAGTGCTAAAAGAGAAGTTCACCAAACTCCAATATTAAAACAGAGATTTATCGAGTTTTACGCTATTAATTGATTGAAATTCTGTGTTTTACTTCCTCTTTAACATTCTAGCAAAACTCAAGCAAAAGAAAACGTCAAAAAATTAGCCTATGGGAAATTTTACTATCGTGATCCCGGAGCAGCTTAATTTTTTGACAGCTGAATATTCGTTTTCCACCATGATAGTGTCAGAAAATTATCCGATTATATTTATTTAGCCCAATTTAGACACAGCCTTAATTTACAAACGGTTTTAAACAGTTTGATCGTTATATTTTTTTTCTCATAAAGTTTCGGTAGCTCATGTCCACTTCAGACCCAGTGCAAAATCGCTTGTAATTTCCATACCGTTTTAGAATACATTTAGATGCTTAGAAATTGAAGAAACTTCTAAAAGGTATCTTAAATTATTGTTTCTTATATAAAAATTTCACAGGGTGGCAAAGAAACCTAAAGAAAATTGGTTGATAAATATTTGTTTAATAAATTAATGGCCTCGTTTCATAGAGCTCTGGACATTTAGCACATAATACTCCAGATGGAGGAACGCCCAATAGTGTAAAAATTATATTTGGTTGTGTTTAGTTTTTTTTTTTCACCCCAAAAGCTTTAATTCACTTCATTCCAATTTTTATCGACGAACCCGCGACCTCCAAGTTGGTTTGTTTTTCCAAATTTATTTACTTTCAATCGGAATGCATTGACAGTTAATTTTGTATTGCCTTTTTCTTGAGCTCGATTGAAAAATGTCCCTGAAAAGGATATTTCACAATATTTATGTAATTGGTGTTTTTTTTTTAGAAGTTTGGTTTTTAAACCGGCAACACTGTTTCTACAGATTGTCAGTTGAAAGTTGATTTGTGTTTCGTACGCTTTGCCATTTAACGATGAATAAATTAACGCCAGGCAACGTGTGCAAACGTATTCTGAAAACCATGGTTAGGTTCGTCAAACTTATCGTGCGCTACGTCCATTTTACGGTCGACATAATCGTCCACATTTGAGCAAGTTATTCGGAACGGAACACGATGAATCGTTTTCGCACCACGTACAACGTAGACTCTAGTGGATAATACGCATCCCCAAGACGACAAACAGTACGGTACGAACAGAAGAAGTTATTGCCGTTGTGGAGCGCAGTGTTGAGGAGAATCCGAATGAGTCGATTCGCCACAGCAATTGGAGCTAATCATCTAATTTGTGAAAGATTTTAAGGAAAGATTTTGGCTTTAAAGCTTTTAAGATCCAGCTTGTGCAAGAGTTGAAACTTTGGTTTTAACAAGATGGCGCAACGATGGCAACTTTGGCACACGACGCGCGACACCATCAATGAAACATTTTTCTGAGGGCATAATTTCGCGTAATGGGCCCTGTGAACTGGCTCCACGTTTCTGTGATCTCACACCTATAGATTACTTTCTTTGGGTGTATGCGAAGTCACTGATGGTCTATGCCGATAAAACAGAGACGTTGGGCGATTTTGAAGTCAACATTTGTCGTGTTATTGCTGATATATTTGCTCGATAAAGTTGTCGAAAATTGGACTTCACGATTGCGCTTCATCTAGCGGCAAACCATTTTTATTGTTCTTAAATGTCAAGTGTGTAATCGTCAAGTGTATAAAAAACCTTCATGGTCTATTTAGCAGCAAACTAAATTTGAGCCTGCATTTAAAGTTTACCTATTAAAACTTAATCAACATCGGTTTCCCATTTAGTTAGTTTTTGGAGTTTGGGACAGCATTTGATACTTATGTCAGAGTTTAAATTCAAGGACGCGTACGTCTTTCATGTGAGTTCTACATTTGTAAAGGGAAAACTCATGTCTTTCTCGTTGTTTGCATTGTCATAAGTGGACAGCGCTTTCAAGAGTTATTGCTTTAATTAGATCATCCCTTTTTGAACTGTCAAACTAGTCAAAGCTGAAGTTCATTTAGTTGCAATCGTTTAATTTGACAGTGAAATGATTTATTCGTCATATTTGTTGTCAAAAAGTAGGTCAAAAGTGAAATTAAATGAAAATGCAACTATGTACATATTTTCTAAAATATCAATATTTACCTACATGTGTTTTAAATTTAAGCTTCCTCAACCGATTTAATTTTCATTTGACACAGGATTGCACACAAATGGCAGATTTGAACAAGCATAGTGCTATCACGAAAAAAAAGTTTATTTCTTTCATTTCATATCATATTACTTTTTTTTCTAATTCGTGCGTGATGTCATAATTCCCTATCGAAGGCATCATTTTTTAAAAACTGCTTACACAAATGCATCCCCTCAATAAAAAATATCACCGTGACAAAACTGGTTTCAATATTGCAATTGCTTCAACTTTATGTCATTCAATAAATAACTGCGATATTGCGTCATTTATAATTCAAAATTCTTACCTTACAATCAATCCGATCGGTCATTCCCTATAATAAATAAAATTAAGTACGCTCACAAGTAGTGTCGTTCATTGATTAGGTATTCGTATTAGGTATTAGTACTGTGAACGCTTATCGCGATATTTTTCTATACCACAAGTGTTCTTAAGAAATCAAATAAAAATTGACGTGGCCGACTGTTGTAACACCTCACTTCTTAGAAAATGTATATAGTGTTAACAATAAATTTCTGCTAAATTTAATAACAAAATACCCTTCACCACGGTAGCAATGAGGAAATCACCACCTATCCCACTGAAAATTCCCATCCTCAAGTGATGCATCACGAGAATGCGATTATTACACGCAATGTGGTCTATCGGTTGATTGAATTTGTATGTGTGTTTGTGTGTGATCTCAAGGTTTCTAGGTAAAATCATGCTTTATTGGAATAGTATAATTAATTGTATTAAAAGAAAGTACCTACACTTATATACAATGGCAGAGAAAATAAATGCTAGGTAGGGAAGAGGCAGTTGAATAAATCTTTGTAGCATAAGTCAAAATGTGACATTTTTAGCGACAATGCCGGTATATTGAAATTAATGAGATGCTCGAGGGTAATGTCATCTGCGAAGCTATGAGTTAAATGTTTAGCTGTGGGGACAATGGGAAAACATTTACTGGAGAAAGTGCGGAACCGTACTAGAAACAAAAATGCGGTTTACAGTTAAATGTAGGAAGGAGCGTAGGGTTAAGTTGACTTGAGAAAAGATCTCTGTGACTCACTAGGTAAGCTTAACTTGAACTAATGACAATAGGAGTGTTTTTTTTCTTTCCCACTCTCATATGGGTTTACAAGAAAACCTACTACATATTAGGGTTTAGCTCTTTTTACATACAAGTTTGGCAGCACTCATTTTAATTTCATTGGATTTTTTAAAATGTCACTCACAAAAAAAAATTGTGAAATGTCAGCAGCAAAGAAAAATGTGTGGAATGTCAAAAACAAAAAGAAATTCACAGAAATTAGATTGGAAAATCGGAAAATAGAGAAAAAAAATAAAAATTTATTGTACAGGGTGGGCCAAATACAAGTTTATTTTTAAAATGCAATAAAATGAGCAAAAGTTTTTTTTTTTTTTTCATGTATTATGGTTTTATTAGTAAGAGCAAACATTCCCATTAATTATGGAACATAACGTCCTTCAAGTGGCTGCCTCGGCTGGCTTCGCAGTAGCGCATTCTGTAACTCCAATTTTCCAAGACCTTGTTGATGGTTTCGGGCTGTAGCTTACGGATTGCTTGGATGATAATTAGCCTTAAATGTTTGAATCATTTCCGCATTGTTGGCATAACATCGGTCCTTCACGGTTCTATACAAAAAAGTCCAAAGGGGTCAATTCGCAGCTCCGACAAGGCAAATTGACATCGCCAAGACGGCTGATAACACGATTTGGGAATTTGGTGCCCAAAAGATCGATTGCGGTATGGGCTGTGAGGCATGGCGCGCCATCCTGCATGAATCAGAAGTCGTTCAAATCTATGTCTTCAAGTTCAGTAAAAAAGATTCGGTTAACATTGCTCTGTATTGGCCACCGTTGACCGAAACGTTATTCCCAGCAACATTTTCGAAGAAAAATGGTCCACTGATGCCACCACTCCAGAATCCGCACCAAACTGTCACTCTCTGTGGATGCATTCTCGTCTGTGAGCACCGTACGACGACTAGCATGCCAGTCTCGCTGAACTTGCGTACAGCAGGCGCGGTGAGTGCTTCATTTCGGCCAAAACTTCTTTTCATTTGGTAGCACAGTTTTTATTGGCAGGCGAATTAAATAATTGCTTGTTTTCAGCAACAGTTTAATTTAACAGAAAAATGTGAAATAGGTGCATAGTAATATCAATGACAATCAACTACCCCTAACTTCATTGCTATTTGTAGGTACTGGGTCTTTATTTGAGTGTTCCTAACCCAAAAATATCTTTATTTTAACTTTTATTCGTAGAAATGGGTAGATAACATTTGACAGTTTCTTATTTTCGCCACCGTAAACCAAACAAAAAAACTTAAATTTGACCTCACGTGAAGTCGGTGGCTAACAATTCATTTTTATAAATATGTAATGTTATTGTAATTGGTTGTCAGAGTTTAACTCAATTCAACAAATCCTACGACCATCTTGTAAACGTCAAAAACCATCCCTTGCATGATGTAGAAGAGTTGTGACATTAAACTCATGTGAACGACAATTTACACGCGCTCAACTATGAACTGTCTTGCCAACTTTTATGCCAATGCTCCATAGAATATTCTTCAAGTGTAATCAGTTTGCACAGCTGCTAGCTGATTACATCACACAATTGTCGACAATATGACTCAAGGCGATATTAGAAGGAAAAAATTATTCAAATTCGCCTGACACCTTAGACGTGCTTTTCGAGGAATGTCATGAAAAGGAAATTATACCCAAAAAGGTAATTTAAGCAAAGTTGCGCTTTTGAGATAGAGATATCATGGTGTATGTATTCTGTATGCAAATGCACATCTCAACCTATATCCAAATCGAATGCAACAAAAACCAACTGACTTTAAACCCCTGCCCCTGCCTGACTGATTTCAATGTGTACGGTTAATTGCCTTCAGTTCACGACTCAATAAAGTTAAAAAAAAAATTTCAAGTTATCATTGACAACAGGCACACGAACACGATATCACATCAAATCGAACATCACACGAGCAACGAACAGCAAAGGAATAATTGAATGGAAAAAGAACGTGTCACACATTAGATACAAAGATTTATAAATAGAATCGGTATACGAGTTGTAGATCCATTGGATACAGTCAAGACCGTCTTCTATAATACAAGTCGTGATTCACGCATTTTGCGGTAGGTGCTATTTACTGCTATA
The DNA here is from genome assembly GCA_949372485.1 of Cheilosia soror. NCBI lineage: Eukaryota > Metazoa > Arthropoda > Insecta > Diptera > Syrphidae > Cheilosia > Cheilosia soror. The sequence goes on from OX443563.1 coordinate 93,359,426, forward strand.
TGTAATCACGTTTAACTGGAGAATGGAATTTTATCAAAAAAAAAAAAAAAAAGCACAAAAAAGGGAAATAATTAAAAGGAAACGTTACAAAGCTTATGCGCGAATTTGTCAGTTTTTTTTTTTCAAACACCCGATTTGTCAGTGATGATGACATAATTCTGGGTAAATTTTTTGCTGCTTTCCTATGACTTCTATTCGAAGTAATGAATGGATAGTGAATCGGTAACTATTTGATATTGTTGTTAGCTCATTCATTAGTAGTGGCATTTATATTGTCTCTGAATATAATTTAAATTTATTTGCGCGATGAATTTCATTTATTTTTTAGTTAACATAAGTATGGAACATCTTCAACAGCTTGTGTCGGTTTACAACTTTAGGGCGAATCATCTAGACTTTTTGTTTTCACCTCGACAATCGAGCAAAATTTGTAAGCTGGCTTTTTGTAACGATCATATCATACAACTAGCTGTGTCCGGCTTAACTCCGTTTTGCGCGCAAAAGCTATCAATAAAAAAAATGCTATCAATCAAGTGTTAAATGTTGACACCCCCAACGCCACCTATCGTAAAATGTGAAATTAATTTTCCGTAATTCTGCCTAAACCTGCAATGCTGCAAAAATAATCATGAAAATCGGCTCAGCGGTTGTCGAGTTATAACGTCATCGAGTTTTGCCCCATAGTACATTTTTAAAGTGCAGAATAAACTATGCGTCAACTTGTTCTTACAAACGCCTTAGGTTTAATTGTACAGATTTAATTAGAATCCTTATTTAACCTTTAGTTAAAATAGCTCATGATATGTATGAAGTTTTCCAGCGAAATAGTTGAATGATGTTCACATCGAAATTATTATAGTTTTGAAAAAGGCAGAATTAGTACTAGATTTTGTTAATTACATTTGAATGATGATTAGGATTACCGATAAATGTTAAAAAAATTAAACCAATTGCGGCTCGTAAATGCAGTCAATCACCCTGTTAAGCTCTTCATTTTTACATATTTCTTTCTGACAGATGGCTATATTTATGTTTCGGTGAAATTTCAAATTTAAAAATAAACATTATTTGCAGCTTCCAGCTCTAGTAACAGCAGTTTATTGCTTTAACCAGTGACACATGCAAAAGAGTCCGAGTGCAGACAAATTTAATCTAAAAATATGGCCTCTCCATAACACCCGACACATATCGGGTTCTGCCCAATTAAAATAAACAAATAAATTGAAATGAATGGTTACTTTTAAAGTGACATTTGAGATATTTTCCAACAATCGTACAGAAAGTTGATGCATGTACTTATGATGAATAACGGTTGCTACCTCTCCTCCTGTCAAACTTTTGCGTATCGGAATGGATTTTGTTAAGTACGGGAACACGACACACATTCTGATGTAATGTACTCTTTTAAACAAAAGATCTCAACCGTTTAACCCATTTCCTTGATCTATTCACGCATTTCCAGAATGATTTTTCAATTATTTTCAATCAGTAAGTAAACTTGACATAGATAAACAATCCATGGACTAGCTGCAACAGCAGCCGCATCAACATGTGGCCAAGTATTTCACTTCAGTAATTTACTTAGTTTTTTTTTTTGTCTTATTTTCTTGATGCTTTTTGCAATCACATTTGTGTGACGGGAATAAGTAAATAGAGAAAAAGAGACATCCGCAGCAGACATTCTTGTAGAGTAAATGAACTGACCAACTTTTTGAAAGCGCTAAGAGCCGTCCCGTCATCGCTGCTTCTCTCTTTACTCGAGAGCTGAAAAGAAAGTCACGGTGTGACTATTTTTTTTTTTTTGTCTGTTTGTTCCTACTTTACTTCATTTTATCATCGTCCTCTCTTCTTGATGGAACCAGCTAGACAACTGCAATAGTACCGAGTACACACACACACACACCATGTGTAGGTAATAGTTGCACTTGTATGTCTACTATTAGTACAATCTAACAAAATCTATCGAATCCGCACAATTAATTGAAGAGAAAAGTAAATCGATATATCCAGATAGAGAGATTTAGCTTTCGCCTTGTTTAGTATGGATTGCCCATATGTGTATCAGTGTCTTTTATATATATGTAATATGATTTCCTGTTCGATTTCCATAAAAAAAAATAGATCGTTTTGCCATTTCTTCACAATATTTGCTTCAGAATATGGACGCAAGTTTCCAGCTTGCATTGGAAATGAGGCCAGCATCAACTTTAATCTACTTGTGTGATTAAGTAGTCATAAATTGACGTTTGTGTTGCAAATCGATAAGTGTTTTATTGCAGCTTAGGCAAACGTTATTAAGTAAATAATTTGTTTGTAGAAAATTGACTATCTTAAAATGTTGTTGAAGTTTATGACATGAGACATGCGGGTTAGAAAAAAGAACCACCAAACTTCAGAGAAACATTCGCGGGTGAATACCTTAGATTGTCTAATGTCTAAAAATGTTAGCTCAATCGGTTTATTGGCTTTCGGAACATTAAAATTTGAATATTTTTTTTTGTGGTCCAATTTTGTTCAAATTTTGACCACACTTCACAGAAACATCTTTGCTTGAAATATTGCGCTCAATTAGATCGGTAGGTAGTTTTCAAGTTTTGCAAGCACAAAATATACGCAGGCTGATTTTTTTTATATACATACATACATAAAAAAGATTGTTATTTGAATTCATCAAAGGCGTTGTTGGTGTGACGTTTTCGTTCAATATCCAGTGCTAGATCTCTTGAAAAGATATTCCCTTTTTTGTTATCGACAATTACTTATATCGTCATTTGTTATGACGTATTTGGCAGCACTGACGTATTTATAACAATTTTAGAATTAATTGTGATGAGTTGATTCCATTTAAATGGCTTCATATGCCTTATCGTAGATCTTTTAAAAATGGAGCAAGATAGGCGTTGTTCAAGCGATTGACAGTTTTGCGCTAGAGACTGCTGACGTTCGTAAGTTAGGTAACAATAATTGTGATTTTCGGACTTAATTGTTTGAACAAACAACTTTTTGTTTGCATTTGAAGCTAGCATAATTATTTTCATGGGAATGTCGGTAATACATTATGATTAGTGCTATGTCATTGATTTATGGACTTTTTCTGTACCTACAGATAATTAAGACATTCCAAGGTAATTGTATTAGCAGCTCAAAACATGTGTACCTAAGCATTGTTAATTTCTATACCTATACAGCTTGTCAATGAATTTATTTGAACCGATGTTGTGCAAAGTTTCAAAGTCAATAGGTGACTTTGTTTATATGTTGCATCGTTAAAGTGATTATTATTTATTGTAGTATGCATTACGTCCCTTTGTTCATTGTAAATTATACTCACTTAAACTTAAGTGTGACAGTGGCATTTCGGAATAAATGTGATCCTCACAGGCCTCCTCTGTTTTTGAAGTGAATCTTTTTATGTAGCTCAAGTTGGCATATTGACAAGTAGGAGCGTAACGAAAAATGAAACGCAATTGATTGTGACACTTTTCCCGCAGAAACTCAACACAGAGTTTAACAGAAACCTTCCTAAGTGAATCGAATGTGTGAGGATGTAGGTCTAAATCCTTTCGCTAAATTCTCCAAGTTGACGTCTGCCAAAACCCATAATCCTAGCGATTGTCACGAAATCGAAACAGTCGAAAAGCGTCAAACACTGAATGATAAAATTGCTAAAAAAATATATAAAGAACCAAGAGAAGACATCTATTGAAAAAAATCGTTTACCTCTAGGCGTGTTTAATTAAACATCTATCTCAGCAAAGTCAAGTCAAGTAGAATCTTTAGAAAAAGTGTAGAGAGTGTCAAACAAAGTGTAGTTGTTATAATTGAGTGCTAAAAAATTCTACTTGACTTTATTTTGCTGAGATAGATATTCAATAGAACACCCTTTCTATTAAAAGAGACGTTTCACATCAATACATCAGAATAGATTTACATTTAAAAAAAATTGTAAATATTAACAAAACATTACAACTTTCGTTAAAATTATTTTGTTCTTCCCTAACGCCATTAGAAAAGTTTCACTGCATACCAAATACAGCACCGCGCACTGCAGCAAAAGTCAAGTGTAAACCTCATTAGTTCGGCTTAAAGATTCACCCGCATTCGTTTTCATTTGCTCTCGAAACGTGTACACACTTTTGCTTTCTCCAAGATTTTTTTTGTACGCAGATACCTTGCAGCTAGAGAAAAACAGCCATTCAAATACAAATATTCCGATTTTACTCCTCCAAATGAGTAAGTGCGAAGGTATATACCTTGAACTTTGCCCAAAACACAATTAAAAGCCGAGCAAAATAAATAGCAACCGACTGAAATCTAATTATCCCGCCAGTATAAAGCACATTATCACTTAATGACGCTGAGTGTGGTATAATTTTGATATAATTTCCATTATATAACTGGAATATAATTCAACTCTCGTTGCAAAATGTTGAGACAGATAGCTAGCCACGCGGCTTCTTTAGCCGTAATCCATCACCATCATATAGAAGCGATTTTTTTTTGTTCAAACATGGAAATCGCGTGATTTACTTATTTTTATTTGATTTAACTACTGACAAGTACGATAGTAGAGTTTTTGTTGCTGCTTTTCATCTGCTTAAATGTTACGTATACGTCTCAGGTGACCGACAATGAAATGGAAATTCATTTCACAAATACAGAGATGGTAATAGCTATCTTTTTTTTGTTTCTCTTTCTTCTTCTTAATTACGTGTGTTTACTTTGATAATTAAGCGAAAAACAAAACTTGTTGATGATGCCGCAGATAAATATTTGCATTTCGGATTTTTTATTTTTATATCTTAGAATATTTGCTCAAATCATAAGTAAGCCAGAAAAAATAACCAACGATGATATCATTTCTTACTTGCTCTTATAAAAGACAAGCTTTAAATGTTGAATATTTTGAGCTGTTAATAATTTGTTCTTATTTTTTCAGACGTTATGGAGTACATAATATAAGCAGCTTGGAATTTTAACTATCGACTGTTAACAGGTGCATCGAAGCCGATCTCCACTTGAGCCAATTTTCGATTAGATATTATTGCTCACATTTCGGGGTTGATCTGGGCTAAAGCGCTACCGATGTCGTTCTCCAGTGCCTCAAGAGTTTGCTAATTTTTGACATAGATGTGATTTTTAACGCAACCTTTCAATAATATTTTAACTGGTTCCAAATCGTATGATGTTTAACCTTACTTGAAACCGCCGTTAAGAATTTTTGTTTGCAATAGAGCTGTTATTTTATGATTCGTATGGCATGTCACATCGTTCTATTGAAACTGGATACTGTCTTAAGAATAAACAAATAAATATTTGGAGCAACAAGTCTGTAGGTACCTTTGACCTTAAAGGCTAGCTTCTCTCTATTCGTCTTTATTTTTTTTTTGGGACGAATGAAAAGGACATACAATTTTATGGCGAGTCCGAATGGCTGGACTGAGAGAAGCTTTTCAGGCCAGTTACGCTCTCGGATGTTTCTCAGACGTTCGCGAGAGGTGGTGCACTGGTAGAAACCTTAAGATGTTTTTTTCTCGGAATCGAATCTGAGTTTAACGCGCTAACAACTGAGCCACTGCACCCACATCTTCCAATTCAGAATTCGCCAACTTTCATCACAAACAGATGAAAGTTGGCTTTTCTTAGACTGATTTGTTGTAAAGTTTAATTGTTAGTTCAATTGTCAAATACTTAAAGTAATATTTCGAAAATGCCATATTCAATCTCTAACCACATGCTGCCTGCAACTTCCTGTGATCGACAATAATTGTTACTTTGGCTTACAGCTGCAATGTTTTATATGAAGACAAAGATGGGTGAGGCGATGCGATGCGAGGAACCACACCCCACAGTCTTGAAGAATTTGTTCAATCCGCTTGCGAATACATCTTTAAGGCAATACGAAAGCTAATGTCTTAATTAGGTTTATTTTAGTACTGTCCAGTTGCTAATTTGCTAATGGCTGAAATAAAGGCATTTTTAGAACTTTATCATTTAGAACTTATTTAAACGGAAGTTAATTTGTGAGACCAAGGAGCAGTTCCACCTCCCTGTAATTTTGCAGAGTATATTCGTTCATGCATTCGCTTCCACTTACGCTAGATGTTTGCATTTAAATCTTTCGGGTACGTTTCTTCTTCGACATTTGCCAAAACGACGCACGTTCTACACTAAGCATGCATCGTCTGTGATTCTCAGATAAACTTGTCCTCGAACGAAAACTTATTTCAGGGAACTTGAAGCGAACGCAATGAGAATCCTAATGGCTCGTCGTATAGGCTGTTTATTTTTCGTACGGGACATATTTAGCTGTAATCTTAAGAAATGTTGACTGTTTCAAGTACTATACCGCGAAAAAACATTTCAACGAACAGTGCCAAAAATAATCGTTGGCCTTTGACAATATACCACTAAATAACTCACATAAGTGATGAAGGATAATACAAGCAAACGCATTTTTTGTTGCTGATACGCTGCAGCTGTCTTATGAAATTTTGATCTCCTTCTGTTCAAATACCGCACCCTTTTTAAACTTGATAAGGAATATTCAAAATAAACACATTCACCCTTTCAACACGCAATCCAATAATTGTATTCCCAAATGAACTACGAGTACTACATTAAAATGTTCTCTGTAAACAAACAAAAATCCGTTTGTTTATAAATATTCCAAGTCAAAGGAAGGTCAACCGAACGCCGACTGCCACCTGTTAGTCAGTGATAACAGCAACGCGTCAATACTCCTCGACACAGTGCGGTGGTAAAAATAGAAATTACAAGCAAAAAAAAAAAGAAGGGGCGTAATATCGATGCCGCCGCCGCAACACTTCCTTCCTTGCGTGTTATGGTCTGTTCATATTTCGTATTCGGGTATAGGTCAGAGTCATTAGATTAAAATTAGATTGCTTAGACGTTGTTTCATTCATAAAAGTTTCGTTGCTGGTTCCCCCTTTATTTGCTTTAATTATTGCTATTTCGATGAATAATTGTTGACGTTTCAATTGGACCTGGGCAAGGGGAGAGGAAATAATACTTCTGCCTGCGCAAAGTTCTGATAGTTGGCAGTATTTCAAATATAAATAATAGAAGCGTGTCCGGTCGGGTGTGGGAGACGACTTTTGGTAAGCTAAACGAAATTGTTGATTTGTTTCGCGGTTGAGTGTTGGAATGAGTAGCTTCGTTGCAAACGTTAATTTTTTACCAACAAGCGCAAAATTTAGAGATGTGCGTTAAAAAAATGAGAAAAAAAAATTGTTTGCGTACAGAACCGGATATTGTTGTTTGTTTAAGCCTCTGATAGAAATCTGTTTGTAAGAACCTCATATCGCAACAATGCTGTATGATTATGATTCATTGCTTTTTAATTTATTCGCAACAGATCTGTGGAATATGTTTTACATAAATGCAACAAAGATAAAAAAAACAATCTTCGTCGCTAATTACGTTAGAGTTTGATACTTGTAGTGTGTTTGCCTATGAATTGTACTAGAGTTTTGCTGAATAGTATTATTACTTTGGTCGGATATGGTATATTGACAAAAATCGAGTTAATAACTGTCAATCGCTAAAAATGGAGCACTATTCAACTTGAGACGAAGAATACTATGACATTAAAAAGTTGTTCATAAAAATCGAACGCTGGACAAGGACAATTACGTAGAAGATGTTTTTGCAAATTACACTGACAACGAGCCGAGTGCACTTATCTTTATTATATAAAGTAAAGAATCAACGGTACACTCGTGCACTTAGTATTTACGAAAAAAAAAACAAATACTTCGCTTATTTAGAACAAAAAAATCTGAAATCTAAGGGCAACATAGAAAAAGATATGCGTAAGATTATTCTAGTACAATTTGTATAATTCCAATTAGAAATATGGCAGAACTAAGAAAGATGGCCATCTATGGCCGCAGGGTCTCAAAGGTCACATCCTCTGTAAATGTCAAGCTATTGCTCGTTCGTAATAGAAGGAAACACCTTGGAAGATACGTCTTCGACAATTCGGAGGACGATGGCCACTCAAACAAAATTGAGACCAATTGAATTTAGTTTCTCATGAATGACGATGGTACCAATATGGTGCCTAGTCTTCTGTGATCTACTCACACCAAAAAATGTGTTTTTTTTATTATGTATCTTCATACGTAAAGGTGCAAGAAATAAAAGTCAAAATATGAAAGTTACATCTTGTACGCAAACCATAATTTATAGGGCCCATACATGACACAGACACGTCGCTGCAGACCAATATATTTTGTTGTTGTGGACATGTCCGCGCAGGCCGTCTGTGTCGTGTGTAGCCATGTCGACTGTTTGCAGCGACCGTCTGTATGAATTCAAAATTTTTTGAATTTTTCTTGGTCTGCAACGACATGTCTGTGTCGTGTATGGTGAATTTTGCACAGACGAGCGAGAAAATTCACGGCGTAAACATAATTGGAAGCGTCTCGCTTGGAGAAATCGGTTCCCTCATTCAAGTTTTTTGTTTAGTTATTATTGGATTCATTTTTTCTAGCAGTTTCATTAAATTTCCTTCATCCATTCGGCATTAATGAAGTCGGATCGGCTAGCAGTATCCGTCATTTTTCTGACCCGACGACCACGACGAAATCATACAAACTAATGTCTGTGCAGATTATCTGCACCGTGTGTGGCCAAGGCATGTTTGCACAGACTTAATGTCTGCAGCGACGTGTCTGTGTCGTATGGGCCCTATTAGTCTGATATTTTCTTATATGATAATAAGTCTATTTTATTTTTAAATATTTCTTTCGAAAGAATCCTCTTTATTAATAGCATCTCTAAACAGAATTGTACCACACCTTTTCTGTGGTTAATAAAGCGAAATAAATCAAAACTTGATGATCATCCATATAAGAAAGGTGACATTTATTTATGATTTAATTCCTAAAGCATTTTAAAGACCGTTAACATATGAGTCACCACGACACAGGTATTATTTTAAATACACTAGGACTAGGTATATGATAATGAAATACCTAATATAAAATATATCAGCAAATGTTTGACTGCTTTTGAGCATTAAATAAACCTGTCAAGCAGGGCGAATGAGTTTTATCGTTTTTATCATCAGCTCATCATGTTGAGTGAGCTAACTATTGAAACTAATGCTTCTTTCAAAAAAATATGTGCTTTGATAGTTAAAATACACTACTTCCCCAGTAAATTTATATTTATAATTTAAATATACAGTTGGCGTCAAAAATGAATGAACACCAATGCTGTCGAAATGATATACGTTTTTTTTATAGTTTTTTCGTTATCAAACCTTTTGCAGATTGTTGAATTTTTTTGACCTGTGTCAAGACCTAAAAAAAACTTAAAAGAGCATTGATGTTAACTCACTTTTCACGCTCACTGTATATTTTTAATTTGCAGGCAGAATGACATAACTAATCATTTTCCGTTCTTTTTTTCGAATTATTGATCAAGATTCAAGAAAATTTAGAAGAATGGCTTGCACTTTTTACTGAAAGAATCGCAAATGGAGCTTTTGAGATTGAATTCAATCTGGTATACGAGATCGGAGAAATTCCTGATTGTGACATCCGCTCCTTGACCTAGCATTGAGTGTTGAAACAAGAATAATCCCTAAATGATATTAGCTCAGATATCGTACGGAGATTTCAAAAAAGTGTCTCTCAATCAAAAAAAACACAAATATTTACATCTACTATCGAATAGAATTAATGTAAGCATGCGTTCATCAATTATTTCTGAAGACGTTTCGGAGAATTTAGAACTGATTAGAACATTTCACGACATTGTAATATTCATAGACTAAAGGCTTTTGAAAAGTTCATTCATTGAATTCGCTAAATCGTCCAAATTCAGTGGCCCTACTCTATTTCGTTCCGAAAATGTAAATTTCCGAAACCGACTATTTGATACTCTCTATTTCGAAAGCAGAATGAAATCTCTAAATGTCAAAAGCATTCATATACGGGAAATCGAAAGTGTTACACAGTACGAATTCAAAGCGGAACGAAAAGCTCTTTCGAATAGGATTGACTTTCGGAACGAAATAGAGAGTAGGGTCCCAGATCCTTGGAATATACTTGTGTTTTAATAGCACATCTCAAAAACTGCCCATAAGAATCATTTTAATTTTTTTTATAAAGTTCGAGAGAGTAATAAAACTCGCGAGTTTTTTTTTCCAAGCTTAAACAATATTTTCGCATTCAAGAAAGTGAAAAGTGAAATTGTCCACGCTATATGTTCTTAGAGCGCTAACCAGCGATCGCTCCCACAAAACGCACTCCTTTCCTTATATTTCTAGATACCAAAATGTATACTCGCGAGTATAAAACTAACCAATCTGTAAATGTGAGCGCAGTGGTTAGTGTGCTGGACTACTGTGCGAGGGATCCCAGGTTCGATCCCCGGAAAAACCCAAATTACATCTTAAAAGTTTTTTCTACTGCGCCACCTCTCGCGAACTTCTGACAAACATCCGAGAGTATGACTGTCATGAAAAAGCTTCTCAATTCAGCCGTTCGGACTCGGCATAAAATTGTAGGTCCCTTCCATTCGTCCCAAAAATAGAAACTCACACAAAACGAATGTGAATGTTGCGCCACCTATTTATTTTTTTTAATCTGTAAATGAGAACAAGAATCACCTGAGACAAAGTATTTCTACACGTTTCGAGGAAAAGGTTTTCAGATTCAAACTGCCAGTTTAATGTTTGGTAACGATTTTTTTATTGACCTAAAAGACGATCTAGTACATAATTGTTATATAATTTTTAGAATCACCATTGCATCCGTCACACTTTCTGAAGGCTATATCGATCAATGCAACACCACATCATCACCGCAACCGATTACATCTTCACAGTCACTTGTAATTAGTAATAATGTTTTCTGTAATAGCCTTCTCTGCAACTAAGAGGTGTTAAGTCTCCAGTGCAACACAGTTCATTGTAACACGTTTCCACAAAATTAACTTGTCATAAACGGTGATTTAATGGACGAAAATTGCAATTACTTGTCTATTACTGTCGATGTCATGGCACCTTTTGTAAAACACTAAAATTCGGATGTAAAAGGAGTACATGTCCATCTTCTCTGGCAACAACGCGGAGAGTTGTGCAACATACATACTATTATGTAGACAGAGAAAAAAGGGAAAATTCTGAACGAGTTGTTAATATATGCAAATTGCAAGCGAAAACACTTTTCAGTTAATAACAGAACTAAAGATACCTAGGTCGTAATGAGAGAGGAGGACAAGCGAACGTCTATATAACTATATGTAGGAATTTATACCTACCGGTTTGTGTTAATGAAGCTGCCACTAATAGATTAGCTAATATTTGTAACACAAAAGCAAGGTTAGGTAGAATAGATGGTTTTGGCTCTTAATGTTCGCTTAGACAGATGGTTCTTTGTTGTTTTTCTTTAAAAGCAAACCATTCAGTCTTAGATTAGATTTGATGATTGTTGAAGTTAATTACGACGTTAGCTCGTGTTAGAGAGTTCCTATACTATCTAATAGTTAGCTTAGGTTAGAGAAGAGTGTGTGGCGTGCTAGCGCCATTTTCATTCGGAGGCTTATGATTATGAGTTAAGAACCATTGTCAATTGTGAGTCCCTTTGTATTTGTAAGTTAACCTTAAAACAACCAAGTGATATGGAAACGAGTTAGTGGATTTGGCAAAATTGAGGAGATCCGATATTTCTATTTCAGCCAGTTCCGAAAGGTTTTCGAAGAATTTAAAGCAGAGATTGAATCGGAGTTGTCTTTTTCGAAGTACGGGGCAGTGACATAAGAGATATCGATGTTATATAATCAAGTTTGAATAGGGGATGACAGCCCTGAACTTTAACAGGGACCTCTTCTTGCCAAGCAGTTAGGTTAGGTTAGGTTTGACCTTAAAAGTACCAAAAAAATTTCGCTAAGCGCTATCCAGTTCACACAGCGACTCTCTTCTACACAGATTCTAGTCGCCAGATAACAACTGTATTGCCAGATTTCGATTTTGGTAAAATGCCGGGGGTTTTGGTGGAAATACCGGACGCAACGGTCCATGCTGCGGTGGTATGATCAAACCCCAACCGGATTTTAAAACGTGCTAAGGAATCGCTGCCATCGAGCAGGTGCCGTCTAGGTAGGCTCGTTCCGAGACCTTGCAAGTGTAGCTCTTCATTTCATATCTCATGTGATGTCGTTGTTATAGTTTATAACGGCACCAATCTTGTCTGGGTCCCAGGTGACACTGGGATTGTTAGAAATGAGATATCCGATGAGATTGTTAAGCAAGGCTCAGAGAATAATTTCTCTGGACCACAACCTGTGCTGGGTCTTCCTGCGTCCTCGGTCTGCGCTTCCATTGACGATTGGGTCTCAGTCGAACACAATTGTGTATGGCAAGGCAAGGCTCTACTGCGGACAGACTAAACGCATGCTCTCGAAAGTCAGTAAAAAGTCTTTGGCATTCCTGTTGCCTCTCAGTAGAAATTACTGCAAAAAACTTCTTGGCGTTCTTACGGGACACTTTGCTTTTGCTAAGTATCTTAGTGTGCTAGGCTTAAGTGATACCACTGTCTGCGAAGCTTGTGGAGAGGGCGACGATACTTCGGATTATTTCCTTTGTTATTGTCCTACCTTTGCTCGGATCAGGTGGCAGATTTTAGGCGTTGATGTGGAGAGTGCTGTAACTGTAAGCTCCTTTTCAAAGAAGTGCATTCTCGGCTTTCTCCTAAAGTCGAAGAAATTCCAGTAAAATAGGTAATACTGGATTTACTTTCTGGAAGTACAATGGACCAGTTGCGTCTGAGTGCTCCAGTGAAGTGTTTTCTAACCCGACAAAAACAAACAAAGTTTAAATATTGTGAGTCGGGTGCATTTGATTCGTACATATATGTACTAACCGTAGTAACTTAGTTTGCTTGAAAAAAAATCAACAGTACTCAAAGAAGATATCTCTTTTGCTCTGTACGTTTAAGTGTCTGAGTTTTTTGCTTCCTATCAAGCATTCAAGCATATTGACAATTTTAAAGTAGGTATTCAGATGTGTCTTTCTCCTTCGTTGCATTGCATAGACTGTATGTCTATTAGCAAATTAGTTTTTGCACTCTCTTAAAATTATAAATCGTTTCTAACCAATGTTCTTGAGTCTTTGGGTTCGGTTCGGATGACTTCAATTATTGCTACACCCAATCGTGATCTCAAGTGGTTGGAAGACCAGTAGTTTAGTTACTTCAGAATAGTAGCTACATTAAAAGTAATTGCTCTCTTGTTCACGTGTCGTAGGATGGTAGAAATGATTTTATCAGAAATTTTAAACAGTGCACGTTAAGGAAGAACTATAATAGATCTAAGAAAAGTAAAGGGTCCGCCAAATAACTTTTTTTTTTTGAAAATGCTATAAAAAAAAACTACTGAATATTTTCTCAAATTTCTTTTTTTATTTGGAAGTACAATCATTCCGGTTAATAATGGAAAATAATTTCATTCAAATGGCTGCCTCGGCTGGCCATGCAATAGCCTACACGATCGGTCCAATTTTTAAGCACATTATCGATTGTGTGCAGCTGTATTTCACCAATGGCTTCACGAATATTGTCCTTTAAAGCGTCAATTGTCTCTGGCATGTCGGCGTAACACTTATCTTTTACGGCACTCCACAAATTATAGTCCAACGGTGTCAAATCGCAGCTCCGCGGTGGCCAAACGACATCAGCTCTGCGGCTGATAATGCGATCTTCAAAAACAGGGCGCAAAACATCGAGTGTAGCTTCGGCTGTGTGGCACGTAGCGCACACATTTTGCAACATAACCATGATTTTCAAAGTAATGTCGCAATATTTCCCAGCGTTGTTCAATCAAATACACAACCATATTCGTTCAGCGGAAGGATAAAACTAATTATCTGTCAAATCAGACATGAGCTAAGTGTTACCATTCGCGAAATAGCACTAGTTAAAAAAAAAAACGTTAGATAGCGGACCCTTTAGTAAGAATCCAAGCTTCTCAGAACCATTCGTTTGTGTGAGTTTTTATTTTTGGGACGAATGGAAGTGAACTGCAATTTTATGCCGAGACCAAACGCCTGAAATGAGAAGAAGTTATACTCTCTGATGTCAGACGTTCGCGAGATAGGTGACGCAGGAGAAAAACTTTAAGATAAAGTGGTTTTGCAGGGATTGAACCTGAGACTCCTCCACCATACGATATAATAGAACTGCAGGGGAGTAATCCAACTTAAGCCAGTCTGCGATTGCATTGAAATTGTGTGTCTGGAAAGATTACTAGAACTGCATGTGATTCAGTAATTCAACTTAAGCCAATGTGCATTGCAATTGTATAGAAGTAGTTGCCTATTTCTTGGCAAAACTTAAGTGCATTCTCATCCATCTTTGACAGTTAGCTTAAGCTCACAAAATCCTATTATTGTTGACTCCTTACACTATATTTTGCTAGTAAAGCATTTATTTTAAATTAAAAACAAAAGTCCGACTGTGAATTGGTTTTTTAAATAGATCTGACAGTAGGTATGAACTAATCACATTTATCTGTTAATTGTTTCATTGGCATGACATTGGTAATAATAATTGCAGACCTCCGTATATGACTACATATTTCCCGTCGTACACATATATTCGTGATCATAGTTACCTAATTAGAGGTGTTTTCTATTTTTTTTTATCTTATCAGTAGAGAACAAAAAGTGAATGAAAATAAGGTATCTACATACTCAACAAGTGATTGTTTAAACAAACATAATTCCCATGAACAATAATTGTGTGTAGACTAAAGGAGAGGAGGAGTTATGATGTTTTAGAAGTGTAACTCGCTCTATTTTTAGAGGCTTACTGGTATTTAATGGAATCTTTTTCGTATAATGGTATCTTACTTGTCAAAAAAGATGTGTAGAAGGATTAATAGCAATAAATTCACAAATGAGTGTGAATGACTGTCGGCACGTGCGTAAGAAATAGTAAATGATGCGTTACACATTTTGTGCGGCCACTGACGTGCATTTTATACAAAAATTCTTTAGAGATTAACTCACAATAGCGGGTTACTCATCTGTAACCATATAAATTGTGACAGTCTAGTGAATCGATGGTTTCCTTGAATGTCAAAAACAAAAATATGGTAATTCAATGAGAATGCCAAGGTAATAATGACAATTTTGTTTTTTCTTAATGGTGTCGTAATGGACGTAGTCGTCGTTGGCACCTGCGATAATAAGTAAATTCCGAAGCGAGTAGTCACACTAATAAGTCATTTGTATGGGATTTACAGTTAGTCATATATGATTTTGTTTTCCTACAGAAACACAGACTTCAGTAGGAATATTTCGAACTATAAACAGTAACAAAATTGATACAAACTGGAATATAACCAGAAATACAATTACCCTTCAAGCTTTCTGTTCTGTTTCTGCCTTTATTGAAATCTTTTTATCTTCCCCAATAGCCCAATGACATTTGAACTTCGAAAAACGAGCCGATTCCGACACGTCCGTGGAAGTCCATTTTACATTCAAAATAAAAACAATTTCCGTCACGTATTGCTCGTTCTAGGCTGATGTGACTGTTAGGTTAGGTTAGGCTTCTTCAAAAGCCGTCAACATAAAAGGGATTACCTTAATATCTTAGGAAGAATTTTGCAATCGACAAGAAAAAGCACTTTTCAGATTCAGACCAGTTTTTCTGCTCTAAATATCAGCTGTCTGTCAAAGTAGTTTTCCATTGGGCGGAAAAAAATCACTTTTTTTTAAGATACAGATCACTTTTGCGAATCTCGATTCGCGAGCGAGATTTACACAAACTTTTATCCAATACCAAGAGACATTTGTAAACCCAAATTGCAATAAAAAATTTAGCTGACTGTCAAATAACACACCAACACAAATGCAAAACAAAAAGTAATCTCATTTCATGTTCCATTGGGGCAGGAAAAATCTGAGATCTAACAGCAAAACGGTAAAAGCCAAATGGAAATCGACACTAGCATCGACATGACATTAAGCATCACACCACCTGACACAGATATTAGGGCGCTGAGTTTATGTACACTTTTAGGTATATTCTGCCGCTCTAAATACATATAACTCTTCAAATGTCAAATCAAAGGACTTTATCGTTTTTGACATTTTGAACGCACGTAATTCCATTTGACAATTGAATTCAATATTCATGCACGTATAAAATAAAACAAAATAAAAACTCGAGCAATCCAAAAAGCTAACTCAACTTTTGACAGCTGATATGGTCGACTAAAAACTCCGCCAAAAATAATCGAATAATTTGTTCCTATTAACACACGGTCACAGTTTATAGAGGTCACCTATAGTTAAATGCGTCACTTGACCTCCATTATCGAAGCATTGTGTTTAAATTGTTATTATGTGTGTCTCCTTTGATTGTATTGTTACAGTCCTATTCGATCAATGTACTCAATTCACATTCAAATTGACTACACGCAGCAATTATTGAGAAAATCACTCTAGGGTTGATTACAATTCCCAATGCTATCATAATACTGAATCTGGTTCCCGTATAGAATTTATTTCACAAAAGTTTTTTATAAGGCTAAGCCAAAAAAGTCACGACATTAATTTTGCCGTACAGCCGCCATCGCATCAGCGTCATTTTGAGAAAAAAAAATCAATGCTTCGTAGTCGATTCAGTTGGCTCGTGTGTTTGCACTTGAACCCATCATGCGACCATTAAAAAAGCTCATAAAATTGTTTTCGAGAAACGCAAAGTGCATTCGGGTATAGCTATCAGCAGTAGCATTGTTTCTGGGGTGAACCACTTGTCAAAGTTCTACCTTAAAATGTATTCAAATCGGAAATTGAACATTAATTGAATCGTGGTTGCAAATAATGAGCATACCCGTAATAAAATTTATTATATTGTTTGTTTTTCGTTTCAAAATTAAAACATCGACAGTGACATTCATTTTGACATTTGTACTCATTTGGACAAGGTCTGTGCCGTGTGCACAACACATTCATCCACTGGAGAAGGTGTATACACAATAGAAATATGTACGTATGTATAAACAACAACATTTCGGAATCGGCCAAGTCCAAATCCAAACTCTCTGCGTAGATATTTCTCGAAGTGAGGGAGAACATCTCTAAAAACAGGCATCCAAAAATGATGTCATTCCTTCCGTGTTGTTATCGTCATGATCGTTCGCTGTTTTGATGCTGTATACAGTAACACCGTATGTGAGGTCATGTGGTGGCTGTTTTGTGGTTATAAGTTTTCACCTGTACACACACGATGCTTGCTGAATTCAAATTCGAGGATTCGTTGCTGTTTGCCTAGCGAAGTTGATGAAATTCCACATAAAAATTGCAGTAAACCACTTAAACTTGACACAAATTCAGTCATTTTGCCTCGTGATTTATGCGAAACAAACAATACAATCGAAAGGGGTAAGAAAAAAGTGAGAACAACGCAGACACGTTGGAATCTATAAATAAATGAGAAGCGGTGGATCTTTTTTTTTTTTTGCAAAAGAAAGAATTTGTTCTCAAACTGTGCAAGCAAAGTGACAGACAACGTCTTTTCGCAAGTTGTCTGCCATAATAGATGATCGAAACAAAAAGGGCTAAACGCTTCCGGCGCTAAATTGTCGCGACAACACGATTAATACCAACGCAGACATCAAACTAGCCATTTCGATGGCTTGGATTTATTTTTAATTCACAAGAAAGCATTTTCATTTTCCACAGATGTCAATCCAAATTGCATTCTAGTCGCGTGCAAAATTTGTCGTGGTGAATCACAAAAATAGAAATAGAATCGCAACCAGAGAGAAACTGGATTTGTTTTCTACAGCACACAAAAACCCACAGACAAAATTCCAGGCAATCGGTGTAAAGAGCTGGTTTTTGATTTTCGTGCTCGAAAGCAATTTAACTGCAGTTAAGGTGCTTAAGGCGGATATGTGCAATGGGACAAGGTGTGCGGCATTGCGCCAGGCGGTAACATGCCCCTTAAGCTGCATAGTGCATATTACTGCAGCAATTTTCATCTAGTAGTTTAATGGATGAACTTTTTTGGCCATTCAAAGCGGTGTCTTCGTTTCACAAGAAATTGTATATGGGTCGTTGAACCTGTTTAAATACGGAAGTAGGAAACGATTTGACAGCTGCATATGATAGGTGTCAGAAGTAAAGTGAATTATGAAATTAATTTGTTTCTGTTAGCTCTTACAAGTAGGTATTTGTTGGAAGTTAATAAGACATGTTCCTTAGTTTCTGTGTTAAGCAAAATCTGTAATAACTGTCAAAAGTGTCGCTGAAATTAATAAATTTTCACAACTAAATGTTTTTTAATAGCGCCTGCTAACAAACAGTTAAGCTAATCACTCTAATCACTGTAGTTGTTAGTCACTCAAAATCGTGTAATTACAGTTGAGCTTGCATTTGAAACTATCAAAAAAGGGTTGAATGTGTATAAATATTCAAATAAAAAAAAAAGTTTTGAGAGGGTCTTTCATTATTTCTGACAGAAGAAGATAAATACAGTTGAACTTTTTTAAGTTTGAAACAGAAGTCAACGACAATTAATCTAATCTGCTACATTTATTTTACTGCTGAACTTAAGCAAGCAATATAATGGTAATTATTAGCTCAAAAGCCAAAGAGCATTGAGTAAGCTAAGTATAGTTGTTTTAATGACACTAACGTTCGCATAGTTTCAGCGGTTAAAATTTGGGTCAAGAGGTTACTCATCATTACGTAGGTCTGAGATTACAACATGTGTCGCATAATTAGTTTTTCACCAAGATGCTTCATCCGCATATGTTTTCATGTATTGCATTAATTTGTCTCTACATTTCATACGATGTATGTGTCAGTTCGATAAAAAAATCTCATTTAATCGAAGCTAACCTCTGAATAAGGGTGCGTTTATATTGGAACAGTGATAAGCACCTAGAAAGCGACGATTAAATGATAGTTTTGATCTCTGCTTTTATGTGTGTTCGTTCGCATGTTGGAACTTCGATAACAGCAAAAATAAATTATGATTTGCGTCTTTTCGATCTCACAATGCGGTCTGGCAAAAATTTCACTAATTAAAACTTTTACGTCCATCATCGATGAGACCTGAGAAAATATACAACCGAATTATCGAAGCTCAAATTGTGACTTGTTGCTCAAAGTTGTATGAGAATCAATGTAAATTTTTCTCCTCAGTTCCAACATAAACGCACCCTAACCTCCAATTTCACAGTGGAAGTTTAAACTAAAGTCCAACTGAGCCTGAGCTTGAGTTTAAATTTTAAGTTCAATTCGTCGGATTTCGGAATTTGGCAGTATTGTACAGCATTTAGCTTTTATAAGACTTTTCCAAAATCGTTTCTTGTCTTTTCTTTCAAAGAACACGCAAAACAACGTCAAAGATTTGTGTTTTTGACAATCGGCAGTTTTGATTGAAATTGAAATGTGACTTTGGGCGTTAGACAATAACTCCCAAATCGATTTGGAATTAACGCCCAAAAAATGCATGGCGCCCAAAAATAAACAACAAGATGGAAATAAAGCCCAAAAAAAATCAGTGTCAGATTTGGCGTATGTGCGAAATTGGATATATTGAAGGTTGTTTTTGCAGTCCAAACTCCAACCTACTCCAAAATCCAACAGAAAACTCAAGCATACTTATTCCACTGTTTATGGATTTCCACTTACTACTTTGGGCTTTACTGCTTGTCAAATAAAAGAACCCTGGAAAGGAAATAGCACCCAAACTGACGAAAAATGTTGCAACAGAAAATTGTAGGAGTTATTTTAGGGCGTTATTTCCAAATTGATTTCGGCGTTATTTCCTTGGGCGTTATTGCCTAACGCCTGCCTAACCCCGTGACTTTGTCTTGTCAAGTTATCTGACGTTTCAGAGTACTGTCGTTTAACTTAAACAAACGAAACTGTGAAACCGAATTAATTGTTGTTCTGAAGTTTAAACTTCCACTGTGAAGGCAGAGAAAAATTAAAGGAAGACCCCAACTGCAGAAAGAGCGTGCTGCTTTTGATATTAGGTACTATGTGTCGTAGTCCTGAGCATGGAAATTTCTATTGACAATTGTCACAAAAAGTCGCATATTCTCTCAATTAGGATGTAAGGATGCCAGTTCACTTCAGTTGCTGTAAAATGCTTCAAATTGACCACTGATATTATAATCAATTTTAGTTGGACATTGACTAAAGCCAGATTAATTCTGTCCAATTATATGTAATTATGGTTTTTTCCTTAACAGTGGTACAGCATGAAATTAAAAGAGAAAATAATCGCCATTTTGACAACAAATGACAGGACCATTAGGAAGATGATCCAGATAGATTTATTGGTTCACTATTGATATTAGTATTGTATGCAATGAAACGTCACAAATTCCAATTAGCTTAATATGTAAACGTGGGCTTAAGCAAGTGCAAATGCGCTACAAATGGGTCACTAATTCTATTAAGGTCATGACGTAAAATTTCCCACATTGACTAAAGGTGGATTACACCCATGCAATCCTACTAACGCAATCCCCTTCAAAGTTGGCATAACAATTATATTATCGTCAGATGCCTACAACTTTATTTTTAAGCCTAAAATTAGACTGTACAGTGTACCCACTAGAAAAAGAGGGGAATATTGTGGTTAAGCCTTAGTTGCTCACTGTTAATGCCTGAACTTAAATGGTCAACAGCTCACTGCCTCAACACAATCGAACTGCAGACGGAACTGCACATGTTGAACTACATACATATATACGAATTCTATACAGTTTAGAGTTTTCGCCGCCACCATTGAATTCGCGTGTGTTCAACATTTGACATCTCTGTTCAGACAGTAATTTGCCCTCAAAAACTTGTTATGTCCAAAGGCTTCCTGCTTTTTGTCACATCACATCGACCAAAAATTGATTTTGCTTTTTTATTTTAATCAAACTAAAGAAATTATCTTAAACATACTAATTAAATTTGCAGTGACATTTACAATAATCATGACTTTCTGCATATATTCCAAAACAGATGCTAATTATTATTGATAAGCAAACTTGTTAAGGAAATCCATGTTTCCGGATCAAATAAATAAAAAGACGCATGTCAAAAAATAAACAGCAATTCCAAAGGGAGACATAATTTATAAAGCCAGTCATAGTATTTTTTTTAGAAATGTTCTTATAGCGCAATCTCGACACCAAAACCCACTAAACACAACGATGATGATTCATAAAGTAAACAAATTTACACATTTCAGGTTTTTATATCTTTCCTCTGATGTTGCTGTTGTTTTTTTTTTTTTTGTTATCACAAGTTGGATAAATAAAGCAAAATGTACATTATGACTAAATCGCAATTACATACATATATACATTTTACAGCGGAGGCCGATTCGATGCTACCACTGTACAATCCAATTTAACAATAAATCAATACAAAAACAAACTTTATATGCGCATAAAAGGTAAATCCTCCTCACAAATGTAGCCTACATGTTGTGGGTTTCTTGACTCTGTATGCTTGTTTGTGACTTCATCATCTTGTAGTTTTGCTCTCGCCTCACCACGACCGCCGCCACCCATCCATTGAGTCATTCGTTTTCAGTGTGGTTTGCCTCTGGAATTGCGGTCATACATGAACAATTGGTAACTGTCGTGTCATACACTCAACAACCCAGACGGATGATGAACAGGTTTTTCTTGAAAAGAAGAAAAATCTACTGCTCCTCCTCGATTTGGAAATCGGATTTCATCAATCCGCTAGGAAAATTTTATTCAAGCAGTAATCAGTTCCAGTGTGATCAACCTTAACCTCCTCAACAGCCAAATCAAATTGTTTTGATTCACCCCAATTATGAGTTGTTACCTGTAACCGATTTGTTATGGCCAATTGTCTGCCCACTATGATGTAATTTCAGTTTCTATTATATCAAGTAATGCATTTAATAAACAAAATAAAATAAAAAGAAACTTTTTGATAGTTTTTTTGAATCAATTTT
Organism: Cheilosia soror; assembly: GCA_949372485.1. Lineage (NCBI taxonomy): Eukaryota > Metazoa > Arthropoda > Insecta > Diptera > Syrphidae > Cheilosia > Cheilosia soror. Next base: position 93,381,418 of record OX443563.1, read on the forward strand.
TCCAGTTGACAACGCGATAGTGTTGTGATGACAAATGTGACTAATTTGTCTGTTGTGTGTGGTGGACGGACGTTCAAATATTTCAAGGGCCATTTGGTTTCATTGAGAAATGAATTGAAAAATAAAGTGAACATATTTTTTTCTTTCTTATTTTGCACTCTCTTTCGGTGATGGAAGCGTAGCAACAAGCAAAGCAACACTGCCAACGAAAGTTAATGGAGCGTTAAAGTTTAATTCAAATAAAATGCTTTATACACACCAAGTGTCTATTGCACCTGTAAATGAATGTAGGTTGTATTCACTGACTTGACTATGACAAAATCACTTACCTGGAACGAACGTGTACATATTCTATTAAGTATAACTTGTCAATTCCATGACCATGGTACTTGTCATGGAATCCCATTTTGGCAATGTGTGTGGGAGATTTTTGCAAATGCAGATGTGTTAACTGATTTTTTTTATTTGCAAAAAATCTGTTCACTTCATACCTAATGAATCTGGGTGATCACAGAATCCGTCGTAGTGGACATTTTTGCTACGAATTTAATCCGTCGTACGTTTGCTACGAATAAAATTTGTAGCAAAAATATCCACTACGACGGATTCTGTGATAGTTCGGGGTTCGTAGCAAAATTCGCAACATGGCGCATTCGGTGATCACCCAGATTATATGAATAGATAGATGATCAATGGACATTTCATCCACAGTAAATGTTTGGACACTGGACAGTGAAAAGGTATTTAAATAAAATGTCAGTTCCTTAAAATTGTCAGTGATTCCCCAAATTTCGTACTCGAGAGTAAGACATACATGACAGTTGATGAAATACCTCGTAGCCAGTGGTTCAGTTGTCCCATAGAGGAGATCTTAAGTATGACTTGGACATGGATGAGATGTATCTAACATAGTTGTTACACTACCTCTTTTATCTCAGAGAACATCTTGGAACATTCAAACATCGCATCGATTTGTTTTGCCATGAATACGCTGTTTGAAGTTAGACAACCCGTGGCCTAGCTTCTAACAACCATTCGTTTTAGTTTTTATTTTTGGGATGAAAGGAAGGTAATACTTACAATTTAATGTCGAATCCAAACGTCTAAATTGAGAAACTTTTCTCGGGAAAGTTATACTCTCGGATGTTTGTCAGTACTTTGTTGCACTTTTCGGTTCGGGAACATCAGCTAAATTGTTCCCCTTGATAGATAAGATAACCTTCCGAAAGGAAAATCCAAAGCCCCAACCAACGCGCCTCTCCAGTTAGCCCGATTTTTGTGAAACCGTCTCCAGTTGTCCACTCCAAGTTGAGGTTGAAGTCCCATTTCACTTGTGCGTGCCACCTAAGCGAGGTCTTCCTATCCTGCGTTGTCCCCCAGGTTGGAATAGAAGACTCTTCACGCCGGAGCGTTGTCCATTCTCTCTACATGTCCTAGCCATTTTAGTCGACTAATATGTAGGTACTTTTCTGACCAGATCGATGTCGTTGTACAGCTCGTAGAGTTTGCTGTTACATCTTCTCCTCCAAAGCACGTCAAACGCAAATGGGACCGAAAATCACTCGAAGAATTTTGCGTTCCAAACGACCAAAAGAACTTTATCCGCCTTTGTTAACATGTCCATGCTTCTGCGCCATAGAGCAAGGACTGGAATGCTGATGTTCTTAGTCTCCCTAGTGTTTCTTAACAAGGCCTTACTAATCAGTTACCTTCTTAGACTAAAGAAACTACGGTGGGCTGTGGTGTCATTGTCAGAGTTTATAGCGGATCCGAGGTAGACAAAGTCCCTAACGACCTCAAAGTTTTAGCTGATACTGACATTTTGTCCGATTCGGCGATGTTGTCTGTTACTTCTTGTTTTGCCTTATTCACCATTAAACCCATTTTTGCCGCATCTGTGCTAATACATACTTGCAAACGCACTGGTGACAGCTCGATGCGTTCTGAAATTTTGTTTAAGGGGAGAATCATTTCATGCTAATCGTGTTTTGATATCTGTCTGCTGTCTCTTGACCGCTCGGCAATAGCTTGTAATTAAGATAAGACAGTAGTTCTTCATAATAATTCTAGAGAAATCCCGTAGTTCTATTCATTTATTCATTCATTTATAACCTGCTGGTCCGTTGTGTCTATAATAGTAATTACCTTGTACTTGTACCAAACTCGATAATAAATTACCCTTTAAATTGATAATTTTCAATTAACTTTTCTTAAATGAATAACATTTTGAGATTCTCTACAATACCCCCCAAGTAGTAGTGAGTGATTCACAATGCAAACCCAAACCCAAAATAGATTCAAAGTTTTCCAATGAATAGGTACCTACTATCTTGATTAACGGCTCCTCTAAATATCACATAGGTTTATTTGTTTTTATTCGTGGAAATATTTCAAGTTTATTCCTACTTCCAAACTACCTGCACCAAATTGCAAACCACTGATGTCATAATTCTCTCGAAAATGAACCTCTAAACAAACTGAGCAAACAATTTATAACCAATTCATTCAGACACGATGTTGGTTTTATCTGGAACTACGTGCCTTAAAGAAAATGTTAACCAACTTTGTAATTGGCATAAATTGAGTTCTGTTTAGACTATTTTTGAACTTGTTTATTTTTCTTTTCTCTCTTGAGATGTTAACTAATAAATCATTTTTTTATTAATTTCAGGTTTTATTACCTTCTAACTTGGAGATAGAACTAGAAACGAAACTGCATCAAAATGAAGCCCAAATCATCATCTGTGAGTATTTTCAATTAAATTCGAATTCACCTACGATCAATAACTGTTATAAATAAAAGTGTAATAAAAAAACGTGTGTTTAACCCATTTTTTTATATAGAGGATGATGATAACTTGTTGTGTCTGTTTTTAACGCTAAATGTCTTGTGTCACTTGATCTTTAAACCATTTTATTTATCTCTCAAATTTGACACTGGTGTTATTTTAAATGCTGACGTCATTAGATTGACGACGTTATTACCTCGATATCAACAAATTGCAGTCAAATATTTTTGAGCGATTTCGAAACTGCCACGAGACCGATTATGATTTATAATCATGTTGCTTCCCTGACCGACATTTCTAGTAAAGGTATTTGTGTGCGTGTACCTAACCTAATATAGATAAAATATAAAACAAAACAAAAAAAAAATTATTGAAATGTGGAGGAAATTGCCTTTTTAGAGTTTCCAATCGAAAGATAAAATAATTGAAATACATTATTTATGGCTGGATACACCATACACGCAATTAAAATACTGAACGTAATTATGTGTTTTTTTGCTGCTTTGCTCTTTAGGTAAAGTACATACATAGGTACACAGTGTGGATACATATTTCGGCAACTTTGTTCGATAATCTAATATTTGAAAGTTGTTATTTAATTTTATTTGTCGGGGACTTTTTCCTTCTAATTATTGCCGACAGTTTTTTGGGCTACCTACTATTTATTATATGGTGTTTCTGTCCCATTTATTTTTTATTTACCAGCCGTGCGAAGTCCACGAAGTTTGTCACTGTGGCAATTTGGCACTAATTTAGTTTGCTGCTGGAGTATAGGTGAACTGGCCATTCGCCTATTGCACGGAAAAACGATTGTGAATAAAAAACTGGGCCCAGATCACGTAAAATGAAAACGATCGAACGACATCGTTTCGATACTAGCAGTCTCTGTCTATTGTCACAGATATGATAGAGACAGCTTTAGTGAAAACGATGTCGTTCGATCGTTTTTATTTTACGCGATCTGGCCCCTGTTAAACTATGTTATAAATTTTATTTGTTAAGGACGTCTAAACCCTAATGATGGCAGTTGGAGTGTTGTATGTAGCGTGTTCTCCCACATTCCTTGTTGGGCAATTATGCATTTTATTTTATTTTTTCGTGGTTGGTATAAGAGATGGCCAAGACTGCTTCGTTATAGTCTCCAATATGGACGCTGGACAGGAAGTAATCGGTGACTAGACACATCTGACGACAGTTGGCCATTTTGTTGCTCATCGGTGGTGTTGCGCGTGTGGTGGCCTTAATACAAGCTGCTAGCAATGTTGGGCGCTTGATCTGAGTGTTTTTTTCAATTGATACATTCTATCCACCAGTCCAATGCACGCAAAACGATTCTACCCTCTCCGCTAATAAAATTCATTTCTAAATGATGCATGTTCAAAAATCTATTACGACTTCATCATTTACCAAAATGTGTGACTATTCGATCGCAATTCGCTAGGACAAAAGTTCCATGACCTGTATTGCCAAAATGCCAAAATCAATACCCATCTATCGCGCATCCAATAAATATAAGCTAACTACTACTTACTGCTGACTCAGCAAAATATAGAATCCTCTCGGAAAGTAGTCCTTTCAGTTTTACTGAAATATGTAGGGTGGGCCAAATACAAGTTTCTTTTTAAAAATGCAATAAAATGAGCAAAATTAAATTTGTTCAATGTATTTTGGCTTTATTAGGAAGAGCAAACATTCCCATTAATTATGGAACACAACGTCGTTCAAGTGGCTGTCTCGGCTGGCTTCGCAGTAGCGCATTCTGTCACTCCAATTTTCCAAGACCTTGTTGATGGTTTCGGGCAGTAGCTCACGAATTGCTTGGATGTTAAGTGGCCTTAAGTGCTTGAATCGTTTCCGAATTCTTATAACATCCAGTCCTTCACGGTTTCCCACAAAAAAAGCGACTCATTTCGTTCCGCGGAGATACGATGCGGACTTTTTGTCAAGATTTCAAGCGGGAAATAGCTGTCAGTGTCAAAATAACCTATGATTTAAGAAGAAATAGATGGCCCAACCTGTATAAGTATCATTTTGGCTTCAACTCAATTAACAAAGAAAATGTGGTCTATGTCTTGTAATCGCCAGAAGGAGAAAACAGGGTGACGCATAAATCGGGCTCTAAGTGAGTAATTTACAAATTTCCTTTAAATAAATGGTAACTCTTCAAAAAATAACATCTCACTATTTGTACCACTACATGACATTTTTTTTAAAAAGAGATGGACATACATAGCTACCCTTCAAGCGCTCAGTGGAACACGGGCAATGAAATTCTCATAATCTAAGAGCCCACACTAAATTTTGGACGTGAAAGGCAACCGGATGAATTTTACATAAATACGTTGCTCTGATGACCAAGATTTCAAATATGCCCGTCTGACAGCGCTTAATGGTAGCTAAAGGGTGCAACTGCATATTAAATACGCGTTTTGATTCAAAACAGGAATAATTGGTGCAACCGCTTGAATTTACCCTTTTTAAATCAGGACTTTTACGAAACAGCTCTCGCGCTTATAAAAAATAATGAAGGCGTCCATATCAAGTTCTTAATCGTGTCACTTAAAATTGTAACTTCCAACATACTAGCATACAAACCAGCGTGTTTACATACATTTATTTGGGTCAGCACATCGATACCGATAGCACATTAAAATAGAACACCGCTAAAGGAAAACATGTACTCATCTATGTCTATAGAACACTTCAGCATTAGTCACATGTAAGCTGGCTTAGCAATCATTACTGCACCGCCAAACTCACGTTGACTACTCGAACGTTCTACATGTTCAACAATCATTCCTCCTCAAACTGCGTGCTATTTTTAAAAGTCAGGGAACCAAAACAGAACCTAGTTTCTACACTCTCCCCTCCACTTCACCTAACACGGACTTCAATTTGTGTGTTCTTTCTGTCTGAGTCATTACCAGAGCTATGGAGGGTGTGTGAGGGTGTCACTGGGCCATTGGGTTTATTAGATAAAGAAAAACAAAAACAGCACCACTAACATTAAATCACCTTCACACAAACACTGGGAGTAGGGTGTAACAAGTCCAGGTTAACGAGAATGCGGAACATACAAAAAACCGTAAAAATGCTAGCGTCCTCACTTTAGTATGTCAAAGAATTACCATCAGTACGGTCGGGCATCTAACTAAAGTGCTACGCAGTGAATATAATAATTCCAACTTGTGGATACATTTTAACGAACATTTATTTTCAAAATGGTTGTTTCCGATAATCGGATTCGAATACGTCACAGTGGAAGTTTAAAACAAAAAACGGTTAGTTGTGAGTGACCAAATAGTTGCAATATTAAGAACTGGTGCTATGAATAACACTGCAATCTATTCCTATTCAAAGGGAGTCTATCATCATGGCAGTTGTTTTTGAGTGTAATTTAAATTCACTATTACACTCTTGTGATCCTGTCAAACCTATATAGATTATGCTTATGACCTAAGCATTCGAAAAAAAAAAAAAAACCAAGAGGAAGTCATTTGTTACAGATTTCAACACAAAAAATACTCCGTTTTAAATATTTTTAGTTATATTTTTATTACTATAAAGAAAACTGAAATTGGGAAAATGTTTTACTTGTGAATTGAAAAGTAGGATATTGCGTGCAAACACTGAAAATATGTACTCAAGTTTTTAAGTTTACAAGTGTGCCTATTTTCCGAAATAAAATAAAAAGATTAAAAATGTAAATCAATCTTGTGTGCTGGACTACTGGTCGAGGGATCTAAGCTCAATAGCCGGAAAACAAAAATTACATTTAAAGGTTTCCACATCACGCGATCTTACAAACATCTGAGAGTGTTACTGTCCTGAGACAGCTCCTCAATTCTGCCTTTCAGAATCGGCATACAATATTGTAGGTTCCTTCCATTCGTTCCACCCAATTCATTTATTTGGCCTACATCAGTAAACAAAAGTTGCCAGTTGGACCGACTTTTCAGACTGTGGCCCTTATTGTGATTGTCGATCAGCGATCGTCACGACAATTGTCGATTCCGTCGATTGATTTTAACTATTCGTACGCACAAAATTTGTTCACTTCAAATCGACTACAAGCGACTGTCAAATCGACAAATATCAATCGCAATCGACAATCAAAGTTGTCGATCAATGATCAACTATCGACACTCACAATAGGAACCTGTGCGTCGGTCGTTAAGTCTCAAACGCTTTACCAAATTGGGATGATCGTTTGATAAACAGCAGTACATATCTACATTCCAAGAAAAGCCTGGGCTTGCAAACACCTCAATTTAAAGAAATGTTACCAAGTTTTGCGCTGAGGATGATATTATTGCTATGTATAAACCAAAATCACAGTACTAGTATAAAGATAATCTAATCGAAGAATTTAAAAGCCTTAGAAATCTCAATCGAATACCTTAGTTGTTTATCTAGCTATCGCCTAATCATGCGGGTTCAATACGCATTATATGTCAACTATCAAAGCATTGACGGTTTTTTTTTCTCCGAACACTGCTTATTTTATAGTTATCTTATCTACTGTTCATACTCCGAAGGCTTAACTAGCTTAGCATAAAATACTTTGTGGCCAAAGATAGGACTTGATTAATAAGCTTCTGGAGCTATATTCTTTCTTAGAATGCCTCCAAATGCAATTATGTAATCCTAATGAAGATCAGTTGCGCATCTTCTAGTCAACAAATCATGTGACAAATCATATGTGGGGGTTTCTCCCACAATTTAAATTGTACGATCTCATTCCGTCTTCCCAATCACTGTAGCAAGTTCCAGGCGGAAATCATGGCGATCAAAGAGGCCCTGTCGCATAAGTTGCCTCCAACGCGCTTCATTCTCAGCTCCAGCTGGTTCAACGGGTAGTTGTGAGATCATTAGATCCTGTGGTATCACAATGGGTCTCCTCTGGCCTAAGTGGCGCTGCACTTATTGCGGCCTTCCACTCTAACCTCACCTAACCTAACAACGTATGATGAAAATACATTATTCAAATGGATAGGTTGAAATTGTTGCTACGTTTATTTGTTGAATGGAGTACGTCTTCCGTTTGTTTAACATATAAATTGTTGCTGAATTGTTTGAGGTTATCATGCGTCTGTAGCGCATTGCGCTTACTGTGCCAGTATTTATTTTCAAAAAACGTGGAACCATTGCTAGAATGCAGTAATTTCTAAAACCATACCAGTTTGACACTTTGACAGTAAGGAGACTGATACGTCTAAAGTTAACTGACTTAAGAGAATGCTTTCTTGAGAATCAGCCAAACGATGAAATTACATTACATTATGTGCTTTTTCGTCAATGCTTTACTTTCTCATCCCTTTCAATCTGTAGAAGTTATCTGATTATTATGTAAATCTCACTGAAAGCAAGATTTCACTCCGCTTGAGTGAATATTTTCGTGAGTGGTCGCTTGTTACCACAATCAAATGCAATTCATGTGTAATACATTTTTGATGCAAAATTTAAAAATTAAATCTGTCACTTGCTTCTATAATCACCAGCCACGTTCAGCGACGACCGTTCTTCTTTTATTTGTACGATTGATGTGGCGTATATAGACTTATATGGCTTCCCAATGCCGTGACTACGTTCGTTTTCTTTTTACGAAAACATTAACCCCAAATGCTAATTGGATTTGGCAACAGTACTAGAATTATCAGTATATACATATTTGCATGTTGCAAAATTGACTGTGGTTATTTCTGTCACAAACTGTTATAATTACAAAATCCACTTCATTACCAATACCATTTTTCTCTCATTAGAAATAGAAACCATGTGTATCCTATACCCAAGTCTGGGGCTAGCCAATTCCCTATCACGTGCCAACTAACCGTGACTGACTTTCTAGAAAAAGACGTTGACGCCAATTAATGGTGAACTAAGAAAGTTGTCTTCTCTACGTATGGTCAAGAAGCAACAACAAATACCACACCCAAGATAGCATCGTCACAGTGTCATTTCTACAATCAAATGAATATAATTACTTTTAAAGTATACTAACTATAGTGTTTGTTTTGATCTTCTTTTTTGCAGCTAAATGTCAGAGTTACCACAATGGATGCCGAACTGGAGTTCGCCATACAGACGACTACCACCGGCAAGCAGCTTTTCGATCAGGTTGTTAAAACAATTGGCCTACGTGAGGTATGGTTCTTTGGATTGCAATATACCGACTCGAGGGGTGACTTGACATGGATCAAATTATACAAAAAGGTAAGGATAAATAGGCAAAGTGGTTGGCCTTGTTGGGTCATAGAACAAAAAATACTTATATAAACAGGAAAGATTTATTTTGGTAATATCTGACACATATATCATCAGTTCATCAAATTAAGACTTGGTTTTTAAAAAGGGTTGCAATGGGCTCCGCTTAGATAACAGCAACAAATTAGGGATGACTTTTCGAATATGTACAAGTACATTCTTTCTATGCTTTACTGATCGCGACACGAGAGAGATATGCACTGTTTCTTCAGATTCGGTCGCATGTGCACTGATGTTTATAATTGTCCATAGCTTACGTGTTTTCTTTATCCCTTATTCAGGGGAGAGCGAACCAGAAGTAAGCAGTCGAAAGCCTTCTCGGAGTCAATAAAATTATCTATCTAAACTATTGTTGAATTTGTTTACTGCTTTTGATCAGAACGAGACTGACATTTTTGCTCCTTTTCGAATGCCATTCGTTTTGATACGATTTGTTTTTGTACAGTTGCTGTTCTCAACCGACACTTACCATTTTAAGTCGATATCGTTCTTTTCTCTACTTCGCAATTTCCGATGATAACCATAAATGATGCTACGAGTAGTAGCAGACTGGACAAAAGTGTCAGAAGTTTTCTTAATGAGGTTCTTATTCACAGTGCACCCTCAGTAACGGCTACGGTCGTGCTGTATTGGTTTTGCTCATTATTTGCTCTAGAAAGAAGAAGACTGGGTTTTAAATGCCCTGTCACTGAATGCAGCCGCTCAGATTTCTAAAGAAAAAAAAACACTGCTCATTATTCATACCTCTCCGCATCACCTCATTAAAACTTGATGGTTTGTCGAAACAGATGTTAAGAAGGTATTGTTTATTATGCAATTACAAGCAGCCAGATAGCGCGGTCCTAAAGACCATTAAATATCTGAGACGTGTCAAAAAGTATGTGGATAAAAAAACAAACGACGATCACCCCGAAGTCGATGATGACACAGACACCGAGGATATGGTAAGATGACTTGAAAGGTCCACCGCAACACAAAACCCCGCTACTAGAAGTAGAGACCAAACCAGCTAGTCTATTGTAGAGCTATTATGTTTTTGTAAAACCAACTGTTAGGTCTAATACATAATTTAAAATTTGTTCTTCCATCATGCTTCCGTTGTTCTTTCAATAGACAGGATCGATGCCGTTTTCCACATGGGTAAAGTTGTCATAATAGTTAATTTGCACAATTTCCATCTCTCCCCAAGTGTGTGCCCCGAATTGAATTGTTCTAAAAGCCCTTTTCCTTTCTAGGTTATGAATCAAGATGTGAAGAAAGAGGATCCCTTACAGTTCCGCTTCAGAGCCAAATTCTATCCGGAGGATGTTGCCGAAGAGCTCATCCAAGACATTACACTGCGCCTGTTCTACTTGCAAGTAAAGAATGCCATATTATCCGATGAAATTTATTGCCCGCCAGAGACGTCAGTTCTGTTGGCCTCGTATGCCGTACAGGCACGCCATGGTGATCACAATAAGAGCACCCATACCGCTGGTTTCCTATCAAACGACCGTCTTCTTCCGCAACGTGTCATTGATCAGCATAAAATGTCTAAGGATGAATGGGAGGCGTCGATAATGACTTGGTGGCAAGAGCACCGCGGAATGTTGCGCGAAGACGCCATGATGGAGTATCTGAAGATCGCTCAGGATTTGGAAATGTACGGAGTGAATTATTTCGAAATCCGCAACAAGAAAGGCACCGACTTGTGGTTGGGTGTCGATGCGTTGGGTTTGAATATCTACGAACAGGATGACAAATTGACCCCGAAAATTGGCTTCCCATGGTCGGAAATCAGGAACATTTCGTTCTCGGAAAAGCGCTTCATCATCAAACCAATTGACAAGAAAGCACCAGACTTTGTTTTCTTTGCACCACGTGTCAGGATCAATAAGAGAATTTTGGCCTTGTGCATGGGCAATCACGAGTTGTATATGCGCAGACGCAAGCCAGACACAATTGATGTTCAGCAGATGAAAGCACAAGCCAGGGAGGAGAAAAATGCCAAGCAACAGGAACGGTAAGTCAAGAGGATTTACAAACATTAGTTTTTGTCATTATTTTGTTTTTGTTTTCACAGTGAGAAACTCCAACTGGCGTTGGCAGCACGTGAACGTGCCGAAAAGAAACAACAAGAGTATGAGGATCGTCTTAAACAAATGCAAGAGGAGATGGAACGGTCACAAAAGGACCTCATGGAGGCACAAGAGATGATTCGTCGTCTCGAAGAGCAACTCAAACAGTTGCAAGCGGCAAAGGATGAGCTCGAACTCCACCAGAAGGAGCTACAATCGATGTTGCAACGTCTCGAAGAGGCCAAACACATGGAACAAACCGAGAAACTAAAACTCGAAGAAGAAATCCAAGCCAAACAGGCTGAAGTGTTCCGAATCCAAGAAGAAGTCAATGCCAAGGACGATGAGACAAGACGTCTGCAAGCTGAAGTCGAGGAGGCCAGACTTAGACAGGTATGTCAAGTCGAGTTAAATTTGGTGCATTATAATTGATTGAGAAATTTTCTATTTTTGTTTGATTTTTTTTTAGGCTGAAGCAGCTGCAGCTTTGTTGGCAGCATCGACCACACCACAACATCATCATGTTGCTGAGGATGAGAATGATAATGAAGAGGAATTGGCCAATGGTGATGTTGGCGGTGATGTGTCACGAGACTTGGACACAGATGAACACATCAACGATCCCGTTGAGGATAGACGCACGTTAGCCGAGCGTAATGAGAGACTTCATGATCAATTGAAGGTAAGTGTGAAATACACAAAGTTTCAAAACACTGCAGTGTTTGCAGCTCTGTCGATTTAGATACTATTTATCATTGATAGTTTTGGCAATAAGTAGGTAACTGTTGCCCGGGAAACGAGTAGAGATTCGATATTTAACAACGAAAATTCGTGTTTGTCCCTAAGCCAAACTCCAGGATGCCGAGAATACCCTTACAAGCAACACTGGAACAGTTTGCTCTTAAAAGTCATTCTCTCTGAGAAATGCATGCCTACCAGCGCGGTAAACTCTGGCAAACAGCGTTTCAGAACCGTGGTTATAGAGTGAATAACGCGCTTAGTAGTGAAATACGCTTAAAGTGTACGAATTCCTTGGGATAGATCGAATTGTCGTACATTTTAATTTGTGATATGCATAGTTGATACATTTTCATTTTTCTACAAGTGTGACACAATTCTCTAACACAACGTTACAAGTTCAATGCTGATTTATGATCCAGCCTTTTGAAACAATATCTATCGAAAAGTTGCTGAGAATTTGAAAAATGTCTAAGCTTTTGAAATTTTCGCAATCATAATAAGGAAAACCAAATTGATTCCCCCTTCTGCTGGCAACTTATTACTCTTACATTTTGTTCATAAAAAAATAATAAACCCAATTTCTTTCTTAATTTCATTGCAGCTTCTGAAACAAGATTTGGCACACTCTCGTGACGATACTAAGGAGACACTTAACGATAAAATCCATCGTGAGAACGTGCGTCAAGGCCGCGACAAATACAAGACACTACGAGAAATCCGAAAGGGCAACACGAAACGTCGTGTCGATCAGTTTGAAAATATGTAAAGTGCTTAAACCACCACCACCCACAAAAAGAAACATTTTTTTTTAACAAAAACAAAAGGAAAACAATCAAATCAACAACACAAACAATTAAAGTAAACACCAATAAACGCCATTGCAGTCGTCCAGTTATAAAGAAAAAAAATAGAAAGAAAGTAAAATTGGTAGTCGAAAATATATATATGTACAAGTAAATATATATTTTTTTATTTAATTACTAAAAACTAAGAAAAAGTCGGTGAAACTAACATAACAGTATCAAAATAAAGAAAAAACAATGTAACCCAACTTTCTACTCTTTGTTTGCTGTATAAGGAAATTTGTTTGTTTCTATTATTCTTAAACATTTTCTTTTTCGTTTATTTAAATATGTATTCTTCTTCTTACAATTTTTTGTATTACAATAAACTTTTTCTAACTTCTTTATCAGATTGTATAAGGATTCAAACATATATTTGCATAAACAAAATAAAATAAAAGACTAAAAAATAAACCTGAGTGTAACAATAGACGTTTTTTTAATAAACAATTTTTGATATAATATTCTAATACAAAGAAAAAACTGAGCAATTGATGGCCTTGAATGAGTATAAAACAGCAGCAATGTAAAATAAAAAAATAAAAAAAAGAAAAAAAAAAACAATATTCTCTGTACAAAACTACAAACGAAATAAAATAAAAAAAAATCGGATTAAAAAAATATATATACGCAGTATAATAGAAAACAAAAATAATAACAACATTTAAAAGAAAAATGTCATTCTGTTAAGGTATGTTTGTTTTTTAATTGTTTATTCTTAGAGTTGGGGAATTTTTAACTATTATTATTATATTATGTATTATGTTCATTTATATGTGTTTCTTCTTCCTCTCTGTTTGCTTATTTCTCGTTTTTGTTTACTCTAAAGTTAGGGTAGTGAATATATTCTGTATAGTTCTCTATATGTATTTGTTTTCCTCTTATTAAATAATTATTGTATTATCACTGTAAAAAAAGTGAAAAGAAACTTAACAGCATGTAGCAGTATGCATAAATTATATACCTATGCATTTTTTTTCTATTAATTTAGACTTTGTTTTTGTGTTTGGCCATGTTACAAGTAAAAAAAATTCCTTATTCTGCATATTATGTCATTCGTTAAAGCTAAACCAACTAAAGTAAACATGTTAGGGATATTAAATATTTTTTTTTTCTTTTTATACATATTTTAATGCATTTTAACGCCCAAGTATTTTTTTTAAGTTTAATATTTAAAAAAAATTAAACAGAAAAATAAACTTTATTTGTATTGTATTATTTTATTGAAAATAATTAAAAACAACAATAAAATCTTAAGAAAAAAGAAAGTTTGTATGTTTGAAATAAAAATTTGAATGGTTTGTAGAACGGGTATTCAATACAAAGCAACAAATTCTGACAACAACCAGAAGGAACCAATATGTAATATTAATAAAAAAAAAACAAAAAAATATTTTGTAAAAGAAAACCAAACCAAACAAACTTTTTTTGAGTTTTCTTTTGTTTTTTGCATGGATTATTTTGAATGTTATTTTTTTTAGGCGAGACATGTACCCTGGAGGAGCTTTTGGGAATAAACCCCCTGGGGTGGGATTCTGTAAGATGACAACTTTCAATTGTTTTCGCCTGCAGGAACGTTTTTAAGTTTTTCTATAACTTCCAACACGAAAGAAATGTCCGTTTTCGTGAAGGCAGTGGCTGAATTCTAAAACGTCAAAAAAATGCGCATTGTGAATGCACACTGCTTTTCTGATGCAAGGTTATGAATGCTTTTGCGCTGCTTTGCATTTGTTATGCTTTGCAATCTTTGACGTTTTGGAACGACTTTGATGCGAACTATCATAAAATGTCTCAAACACCTATTAATTAATTTGTTTGACCTCCTCCAAAAATCTGGCTCAAATTGAATTCGGGTACTCGCCAATAATAATTTAATGGACTCATTCGTCCACTTTTTATTACCACAAATCAAAGTAAAATTGGCAAAGCATAACAAATGCAAGGCAGCGCAAAAGCATTCATAACCTTGCTCATGGCTACTTTGTGTTTTAGAGACTGTACAATTAAATTAAAACAAGCTTGCCAAATCACTTACTTTTTATTTATTTATTTATTTATTATTAAATAACAGGTACTTCAAAGTAGCCTGGTAAATATATACATTGGAGCCTAGCTGCGAGGACTATTAGCTCTGAAGTTATTCTACAAGTTTAAATTTTACATTTAAGATTAGACAAGAGTTTGTTTACTATTTCAATATTTATAGGATTGGGAGTTCTAAGAATTTCATATATATTTGAGTCTTTTAAGTGAGTTTTTGCAATGGTACAATTTTTTATCAAGTGGTCTAGATTTAGTGTTATATTGCAGGTGCTGCATAAGGCAGGGGCTTGATTGGTGAGGAGATGTTCGTGGGTGATTGCAGTGTGTCCAAGTCTAAGGCGGATAAAGTTTGTTATTTTGACTTTCGGAAGGTTAGGGTATCGAGGATGGGATTTATCACGATTGATTTCCTTATAATGATGATGGTATTCGCTCCAATCGTTCAACTGTTTTGTTCTCAGGGAGTTTTTTATAGTGTTATTCAAGTCCTGTTTTGTGAAGATGTTGAAGAAGTAAACAGGTGCATGCTTTGTTGAGCTGGCAGCTCGATCTGCTGCTTCGTTGCCGCAAATTCCAGAGTGCCCGGGGACCCACATGAGCTTTATTTTGTTTGAAAACCTGAACAGTTGGCTTCTTATTTCGATTATTAATTCGACATTGTTGTTTGGGTTGGCAGTAGCTTTCAACACAGATTTACTATCGGAGCAGATAATGGTTTTTCCACGAAGTTTTGATGCTGTTATTATCGCTTGAAGAATTCCGAATGCTTCGGCCGTAAAGATAGATACGAAATTGGGTAGGATTCCAATTTTCACTATTCGGCCATCTTCTTGTGTAACTGCAAATGATGTATTTTCTGGAGTCTTTGAACCGTCGGTATAGATGAATGCCCATCCTTGCTGACGAAGTTCTGATGTGATATCTGAGAAGAGAGCTTGATAGATGCGATGATTGGTGTTATTCTTACTGTATTGCGCCAGGTCCATCATTATCGAATCAGATTTTATTACCCAAGGGGGAGATGATGTTTTAAAATTATACCCTCGTTTTATAGGAAGATGGAATTCCTTAGCTTTGACTAAAATTAGTTTTAGAGCTGATGGGATTCTTTTTTCTGATTTTTGGTTTAGTGCGTGTGCGATGTCCTCATCAATTACCGAATATCTCGAAAAGACTAGCTTCGTCGTTAATTTTAATGTGATTTCTTCTATTCGTTGTTCTACCGATGGAAGTCCGGCTTCGGTTAGCAAGTTTTTGATGGGTGTTGTTGGAAAAGCGTTGAGGCATTTTCTAGCTGCTTGATGGTATGGTGGTTTAATAATGTTGAGGGTTGATCTTGGGCACCTGCCGTAAATATAGATTCCAAAGTCAATTTTGCTCAAAATTAACATTTTTGTTATATGTGACAGTGTATTAATGTGGACATTACTTTTGTTACTACTCAAATATTTTATAATGTTGGCTCTCGCAGCTAAGGCTTTTCTTAATACTAAACAATGTTCTCTCCAATAATACTTATTACTAAATATTAATCCTAGGATGCTTAAACTATTAACATTTGAAATGGGAATATTATTTACAGATAAGTTTAGATTAGGACATTTAAGTTTTCGGCAAATGTGAAGAAGTTTACATTTAGTCAATGACAGTTTGGCTCCGGATTCGGAAGACCATGTTAAAATATCGTTAACAGCATTGAATAAAAGGTATTTACTTTTAGTTAGGTCGGACATTTTACTTAAAATATAGACATCGTCCGCATAAAGGCAGTGGTCTAAAAGATTATGACTATTAAGTATATAGCTAATGTCATCAAACGCTATTGTGAAAAGCATAACCGAGAGGGGTGACCCCTGTGGTATACCATTATCTAATGGATATAATTTGGAAAGATGATTGTTTATTCTTGAGCAGAATTTTCTGTTTGACAGAAAGGATTCGACATACTTGAAGATTTTTGAACCAATATCCCATTTTTTTAGTTTGCTAAGAATAACATGTTTACCGATTCTTTCGAATGCTCGTTCGAAGTCAAGTGCGAGTACAGATACGTGGTTTTTAGATGAAATAGCTTTTGAGATGTAGTGATCTATATGAAGATGAGCATCTATACAACCTTTGTTTGGTTTAAAGGCTACCTGTTTAGGTGATATACATTTCTTTTGTTCTGCAAACCAAAGAAGGCGCTTCGCGATAATTTTTTCTAATATTTTCGATAAACATGAGATTAGCGAAATAGGACGATAGCTTTCTACAAGGGCTATGTCTTTGTTTGGTTTGGGAATTGGAACTAAGATAGCAGTTTTCCAGTTCTGAGGTATAATTGATGTGTCAAGAATGTTATTATATAGCTGAATTAATCTTAATTTAGCTGCTAGAGGGAGATTTTTAATCATAGGATAGGAAATTCTATCTCTTCCTGGGGTTTTGCCCTTGACCTTACACAGTGATGACTCGAATTCAAGAAGTGTGACTTGTTTTTCAATTGAATTGATGAAGTGATCGTTAATTTGCTGTCCTGGAAGGTAATTGGTACTATCATTTTTTTTAGACCTGAAGTTTGGGTCGAAGTTTGTGTCATTTGAGTATGTGGACCATGTTTGTGCAAAGTGATCTGCCATTAGCGTTGAGTCTGTGATTATTTCATTTTGCGATTGAATGCTTACTATTTTAGATGGGGAAGAATTACCTGTTAGACGGCGAATATTTTGCCATACTTTTTTTGGAGTTGAATTGGGGTTTATTTGTGCGGTGAATTCACCAAAGCTTTTAGCTTTGCTGTCTTTTAGAGCCCTTCTGAACTTGGCGTTGGATTTTTTATAGAGAATTAAATTTGTTTGTGTGGGTCTTTTCTGGAATGCTTTCAGAGATGACATTTTTACATTACGAAGTTTTGTGAGCTCTGAGTTCCACCAAGGAACGACTCTCTTAATTTTTGGACTGTGTGAAGGATTGGTTTGGGGGATAGAGGCGTTGGCAGCTGCTCGTATAGCTTTTAGGAGAATAGCTGCTTCTTTGTTGTTGTTGGGACTCGGTTGTGTTTCTGATAAATAGTTCTGAATTTTGATTTGATATTTTGACCAGTCAGCTAAATCAGTTTTGAATTTTAGAATTGGGGGGTATTTTTCCGAAGAGTTGCCAATAGTAATGGAAGTTATAATGGGGTAGTGATCACTGTTACAAAAATCGTCCGTAATTTTCCACGAAATTACCGGGAATAGATCTGGGGAGCAACATGTTATATCTATATGTGTGAAGGTGTTATGTGTTGAAAGGTGGGTAGGTGAACCATCGTTTAAAATTATAAGATTGGAATTCAGAAGGGAGTCTTCAATTATCCGACCTCTTTTATTAGTGGTAGGAGAACCCCAGAGGGTACTCCATGCATTAACGTCGCCACCGATCACAATTGGAGAATCAACCTGGGAAATTAAATTGTTTAGATCGCTTGCTTGAACGATTTGTAGGGGTGGAATGTATATATTTATGTAAGTGAATTTAGTTTTAAGCTCGATGTCGAGGCAGATGACTTGTAGATTTGAATTAATTGGACGGATTTTATGAGGAATATTACTTTTGACGAGTAAACCTATTCCTTGCTTGCAGGTTGTATTACTCTCTATATTTGTAAAGTAGGGTTTGAAGCCTTTTGGTACTAATGGTGTTGAGCCGAAGGGTACGTGAGTTTCTTGAAGCGATACAAGATTTGGATTGTGGTCTTTTAATAAAACATTTAACTCATCAAGGTTATTATAAAAACCTTGCATATTCCATTGCAGAATATTGAGAGTCATGTTCTTGGCTTGGCAGTGTTCGCACTGATTATTTTTGTTCGAGACAAAAAAATTGTGTTTACTTGTGCCCGGGTAAGAAGTAGTTAGATTGTTTATTATTTGAGTAGGAAGTTTTTCAGATGCTGTTGTATTATGTTGATCAGGTGAAGGCCACGATCCACCACGGTCGCCAATGGCGCCTGTCAATCTGTTATCAGATAAACAAGCGCGATCGACTACCGGAGGGGATCGTGGCCTTTTTGTTGGGTTGTTATTAGTAGAGTTATGTTTGTTCATCATCGGATATGTTCATAAAATAAGAATTGTTTTGTATTAAATTGTTTGTAAGCGAGGAGAGAGGTGAACTTTGAGAATTATGATTTTGTAAAGATAATGTTGGAATGGTGTTGTTAGGTTTAGAATTGCTGTTTGCTAAGTATGTTTTAGGGGGTGTTTGTTTATCACTGGTCGGAATTGAGGTTTTTTCTAAATTTGAAGAGGTTGAGGGTGTAGATGTGGGTTGCTTTTGAGTGCCGATTGCTTGTGAAACGGTGCAGTTAGATTTAGGGTTATTGTTGGCAAGTAAAGGATTTGATGATTGAGGTGGAGATTTTTGTTTTTCAATTGTTGGAGTTAGGTTTTGTTCTGAGATTAGAGAACTAGAGGAGGCAGCTGTGGTCTGCTTATGAGTGCCGATTGGCTCGGCGGGTTTTGTTGTTGAGGGGTATGAGCTTTTGATGTTGTTGGTTTGACGAACTTTTTGGGAATAAGTGTTTTCATTGAATTGCGGAATAGATGGATTTATCTGATAGTAGGTGCGCTTGGCCTCAGCCATAGTGCACTTGTTTCTTGTTTTAATTGTTAATATTTCTTTATTTAGTTTGTATTTTGGGCAATTTAAGGAGGAAGAGGGGTGTGGTTCTTGGCAGTTAGCGCACATGGTACGTGTGCAGATTTCAGGCCTGTGTGGTGGGAGGTTACACGTTTCACAAATTTCTTGTTTATCACATCGTTTCTTTGTGTGGCCAAGCAACTGGCAGTTCCGGCATCTCATTGGATTAGGAATGTACTCGTTGACTTTGGCTTTATACCAGCCAATTTCTACAGTGGTAGGTGGTTGATAGAGGTCGAACGTGAACAGCATGAGGCCGGAGGGAATAAATTTGTCTTCAACTTTTTTGTTGAATTTATAAACCTCAGTAACGTTTTGTGAGCGCATTTCGGCAACTATTTCTGTTTCTGGGATGTTTTTCAGGCACGGAGCATACACTACACACTTTGAAGCATTGAGGCGATCGTGATATTTGACCTGCACTGGGCACATGTTTGCAATATTTGTTATTTTCATAAACTTTTCGGCAATTTTAATATTTTTTGCTAAGATAAGAATACTGCCGTCGCGCAGTTGAATTACTTTTTCGTATTCGGTACTTACTGCGTCGATAGCTTTTTTTAGCACAAACACGCTGACAGATGAAATGGGTTTCTTGTCATTGGTATGAGTTAGAATCACAAATTTAGGGTCCTTGGCAATGGTTTTAGTTGGAAGAGTAGGAAAGTCTTCTAGGGCTATGGTTTTTTGTTTTTTTGCTGGAGGATTCGAGAGTGGGGTCTCAGGAGACAGCCCATCAAATCGGTTCCCTTTAGCTTTAGACCCCATTATGGGGAAAGATAAAGGAAAAAAACTATTCAACCACGTGCAAAAAGTTAGATTTTGCTTTAAACAAAGGAAGAAAAATAAAGAGAAATAACTCGGGTAAGTAAACACTGGGGGAGAAAAGGATAGATAGATCACTACTTATCGGATTCCTAAGTCGCTGTCAAAATTGCTAGCTGATGTTTACTCATCAAGAGCAAGACGGAGACTGCACTTACTTTTTTGATAGAAAAGACTATCAAAACGGCTGTTCTCTCTCAAAGAGAAAAACTTACGAAAACGTTAGGGAACGCTTTTGTAGTATTCATGAAATATGACAGATGCATTTTGTTCTTTCGTAAATTGCATGTGAGTATAAATCCAAGTATGTGGACGAGTTTCTACTAACTAAACTACAAGCTTTCGAGAAGAGAAATAAAGCATGTAACAGTTTTTTCAATTCTTACTCAAAGAAATTTGTTGAGTAAGATTCTCAGTGGAGAATTCCGTCAGAATTTTTTACGAATCGGAGGTTTTTTGCTTCGAGGTACACTTCCGAACAGCTTTTCGGAACATTCACCCCTATTCCCGTTTGTCGTAAACGCCTAATATTTCATTTCGGTTTAATTCGATTTCGATCTCAAAATTTTTGGAAATGAGACAAAGTGAAATTGTGATTTCGAAAAAAATTTCGGAGTTGCCGAATTGCTCGAAATGCAGTACACTGAAAAGGAATTCACTCGATTTGCAATTTCGATTTCACTCGATTTCTGGAACCTAGCTGTTTGTCTCATTTCCGAAAATTTTGAAATCGAAATCGAATACAATGAAATGTAGAACACAAAAATTAATTTCCGATTTCATTTCGAGTGAAAGTGAAATGTAGAACCTAGCAGAAAGTAAAATTGTGATTTCGAAAAAATTTTGGAGTTTCCGAATCGCTCGAAATGCAGAGCACTGAAAACAAATTCACTCGATTTGCAATTTCGATTTCACTCGATTTCTGGAACCTAGCAGTTTGCCTTAATTCCGGAAATTTTGAAATCGAAATCGAATACACAAAAATTCATTTCCGATTTCATTTCGAGTGAAAGTGAAAATTACTTGTCATCGAGTAATTCGTGCGATTTTGTTTGAGTGCTGAGTGTGCCATCTGTTGTAGAACGTTTGAAATAATTTGAATAAGTCGTTATTTTGCGCAGTTGCAATGTTTCTACAATGGATATTTTGTTCTATGCACAAAATAGCAATGGCGCGCAGAGGTTTCATACTTTCGCCGCACTGAACCAAAAGGGCTAATGCTTATGTTTGTCTCATTTTTCCTAGCAGGTTTGTATGAAACTGACATTTCACTATCAGTCCTGTATAGCATGACAACGTAATAGATGAAACAGTTTGGCTGTCTGTAATGACGAAGCTAAGCACTGCTGGGCGTGATGTTCACAAACCAGTAAGAATAGACCGCCGACTTCCCGTACACCTACCCGATTCCCCCCGGAAAAAATTACTCTGTTGTGAATACGTGTACATGTCAAAATTAATCGGCCCTAGCGAGGTATCCGTCGGAACGGAGAATTCTCCGCAACGCATACTGTGTCGGAGACTAAAATTACATTCGAGGTATCCGCCTTCGGAAAGAATAAATAAAATGATACGACGCATTCGGCCCTAGCGAGGTATCCGTCGGAACGGAAAATTCTCCGATTTCATACGAATCGGAGGATTTTTGCTTCGAGGTATACTTCGGAACAGCTTTTCGGAACTTTCTTCCGACAAATATGCAACGCACACTGGCGTTTTGCGTTTCAGTGCGATCAAGTGCGTTTTTACCGATATTTTTGACAGCTTCATACGAATTTTCTTCCGATATGCTCCGACAGGAATTGATTGCGGAATTTGTTTACGATTTGCAGTGAAGTGTTGATAAATTAAAGCAATAAAGAGAAAAACATTTTAGCAAAGTAATTGGTTGTATTTGTTGCTTTAATTTGTGTTTCCAGGACAAACACAAACAGAAAAACAAGCACTAAGAAAACCACGATGTACATACCACGAAACAACATCATGTCAAAAGTCAAATCAATGCGTCGTCGCATTTAATTTATTCTTTCCGAAGGCGGATACCTCGAATGTAATTTGAGTCTCCGACGGGGTATGCGTTGCGGAGAATTCTCCGTTCCGACGGAAACCTCGCTAGGGCCGATTGACATGATTTTGTTTCGTGGTACATCGGGATTTCCTTATTTAGTGCTTGTTTTTCCGTTTGTGTTTGGCCTGGAAAGCAACAAATACAACCAATTACTTTGCTAAAATGTTTTTTTTTAATTGCTTTAATTTATCAACACTTCACAGCAAATCGTAAACAAATTCCGCAACCAATTCCTGTCGGAGCGGAGCATATCGGAAGAAAATTCGTATGAAGCTGTCAAAAATATCAGTAAAAACGCACTTGATCGCACTGAAACGCAAAACGCCAGTGTGCGTTGCATATTTGTCGGTAGAAAGTTCCGAAAAGCTTTTCCGAAATATACCTCGCAGCAAAAATCCTCCGATTCGTATGAAATCGGAGAATTTTCCGTTCCGACGGATACCTCGCTAGGGCCGAATGGCGGGAATGTTTTTCTATGCAACTTGTAGGCAAAGTCCGTTATGTGGGAGGAGTCGACGGTCTATTCTTATACTGGTTTGTGGTGATGTCCTTATGACTCGTCGAGGTGGTGTATATCGTAATGACCTGGTATTTCTTTTTATTTCTTCTTTATGTACCTATGAATATTTGGTAGATTTTTTAAAAGTGGTTATGTCCGCACTTTTCCCATCAGATAATTAGTAAAGCTTAGTTTGGGTTAGGTTGGTGGACTGGCGACGAGTTCCACATTCAAGGGTGTGTATTTCTCTGTATTTCGTTTCGAAAGTAAAATCTTCCGAAACTGAATATTTGGTACCTCACTACTCTCTATTTCGACAGCAGAATTAAGTCTCCAAATAACAAAAGCGTTGATATACGAATTTTCGTTATTACACATTTTACTATACAATACAAATAATTCTGTTAATCCCCTAAATGTGCTTTACATTTATACGGCAATAAACCAAAACCTTTTGAACCTCGTTTTTCTTCACACAATTCCTTCTTCTCTATTGTTACTTTTAATTTACTTTTTTTTTTTATTCTTCTTTATTCATAGAATATGTTATATACAATTGTGTATACGATGAGAATATTACGTAAGCAATAAAATAATTGTTAATCAAATTAACTAATTAGAATGTGTTTAATTATCTAAAAAAAATTAGGAATAGATTGATAAATCAAGAAACCTATTTGATAAAATATTTAAAAGAAAGAATGAAAATGAAAGAAAAATTAAGCGACTGTTAAACAATTTCTAATATAAAACACTCCGGCCTAGTTATAAGCGCTAAAGTATAAGGATTATTAAAGTGGATTGAAAGTTTGCAGCTATAGGTAGATTGAAATGAAAAGAACGAAGTTCGGTTAAGATTTTTTTATATAAAGAATTTATATTTTTAACTTTTCTAAAATATTATACACGACGAAATATATAACTATTATGTACATTCATAACATTTGATACATAATACATATTACCTAGTAAAAGTTCTCTAAAAAAAATGGTCTTGCATCTTAATTTTTGTTGACTTTCTTTTTTTTGGACAAAAGGTACCTAATCTAGAGATGAATGGAAGAACATAATGACTTGAGAAGTGATTGCAGTACTACAAGCCATGATATTACTGGAAATGTGAACCTATAACGCATTGACATACTATACATGGACTGCTAGTGAAATGTCAGTTTCATACAAACCTGCGAGGAAAAATGAAGCAAACGTAAGCACTAGCCCTTTTGGTTCAGTGCGGCGAAAGTAGGAAAGAGATTTCAACCTCTGCGCGCCTTTGCTATTTTTTTTACATAGAACACAGTGCCATCCATTGTAGAAACATTGCAACTGCGCAAAAATAACGACTTATTCAAATTATTTCAAACGTTATATAACAGATGGCAGTATGGCACACTCAGCACACAAACCTCGACACAAACCAAATCGCACGAATTGCTCGATGACATTTGAGTGTTTTCGTTTTTCTCCGCCGTGAACCAAAAGAGCTAGTGCTTATTTTTGCTTCAACGGAAAATTAGCTGCTAGCAGTCCATGTATAGTATGTCAATGCTATAACGTTTTAATAGCGCCCTAAATCCCTTCCAGATAGGAGTTAACTCTGCACTTTAAGGGCCAGTTTCAAGACTAGCTGATAAAGTCTCGGATAGCCTATCCGGAATTTATATGTCAGATAAACGTAATATTTCGGTTTCAAAGGTTTCGGATAGTAATAGCTGACAGATAAAGTCTCGGATAGTTTATCAGCCAGTTCAACCGGCTGTTAAAGCCTCTATTCGGAAGATTTAAACAAAATATTTATTTGATGTGGCTGGAACAAATATAGTTTCAGAGCATTCTTTCGTTGACGGGTGTAGACAGCGGTCAGAAGTGTTATATCATGCATTTATTTGAATTCTTAAACGTCGAATTAGATGAATATTACAACCATATTACAGGGCCCCGTGGGAACAGAGTATTTCAAATTATTTTTAGAAACCCTCGACGATGAAGATTTCTGAATTTTCACTATTTTGTTTAACTATATCCATGCCCAGTCAATACCTTTCACCGTGGGTGTTGGACTTTGCCAGGGGTGCATTTTGTCTCCTCTTCTTTTCATTACTTATATGGACTGGATGTTACAGCGCAGTCTTGGCGAAGAACGTTTCGAATTGGAACATCCGAGGATAAGTCGCTTGCTCTTCGCTGATGACTTGGCCATCCTTGGGTCCTCTCAGACTGAACTTCAGCGCGCACTCGATTGGTTTGTAGTCGCTTGTGCGTGGAAGCTGAGATGAAAGTAAACGTAAACAAATCTGAAGTGATGGTCATCTCCAGAAGGCCTGTTTAATATAATACTCACGAGTGATGGAAGGACCAAGAGCAATGCTAAGTTTATCTGTAGGATTGGTCAGGTTGGTCAATTTTGAAACAGCTCGGTTATTCTGTTATCATAAGAGGACTGAACTTGGTGTCAAAGCTAAATTGTCAAGTTGTCAGTCGTTTATTCGGAGTTTATTCCAACTCTTACCTATTTGGGTAATGACCGACGGCGTAGAATCGAGACTATGGACGGTGCACTAGAACAACACAATTCACTTAAAAATGTGATAAACGATAAAAATACATCATTTCCATTCCTGTCAAACAATTAGTGCCCGATAAATTTTTCTACCGGATAGTTTATCAGAGACTTTGACGATGAAACAGAAAAAAAATATCAGCTACTTTTATCTGGTGGAAAGCGTTATGTGTCGGCTAACTATCCGAAACTTTATCCGGAACATTTGAAACTGGCCCTAAATATTGTAAGTTATTTATAGTCCTCTGGAAATATGTATGTCTAAAGGAAAGCCCTTACCCCTTACCAAAAACAGTTTTTGAAAGTGATGTCCTCGTATTTGTCAATAGTGTGCTAATAGGTGGAGGGAGTTGTGCTTTGTAGTACACTTTATGTAACGCATTTTGAGGAATAATTTAAATTTGAGGTTAATGTAGGATATTCGAACTGGTTTTGGTTACTGTTATAATACCCCGAATTTTATTTACAAAGTGAACGTGTTGCCCCATCTATATTTTTCAAGCTGATTTCTATATGGAGAGAAAAATAACTGCAGAATACTTGGAACAATTGACAAACTATACATGGACTGCTAGCTAGCAGCAATTCTATGTACAAAATAGCAATGGCGCGCACATGTTTCATACTTTCGCCGCACTGAACAAAAAGGGCTAGTGCTTATGTTTGCTTCATTTTTCCACCACAAACCAGAGAGACCCAGAGGCCAAGAGATGGATTAGAAAATTTAATAAATAGTGGAGCAGAATAAAAAAAGCATTTCAATATTGGTGGGAGGAATTCAATCCATGTCCCTGTATTAAAAGTATTCAATAGGAATAAAGGATAGACACTAGACAGCATCAGTTATACACAGTTTTTCGCATTCTGACTGTCGTTTTAGTTGCACAAAACGACTCAAAAACGCCGATTATTGTCGATTACAAATTCTTAAACGACTAGAAGCAAATTTAAGAAAAAACATATGAGTTTTGGTAATTGTTTATGTTCTGTAACATAAGCGAACAAACATCACATATATTACGCTATTACTCTGCCAGCTGATTTCATCGTTTAAAGTTTACTGCTTGCTTTATATTATATCTAACTTGTTCTCTAACATGTAATTTCACTTCATTTTTCTCTTAAGTAATTTCTTTTTATGTACCTATGTGTATATATGTTAATGCATCCTACAATTTCTATTGTTATCTTGTTATCTTGTTATCTTCTCTTTTGCTCTATACATTACAACATAGTCTAATATAGAATACGTTACCTATTACACTTATGAATATGATGCTCTCTCGAAATCTCACTTGCAATGTTAAATACAGTCCACTAAATTTGACTCTTTTGTAAAATGTATACGTGGCTCTGCCTATTTTGCTGCTGACCACAGAGAGGAACACATCGAAGCGAAGAATAAAAATTTGTTGTTAATTTGTTGAACAATTTTCTTTTTCTTGGCAATTAACAAAATTGCAACTAACATTTTTTGGTCCTTCTGATCGCGGATAAATTGAATTAATAATCAATTGATTTACTAACCCATACACTTGGTATGAGTAATGGACTTATGGTATGGTTTTTTTAATGAACATTTTTTTTTTGTGAATTGATCTGAGACACGTGGTGAATATTCCCCTTGATAAAATCTCTTATAGAATAACGCCCTGCACAATAACTATATAAATTACAAAAAACCTGACTAATCGCGCGTGGCTAGGTATCGATTTAATAAGACATTGACCTTGATTTCTCATAAAAATGAACGTCATAAAGACAAAACGAGGACACGTAAAAGGCTGTCTGACTCGCGCGGTGTCATTTGCAGAAAGCGTAGACGAACGCGTGTCTTTAGAGCTTCTCGAAATACGGTTGCAAAAATTGGAAGAAGATTGGAAAGAATTCGGTTCTCTGCAAAAACAGCTTTTAGAGCACGCGGATGAAGAGGATTTCGTGAATCCAGAATCCGAGTTTGCTGAGTACGAGACCAAGTATTTTTTGGCTCAATCTACCCTTACCAAAGTAATTCGTGATAGGAAAAAATCTGAAAAACCCTCTGTTACTCAATCGGTTACTCAATCGGTTGTCGATAAGTTGGCTAGTCAGCAAGCCTCTTTACTCGCAAATCTGAACTCTAACCAATGTGCTTCAATTTCTCTCCCTAAAATCGATATTCATCCATTTTCCGGTGAATATAAAGAGTGGCCATGTTTTCGAGACATATTTCAGGGCACTATAGACTCTAATTCAAAGTTATCTACCGCAGAAAAGTTCCGTTACCTAAAATCCTATTTACGCGGTAAGGCAGCTGATCTAATTCGCGATATTAGCGTTTCGGAAGCCAACTATTTGGATGCATGGGATCGACTTGAAAAGCGATACGATCGATCCAATTTAATAATTCAGTCGCATATTCAGTCGTTCCTTTCGATGCCCAGCATGACCACCTGTAGCGTTCTTAATCTCCGCAAAATAACCGATTCTACTGATGAAACTATTCGGGGCTTGAATGCCTTAGGATCCGACAAACGCGACCCTTGGATAATTTATATTCTGCTCCAAAAACTTGATCAGGATACGCGACAAGCATGGGCAGAAGAAATCGGATCAAAAGACGACGCCACCATCGATGAACTATTGTCATTTTTGGAGCTTCGTTGCGATGCTTTAGAATCGTGTCAGACTCTCTCTCCTTGTAATTCCCCTCGTGTCAAAAATCATAAAATTATACAATCGCATTATACGGAATCTAAACCAAATTGTCCTAAATGCAAATCAGACCATGCTTTAAGCAAGTGCACTCAATTTTTGTCGTTTGATATAAAAACTCGTCGCGAATTCGTAAAGGAACACTCTCTCTGCTTTAATTGTTTACGACCTGGACATTCTGCAAACAAATGCAGGTCTAATTTCCGTTGCCGAACTTGCAACTCGCGACATCACTCGCTTGTTCACCCCCAATCGCTCGTTCACCCTCATTCTTCGCCGTCAAATCCCTCGAATTATATTGCTCCCGAATCGTCGTCTACCCCATCCACCAGTTCGCCGTCCACCAGCTCGCCACCAAACAATCCTTTGCCAACAACACAACCATCACTCTCGCTTTGCTCATCTATACCAGCTAACGGCAATTCGTTTAATTCTTCTCGCTTTACCCAAACGCTATTGCCTACAGCTATTGCTCATGCTCACGATAAGCAGGGACATTTTCAAACCGTTCGGTTGTTGCTAGACTCAGGTTCACAAGTGTCTTTCATAACTGAAAACACTGTCCAGCGCTTGGGTCTTACTCGGACGCCAGCACGTATTCCTGTATTAGGGGTTGGGTCGACATCCGCTGGTGTCACGAATGGATTTGTAACGCTGAAATTAATTTCCCGCTATACTCAGGAGTTCGTACAAGTACATTGCTACATTGTCTCCAAACTTACATCTTTAGTGCCTGCGTCTGTTCATAAGATCTCCGACATAAAAACATTCTCTACGTTCAGACTAGCAGATCCTAATTTTAATATGCCTGGCCATATTGACATCCTAGTCGGTGCAGACAAGGCGTTTAGCATATTTAGTGGCTCAGCAGTCCAGAGTAAAGAAGGCGTCCCTGATCTCATACCCACAATATTCGGCTGGGTTGTCTGTGGCAATATGGACAGCACAATATCTTCCAATTGTTTCAGTGCCGATTCGTACTGTACTCAATTGGATACTGAAAATACTTTCGATTTGGAGTGTTTTTGGCGAATTGAAGAACTTGATCAAAGACCAAATCTATCAATTGACGATCAACGTGCAGAAGACATTTTCGTAAAAACCCATTCGCGTCTACCTGACGGCAGGTATGCGGTTAATTTGCCCTTCAAAACAGACGAAAAAACTGATTTTGGGAATAGTTGCTGTACAGCGTTAAGTCGTCTTCACTCCACTGAGCGTAGAATAGCTTCAAATCCGCGTTTGAGAGATGAATACGTACGCTTCATGGAAGAATATTTAAACTTAGGTCACATGGAAGAGATACCTTCCAGTGAATTGACTGTGTCATCAAGCCAGTGCTATTATCTACCCCACCACGCTGTAGTGAAAGAAGACAGCAGTACTACCAAGGTGCGGGTAGTCTTTGATGGCTCGGCCAAGTCTTCGAATAATCAATCTCTAAATGAATCTCTTCTCGCAGGCCAAAGCTATCAACGAGACCTATTTTCGATTTGTATCCGATTTCGTCGTCACCTCTATACCATATCTGGGGACATAGAAAAAATGTTTCGCCAGATACGAGTATCGGATAAACACACCAATTTCCAAAGAATCCTTTGGAGAAAGTCAACTGACCAAGTGGTAAAACATTACCGTCTCTTGACCGTGACATATGGCACAACTTGCGCTCCATTTTTGGCTGTTCGAACGTTATACCAATTAGCTATTGACCTACAGCAAACCTTCCCCCGCGCTTCGGATGTGCTGCTCAATGACTTTTATATGGACGATGTCATGACGGGCGCTGATTCAATTGAAGAAGTCACTTCGCTCCGGTCAGAACTCGTAAATCTACTCAAATCGGCCGGTTTCAATTTACGGAAATGGACGACCAATTGCTGGCCTTTACTTATATCATTGCCGGTAGAACAACGTGAACTTTCTCCTATAGAGTTCGAAGAATCCTCCACCGTTAAACTACTTGGCATGCAATGGTGTCCATCTAAGGACTGCTTTTTCTTCAAGGTGAATTTAAACAGTTCTATTGTCTACACCAAACGTCGCATACTATCAGAGTCTTCGCGGATTTTTGATCCCATTGGATTTCTAGCTCCAGTTATTGTTGGTATTAAGATTCTTTTCCAGGACTTATGGAGGAAAGGTATAAAGTGGGATGAAGATGTGCCTAAGGATATTGCCGATCGATGGAGATCAATTCGCAGCGAACTTCATTTGCTAGAATCTATAAGGATTCCTAGGATATTGTGGAACAATAAACTCAGCATTGAACTACATGCGTTTTGCGACGCATCACTGGATGCATATTCTGCTGTGGTATATTGCCGCAGTGTAACCATGGACGGATTGGTTAACGTTTCGTTAGTAGCAGCCAAAACGAGGGTTGCTCCTATAAAAGTGCTATCCCTGCCTCGGCTCGAGCTCTGTGGAGCTATTCTTTTAGTTCGCCTCATCAATAAACTTAAGTTATCTTTACAGGTGAAAGACATTAAAGTTTATGCATGGACTGACTCGTTGATCGTACTACATTGGCTTTCTGCACTGCCCAAAAAGTGGTCAGTGTTTGTAGCAAACCGGACTTCCGAGATTCTGATGTCAATTCCTCGCTCCGATTGGAACCATGTCCGATCAGCCAACAATCCAGCCGACATCGCAACTCGTGGAGTTCCACCATCTCTTTTACAGGTAAATGAGATGTGGTGGAAGGGTCCTGCTTGGCTACGGGAAGAAAGATCTCAATGGCCAATAGCTGACCTATGCATGAAGGATGTTTCTGGTCCAGAACTAGAAGAGAGAAGTACACG
Source organism: Cheilosia soror (assembly GCA_949372485.1). NCBI lineage: Eukaryota > Metazoa > Arthropoda > Insecta > Diptera > Syrphidae > Cheilosia > Cheilosia soror. The sequence goes on from OX443563.1 coordinate 93,412,272, forward strand.
AAGTACGCAGGTATTATTAACGAACATTAATACACAGAATATTCTTGAAGACATTATACTTAATTCATCAAATTGGTTGAAATCTGTTCGCATAGTGGCATTTGTTTTACGTTTTATTTCAAATGTTCGCAACAAGGTCGGTCGGAAATACAATTCCTTATCAACAGAAGAACTTTCCAACGCTAAATTCAAACTCATAAAATGTGCTCAAAAATCGTTATTCCCCTCTGAAATCAGTGCTCTCGAAAACCATAATCCATTGTCTAAGAAAAATAAATTAAACTCTCTTGCCCCTTTCCTTGACTCAAATGGAGTGCTTCGCGTCGCCGGTCGTTTAAATGAATCAAATTTGCCATACAGTGTTAAACATCCCCTTATTCTACATAAATCCCATCCAATATCACGACTCATTGCTGAATATCTCCATAAAAAATATCTGCACGCTGGTGTCTCTCAGCTGTTCGGATTAATAAAACAAGAATTTTTTATACTAGGATGTAGAAATCTACTTCGCAGCCTAGTACACAAATGTGTAATTTGCCTACGTCATCGAAATCACTCATCAACTCAACTAATGGGGAACTTGCCAAAAGAACGTATTCGATTTTCGCGACCATTCAGTAGAGTCGGTTGTGATTATGCCGGCCCATTAACTCTACGGTTATCTCGAGGAAGAAACCCTAAATACGCCAAATGTTATATTGCTTTGTTTGTATGTTTTGTAACAAAAGGCATACATTTAGAACTTGTCGGTGATCTTTCTACTAACGCATTCTTGTCAGCCTTAGACCGTTTCGTAGCTCGTCGTGGTAAGCCAATAGAAATTTGGAGCGATAATGGCACCAACTTCCATGGAGCCAAGAGATCGCTTAATGAAATGCATACTTGCCTTCTCAGTCAACAACACCAAACCATTGTTGCCGATCACCTTTCCGGAGACAACATCTCTTGGAAATTTATACCTCCTTCTGCACCTCACTTTGGTGGGTTGTGGGAGGCAGGTGTTAAATCCGTCAAGACCCATCTGAAAAGAGTGATTGGCGATCGCACACTCACTTATGAGGACTTATATACGTTATTGACGAAAATCGAGGCATTACTGAACTCGCGCCCCATGTGGCCAACATCCGACAGTGAACCCACTGCTTTAAAACCTTCGCATTTTATGATTGGTGAACCCTATACTGCGGTTCCCCAGCCAGAAATAGAATTCACAAATTCACCAAAAACTAATTGGCATCTTTTACAGATTCTTATGCAGGGTTTCTGGAAGAGATGGCATCAAGAATATCTTACATCACTGCAACAGCGACCGAAGTGGCAAGGTGTTCAGCCAGACATCAATGTGGACGATATCGTGCTCCTAAAGGAACCCAATTTGCCGCCCTCAAAGTGGATCCTTGGTCGTGTGGTGAAAACGCATCCGGGAAAGGACAATAAAATTCGTGTTGTTACTGTCAAAACCAAATTTAAGGAATATGTTCGGCCCATAGTGAAGATTGTACCACTGTCTATATCTGAAAGACCGGAGTCTTTCAGGGGGGGCTGAATGTTCTGTAACATAAGCGAACAAACATCACATATATTACGCTATTACTCTGCCAGCTGATTTCATCGTTTAAAGTTTACTGCTTGCTTTATATTATATCTAACTTGTTCTCTAACATGTAATTTCACTTCATTTTTCTCTTAAGTAATTTCTTTTTATGTACCTATGTGTATATATGTTAATGCATCCTACAATTTCTATTGTTATCTTGTTATCTTGTTATCTTCTCTTTTGCTCTATACATTACAACATAGTCTAATATAGAATACGTTACCTATTACACTTATGAATATGATGCTCTCTCGAAATCTCACTTGCAATGTTAAATACAGTCCACTAAATTTGACTCTTTTGTAAAATGTATACGTGGCTCTGCCTATTTTGCTGCTGACCACAGAGAGGAACACATCGAAGCGAAGAATAAAAATTTGTTGTTAATTTGTTGAACAATTTTCTTTTTCTTGGCAATTAACAAAATTGCAACTAACATTTTTTGGTCCTTCTGATCGCGGATAAATTGAATTAATAATCAATTGATTTACTAACCCATACACTTGGTATGAGTAATGGACTTATGGTATGGTTTTTTTAATGAACATTTTTTTTTTGTGAATTGATCTGAGACACGTGGTGAATATTCCCCTTGATAAAATCTCTTATAGAATAACGCCCTGCACAATAACTATATAAATTACAAAAAACCTGACTAATCGCGCGTGGCTAGGTATCGATTTAATAAGACATTGACCTTGATTTCTCATAAAAATGAACGTCATAAAGACAAAACGAGGACACGTAAAAGGCTGTCTGACTCGCGCGGTGTCATTTGCAGAAAGCGTAGACGAACGCGTGTCTTTAGAGCTTCTCGAAATACGGTTGCAAAAATTGGAAGAAGATTGGAAAGAATTCGGTTCTCTGCAAAAACAGCTTTTAGAGCACGCGGATGAAGAGGATTTCGTGAATCCAGAATCCGAGTTTGCTGAGTACGAGACCAAGTATTTTTTGGCTCAATCTACCCTTACCAAAGTAATTCGTGATAGGAAAAAATCTGAAAAACCCTCTGTTACTCAATCGGTTACTCAATCGGTTGTCGATAAGTTGGCTAGTCAGCAAGCCTCTTTACTCGCAAATCTGAACTCTAACCAATGTGCTTCAATTTCTCTCCCTAAAATCGATATTCATCCATTTTCCGGTGAATATAAAGAGTGGCCATGTTTTCGAGACATATTTCAGGGCACTATAGACTCTAATTCAAAGTTATCTACCGCAGAAAAGTTCCGTTACCTAAAATCCTATTTACGCGGTAAGGCAGCTGATCTAATTCGCGATATTAGCGTTTCGGAAGCCAACTATTTGGATGCATGGGATCGACTTGAAAAGCGATACGATCGATCCAATTTAATAATTCAGTCGCATATTCAGTCGTTCCTTTCGATGCCCAGCATGACCACCTGTAGCGTTCTTAATCTCCGCAAAATAACCGATTCTACTGATGAAACTATTCGGGGCTTGAATGCCTTAGGATCCGACAAACGCGACCCTTGGATAATTTATATTCTGCTCCAAAAACTTGATCAGGATACGCGACAAGCATGGGCAGAAGAAATCGGATCAAAAGACGACGCCACCATCGATGAACTATTGTCATTTTTGGAGCTTCGTTGCGATGCTTTAGAATCGTGTCAGACTCTCTCTCCTTGTAATTCCCCTCGTGTCAAAAATCATAAAATTATACAATCGCATTATACGGAATCTAAACCAAATTGTCCTAAATGCAAATCAGACCATGCTTTAAGCAAGTGCACTCAATTTTTGTCGTTTGATATAAAAACTCGTCGCGAATTCGTAAAGGAACACTCTCTCTGCTTTAATTGTTTACGACCTGGACATTCTGCAAACAAATGCAGGTCTAATTTCCGTTGCCGAACTTGCAACTCGCGACATCACTCGCTTGTTCACCCCCAATCGCTCGTTCACCCTCATTCTTCGCCGTCAAATCCCTCGAATTATATTGCTCCCGAATCGTCGTCTACCCCATCCACCAGTTCGCCGTCCACCAGCTCGCCACCAAACAATCCTTTGCCAACAACACAACCATCACTCTCGCTTTGCTCATCTATACCAGCTAACGGCAATTCGTTTAATTCTTCTCGCTTTACCCAAACGCTATTGCCTACAGCTATTGCTCATGCTCACGATAAGCAGGGACATTTTCAAACCGTTCGGTTGTTGCTAGACTCAGGTTCACAAGTGTCTTTCATAACTGAAAACACTGTCCAGCGCTTGGGTCTTACTCGGACGCCAGCACGTATTCCTGTATTAGGGGTTGGGTCGACATCCGCTGGTGTCACGAATGGATTTGTAACGCTGAAATTAATTTCCCGCTATACTCAGGAGTTCGTACAAGTACATTGCTACATTGTCTCCAAACTTACATCTTTAGTGCCTGCGTCTGTTCATAAGATCTCCGACATAAAAACATTCTCTACGTTCAGACTAGCAGATCCTAATTTTAATATGCCTGGCCATATTGACATCCTAGTCGGTGCAGACAAGGCGTTTAGCATATTTAGTGGCTCAGCAGTCCAGAGTAAAGAAGGCGTCCCTGATCTCATACCCACAATATTCGGCTGGGTTGTCTGTGGCAATATGGACAGCACAATATCTTCCAATTGTTTCAGTGCCGATTCGTACTGTACTCAATTGGATACTGAAAATACTTTCGATTTGGAGTGTTTTTGGCGAATTGAAGAACTTGATCAAAGACCAAATCTATCAATTGACGATCAACGTGCAGAAGACATTTTCGTAAAAACCCATTCGCGTCTACCTGACGGCAGGTATGCGGTTAATTTGCCCTTCAAAACAGACGAAAAAACTGATTTTGGGAATAGTTGCTGTACAGCGTTAAGTCGTCTTCACTCCACTGAGCGTAGAATAGCTTCAAATCCGCGTTTGAGAGATGAATACGTACGCTTCATGGAAGAATATTTAAACTTAGGTCACATGGAAGAGATACCTTCCAGTGAATTGACTGTGTCATCAAGCCAGTGCTATTATCTACCCCACCACGCTGTAGTGAAAGAAGACAGCAGTACTACCAAGGTGCGGGTAGTCTTTGATGGCTCGGCCAAGTCTTCGAATAATCAATCTCTAAATGAATCTCTTCTCGCAGGCCAAAGCTATCAACGAGACCTATTTTCGATTTGTATCCGATTTCGTCGTCACCTCTATACCATATCTGGGGACATAGAAAAAATGTTTCGCCAGATACGAGTATCGGATAAACACACCAATTTCCAAAGAATCCTTTGGAGAAAGTCAACTGACCAAGTGGTAAAACATTACCGTCTCTTGACCGTGACATATGGCACAACTTGCGCTCCATTTTTGGCTGTTCGAACGTTATACCAATTAGCTATTGACCTACAGCAAACCTTCCCCCGCGCTTCGGATGTGCTGCTCAATGACTTTTATATGGACGATGTCATGACGGGCGCTGATTCAATTGAAGAAGTCACTTCGCTCCGGTCAGAACTCGTAAATCTACTCAAATCGGCCGGTTTCAATTTACGGAAATGGACGACCAATTGCTGGCCTTTACTTATATCATTGCCGGTAGAACAACGTGAACTTTCTCCTATAGAGTTCGAAGAATCCTCCACCGTTAAACTACTTGGCATGCAATGGTGTCCATCTAAGGACTGCTTTTTCTTCAAGGTGAATTTAAACAGTTCTATTGTCTACACCAAACGTCGCATACTATCAGAGTCTTCGCGGATTTTTGATCCCATTGGATTTCTAGCTCCAGTTATTGTTGGTATTAAGATTCTTTTCCAGGACTTATGGAGGAAAGGTATAAAGTGGGATGAAGATGTGCCTAAGGATATTGCCGATCGATGGAGATCAATTCGCAGCGAACTTCATTTGCTAGAATCTATAAGGATTCCTAGGATATTGTGGAACAATAAACTCAGCATTGAACTACATGCGTTTTGCGACGCATCACTGGATGCATATTCTGCTGTGGTATATTGCCGCAGTGTAACCATGGACGGATTGGTTAACGTTTCGTTAGTAGCAGCCAAAACGAGGGTTGCTCCTATAAAAGTGCTATCCCTGCCTCGGCTCGAGCTCTGTGGAGCTATTCTTTTAGTTCGCCTCATCAATAAACTTAAGTTATCTTTACAGGTGAAAGACATTAAAGTTTATGCATGGACTGACTCGTTGATCGTACTACATTGGCTTTCTGCACTGCCCAAAAAGTGGTCAGTGTTTGTAGCAAACCGGACTTCCGAGATTCTGATGTCAATTCCTCGCTCCGATTGGAACCATGTCCGATCAGCCAACAATCCAGCCGACATCGCAACTCGTGGAGTTCCACCATCTCTTTTACAGGTAAATGAGATGTGGTGGAAGGGTCCTGCTTGGCTACGGGAAGAAAGATCTCAATGGCCAATAGCTGACCTATGCATGAAGGATGTTTCTGGTCCAGAACTAGAAGAGAGAAGTACACGAAGTACGCAGGTATTATTAACGAACATTAATACACAGAATATTCTTGAAGACATTATACTTAATTCATCAAATTGGTTGAAATCTGTTCGCATAGTGGCATTTGTTTTACGTTTTATTTCAAATGTTCGCAACAAGGTCGGTCGGAAATACAATTCCTTATCAACAGAAGAACTTTCCAACGCTAAATTCAAACTCATAAAATGTGCTCAAAAATCGTTATTCCCCTCTGAAATCAGTGCTCTCGAAAACCATAATCCATTGTCTAAGAAAAATAAATTAAACTCTCTTGCCCCTTTCCTTGACTCAAATGGAGTGCTTCGCGTCGCCGGTCGTTTAAATGAATCAAATTTGCCATACAGTGTTAAACATCCCCTTATTCTACATAAATCCCATCCAATATCACGACTCATTGCTGAATATCTCCATAAAAAATATCTGCACGCTGGTGTCTCTCAGCTGTTCGGATTAATAAAACAAGAATTTTTTATACTAGGATGTAGAAATCTACTTCGCAGCCTAGTACACAAATGTGTAATTTGCCTACGTCATCGAAATCACTCATCAACTCAACTAATGGGGAACTTGCCAAAAGAACGTATTCGATTTTCGCGACCATTCAGTAGAGTCGGTTGTGATTATGCCGGCCCATTAACTCTACGGTTATCTCGAGGAAGAAACCCTAAATACGCCAAATGTTATATTGCTTTGTTTGTATGTTTTGTAACAAAAGGCATACATTTAGAACTTGTCGGTGATCTTTCTACTAACGCATTCTTGTCAGCCTTAGACCGTTTCGTAGCTCGTCGTGGTAAGCCAATAGAAATTTGGAGCGATAATGGCACCAACTTCCATGGAGCCAAGAGATCGCTTAATGAAATGCATACTTGCCTTCTCAGTCAACAACACCAAACCATTGTTGCCGATCACCTTTCCGGAGACAACATCTCTTGGAAATTTATACCTCCTTCTGCACCTCACTTTGGTGGGTTGTGGGAGGCAGGTGTTAAATCCGTCAAGACCCATCTGAAAAGAGTGATTGGCGATCGCACACTCACTTATGAGGACTTATATACGTTATTGACGAAAATCGAGGCATTACTGAACTCGCGCCCCATGTGGCCAACATCCGACAGTGAACCCACTGCTTTAAAACCTTCGCATTTTATGATTGGTGAACCCTATACTGCGGTTCCCCAGCCAGAAATAGAATTCACAAATTCACCAAAAACTAATTGGCATCTTTTACAGATTCTTATGCAGGGTTTCTGGAAGAGATGGCATCAAGAATATCTTACATCACTGCAACAGCGACCGAAGTGGCAAGGTGTTCAGCCAGACATCAATGTGGACGATATCGTGCTCCTAAAGGAACCCAATTTGCCGCCCTCAAAGTGGATCCTTGGTCGTGTGGTGAAAACGCATCCGGGAAAGGACAATAAAATTCGTGTTGTTACTGTCAAAACCAAATTTAAGGAATATGTTCGGCCCATAGTGAAGATTGTACCACTGTCTATATCTGAAAGACCGGAGTCTTTCAGGGGGGGCTGAATGTTCTGTAACATAAGCGAACAAACATCACATATATTACGCTATTACTCTGCCAGCTGATTTCATCGTTTAAAGTTTACTGCTTGCTTTATATTATATCTAACTTGTTCTCTAACATGTAATTTCACTTCATTTTTCTCTTAAGTAATTTCTTTTTATGTACCTATGTGTATATATGTTAATGCATCCTACAATTTCTATTGTTATCTTGTTATCTTGTTATCTTCTCTTTTGCTCTATACATTACAACATAGTCTAATATAGAATACGTTACCTATTACACTTATGAATATGATGCTCTCTCGAAATCTCACTTGCAATGTTAAATACAGTCCACTAAATTTGACTCTTTTGTAAAATGTATACGTGGCTCTGCCTATTTTGCTGCTGACCACAGAGAGGAACACATCGAAGCGAAGAATAAAAATTTGTTGTTAATTTGTTGAACAATTTTCTTTTTCTTGGCAATTAACAAAATTGCAACTAACAGTTTATATTTATGCAGTGATTTCATAATTCTCTTATGATTAAGGGTGTAAATAACAAACCAAGATCAAATGAAACTCCAGCCTTTTGGTAAAACATCATTTTTGCACGATTCCTTTCTTCTTCCGTGTAATGTACGTATATCCAGTGTGGGTATATATTTGACGGTAAGCATGTCTGTTAGGATTTTACTAGGGGTTGGCTGGGCAAGACCCAAATTAAAATCATTCCCTCCACCGCAGGAAAACGCAATGTTAAAGCCAGGACTGTTCAACACTTTTTTCGTTTGGTTTTGTTTGGATTTGAATTCCGTGTGTTAAACAATTTACCAACAGAAAAATCTCCCCTTTTTGCTGCCATAAATACCTACTTGTCAATTATCAGTTGTTGGTGTGGAATGTAAAATAAATGAGAGAGGAGGCGTTCAAGGAATAGAAAACCGATACTAAAACGACACTAAAGCGACTCGACTCAAAAAACGCCAGCTGTCGTTTAATATAAACGCCACGTAGAATAAGGGTGAATAACTCTTTCAAATTGCGCCAGCAATCCGTGACCTAAATAGCTATCGCTTTTGAATGGACAGAATCGCTTTTGAAAATACCAAAATACCAATCCGGAAATAAGCCCCCTAAAGCGAAAAGCATGTGGCACATTTATGTATAAGAGCTACCGGTTTTATAAAACGCTTTTACAGCGCACGTACATGCTGTCGTATAACTTGTGTTCCACACTACTTAAACGCCACATGCCACGTAGAATAAGGGTGATTGACAGTTTTTGTACAGCCTTTTCAAGATCGTTCTTTACTGGGAATTGCTTTCTTCATAAAGATCCAGACAAACAAATATTTTTTGTTGCATTTTCTTGACGAATTTGAATTCAGCGCTCAAAAGTATATGGAGAGTCCTTACCATAAATTGCATTACCATTAAAAAAAAATATCTTTAACTTTAAAAATAAAGCAGTTTTTTTTATTATTTTTGTGTATTAATTTGATAAGCGTTATTTTTTTAACAAAAAACAAAATAGAACAGCCAGACAAACATAAACTTACAATCTAGAATATAACTAAAATAGACTCTTAGTAGGTACTATATAAACTATAATCAAGTTGTATCTTCTCTGATCTTGTAGTCTTTTTGTGTTGAGCATCATTAAAATTATAAAAATTCAAACTAAAAATAATTCAACTATACTTTTATCCATAAAAAAAATAAAAATAATGTTTCAGTCCAAAACAAAATAGTAGGTATATGCCTTGAAACCTGCTCTGCTGAGAATCAGGAACTTGCGAGTTACAGTCAAAAATTCTAAACAAAATGGCAGTGTTTTTAATTCGATTGTTTTTAGAAAGGGAGCTCATTTAACAATCTCAGCAGAGCAGTTTCCAAAAGTGTAAACAAAAATGTCTTTTATTCACCCGCTGACTTTTCTTCGTGGCAGTGACATTTTGTTGGGTTTATTTTCAATAAAATTTGTGAATAATTTAAATGCTTATTTATGTGATCCTTATTTACAATAGTTAGAACTTATCTTACGTACTAGAAAACTTGTTATTTTTTATTTTAGAGAATCCTACGATAGCGTCTGACCCTCCTTCCACTTCTTCAGCAGAGCACCACGTTGAATCGGTGGCAGTTCCTCGTTTATTTTGCGGAGGTTGAACGCATTGGACATGCCGTTTGAGGGATGATTTACCTTCATTGGTTTCCAGTAGTCCTGATTGCAGTTCACCGACAGTGGTTGAAGAGTCGAATTCAGGGTTATCTGGGAACCGGCGGAGGAGAAACCACATAGCGACCCAATCGGGCTAGCCATTGGTGGCTGAAAAGAAGTACTTAGGGTGGATGGTCGTTGAAAGACGCCATTATTGTCGATGGGGTAGAAGCCGTTGTGGCAGTCAGAGTGTGAATTGGTCATTTGCGGATACTGCTCGTGGTCCGGGCAGATGGAATTGTCTCGCAACGTTGCGCTCGATTGAGACTCGAAGCCCGAGGACTGTGATGAAGCACGCGATATATTCTCCTGAATGGAGTTCATGCCATTGCGATGTTCCAAGAAGAAGTTACGCTTATCTGCCGGAGGCGGTTGTTGTGCATTGTTGAAATAGCCACCTGAGAGCCAAGAAGCTGAGGGATTGTTAGTTGCTAAGCTGTTAGTACTAAAGCGAGAGGGGGTTAGTAGGTTAGACCTCTGGTACACAGCACTGCTGGATACAGAGAAGGGAGACGCGAGTGGCGCATCGGCATAGCGCAGAGAAGCGCGATTTAACTCTTGGAAGCTATCATCACATTGTTTGTTGTGGATAGGCGCAATAGTGGCATTCATCACGAAGGGGGAACTGAACGATGCATTCGCTCCAAACGTGGATTGCGGACGTTTGCAACTTAGCTCCAGATTCGATGAGAAGAGAGACCGATTTGTTGGAAAGCTACTCATGGAAGCCGCATAGTTACGATTCATTGCCACCGATTGATCAATACTCCTGCCGACCGGTGAGCGTTGGATCCCATTTAAGCTAAGAACCGAAGAAGTGATTGGGGACCTTGCCAAATTGCCGAGATTACGATGAGATTGTGACATGAACGATCTGCCACTAGACCCGCTGATTACACTATTTCCGCTGCTGTTAAGTTTTTGGCTAATTAAGCTGATCATCTCACGAGTATCATCGTCACTCAAGCCATCTTCAGAGTAGATTTTGTGGAAACTGCTAGTGGTGTCGTCAATTTCAGCTACATTCGACTTGGACTTGGCCGAGAACGACAGCCAAACCGTAAGCACCGACGCCGTTAACTGAAAATACAAAAGAGTTCGCCATTCAATAACAAAAAACGTCAGCCGAATTAAACCCGATCCTACCAAAATGACGTCCCTTGACGGAAGAACCTCCTCGTAGTCAAGCAGACCGCCAGCGCACACACTCCACAGTGTCAGCATAAATGTGAATCTACTCAGTTTAAAGCTGTCTACCAGATTGTGTATGAAAGCGAGGCTGAGCATCAGAAATGGACTGATCAACACCAGCAATGACGACATGTTCAGGGCGGCCACTTGAGGCAGTTTCATTCCCATGGAGTAGAGGATCATCATTGTAATGGTTTTAAAGAAGAGACTGATCTTCTGCACAGTGTGGTGATTGCCCAAAGCCTCCGAATATGAAGCAAACACCTTGACTAGAGCAAGGACATGCGAGATCATCAAAAATGTATAGTGTCCGATTTTATCACCCAATATACTAGTCACTGTGTCTTTTGTCAGATTCGGCAAACACCTTAGAACACAAAGGGCGTTGATCAGTGCTATGAGAGCGAGGCATGTAGAGATTTTTCGCTTTAGTTTTGACTTTTGTGCATTTTTTAAGCGAGCGAAATGTGGCTGCTTGAAGGTTTCTGCTCCTTTGATGATGAAGTCCAGGAATTTAGAGCCCAAAACCATTTTCTTCTTTTCGCGAAGAACTCTCTTTAGATGACGATCGCAAGTGGTACAAAGGCGGTACTGCTCTTCCAGTTTGAGCCTGCAATGAAAAGAAAAAATTGTTAAATGATGTGCAGGGAAATCAGTATGGTTGCGCTAATAGATAACTGATTCTGTCTGACAAACCGACTGCCCTATTTCAGCAGAAGAACAAATTCATCGAAATGGTACAAAGTTCATTAACGTTGCAGTAAGTTTCCTGGATGGACTGTAAAAAATAGAGATGCATTTGCGTAAGGTAAAGCGTGCAATTCATAGAATATGAAAACTTGCACCGTTTCTTATTTTGTATCAAATGAAGATATGTGGCAGAATATTACTTTATGTCCAAATAGTCATGTATACAAATTTAATAAAGCCCTCATATGCAATGACCATAGTCCATCCATACCTTATCATGCAACAGACAGTGGGGGGCGTATAGGTAAAATAATTAGCTTTTGTTCCAAATATCACAGCAGCTGTTTTAATAGCAACTTCGTTTATGTGGCACGCCTAACCGCCATTACTGCAAAATCCCATTTAAAGAAACCCCCTTGATTTTTAAAAACTAGTTTTACTTACTTATATGCCTTAAGTTCCGCATCGAATTTAGATTCATTTTTTGGTTCAAATTGCGCCAATTTCTCTACTTTCAAACGTTGTCCTTCATTGCAAACTTGACAGAATCCATTCGCTGGAAATTGATCACTAAAATCCGACAAATCATGCTGATGGTCATCTTTCCGAGTGGACGATAAATTACTGCAGTCCAGCTGTTGATAAATTTCCCGATTGTAATCCCCATCCTTCGTGAAACCATTATACTGCTCACATTGTGGACACGTAAAACAATTTGCTTCCAAGTATGGGACTTTTGTATTTTGATTACAAAACCAGCAATTCACCGTCACTTTAAAGTTTGATCTAATAAAAAAAATTGCGTTATAAATAGATTTAGGAAAAAACGCGGAAGAAATTCACAAAAAAAAAAAATAGCACAGGCGTTGATTATCTTAACTCACCTTATTTTCACGTATAACTTGTAAAGAATTAGAATAGTAACAAAGCTTATGGATAGCAGCGGTATAAGGCTCACTGCGAGCGACAATATATATTGCATTTTGAATTAAATTTAGTTTTATTTAACACAGTTGATTGGGTAACAAATTAATTTACTTTTTTTGCAAACAAATAGCTCAAAATTTTCGCCGACTGTCACACACGCACGAGGGCAAGAGAAGACGATTTGACTTTGAAATTCACCACGCGCGCCGTTTTTATAATTTATAGAAAAGGTGGTGAGCGTGAGGTAGAAGTTTTCGTAAAATTAAGATAAGGAAGAGGTAACTAACTTGGTAATTTAACAGAAAAAAATTGAATACCTATCCAGGTAGGCAGAGGCAGGTAGCTTGCTCGGTTTGTTGTGGGTAGGTCTGCTATAGTGGTAGAGCAACTGAAAAGAAAACATTCTACCTGACTATGCATATAAATACCTAGGATAATTTTTATTACTCAACATCTTTTTGAAAATCCTTTTTTTATTAGCTATAGAAAAACTAGACAACAAATGTTGTTATTAAAAACAAAATCTTAAAATAGGGTGGATACCAGTAATATACATATTAATTAATATAACAAAGAAAGAAAGGAATTTAGGAACCTGCAATTTTTCAAATGACGACCGTTTTACAAGATGTTGACATGCAAATATAATTTGTGCTGAGTGACCTTAATAACTCTGATCCCATTTCTGGCGGTTCTGCCCGTCGAATCTGAAGCATGGACTCTGTCAAAAGTGGATGTAAATAATCCGAATACATTCAAGGGAACTTTATACATAAGATAAACAGTCGCGTTGACATGCATTAGGCCCTAGTTATAGCTATCATTGAAATGCATCATTGGAACAAATCAGTGGAATGGTGGTTTCATTTTTTTGACAAGTCGGTTATAGCAATCATTGAAAAATTCCTGTCAGTGACTTTTCAAGAAACGAGTCTAGGTTTTGAGGTTAGAGTTGATCATTGAAAGCAAAACTGACAGCTGAGAATAGAAAGAGAATCGAACACATCAGTGAAACGATTGGGTTCCAAATTGGAGAAACGAGAATCAGCTGTTCATTGAAATCGATTTCAATCAGTGAAATAATAAAATTGAATTTAAAGAAGAGTTTTAGTCTGAATTAAGTAATTTCTTTCGTAAAAAAATTCCACAATTGATTACCTTTATTTTGATACCAACTAAAGCCAATATTGTTTGATTAATCGTCTTAAAATCGGAAAACAAAAGTTTCAATGATGCATTTCAATGATAGCTATAACTAGGGCCTTAGGCTACGGACAGAGTGAACGCGAGAAGCGGAGCGAAAGCTAAAGCTATATATTCTAAGCTATAAACAAACGTTAACGCTTCAGAAGTGCATCAACATAAACAACATCCTTGCATTATAAAAATGGATTCGTCAGAACAAGAGGAATTTACATTTAAATAATTTATTTTTCAGCCATTGATTGGTTGGGAAAAACAGTCCGTTCATCAAGAGATTAAAAAATCACGTTACCTAATTAATACGACGAGTTTTATCATCTTTATCTACAACGATTTACGAAGACATCGGAAAACATTCCGGCAAAAATTGTTGAATACGTTTGAATGTCATTAAGAGTATTCGATTATATACCCAAATCTGTTGAAAGCAGCTAAAAAAAACTGCAAGTAAAATGTATGGGCGCAGTTTATTAGCTTTTACATGTCAAACCTACTTAGCTTTAGCTTTCGCTAAGCTTTTTGCACGCACTCTGTCCGTAGCCTTAGAGAAGAAACTATTCTAACTCTACAGCTAGCTCTACAAAGGATTAGTCAATAGAAAACTACGCACTTGATTTTTGACACATGAAAAAGAACGCTTCCGCCCGCAGAGTAGTCTGCGTTAAAGACGTCTTTAATTCTATCCCCGGGTTTACACAATTGAGCAATAAGAAGAAAAATTAGTTTTAATTAGTTTACAACAACTTCCTGGCGCCACTCACACAATCTGCCTAAAAGCAACTATTGAAATCTAAATTTGAATAAGAATGATTGTTCGGTGGCCCGGTCATCGCTCAAACGATGTAAATGGTATATCCGTTTTTACAAGTGAGTTGAATGGTTCTTTTTCTATCAAGCTGAAAACTATGCTGAGTTATTTTTCCTCTCTGAAATGCACTGAAACAAACACTTTCCAGTAAACAAATATAAGCGAAGAATTCCTATTTTTCTATGTTTTTTTATTAGCAAACGAGTGTATGGCTCTGGCGCATGATTCGCATATTATCTAACTTCTATATACTAGCATAATCTACCCATTGTTAATTTCCATAATTGTTCTATAATAAGTTTACATAATCTTCATGCAATTTTTCTTAACGTTTGCATTTTGTTCTTCCACATGGGGTTTTTGGCGAATTATCGGCGCTTCTTTTATCGAAATTTCCAGCAATGATGAACTATTTATTATTATGGGATTCTCTAATGACAAATTTATTCATCTGTGCAACTGAAAGCAAACATAGTCCGTATTCCCGGTTGTAGCTATAATTTGTTGCGTTTGCGTTTACACCCTTAACTTCAATCTATTGTTCGAATGTCACTTGAATTCACCACACGTCTAGTTTCCCCTATTTTTTGACAACTCTTTTTGCAGTGCCTTTTACTTCACACGTGTTTTGTTTAAATTTTATTTTGCGGTTGCTATTAAGTGATTTTTCTAAATTTTTTAAAGAAACTATAGCAAAATGCAGCACGACGATGTAAGAAATCACTTAGTACAATAATTTAAATATAATTTAAGAAATGTCTTTCCAAAATTAATACAAATTTCACTTGTTTTACAGGTTGTTTGGAGCATCATCAACAAAACCTTTTGCTCGCACAAAGTCAAGTAAGTTTTCAGAAATATTCCCTCGAATGTAATCTTTTTTAACTGACAAATTCTATTATAGAACCGACACCCGGACATTCTGTCGTCATGAATACAATTTAACAGGTCTGTGCACAAGAAGAACATGTCCTCTGGCCAACAGTCAATATGCAACAGTTCGAGAGGAGAACGGCATCATATATTTGTTCATGAAGACTGCCGAACGTTGTCATACGCCCAACAAACTGTGGGAACGTGTAAAATTGTCACGTAATTTCGAAAAGGCCATTCAACAGATTAACGAGAATCTGGTGTTTTGGCCTAAATACATGATTGCAAAGAATAAGCAGCGTTTTGTTAAAATCACTCAATATTTAATACGGATGCGAAAACTGAAGTTACGTCGCCAAAAACTCATTGTTCCACTATCTAGGAAGATCGAACGTAGAGAAGCACGAAGGGAAGAGAAGGCTCTCGTTGCGGCAAAGATAGATAATCATATTGAAAAGGAATTGCTGGAAAGATTGAAGAAGGGCACTTATCAGGATATTTACAACTTCCCACAGACCGCATTCAATAAGGCATTGGAAGCTGAAGATGTGGAAGACGATGAGGAGGAAGTTGAAGAGGAGCAAGAAATCGAAAAGGAAATGGAATTGGACGATGAAATGGAGCGCGAATTGAATATGGATGATGAATTCATTGAAGCTGACTCCGATGATGAGGAAGAGGAAGAGGATGAAGAAGTCGATGATGACGAAGATGCTGATAGCGATTCGGGTAGTCGTGAAGAAGTCGAAGTTGGCAGCGATTTTGAGTCGTCAGACGAATCGGACATTGAGGTAAGTAGACTGTTTTTTTTTTATAAAATCAGGATAGGGTACTTGTTTTTGTATTTTACCAACTCTACTCAAATCCTATCAGCGATTATCCACAAGAATAACATTGAAATTAGTGTGCAGTCACACACACACACTAACAGCAAATATCATTCTCATGGAACTACAGAATTCTCATCATTTTTGCCATACAACCGCCTCCAAGAGCAAACTTTTTTCTGAGAAGTGCTGTGAAGTCACTTTCTATCCTCCAGGCGCACTTGTACAAGCTGATTTACAATCTTTTAGCATTTAAAAGTGCACGACATTATTTTTAGAATCATTTTGACTGTGTCTTCATTGCTGCAAATTATTTTGCCGTGCCTTCCACCTCAAAAAAGACCGACCGTCAGATAAATAATTTGTCAACCTCTAGGAAGACTCTTATTCTCCATGTTTTACCTTGTATATTGTAAAAATAGAGCTGAGACGATACGCATTATAAAAAGTCTACGTTAGTTGAGATTGAGAGTAGGCGGTCAAAATGCCACAAAATTGCAGCAGTTTAAAAGTTTTTGTTCAACCTTTGCCGGGGAGCTTTTATTTTGTCTGGCTTTAAGCTTTTATTTACAACTTCTTTCGGTCTATGCATAAGAAGACGTATACTAGTAGTTGCACCGTCTATGTCGTTACAGTACAGGTAACGAAATCAGATTTTGGCACGTCTTGCTGATGTCATTTTAAACGCACAACTTTGGCTGACATGACAAACTATAATGTCGATGGTGGTGGAGTTATATTCCTAACATCCGCCGTATGCCATTCCGGAAGATGTATGGTTGACGATATCCTTGTCCTTGTCTATCATCGTCAATGATAAATGATTCATATCGTCATATCGTTTTATCGTCCCCACAAATGACTCCTTCAAACCTTCTGCCACCCCACTTCCTTATTCGTCTTCGGTTTGCAAGTTTAATCAAGCAGTGACATCGACATATCCATGGCTTTGTACTTGTTTTGTCTCCTCTAATGGTAGGTGTCGTAATAAGTGCATAGGTGTTCTTAAGTTCTCCTACTTGTTTCATTGAATTGCGAAATTTGTGCTGAGCTCATCAAGTTTGTGTAAGTGTGGCGCTTTTATTGACATTCTCGCGGGTCTGACAGTAACCTTCATCGAACTTCATTACAACTTTCACAATGATACACACAATTCGCACGATATTCCGCATAGTTGTTCGCAGCGCTAGTATTTTAAATTTTATTTTATTAGCAGAGCTTCTTGTAATCACTTCTAAGACTTTTCATCGCAAGTCTGCGATCACGGGTGCATTCAGACGTACATTCTGATGAGTAAAGTCTTGGTGCGATTATTACGTGCTATCCGAATTTTCGCCAGGGGTGCTAACATTAAATCCAAGTGTTAAGATTCACATAGGCCCATTACACGTTCACTGTCTGTTTACGAACTTAAACTTCTCGCCAACGTCTGACGAAACATCCGAAAATACAATTGTCCTTAAAAAGCTTCTCAATTAAGCCGTTCGGAATCGAAATAAAATTGTAGGTACCTCCCATTCGTCTCAAAAATAGAAACACGCAAACGAATGCGTCGCGACGCACAGTTAGAGAACTCGTGATCTAGGCATTACTTATCGATTACAATATTATGCACCCCCTACTGAGGACATCCTCCTTAATTCCTTCTCTATTCAGTGCAGCTAAACTGCCTGAACTGTTGCACACATTTAATTTCAACTGCAGTATCCTACCTGCCGTAGGCACCTGATGCTCCCCCTTTGAATCTAGAAGGTGACAGAGGCACAGAAGAGCAAGCACTCAATTGCTCTTCGGTTCAACTACATTTTGTTCAATTGACCTTCGCTGGCCTTGCCTGAGGCATGAGTTCCACTTTCGCTTAACTTTTAGTTTCTTTACCGCACTGAAGGTCTTTATAACAATTTGTGTTCTTCAGCTTTACCGGCAAATATTGGAAATTTGTTGGTGTGAATTCCTACTCGGAACAGCTGTCGCTAAACATGCTGAGTCATGAGTGTTCTCCTTTCTTAACGACCCTCACCATGACTTTGAATTTTTTTCAATGCTACTGCACTTACTCTTACTGGTGTATCTATCATACTCAACCTGTTTAAGAATTCCACTAGATCATGTGCCAGAACTCGTAATAAAAGTCTAATTTGTGTGAATTATCGCTCATTAAACTCGCCGAAACTGCGCCCATGCATACATACTGAGACTGTTCCACAAGCAAAACTTGATTGTCACAAGCTAATCGAAATCTGGGACAACTCACGTAATCGAAATGATTCGCCGCGAAAAGTGACTATCCACTGCTAGATGCAGAATTTGTCGCATTTGCCAAAAATATGATAAAATCTGCTGATGATCGATTTTAATTCGTATAAAGCCTCCTGTGGTCGTTAAAGTTGTCGGCGCCCCCCTCTTTCACAAGCGATACACTTACACTATGCACACCTTTGAATAGCCGGAATCGTACTCCCCACAAACAATTGACTTGTGCAAATATTTAATCGGATAAAACACGAATTGCTTTATCTTTTTCTCTCCGAAACATGAAATCTAGATTTCAATGTCATTGTAATTATTGCGGCTGTCTATTGTAAGGGATATATTATATACCTCACACAAATTTCATGGCCGATAACTTCTCATAATACCTGTCATTGAAAAGCGAAAAAAAGAGCGATTACTATAGTCTCTCCGGAGTAACATCGTCGCTACTACTCTCTTGGTGCGGCTCTTCACATAATTATCGGTTTGGAACGAAAGAAAAAGTCTGTCCCCCACCCCCAAATGAAAGACTAAGCCGCACGCTAATGAATTTGTAATTAGGCAGCTTGCCGCTCGATTTGTTTCAATTTACATGCATTATTATCTTGTCGAAGTCTTTACATCGCCTCTCTGTGGGCTGTAGTGTATCCCTCCACAACTGGCTGATTGCTTGATATCTTTGCACCTAAATGACATAATCATCTGTATTATTGTTGTTTACATTTCCATTTCAACTAGCTCCGGTTATCGTGTTGGTTTTCGCGCTCTAATGTAAACAAGAATGTTGATCAGTTAATAATGTTACATTCCAGGCGACGATCCTAGGGTCACGTTCTGGGATATTCCCCCTCGCCACGACTTTAAATTGCTGCTCTCATCTCATTGCCTGAGTCACAAAGTCGTTCCATAAAGCGAAACAAACGAAACCTTGCCGTTGGGGGTTCAAACCACCTGAAGAGCGATTAGCCATTGCAGTCTCGCGAAAGCTCAATTGTTTCAGTCGCCTATCTGTGTCTCTGTCGAAGCGTAGATATCTGAACGATATTTCTTTTTTTTTTAAGTCTTCCTCGTCTGCTCATATCGTTTACATCGCGTAGAGTCAGCCAACGTGTTTTAGGTTTTTCTGTGTTGCTTTTCCGGTATTGTTCGCGCGGTTTGATTTTTTTTATGTGTGCACACCGCGAGCATATGATTTAGCGTCGTCGCACGGTCAAGGTTAAGATCCGGTAAGAGAGTGAATTTTAATGTGGGCGCTATTAACGCCGGCCTAGTGTGACGCAACGATAGAATTTGTAGTAGCTTTGTCTGCCCCTGTCCATTTTTTCTGTCCATCATTTAATAAAAATATTTATCAAAGTGCTTTCTCTATAATATTGTGATTATTATATTGTCCCATTATTAGGAGAATGGTGTTGGTGCATTTGTGAAACAACGCAAGGATATCAGTGACAAAGACAATGAACAACCATCTAAAGTTAGAAAAGTATCATCATCAACAAGAACCACAGGAGCAGCAGCAGCAACAAGCAGCGATAGCAGAAAAACTGTCAAAGGCAAGCGACGACTCAAGAAACCAAAAGTGGAAATCGAATATGAAATGGAAGTTGAGCCCTCGACAAGGGAAAGGATACATAAGTGAGGTACAAATTGCGATTTTGTATAAACTATTAACGAAAAGAAAAACAAATAAACGTAGAAAAGTTATTTTTAATATAAAAGCAGGTGTTTGTAAAGGTTGAATTTTTAATGAAAACGTGTATTGATGACCGGTAATTCTGGTCGGTGATGCTCTGTGCTCTAAAAGCATTAATTAAATTGGGCCGATACAGTGCAGTGGCTTTTTAAATTGGGAAGGTGTTGTTTTGACTGAAAAGGGGTCTTGCCATAAAGTGTGGGTCAAAGTCATTCTGATTGTGAGTAAGGTGATTACATTGACCTTTGGAGGTCGAGAAACGTTTTTAGTAATTTAGGGGATTTGTGTTGATAATAGGTGCATCACTTGCAAGTGTTCGAAGTGATGTATTCTGAGCACATTTAAGCAGAACTAACATACATCTGCAAGCATCTCGGGGCGCTGCTCGGGCAAATCGTTATAGGTTTGCCTTTCCCGGGAGAAGTATTTAAAAAAAAAAAAAAAACATTACATCATAGTATGTTGAATATTTTACTTGCAGGTATCTCTAAGATGATGTACATTGTACATACATGGCTGTGAGTATGTATGCATAGCAAATAATGACAGTTGCTCTCTGTCCGGTAAGTAACCTTACCCTAAGTACTTGGCCACTGTGTTTGTTAGTTTACTACGGCTAAGTGCAAATTACACCAAGTAGTTCGATTCGGAGCCCCTAGTTCAATCGGTGCTTAGCCATTGAATGCAAAGATAAACACATAATAGTCCAAAGTAAGCCTTTGAGTCAGATCGCAGTGCTTTACATTGAGGAGTTTATGAATAGAGCGGAAAACTCAAAACCAGTCAAGGGCTTAAGTGTGATAATTTTTTAAATGCCCTCGAACTTGATGAGATCAATCGCTTAGTTTTAAGAGTGAGTCAAAATTGCAGGCCGGCATCGCAGCTGCGTTCGCCAGTCAACGCAAACGGGACCGAAAATCACCCGAAGAATCTTGCGTTCGAAGCGACCAAGGCGATCTTAATCCGCCTTTGATAACGTCCATGATTCTACGCCATAAAGCAGGACTGGGGTGATGAGGGTCTTATATAGAGTCCTTGGTGTTTCTTGACAAGGTCTTACTAGTCAGTTGCCTTCTTAGGCCAAAGTAACAGCGGTTGGCAAGTGTAATTCTTCGCTTGATTTCTGATGTGATGCCATTTTCAGAGTTAATAGCGGAGCCGAGGTAGACAACGTCCCAAACTACCTCAAGTTATAGCTGTCTATCGCGAAGTGTTCTCTCCGATTCGTCGATGTTATATGTCCCTTCTTGTTGACGGCATGTATTTTGTTTTGCCCTCATTCACCACTAAACCCATTTTTGCCGCCTCTGTACTGATACTTGCAAACGCACCAGTGACAGCTCACTTTGTTCTGCCCGAGAGTAATTGTTGAGAAACAAATGCATCCGCAACGGTTGACTTTTTGGTGCGGATTTTTAGCTGGAGGCATTATCGGACCATTCTTCTTCGAAAATGCGGTTGGTCATGCAGTAACAATTAATGGTGTTCGTTATCGTGACATAACCCCAGTTTTTAGTTACAAGATATGGATGTGACCAACATATGGTCTCAACAAGACTGTGCCACATATCATACAGCTAGAACCTTTTTCTTTGGGGTTGTTTGAAGTCAAAGGTCTATGCAAACAAGCCAACGACCACCAACGCCTTGAAAGAGGAAATTGGAAAGTTGTATTAATGAAAGCCACATTTATGCGAAACGGTAGTAGACAATTTCAATAAAAGAGTACGTATTTGTCAGCACAGCCATGGCGGCCACTGATCGGATGTGATTTTCCATACATAACCCCAATCTGTATACTCTGAATCAATAAAAACTTTAAGCTTTCTAATTAAAAATCTTTATTTTCTATCACAATTACATTTTGCGTGAGTTATGGGACACCCTTTATAAGTCTTTAAGGAACGTCTCAAATACGCTTGGCACGTGCCTCTAATGAAATACGATCGCTCAGACAAGCAAGCATCGAGTTCCGCGCAGCTCTTTTCTGATCTTACCACTTATCAATTGACACATTACTTGGTATGTGCACAAATAGTACCTATATATGTACCTACATAACGAAAAAAACACCTTAATTTCCATACCTGTCAAGTCATTTAAATGACCATAACTTTTGTTAGAACCAATGAAAAAAATACCAATTTGTCAGCAATTGGCGTGAGGGTACATGCGCACAGAACACACATATCTACCGCAGAAAAAAAAGTTAATTTCACTGAACCAATACTTATTAGAGCCTCTATAATGATAAATATTTGTTTGGTAAGAAGAGACAATGTTTTAATCGTCTCACATCGATTTAATCGATTAAACTATTCAACACAATCTTTCAATTATGTATATCTATCGTTATAGCATACCCAAACCGATTTGTGTATACAAGTATAGCCTTGGCATTGCTATTGCTACGTAAATCAATTTAAAATGACATTAAATAAAAATGCACTAGAAATGAAATGTTGATTCTCTAAAAATGGCTGGGCTGCATGTGAGCCGCTTTTTAGGACCATAAATAATCGCGTGCAATCGTCAGCTATCGCATTAGTCACACCTTAGACATAGCTAGCACTCTAATTGGCCCTTCAGTTATCAATTTGTATTACTAATTAATTTCAAAACATCCAGTTCTGTCCCGTGCTCATAAATGCATATAAATTGAATAACTTACAACTTTTTGAATTACCAAATACAGCACCACGTCCAATTCCAATCACTTTACGACAAAAAATCCATGAAATTTAATTTCAGCTCGTAATCATGATAGTGGCTTATTAATTCTCTTCCATTTTCAATACCCGAACAATTAAGACAAACTGGACAGGTAAACTCCCACAAAATTGTAGGTCATCGTCATCGTATTGCTGCTGGGATGACTGTGTGCGATCATCAACTCGTTATTTCTCGCAAATTCTCGTGACTCTGCAGTACCTACTTATACTTAGCAAAATCTCGTTTACGACCTTCAGACTCGCTTTTTCATTTTTCATTTAAATCCCCTTTTGCAATGCTAATTAGCCATATACCATTAATTTCAATTAGAAGTTTTGTTGATTCAAAAACTTAACGATAGATGTGAAACTCCATATACGCTAGTAATGCGTATACTTCGTGACGTAACGTATGTTTCATTTCATGAAATGCTGCTCTTCGTATTGTTTCGATGATACTTAAGATGGAGTTTACAAGGCTTTTGTATTAAGATTAATATTTACCTACTTTTGGCACTGTACAAATTTATTAATAAGTTTATATATGACCAATAAAGCGGCGAAGGTTAAAAACATCATTGGTCGCGGTCCATTGACCACTAATGACTCGAATTAAAAACAGTTTGCCAATTTGAGCTCTATCGGAAATTACCCAAACTATAGCGAAGAAGTGCAAGCTGTCAATGCAATTGATCAATATGTAACAAAATTAGGAAAAATAAGCAAAAGAGGACGTGATAAACAGGTGTAGGTGAGGTAAATTTAAAATGTTCCTGTGTAGTTGTTTTATTTTGTTTGAACGAAGACCAACACCTAATATGCTTATAACTCGGCGTTACTCCATTAAGTTGTCTGTGGTAGATGTCTAATACTCGGAACGCAGGCATTTATACGAGACAGTTTTGCCCATTTTGCATTGACCTCTAGATGACCAGCGTATTGTCAAATAACATTTGATCCAAATCCGCATCTAAAACCAACACTTGGAGAGAGAGAGGGAGAGATAGAGAAAGAGCTCTTTTCGAAGCTTTTGACGGCTAGACCCGGTAAGTCAACAACCGCCGGAACATGGTTGAAGTATGGCAGATCCTAAAAAGACGCAAGAGGTATAGAAATCAGTGCCCATTTTATTTTCTCGCAGAGACGATCTTACAGCAATGTTTTGACTATAACACCCCTGCCAAGCTTGTTCGCCTGTGCAGGATGATCACAAACTTAATAGTTCAGTCTCAAAATTCACGTTCAGGGACACAAGCGCTCTCACTTGTGACAGCATTTATAGAGACGAGTTATATTATAGAGCCGTCAGATTGTGCAGAATGACGATGGAGAACGCTTCCTACTCCGTAAAGGTCGGAAACAATCTCACCGAAACCTTTGATGTCAAAAAAGGATTTAGACAAGGTGATGCGCTGTGATGTGATTTTTTCAACATCAGAATTTTCCAAAAGTCTGTGCAACTACTTGCATATGCTGAGGACATTGACATCTAAGCGAGCTGTCACTGTTGCGTCTGCAAGTATCAGTACAGAGGCGGCAAAAATGGGTTTAGTGGTGAATGAGGGGAAAACAAAATATATCCTGTCAACAAGAAGGGACACATAACATCGACGAATTGGTCAGAACGTCACGATAGACAGCTATAACTTTGAGGTAGTTGGGCATTTTGTCTACGTCGGCTCCGCTATTAACTCTGAAAATGACATCACATCAGAAATCGAAAGCGAAGAATTACACTTGCCAACCGCTGTCACTTCGGCCTAAGAAGACAATTGATTTGCACGGCTTTGTCGAGAAAGGAGACTCAACATACGACCCTCATCATCCCAGTCCTGTTTTATGGCGCAGAATCATTGTCGTTATCAAAGGCGGATGAAGATCTCCGTGGTCGCTTCGGACGCAAAATTCTTCGAGGAAAATTCGACAAAATTTCCCAACAGAAATTGTCAGGGTCAATCCCAACTAGCGAGAATCGTTGTTACTCCTCGCTTCCCTACTCAAAGATTATCGGTCCCATTTGCGTTGATGGGCTTTGGAGGAGGAGATTTAACGGCGAACCTTACGACCTGTACAGCGACATCGACCTGGGGCCCAATTCCGCAAGCATGCATATTTCAATTTCACCCGTGCACACAGTTAGCAAAACTCACTCACACGAAATATTGTGTTCACGATATCTTATACCGAAACCGCAAGCGCGAATTTGTATTGTCAGATTTTGTCTGTGCGCACAACTAAGTAAATTCGTTCACACAGTTTCAGAGCGTGAGTTTAAAAGGATGGCAGTGAGCAAACCGCAAAAGTAACAATGGTGGTGAATGGACGGCTCGTTTACACAATTTCCAACTCACGTGATTCCGCAAGACGCTGTTGTGAGTTTGTATGTGCTGATTTTTCAGCTGAGAGAGCTGAATTTAGTTTTACGTTGGTTTTCCTTTGATACTTGATTTTTTAAATTTTTTGCTCTGTCGCTCTCATATTTTGTTCGTCCATTCACGTCACCATTGTTACTTTTGCGGTTTGCTCACTGCCATCCTTTTAAACTCACGCTCTGAAACTGTGTGAACGAATTTACTTAGTTGTGTGCACAGACAAAATCTGAAATTCGCGCTTGCGGTTTCGGTATACGATATCGTGAACACAATATTTCGTGCACACAATGAAACTCACTCTTGCGGAATTAGGCCCCTAGTCAGACAAGTACGCATCAGTCATCTAAGATGGCTGGGATATGTAGAGCGAATGGACACCAATGCTCCAGCCTGATAAAAAGTCTTCGATACCAACCCGGAGGTGCGAGCAAGTGGAATGGGAACTCAAACAACTTGGAGTGCGCAACTGGAGGCAGTTAGCAAAAGATAGCTTTAACTGGAGAGACGTACTGGTTGAGGCCCAGGTAAATAATCGTACACTAAACACACCACATGTAGCCGAAGCCCTAAACTTATACAAGGCATACATAACTTAACTACCATCCAAAAAGTGCGAGGAGATAGCCTGGATGAAAAACCGTGGCACATATTACGGTGATTGCTATAGGGACAGGCTTATTTGGATATGGGTTTGTCATACGCGCCGGACTTAGTCAAGAAGTCTTCAATTTCAACTATGTGAACGAGTGCCTCACGACAATTCGCATTGAGGCTAAATTCGCTAACATTAGTCTAATAAGCGCTAATGCCCCTACAGACGAGAAAGACGAAGACACTAGAGAGAGGTTCTACGAGCTCTTAGATAACTTACGAGCACTATTAATCTTAACAAAGGTTTATAATTGTCTCCGGATCATCCAAATTGGCCACGTTGCGATCGACGAAAAGCACGCTTCCAGGATTTTGGATGTGCAAACCTTGCAGACGACCAACATTTACTCGGATAACTTTCTTGTTGCGAATATCCAAAGATATCCTTGACGCATCAGTCTTTCAAAAAGTATAGTTTATATACAGTTTATACGGGGCCCAGATTCTGTAAAATGAAAACGGTCGAACGATAACGTTTTCACTAAACCTGTCTCTATCATATCTGTGGTAAAAGACAGAGACTGCTATTGTCGAAGCGATATCGTTCGATCGTTTTCATTTTACGGAATCTGGCCCCAGTTTAAAAGCGTTTGCTATATTCGCTTACCGAACGAAATCTAGTTCAAGTTAGCTAAATACTTAAATTGGTTTTCGCGCTAAAATTGTAAAAACCCTCGAATCGCAATTGCATGATATGAAAGTGTTTATATGGATTCTATGTACTCGTACGTTCTAGTGTCAAATGTAGGAACAAAATTACAATAATTGTTTGCACTGCTTTCAATTAAGTTATTAATATGAAAAAAGAGACAAGCAATTGTTATTTGTACTAACACCTGCGGCTTAATCGCTCAATACACCAATGGACGCACTCGGTGAACGTGTATTTTTAAGTTCAAAGCGATTAAAGAAAACATCAAAAGTACTGGCCGATAAAGAATACCCAATAGAACGATTAAATGACCGAATGATTCGCTATCTCCAGCGCAATACCTAAATTACGAGTCCACTTTACGTTGTGAGTAAGCATGTAGTAAGTGTAGAACTAATAAACATTTGGATATATGGTATTCAAAAAGCGTTCCACTACGACCAGTATTGCCTTGAGTTGAAGAGTGCGTAGCCCATAATGAGAAGAATAATGCAAAACAGTAGAATGTACAACAAGTTTTAGGTTCACAACAGAAGACATACGATACTCTCTGGCGTATACGTAACATATTATGAGAAAGAAAAAAAACTATTCCTTGATTGATTGGCATTAATGTATACTACCGCTCTACCTGATGTCGTATGTATGTCTGTATGCCGGCATAATATTGCGGAAGAAGTTGAATTCACGCATTTTAGGCACAAATTCAATTGGCGACTAACTTTATTATACCTATAGCTAAATGAAGAAGTGTTTACAACATCCCGCCTTTAAGAGGAGTCTTTTTTATTTATTTATTTACACATGTATGCATTTAGTTCTTATTTGTATAGACCGGATTAAATGAATACTGATAAATTGAGGAAAAACGTGACAAAAGTCGATCACATTCTTCATATTCCGAAAAGACTATACGAATTTGACTTACTTACTTCCGCTTCCGACCCGTGAAGAGTATCTGTCTGTGATACTGCAGCATTCCATCCTTTGCGATCCAGGCCAAAGCGCTCTGGCATCCGAGATGGCTTGTTCTTTGAAACGGATGTTCGTTCTTCCTCGTCTTCTCAAACCTGTGGGCTGGGATTCGAAGCATTTTTGGCCATTCGCTCGATGTGGCCGAGCCAATATAGTTGACGTGTTTTGGCTTTTTGGACATCCACATCTTGGTACATCTCGTAAAGTTAGCGATTTTATCTTTGTCTCCATTCGCCATCCTCGTACACAGGAACAAAAATCCGCCGAATTATTTTTTCTTTCAAAGGAGCCCATTATCAGCTCTCCCTTCTTGCTTATCGTCCAGCACTCAACACCATAAAGCAACGGCTACATTTGGCCTCAATGAAAGATATTCCCAAACTGAAAATGAAAAGTCACTCCACAAATTTACATGAAAGGCAACAACAACAGAAAATTGCGTAAAATTCTGCGAATTGGGGTGTCAATTCATATCTTGGGGCCTTTTTTCATTTTCATATGAAAACGTGCAACCCCCCTGCTTGGGTTTACTATCATATTTGGGACCTTATTTAAATTTTTTGGGGCCTTATTTCCATTTTGAAATTTTTGAAATTTTTCATTATGAAAAACAGCCCCAATTTTGGGGTGATTTTTCATTCTTAGTTAGGGGCAATTTTTTATTCGGGCCAAATTTCATGTAGCCTAAAGCAACACTGGCAGGATAAGCGTTTTGTAGATCACACATTTTGTCCTTCGAGTTAGGAGTTTTAAATCCAATTTTTTTGCCAAACCGAAGTAGCAGCGGTTTCCTAGGGTAATTCTTCGCCGGATCTCCACTAGGATATAATTCGTGGAGTTCATGTTTAGGTACTAACTAAATTGTTGCTATCAATAGTGCCGTTTTGTCCTAGGCGGTAGACAAATGCATGTTTGTTTGTTGATTGCATGTAGTTAGTCTTGTCCTCATTTACTTCAAGGCCAACGGATTTCGCCTGTTCTTCAATCGCCGTGAACGTTTCTATCACCGCACGCAGGGAACGATCGATAATGTCAATATCGTCCGCATACCCCAGCAGCTGAATCTTTTCCTTTACGATATTTTACTTTAATAGCATCTTTTAAACGCACAAAGATTATTTTAAACAAAGAAGATGAAGTGACAAGAAGACTTGCATATACATTCGAACACCATTTGCGCATTTGTACAAGGTGGCGCAAAAATAACCTTCCGATGTTTTTTGGCTGTAATTTAAAAAAAAAAATGAAAAACTTTGATTCTTCTTGTGGATTATTTTTATTTGGTCTTTTAATTTTTTTTACATCAAATCGAGAATGTGATGTCATGTAAATGGCCGCCGCCACAGTTGATTGTCATTTGAGCCCTTTTTATGGCATTTTCCATCACTTTGGCCAAAACTTCCGGCGATAGGTCCTCACATTCTTGACGGATATTGTCTTTAAGAGCTGCAAGAGTCTGAGGCTTGTTGACAAAACCCGCGACTTCAAAAAGCCCCACAAAAAGAAGTCTGGAGCGGTCAAATCAGGCGATCTTGCTGGCCAGTGCAAATCGCCAAAACGGGAGATTAGGTGCCCGGGAAATGCATCCTTCAGCATATAGGTTGTGGCACGTGCAGTGTGTGCCGTTGCACCGTCCTGTTGGAACCACATGTTTTCCAATCCCAATTCATCAAGTTGCGGCAAAAAGAACTCGTTGATCATTGCTCTGTAGCGCTCACCATTCACAGTAACCGTTTGGCCCGCGACGTCTTCATGTCCATGACATCTTCGGCTACAGCACCAATATTCTCTGCAGAACGGCTACTCCGGGGTCTGCCACGCCTGGCAGCATCTCGTGTTGTGCCAGTCTCTTTGAGGCGAGCGGCTAAACGTCGCAGTGTTTCACCAGTAGGCGTTGGACGGCTAGGAAATCTCCGACGAAATTCACGTTGTGCCAAATACACCGGCCGATTATTGCTCAAATAAATAGTCACCAATATTCCGCGTTCTGGAGCAGTGTAGCGTAACATTGTTTATTAACGTGTATTTCGCATGTGTTTACTACACAAATATCAAAACAGAACTGACATTAGGGGCCAATCGCAAAATTTATAGCATTTTCTGATAGGAGGTGTATCGAATCACTCATACATGGGTTATTATTGTACTTGTGTATGAGTCTTTTACTTTAAATATGACATATGAGCCAGCTGGCGACTCTCATCTCCAAACAAGAGGTCGTCAGGCGGTCTCAGTCACAATCTGACAGTACAGTAGTACAGGCCGTATAGTCGTAAAGTCCAGTAAAGTAGAGACTAATAATCGTATAGTTAATAGTACAGTACAGAATAAAGAATTAACAATAGTCGGGTTTTTATATATTTTCCCGACTTTAAACAAAAGTCGCCGTGTTTTATTTCCGCCTTATACATTGGTCCACGTCGAGCCGGATCTTAGAATCAGTGCAATAAAAATATATATATCCTATTAAAAAGTGTAAAAAGAAATAAAACCTGCAATTCTGTGTTCGTGTACAGTGTTAGTAAAGGTTATAAAAAAGTGGTACAGAAAATAGTGCAAAGTACAGGCTCCCATCAGTAAAAAACCATAAATTATACATATATATGTGTATTCCCTTTTGAACAATAAAATGTCCAAAAGACGACGAACACGAGTGCAAAGTGCGACGTTGCCGATATTTTTGTGCGAGTTGGAGCAGGCCGCAAGTTGACACATCAGCAAAAACAACACACAAAATAACGAAAGAAAACAGTACAGGCAGTGAGTGAATCTATTTTTAGCCTCACACACAAAAAAGAAGAGTGAAGAAAAGAAAAAGGCATCGTATAGGTTTACTTGCAAAAACAAAAAAAAAAAAGGTACAGTACAGAAGGTATACGAAAAGTTTCCACTGGTCGCCGCGTCGACGGCAGCCAGGTGGCGAAAGAGAATACGAAAAGGAACAAAAAAAAAAAAAACAAGCAAAAAGTACAGGGTAAGTGATATGACATCATCGTATAGGCAAGGCATTATTAGTTGTGAACTCAACGTGAGCGGTGTTAAAACAAATATCAATATCAAAATTAATTAATTTAGCTAGAAAATATCTTTTGTGCAAACAACTGGTAAGTACAGAATGTACAGAGTGTTTCATTAAATGAATTGTATAGATTGTACAGGAAATAGTTCTAGAAAGTGGTGCAAATTGTTTTAGTATAGAGTCAAAATAAAAACATGTTGTTCAAGTGAAAATACAAGAACACATCTTTTAGTGAAAATGCAAGAACATATTGTTCAGTGCAGTCAGTGAGCGTCGATGACGTTTAATGTCAATTACGTGCACAACTGCTGAGGCAGTGTGACACAGAAAATTATTGGCATGTATAGATAAAGTGTACAGTGAATTCATAGAATTTGTATAGGAATATGTGTACAGTGAGCTCAAAGAATTTGTATAGGCACATAGAAGAAATATAGTGATCACTATGAGGTAGTAGAGGAGTGTACAGTGTATAGTGTAGTGTACAGTGAAAGTTATAGGTTTGTAGAGGAATTAAAAAGCATGCTTGTCAGGTAGTCATTAAATTAAAGTGGCTAGTATAGGATGTTAGAATTCCACGCTCAATAAAGCTAGCACAAGATGCAAAAATGCTGAGTGATAGGAATAGGGTACAGGATATGACATGTCAGTATAGTTATAAGTATAGGTGTACAGGCAAAACAAACGCACAGAGTCAGAGCAAGGAATATATTCACATTGCAGTACAGGTTAAAGAATTGTGTAGACTGCACATGCGGGCTCAATCAAGATGTCCACAGCAAGTCGAAATTCGCAAGTGTACAGAAAATAATTGTAAAGAGTAAAACAATAATTTGCATCCACTAGAACGAATCAGATATTAAAGTACAGATCGTACAGTACACGCTCCAATGAGGGGTGTTCTCTCATACAAGTACAGGTTATAATGGAATTATCTTTTCTTTCTTCCCAAGCTATTTCGACGAATCGAGATGGAAGCTATTCAAGCCAAAGCGACGGCCCATACCATCAGCATGGCGCGCAAGTTTGCGGAGGAGGAAGCAGCCGCAATTTCCTATAAAAATGCGGAACTGCGCCTCAAGACGGTACAGGATGACTGGCAGAGCTTTTGCAAGCTACATGAAGTTCTGCTAGCCGAAGCGAAAGGTGATGCTGTGATCACATGCGTCGACTTCAAAGAGTCAGTAAAGGAGGACTATTTGTGGGCGTGCGCAGCGTTAGAGGACAGAATGGAGGAGCTGCGTCCTAAGGTACAGGACAACGTACAGGGTACAGGAGTACAGGAGGTACAGAGTACAGGAATAAGAGTACAGGTGGACATGCCATTCCAACAGCATGATCTAAAGAACACTTGGGGTGAGTTCGATGGGACTTACACCAAGTGGTTAGGATTCCACGATAAGTTTACTGCGGCCATTCACGACAACGACAAGGTCGCACCAGCCTATAAATTCGCGTACCTCCAGAAGTCGCTCACTGGAAGCGCCGCCAGGACCATGGGGGAGTGGCGGCTGACTGCCAATAACTACAACGAGGCTTGGGAGAGGCTCAATGAGATCTACGATCAGAAATATCTGATCGGGCGCGACCATCTGCGCCAGTTGCTACATCTTCCTAAGCTCAGTGGTCTGCCGTCAGCCAGTGACCTCCGAAGGATGGCAAATACGACGCACGAGGCTATGCGTCAGTTGAAGGCATTAGGACTGCCAGTAGAGAACTGGGACTTCTTCGTTGTACACATTTTGTGTGAGAAGCTGGACCAGGAGATGGCTCGTCAATGGGAGCTCCAGCGCGACTCCGACCAGCCAAAGTTGTCAACGATGCTGCGGTTCATTGACAAACAGGCAGCTGCGTTGACCAACGTGACAGACGCTCGTAAAGGAAGTACAGGCCGTACAGACGTAGAGGAGGCTGCTAGACAAGCTGCAGCCAGAGCAGGTCCAGCACCCAGAGGCAAAGTACAGGACAGGGCGACCACCTCCAAAGGTGCTTCTAGGAGCTCCGGTCGTCCTCCATGTGAGGTATGTGGAGAGAACCACCAGATCTGGGACTGTCCGGACTTTGCCGCTCTCTCGTTCAAAGGCAGAAAGGACTTCGTAGAGAGGCGAGCAATTTGCCCAAATTGCCTAAAACATGGGCATAAAGATAACAATTGCTTCCAGAGAGGTTGTGCCCGCTGTCCAGGGGCTCCAAAGCACAACATCTATTTGTGCCCATCAAGGGAAGTCAACAAACATGTGCTACCAGCCATACGAGTACAGGCAAAGGAAGAGGGCGAAAACCAGTACAGGGCTCCGGCACCAGCTCCAGCACCGGCTCCAGCTCAGGCTCCTACCAGGGGTAGGGCAAGGCGAGCAACCAACAGGTTGAAACAGGATTGACTAGACAGGCAACAGTATAGGCACGTACAGAGGAGCAGTTATATGGACGTACAGACAGACGATAAAGATGAAGAGGCAGCCGAGATTTTGTTTGCAGCCAAGCTGCAGACGCTGAACAGCAAAATTGGCGAGCTGAAAGTAGAGGAAGCAACGTTAAACCAGCAGTTGCAGAAATTATCAAGGAAAAGAAATGTACAGGAAGGTATAGGAGAAAGAGTCCAAAATGTAGTGCCAAGAAAATTGCGTAAAATAAATAATAAAGCATATGTACAGTCTATTGATTTCTCGAAGCAGGAGGGTTCCTTGATCCCAACTGCTATGGTAAAGGTTGCATTTGATGGCCTGATGCATGGGCCCTTTCGTGCAATGTTAGATACAGGGTCCCATCTAAACCTGATGGTGGACAAGCTGAGAAAGGAGCTAAGGATTCCTACTAAGAATGCAACTGGGAAACTAGTTGGCATTGATGGCGCTCCCTTTGCAATTACACGCAAGGCCATGGTCAAGGTCTTTCCATGGTTTGCTTCAAGCGCTACGGAACCGCATGCAATAGTACCCGTTTGGTTCATGCCAGAAGAGAGCCAATGGCAACCAATCCTGCCAACCGGCACAGTACAGATAAATAGAAACACTAAGACTTCTCTGGTCAGATATGCCGATCCGGAATATTACAAGCCGGGTCCGGTGAGCCTCTTGTTGGGGGTAGATTTCTTTGCGAAATCAGTTATAGCAGTATCACCAAGAGAGTCAGATGGTATTGCTCTGCTGGAGACATCTCTCGGTACAGTCGTTCTAGGTGCCAATAATGAAAGTTGCGACAACAAAGCCAATGCTTGCGCAGCTATCAGTTTAGCAAATGATGAGCAGTTGGACCAACTGCTGAAGAGGTTATGGCAGATGGATCAGGTGGATACGTGTTCCAGTCGTACAGAGGAAGAAGAGCTTGTAGAGCAACATTTTGTACAGACACATCATCGTGGTGAAGATGGTGTATTTGTGGTGAAGATGCCACTGAAAGAAGGGTTCGAGAAGATGGGTAGTTCAAGAGAAATCGCATTGCGCAGATTTATGTACCTGGAAAACAAGTTAGAGAAGTGCGTACAGTTGAAGGAAAACTACATCAAGAAAATGCGTGAGAGCATTCAATTAGGTCATGTACAGGTTGTGAACAGAAAAGCAAACACAGGCGCTGTGGTATATCATATACCCCACCACTGTATAGAAAAGAAGTTTCGTATAGTCTATGACGCAAGTTGTCGTACAGATAAAGGCATATCATTAAACAATGTACAGATGTTAGGTGAAAAGCTGCAGAGAGATCTGCATGAGATAATAATGCGTTTTAGAAGGCATCGCATTGCAATATGCGGGGACATAAAGAAAATGTTTAATCAAGTTAGGCTCAGTACAGATCAATGGGACCTGCAACGCATCTTTTGGAGAGAGAGCAGGCAGGATCCATTACGAGAATATTGGTTGACCGTCGTCACATTTGGTTTGACGTCGTCAGCGCATCTAGCAGTCAGATCATTGGTACAGGCGGCAAGAGAGGCACAGTCAGAATTTCCAGAAGCAGCCAATGCAATCGAAAATGACTATTACATGGACGATTGCACCACAGGCGAGTCAGACGAGACTAAGGCAATAAAATTAGCCAAAGAAATGTACAGGATATTAGAAGGTGCCGGTTTCGAATTATGCAAATGGAAGTCAAACTCCTCTAGATTCATGGAAGAGATGAATGCTGGCACTGGTGAGGCGTCAATGGTGTTTTCGGGGGAGGAGAAATCATCCATTCTAGGACTAAAATGGCTAATTAGTTCGGATCAATTCACGTATGAAGTGAAAACACCAAAGTTAGACGGCATTCTCACCAAGAGAAAGATTGTTAGCTGCATAGCTCAGCTTTACGATCCTAATGGGTATATATCCCCAGTCACGATCATAGGCAAGATCATGATCCAAGACATTTGGAGATTGAGTACAGGATGGGATGATCGCGTACCCATAGAAATAGAGTACAGGTGGAAAGAGTTATGGGAAGAGATAACTCTTTTAGAAAAATTCCGTATAGACAGATGGTTAGGTACTTCAAGAGAGTCAGACGTACAGATACATGGTTTTTGTGATGCTTCAAGCACAGCTTATGGAGCAGCCATTTACATTCGTACAGTGCATACAGATGGTACAGTTACATGCAAATTATTAGTGTCAAAGACACGTGTGGCGCCGTTGAAGACAGTATCCATTCCGAGGTTGGAATTGGCGGCTGCGGAGCTGCTGTCCAGACTACTAGTACAGGTGAGAGAATCAATGGGGTTGCAAGATGCATCCTACTTTCTATGGACCGATTCCATGGTCGTATGGTATTGGTTAAGGAGACTCCCATGTGATTTAAAAACATACGTAGCGAATCGGGTCTCGTCGATTCAGTCAAACACAGAGGTGAGATGCTGGCACTATGTCAACACGAAAGAGAATCCAGCCGATTTGCTGAGTAGAGGTGTAAAGCCGTCAGCGCTAATAAACAATAGATTATGGTTGGAAGGCCCAACATGGCTTCGATCACCACAGGCGGAGTGGCCAATAAGAAACGTAGTAAAGGGCACGTCAGTAGAGGTGCAGAGTGAGATGAAAGTGTTTGCAGTTATGACAGTTCAACCGCCGTTGTGTATAGGTGCAAGGCATTCAACCAATAGAGTATCGTTGTTCGAGTACACAAATAAATTGGAAAAGCTAGTAAACATAGTCAGCTATATGGTCCGGTTTATAAACAACTGGGCAGTCAGGCCGACCTTTAAGATAAGGGCGAGTAGAGGAGGGACAGGTGTAAAGGAGCCAACATTAGAGGAAAAGGCGTATGCAATGACATACATCCTGCGTAAATCACAGGAAGAGGTGTACAGTAGAGAGATAGCAGCATTAAAGAACAGTACAGATCTACCCGAGAGAAGCAAGCTGGAACCACTTAAACCATTGTTAGATGTTAGAGGCTTGCTGAGAGTAGGTGGAAGGCTGGACAGAAGCAACAATTCGTATGAAATGAAGCATCCAGCCATAGTTCCAGATGGATCCAGATTAGCATGGCTGATCATAGATCATGCACACCGCACAACAAAGCATGGTGCAGTACAGGTTATGATGCAGTTCGTGAGGCAGAAGTATTGGATTCCAAAACTTCGTAGCGAGGCAAGGAAATATTTGCACAAATGCGTCATTTGCGCCAGATATAACTACAAGTTAGAATATCAGCTGATGTCAGAGTTGCCAGCTGACAGAGTACAGACAGGGAAGCCGTTTCTACACTGCGGTGTTGATTATGCAGGCCCGTTAGAGATGAAAGTCATCAACAGGCAAGGAGATCAAGTCGCTAAGTCCAAATGCTGGGTCGCAATCTTCGTGTGCCTGAAGACTAGAGCAGTGCACATCGACCTAGTGACAGATTTGACATCGTTAGCTTTCATAGCTTGCTATGAACGCTTTATAGCACGTAGAGGCAGATGCGAACGCATGTATAGTGATAACGGGACTTCGTTTGTCGGAGCATACAAGGAGTTAAAGAGAGCTATAGAAAAATGGTCGGACAAGAGAGCAATGGCTCATCTTGGCAGTAAAGGTACAGAATGGCGCTTCATGATTCCAGCAGCACCCCATCAAGGAGGAATCTATGAAGCCGCAGTAAAGTCGATGAAATATCATCTAAAAAGGATAGTAGGGTTAAAGGTGCTACCATATGAGCAGCTCTTAACACTACTGGTACAGGTAGAAGCGATACTGAACTCGAGGCCAATCCATCCCTTGAGTGATGATCCAGATGACGTACAGGCACTTACCCCTGGACATTTCCTAGTGGGCGAACCGATGATTCTTCCAATTCCGTTCGATACCAGTCAGCAACCAAGTACAGTCGGCGTGAGGCTTTGGAAAGACCGTCAGAAAATGTTAGGCCACTTTTGGGAAAGGTGGAGTACAGACTATTTGACCACTCTTCAGCAAAGGAAGAAGTGGCGTAGAGACAAGGAGCCGTTGAAGGTTGGCCAGCTGGTCACATTGGCTAACGAAGGTTTCCCACCAGCGCACTGGGCGCTTGGTAGAGTATGTGAGCTCATCACCAGCAAGGATGGGCTGGTACGATCCGTAGTTGTACAGACCGAGACAGGAAGGCTGAAACGTCCAGTACAGAAGATCTGCATAGTTCCGGTGGAAAGCTGCAGTAATCAGTAGAATGTGTAGTATAGTAATTCGAGTTTACTTATGTAAAAAAATTGTAAAGAAAATTATGAATTTTGCTGGCACTGTATCGAATCACTCATACATGGGTTATTATTGTACTTGTGTATGAGTCTTTTACTTTAAATATGACATATGAGCCAGCTGGCGACTCTCATCTCCAAACAAGAGGTCGTCAGGCGGTCTCAGTCACAATCTGACAGTACAGTAGTACAGGCCGTATAGTCGTAAAGTCCAGTAAAGTAGAGACTAATAATCGTATAGTTAATAGTACAGTACAGAATAAAGAATTAACAATAGTCGGGTTTTTATATATTTTCCCGACTTTAAACAAAAGTCGCCGTGTTTTATTTCCGCCTTATACAGGAGGATTACTTTTGCGCCACCTTGTATATTGAATAATTGCATTCACGGACAGTTTTAATCTTCCTCAACCATTGATATACCATACATGGACTGCTGGTGAAATGTCAGTTTCATACAAACCTGCGAGGAAAAGTGAAGCAAACATAAGCACTAGCCCTTTTGGTTCAGTGCGGCGAAAGTAGGAAAGAGATTTCAACCTCTGCGCGCCTTTGCTATTTTTTTTACATAGAACACAGTGCCATCCATTGTAGAAACATTGCAACTGCGCAAAAATAACGACTTATTCAAATTATTTCAAACGTTCTATAACAGATGGCAGTATGGCACACTCAGCACACAAACCTCGACACAAACCAAATCACACGAATTGCTCGATGACATTTGAGTGTTTTCGTTTCTCTCCGCCGTGAACCAAAAGAGCTAGTGCTTATTTTTGCTTCAACGAAAAATTGGCTGCTAGCAGTCCATGTATAGTATGTCAATGCCCTCAACAAATCCATTTCGAAAATCGGTAAAGTGTAAATCGAACGCTCCTCAGTATATGGAACTATTTCTATTTTGCCTATTGCGAAGGTAATGACGGAATATCTAGTTGATTTCAAGAGAAACAAATCTAACATAAATTACTTTAAATCAAATTAACGATTTAATAAAAGCTAATAACTTCGTTCAATATGACGTCAATTATCAATAATTAGTTAAAAAAAATATGTTCACAACACAGAAATAAAATAATAGGTGACAATAACTAACGAAATTCAAAAATGACACATAAGTTGCAGAATTTACCATTTAGTACTTTTTAGTACACACTTTGACAGGAATTTATCACTGAGTTTGAGAGTTTGAGTAATGCGTGATCGTGAAGTGATAACATGAAAAGTTACTGTAAATTCTGTAGTGATAATTAATTTATTACTTCACAGATCGGAAATTGACCTCCAGAAAGATGAGTAGAGTATGTAGAACAAAAATTTGAAAATTTGTGTGATAAAAGTAGGTACATAATTTTATCATTTAGTGCGAATATTACTATAGGCGTGTTTTATTGAGCATCTTTTTAGCCAAAAGTAAGGTAAAGTAGAGTTCTCAGAACGTAATTACAATAACTACACCCAGCTTGACACTTCAAGGCTCTGTATGTAGTGGTTGTAATGTAATTGCGTACTGAAGATTCTACTAGGTTGTCTGTGATAATTACTTCAAAGACAAAAAACAGTTTGTTTATAAATAATGTAAAGTTACTGTAACAGATGCTGCGTTCATTATTCACTGAATAAGTTACCCAATACACAGCCATTGTGCAATTGAATGGTGGTTTTTATAAATAGCACCGCGCGCCGTTAAAATTATTTACGTAATCACTTACCGGCTGAGTTTAAGATTTGTATTGACCGGTTTTTTCCTTGACTGATCCGATCGCCTCAAATTAATTGGAAAAAATTATATTGCTCCTCGCAGTCACAAACGTGCTACGAATTTACTCTTTATCATTTGCAGAAGCAGTTCAAAAACTGATTACCTTAGCTTGTTCATTTGTGTTATTGATTATGCATCTCTAGGATAACATTAAAAGGCTGTCAATCAAAATTCCCAAATATTTACACGTGTCAATCCATAGCTTCAAACCATATAAATCCGCGGGACCTGACGACATAATACCTGCCGAATTGCAGAAATCATCGGACATAATCTTGTCGATGCTTCAGACAAGTTAAAGTTGTCTTCATACCCAAAGCAGGCAAATGCTCCCACACAAATTCTAAAGATTTCAGACCTATTTGTCTATCATCATTCCTTTTAAAAACACTAGAACGACTGCTTGATATCCACTTACGCAACAGTATCGATAGAAAACTACTGTCAGCGGTCAAGCATGCATACTGGCAAAGGTAAATCAGTGGAGACGATATTACACACATTAGTACGTAATATCGAATACTCTCTGTTCCTTAAGGAGTATACGATGGTGCCTTCCTTCACATAGAAGGTGATTTTAACAACGTCAATACATCAGCGATAGCAGATGCGCTTTCAGTTCTGAATGTCGACAGCTCACTTTGCGAACTGATTAATCTGCTGCTCAATGGTCGGATTATCAACTCAAAGCTGGGTGTGGTGTCCGCAAGAAGATCTGTTAGTAGAGGCACTCCGCAAGGTGGTGTTCTATCCCCCCTTCTTTGGAATTTGGTGGTTAATGAACTACTGATGATCCCGGAAGGTGAGGGATGCACGGCGATCGCTTATGCAAATAATGTTGTTATAGCCGTCTCAGGAAAGCACTTAAATACTCTAAAATAACTCCTACAAAATGCTTTAAATAAGCTAGCCAGTTGGGCTAGTCGTTGTGGTTAAGGTGTGAACCCCCACAAAACTGATCTGGTGCTATTCACCAGGAAATAAAAAAATCTGACAGTCAACCCTCCCTCACTTAATGGTATCAACCTAACTTTCTCTGATAAAGCAAACTATTTGGGCCTTATTCTGGATAGAAAGCTTATTTGGAAACTTAACATCCAAGAAAGAGTCAAAAAGGCTACATTAGCACTCTTCTCTTGCAAAAAAGCTATTGGTATTGGTAATAAATGGGGTCTACAACCTCGAATAACACACTGGCTTTATATCTCAGTTATAAGACCGATACTCACCTATGGGATAATTGTCTAATGGACAGCCTTGGATAAAGCCATAAACCGCGACTATCCCAGCCTTCATGGGTATAGAGGTGCACTACGCACAACTCCCTCTGCGGCACTACACATATTGCTTCAACTATTACCCCTTGATATATTTAGCAAGCAAATGGCAGCGAGGGCAGCCATTCACCTTAAAGCTATCTCACAGTGGTCAAGGAAAGACTTTGGCCACGCCTCTATTCTGAAGAACTTCGAGATCCCAACCGAAAACACTGACTACACCACCACATCTCTAAATTCTGACAAGAACTTTCTTCCTCCAGAGCAACCTGGGATGAGGATAATTTCCCAGAAGTTGAATTAGTTCACTTCTACACTGATGGCTCAAAAACCAAAGACGAAGTTGGTGGGGTTGTTTTCTCTGAAAGTTTTAATCTTAAGCTCTCCTTTCGTCTAACAAATTATTGTAGCGTGTTCCAGCCGGAAATAATGGCGATTAAAGAAGTCTTATCTTGGCTCAAGAAAAACGTCATATCCGCCAAGGATATCTGCAAATTTTCAGACAGCCAAGCAGCGAGTTGTTGTGTTCAACAGATTATATATCGGCACTACAATATAGGTGTCATTACTGGACACTGCCTCATAGGTAACCATGCCGCAAGGCTAAGCCTTTTTGCAAACGACTTTTGCAAAAGCTGTATGGATGAGGAAGAGGAGGAAACTATCCCTCACATTCTTTGTTCCTATCCATGCTTTTCTAATTCTAGCGAATACATCAACGGATCCAATTGGAAACCTTGTGGTATACCTACTGTCTTGTATATTATTTTTGTTACCTACTAAAGTAATATTTTATTTTTACTGAGTTCAGGTTTTTCGCTATTAGATATGCATTCAGATGCTTTCCCTCTTACATCAGTTCTGTCTAACACTTCTTGTCAACGTAATATACTACCATACCCATTACTACCTGCTTGCTTACACAAGCAAGTGTTTGATTCGATTAATATTAATCGGACAAGCGAAATCATCAATCAGTTTTTTAGTATGCTCTTTTTCTATAATTCGTATTGGACTCTGTTTAATATATGAAGTTTTTCAACAAATTTTAAAATCCGTTCTGCAACAATTTGCTTGATAGTTTGATAGATAATCACCCCTATCATGGAATCCGCCGCCTGGGGGAAATTGTTCACGGAAAAGAATATTTTGGTATCGTCGAATCCGAAAAGTGAACAGAAATCTGGAAAAAAACCACACCCTACCAATAGTAAGTGTTAATATTATGTATATACCTACCTATATGACATAATAACTATTCAATTTGCGGATTCGACGATACCAGAATATTCTTTTTCGTGAATAAATCCCCCCGGCGCGGCGGATTCCATGATAGGGGTGAATGTAAATGTTTTTATAAAATTAAAAACAGTCAAAGTACCATGCTTTTGGTCATTATTTGAAAATCCTTCTAATCTAATAATATTCTGATGTCCACACACATTCCACAGAAAATAATATACTTTGCAAATCGAACTCTAAAATTCACAAAATTCAGGAAGCTCGAGAGGTTTCCATCAAATATAAAAAAATAAATACGTATCAGTGTTTAATTATTTGTTTACATTGATATTCGTATAAATAGATATTATAGACAATACGAATTGTAAACACAAATTTGAAGTGCATATAGAATGGCACCCGCACGAAATCGCTCATCTGGAAAAACTCCGCCTGAACTTTTATTTCGGAATCCATATTTAAATTATTGCCGCGAATTTAGAAAAAATCACACCGGGCTTACAGCTGTGCAGGTAGTGCAGCATGCGGCCGAAGCATGGAATTATTTGAGCCAGGAAGATAAATCTAAATACGCTATGGGCGTAAGTGCCTAGAGGGGTTGAATGTTAAATTTATGTATATTCAATATTTTAATTTTTTTTATATTTCTTTTTTGTGCCCGATATAAAGGCAACAAAAGGAGGTCAGCAAGCAAAAGGTAGACGCAAATCGATGAAAAATGCCAGCAGCGAAAAGGATCGCAAAAATTAATTACCTACCTACATATCTACTTTAAAGAATTGTTTGTGAAAGAATTTTGAAAATAAACATAGTCTTCATTACATAAGGGAATTTCTTTGTCGAGAGCTAATTCAATTCGGCCTTTAGCCATTACCTGAGTACTTACCACAAAACTGGTTCCCGACTCATCGAAATTCCCTAAATTGCGTATGTGTACGAGAGCTAGTGGTATATGCTAGACTCGTAGAGACTAGTAAGCTTGTTCTCCCTTTGAGTACTTCGAAACCAAACGATTTCCTTACGGCCTCTTGGATTGGCCTATGATATCAAGATCATCAGCATACCTAGATCTGATTGGGCCTCTGCACTATCTCCTCCAGAACAAAATTAAATGAGTCCCTTACTCTGGCCAATCCGGTGCGCGTTTACAATAGTTGGGAAAAGGTATTTTCAAATTACACATTGCAGCAGGTGTTTTCAAGCGTAATGGGACTCAGATCCAGATGGAACAGTTTTATCTCACTTTGCTCTATTAAACTTT
Organism: Cheilosia soror; assembly: GCA_949372485.1. Lineage (NCBI taxonomy): Eukaryota > Metazoa > Arthropoda > Insecta > Diptera > Syrphidae > Cheilosia > Cheilosia soror. The sequence continues at coordinate 93,455,113 of OX443563.1, forward strand.
TTCTACAACTACTAACCTCTATATTGTGCTGTTAAACTTGTTCCTTACTAACATGGCAAAAACACATTTATCTACTATTGCTTACGATTCGTTCTTTCAAAAGCCTCTTTTAGGTTTAAGACCATCAGCCAGTTGCTTAGATTTCTTATAAAACCTCCGGATGACGTTTCGATCTCCTCCAACTGGGACAATGCGTACTCTTTTTCCTCTCCTAACTCGATACTCTAGCTTCGCTGCCTAGGTTTCACCTAGGTTAGGTTAGGTAGCTGTCTTGGAATAGCCAAACTTACACATTACAATATTATTGGTCCATTTGTATATTATATAAGCGGTTTTCTAGCCGCTAGAAGACTCCGACCAGACATACGGATGGAGGTCATACTTACTTTATTTAACTGTTAATTGACCGTCGCGATTTGGATTTCTCTAGGCCCTGGATATTCCTCCAGTGTGCTGATTCAACATACGTCAACTTTTTTCTCTTTGCTGTTTCCAGCTTTTTGTTATTTCCAATGTGTGCACATTGAGGAAGTGAAATGCGCTTGTATCGCATTAATGGTCGACTGCCCAGAAAGAGCTAGTCCTGAAACTTGAGATATGTGTTTCAAAAGTTTGAATGGCTCCAGGACAATGGAATCGATGAAATTTCAATACCAACCCATCATTTAGGTACACAAATACATACGACTTTTACAATAAAACCAATCTTTTAGTTTGTTGAAAAAACTATAGTTAAATTTAATTATTTAAATATATTATGATCGATAACTTACTCGCTAATATTCTACAAATTTGTTTTGTGTTCATTAGTTCGTGAGGACTATTTTTACTTTAATAATAAACAGTCGTTTTGTTTATTTTCCACTTCATACTTGTTTGTTTTGTAAAAAAAAAAAAGAAGAGAAGAGTACTGTTATTATAATGCAGTCCATGTCAAACTCCAGTACAATAGAATATAAAAAAGAGTAAAGAAATTGTCGCCGAATTCATTTTAAAAAGTAATCATCAATTGATCTTTCGCCTCGTCCTCGTCGAAAGTCACACACTGGGCGATAGATAAAAAGCAATACTTCGAGTCAGTTCAATCAAAAACTAACACTTTCTGTTCTAATTTCACATCAATACAGTACGAGTTAGTTTCTTATTTTTTTAAATGTTGTTTTCTGTGAATATAAAACAAAGAGAGAAAGATTTCATCCACTTGTCAAGCGAGTTAAGAACACACATGATAAATAAGAACAAAACTACTTTACTCTCCAGAAAAAAACGTTGAAATAAGAAATCCCGAACTAATAACCAAAATTATAACCAAAGAACATCTTACGATTTAGCAGAAATCAATTGAGAAATTTATAACACTTTAAAGGCTTTTAATCTGTACTACCGGCTGCTTGCCGCAGAAGTACGTATATCTTTTCCTTGATCCATTCCTTGTTGTATGGCGCATAGGTGTTTGTCGATTTCTGGTACACCAAGCAACTGATGTCAGCCAGTTGGTCCACAAAGTCGAATAATTGACTGATATCGTAGGTGATAGTGGGAGTGTTGGGATTACGCCGCTTTAGATGCTCTTCGTAGATTTTACAAACTCCTTCCATGCAGTCGTTTACACTCTCATAGTCACTGTAAGTGCGAGTTTCTGGACGTACACCGGGCTGAACGAGAAGAATTGTATGTGACATGTTGAGTGTTAAGTGCACAAATCTTCAGCCGAATGTCCAAAAGTGCAGAGGAAAACAATAAAAAAAAATAGAAAAAAATGTCCACTGGCTCTGGATGACAGCGGCGGTAGAGATATTTTTAGGTTATCTGAAATGTAGAATTTGTTTCAGCGAAATGGATTTTGTGGGCAATAATTGAACTGCACCTTAAAAAATTTCTTCGCAGTCGATTGCAGAAGTTTATAATGGTAATATTATTATTGGAATAAATGCACAAAGCCGATTCTGAAAATTAATTGATAAATGCGAAAACTATGCGCCGTATAACTGTCTCATTCCTTTTCGCTTTTCGATGGCGTTCTATTTGATTTTTTTTCCCTCTATCGAAGTGTGAGTGCGAGTGAAAAATATGAACAGCATCTAACTTCACAGATTATTTGTATATTTTCATTCATTTTACACTGTGCGAATACGATAATGGACCAATTGTTAATTTTTATTTTAATTGTAAATATAGCCGAAAGCCCTGGTAGCTAGCGCTGTAAGTTTTTTTCGTATTAAATTTTAATTTATTATTAGTTAATAGTTTAATAAATAAATAAATAAAAATATTTTAATGGGGGATCGTATGTTTTAGTTATCTTTTTGCTATAATCTACACAGATATAAAAGAAATGTATGTATTTAAATAAAAAATGTGGTTAAAAATGAATTCATGTATTTTTTCCATAATTTAGATATTTACAAATATAAGTATTTTGGGTAAATTTTGTTTTATATTGCAGCAACAAAATAATTATGCTTTGGGGAAAAAACATGTTTGTAAACGAATCTGACAGCTGTCCTTTTGCATGCATACCCCAGAAGATTTCTAGAAATATTTTAATTTGTAAAGCAAATCACCGCTCTTTCTCATGTTCATCGATTTTGAAAAGGCCTTCGATCGCGTCGATCGCGTTAATCGTTATTGTATTTGGAGATCGCTTGCTATGAGAGGCATCCCTGAAAAAATTGTTCCTATTATTAAAGAGTCATACAAATAACGCAAGGTGTTTCGTTTTGCACAGTGGACAGCTTTCTGATGCATTTGAAGTGATGTGTCACTCGATGGTGAAACGGACCTGGATATAACAAATAGAATAAATAAAGCTCGTGGTGCATTCGGAATCTTTTCTCCAGTCGGAAATCCTAAAAAAAATTACGCTTCGCCCTAAGTTAAAACTCTTTGAAACCAATGTAAGATCTGCTCCACCAACATCTCGAGCAGGTTACAAGCCTTTAATCGTTGTCTGCGTTACATTCTAAAGATCCGTTGGCCACAAACAATTTCCAACAATGAACTGTGGCTTTGGACTGGACAAACAAAAGTGGATGTTGACATTTAGCAGAGGAAATGGCGCCATACACTGAGGAAACCAGATGACAACATACCGAAGCAGTGCTTCCAATGGAACCCTCAAGGTGTAAGGCGAGCTGGTAGGCAAAGATCAACATGGAGGTCAACTGAGAGAGATGGAAGGGCCTGTTTGTCGCCCTATGCTCCAGGAGGAGTTAAAGTGTTGCTGCCAACAGCAGTTTCCGAAAGAAGAGAGAGAAGGAAGAATAAAAAATATTGGCGCGTGCAGTTCCGTACACTTAATGGATCGCCATACACAATAATCCATAGCAATCAATGGAGAAGAAGAAAACAACAATTATTTCAGTTAAGGGCTCAGTTATATCTATCAGTAAAATGCAACCGAAAATAAATTGTTTTGCCTTTTTGGAGCACTTAAACAAACATTCAGTTTTATATACCTATCAAAAGAAAATTGTAAACATATATTTCCACTGCAGACGTGTTAAAAGAAGAACACCAAATATTAAATAATTTTTTATTCGTGCAGTGTTAGAGCATCACTTCAACTATTCAAATTGAGGTGGCGCATCAACCAACAGAAAGATGTCATGATCTGATATTTCAATTTTACGCAGCTGTTCAATTGACATGACATAATTTGATCGATTCTTGGTGGCAAGCAATCAAGCAAAATGCAAGGTAAATGCTGGGTGAATAATACTAATACATTATGATCAATTATGAATAATTAATCATGATCGTTATAATGCAGATATATGTACATGTATACCTGTTTACAGAAAATATATTCGACGTCCATCAAATTCGCTTCTATCCAATGGCAATTATTGCCGTTCCAAATTTTGTTAGGTAGGTACTTGTTCAGTGGAAAAATATTCTAGAAACCAATTGAAAAAAAACGACCATAATGTCTACGCCAAATATGATCTGAACAGCTCCAGTTTCTCTCATTTAAAGTTGTAATTTGCTGGAATAAAATCGTAACAAATATACCTATACCCACAATCAATTCTTTTTGTAAGGAGAGTATTCGACGCTCCACAATCATTTCTCTTTTTATTCCTGATGGATACTAAAGTATGCTTGTGCTGCCTACTCAATCCTTCCTTCCATATCTACCTATACGTATATCGGCATTAGCCAGTAGCTGCATATCGTTTGACTTCATTGCTTTCCGGTATGATTCAATGTTTGATACATCTTGGTAACCTAGTAAATTGCATTTGTTCTAGTCAGATAAGGTGGAAAATAAAGAACACAATGCATATGTAGCGAAGTCTTTATCTACCACCCAAGCGAGTGTTTTTAAAAAATAGCTCCCTAACAGTAGCCAACTTTTTGATAACTTTCGATTTTCGATCTCAAAAGATAAGGCATCGGACATGCTCATTTTAGGCCGATACTAATCTAATTAGCCCAGCCATATTAACGGTAAGGCGTTCAACGATTAGATCTAAATCAAGACGTTTAGCAGTTTATTCAAGTGCGTCCAAATTGCTTGCAATAAAAGGACGCAGTTTTATTTAAATTTCAAACTTTATTAAAAAAAACACTCGTCTAACTAGTTTAGATTATTGAACAAAATATAGCCACATATTTAAATTATATGCATCGATAACTCTTATTCGTAATATGAACCTAGTTTACTGCTTGTTAGTTCATGAGGCCAAGTTTTATTTTAATAACAAACGTTTTCCTTGTTTTCACATTATTGTTTGGTTCAATTTTGTTTTTCGTTTATTTAATAAACAAAGATAACTTTTTATAAAAACTAGTACCAACATAATTATATTAGAAAAGCAAATAAATTTGTAAACGAAATTCTTTCGCCTATCCGCCAAAAGACACACTGGGCGTTGTAAGAAAAACTAGTATGTATATTTCGTTCGAACGTAACAATAATAGAAAAAGATTGTATCTACTTATTTCCAAGTGAAATAAATACAAAGTATGTACTAAGAACAAAACCAATAAAACACACAAAACAAACATAACAACGCTAGGCTTTTAAACTACCGGCGGCGCCTTGTCGTAGAAGTACGTATATCTTCTCTTTGATCCATTCCTTATTGTATGGCGCATACGAGTTTGTAGATTTCTGATACACCAAGCAACTGACGTCAGCTAGTTGATCCACAAAGTCGAATAATTGACTGATTTCGTAGGTGATAGTGGGCGTGTTGGGATTGCGTCGCTTTAAATGCTCCTCGTATATTTTGCAAACTCCCATCATGCAGTCGTTGACGCTTTCGTAGTCACTGTAGGTTCGAGTTTCTGGCCGTAAACCTGGCTGAACGAGAAGAATTGTATGTGACATGATTGTAGCACAAATCTTCAGTAATAAAAATCGAAATGTACTGAGGAGAACAACTAATGTCCATTGGATTTAGATGACAGCAACTGCAGAGCTGTTTTTAGGTTATCTGGAACGTACAGTTTGTATAAGGAATTCGGATTTTGTGTGCACTGATTGAATTTTACCTATTAAAACTGCAAGCTGGTCAAATTTTGTGTTTATATATGACAATTTATTGTTTTGTGTTCTATTTACATTTTTTTTCTAACACCACTGATTTCGCTGATGGCTGCTTTCATTAGTTTTACACTGTGCGAAGGCGGTAGTGGACAAAATGCTTGATGTTTTTGATGGATTTCGGTTATTTTACTGACACACTTTTTCTTTTACCTAGCTATAACAATACGCATTTGCGTAAAATGTTTCAGTTTATTTTTGTTTCGTGTTTTTACAAATGCACTTTTTAGATAGACATTAGCAGTCTGACATGACACACTATCAATTGAGCCACTGTGGCTTGGCGAGACGACAACCAAAACTGTCAAAAAAGGTTTGTTTGGACACACGCTTGGAATTTGTGTTATATTTTTAGTTCAGACCATGATCAGTAGGTACGCATTCCATGAACTTAGAAATTGATTAAACATTCGGATGGTAAGATTTAACTGCATGCTAAGCTGCCATATAATGTCTTTTTTGACTACTCTTTTCGACCGCAAGACAATTTCATCTATTCCCGGGAGTTCGCGAATTTCAGCCATCAGTTTCTACCCGTAACGTAATGTTTAAGTTGTTCGAATGAATATTTTATTCTCTAGTTTGTGGAACACATTTCAACGATGTGGATTGCGTTGCGAATAAACTTTGACAACTCGCGCCAAGGGCGTTTTCGAGTTTAAAATTCGAAATTTCGTTTAACTTGTTTTCTTTATACATTTTGAAGGCATAATTAATTATCCTCCTCCTGAAATAGTATAATGTGAAATTTTCTGTTTATAAATGCATGCAAATTGTATTGTTCGCATTTTCTATCAATTCGCTCCAATTTTTGTTGGTTCTATTTTACGTATTCCCTATATCTGGGGCTTAAATTCGTTTTAGGGCCGATTTTTCAATAGTCAGATAGCCAATCAGATAGGGGTTAACTGTCAGATAAGACATAAGCGCATTTTTCATTAGTCGAATAGCAGCTATTCGAAGAATATAACACCTAAAGGACCATTCGCATGGGAGCGAACGAACGAATTGATGAAATGCTAACAAACCATTTTTAACGCATTTATAAACAGAAAATTGCACATTTTAATATTCCAAGATATCCTCCTCTTGGAATAAGGTTAAGTTCGAACGAATTTTTTATTCGCTACTTTGTGGAACGCGATTTAAATGATGTGGATTGCGACTGACAATTCGCGCCAGTGTGTTTTCGTTAGCGGCAAAAAGTTTGGAATTCGAAATTTCGTTATTTAAACTGTTTATAAACTTATTTTCTTAACACATATTGATTGGATAATTAATTATCCTACGAATAGTAAAATGTGGAATTTGCAGTTCATATATGCATCAAAAGAGGTTTGTTCGCATTTCATTAATTCGTTCGTTCGCTCTCATGTGAATGGTCCTTAACTGTCTCATAAATTTATCTTTTCGTTTCTGAGGCGGATAAAATATAATTCTCTAGTTATGTATGCGAACTGTCAAATTTGAAAATTGTATTTTAGAAAGTTTTGTTTTGGGTACATATTGTGCAAATGGATCTATTCGATTGTATCGACGATTTTATTATTAGGAAGAAGAATGAGGTCTGTTTTTTTCCTCATCGCTCTCAGTGAAGTAAAGTAAAGTAGGATTTTCAGCACGCAATTACAACAACTGCACTCAATTTGACACCACTGAGATTCACACAAGCTATTCATTTCCAGCAAGACCAACTTTGGAGCATTCTTCAATTCTGAACACCAGGGGAGCACATTTTTGTGTAATTTGGATCTGTTCACAGAGTGTCTCCTTTTATGATACCTACTATTTTGTCGGCTGTGGTGGGTGTAAATGTACATATAAGGAATTGCATATTTTAAACAACTTTAAAAATGACAACTGAATATTACGGAAAGTAATAAAATACTAAATATTTTCCGTTTTTATTTAAGTTGCATTTTGTTTACAAAATATAATTATATATACACATAGACTTGTAATAATTGAAAGCTATCTTTGATATGTTATGGGATACATTTTTTGTAGATAATAAATAGGAAATCCTCCCATTTTGTATTCCCTGTTGATTTTTTAACTGAAGTATGTAATAAAGGTTAAGTATTATTATAGCTACTCTTTTTTTTAAGTGAAAGGTCATTCGATTTCAGCCAACTGACATTCCAACTTTTGATTTCGATGGGGATTTTTTTTGTTCATTTCTTCGCACATTCTCATTTTCGATTGCATTACCTAAGTTAAATGTTATGAGTTTTTTCGACTGAAAATGTGGTCTAAGTCTTTATTTAAACAATGTTTATAGTGAAATTTACATAAAACATACAAAATTGGAAGCAACATTTGTTCGTCTTATGGGGAAAAAATTTCAAATGTAAATAATCGTATGTCACAATCAAAATGAACAAACCAAAACGATTTGAAGTGCTCATTTATTTAATTTTTATTGCATTTTTTCTGTTCAATTTGATCTTTTCTTCCTCCAAGAATGTGTAAATAAACCCATCCTTTCTCAAATTACAGTCAAAACCAACGCAATCGACAGTGAAATATTTATACAGCTGATTTCGAAAATAAAGTTCATACAATTAAATCATTTGATAATGACCTTCTTTCCTTCAAAACTTAGATTGTGAGAAGTTCATTCGATTGAAAGTTTTAAATTCGAGGAATACTCGATTCGATCGAATCTCAGAATTAGCACGTTCTTCACTTTAGGGCTCACCTAATAAACACACCCACGCATGTTTTTGTTTTTTTTCTTTGGCAATTAATTTGTGATATTATTTTGACCATACAAGACGCCAGGAAGATACAAAAAGTAAACAGAAAAAGTAAATATTCTGTAGAAATTGATAATCATTATTTTTTTTGCGCTAAAAGGTTAATTATTCATTTTTCTAGAAGGATTTTGATTTTGAAATTGAATTTTTCATTGATGGCCATTTTGACAGCAATACCAGCTGTTAACTTTTCAGGGGTAAAACCGACTGTTCAGAAAAGTGGTTGGGGACTGTTTTTTTGCACATTTTCTTACTTTACTTTACTTCACTGAGATGGGTGAGGAAAAAAACAGACCTATGGGCAAATAATTACTTCAACCCAACAATGAAACAAAGAGTAGTGAGAGAGAGACCTAACCATTACGTACAATGGGAGAATGCAGATTTCAAACGAAGATAAACGTCAGTCTATGGGCATGACTATCTTATATGCTTACACACAACAAAATAATTCACAACCATAACCTAAATTCATACACAATGATTGGGGAAAATTATTCAGATGATCATGTATCCAGTTACCTCTAAAAAATGAGTGCAATTAAAATAAGTAAACCCCACGTTATTCCACTTTTCTATGCATGCCACTCGTAGCGGTTTCATTGAAGATTTTGTCTACTGCTTAACTTGACTTTGCAATAAAACACACCTATTATATTAATTCGCGCAGTGTGATTGACCTTCACGGCAATCAAATTACACTATTCAAGTCTAGATGTCGCATACTACGACAGAAAGCTTTACTTCACACTTCACAAAATACAGCTGTTCAAAGCACTTCCATCGCTCTCTTTTGCAATCACACAAATATGCATCACACCTGCGCAGATATGCCATCTCCCTCTCATATCTAAATGACATATCCGTGAGAAGATAAACTTGGTAGCAGCCTCCCTGCATTTGTTTACCTTTTTTATTTATTAATTCTTGAAAAAAATTCCCATCCCATTAGTAATTGTTCGCATAAAATCGTTTTAAATTTTTTCGTCAAGTATTCGCGTTCTACAGCGAATTCGTTTAATCAAATGTCAATAACTCTTCTCAGTTCCGTTAACTGGAAACAATATTTACAATAAAAAAAATCAAACTACCTATTCACGTGGAACAATTTTTAATAGAAAAAAACTTTGGAGCACCGGAAAAACTCCCACCTGCTGCATGTCTAACAATAATGAGAAGCTTTTGCCATGTTTTCGTCTAAAACTAAGGTAACCCCACTTTGAAAATCCCCCATAGAGAGTATATGTATTTTGTACTGTAGAGATGAGCAGCACGCATCCACTAAAAGAGCGGAAACGCTTGTGCTTAGTTCAATTGTGCGAGGAAAATTTTGAGTTTTCTTTATTTTCTTCTCATTCCAGATGCCCAATGAGCATGTCACTGCCTTGCGATGTCTACTCAATGCTCCATTTCGTGATATTCATACGGCAGTTGCCACAGATCGTGTGGCACCAGTCAGAGACGTGGTATTCCTGGACGAGGATGTGAGCCGAAATGTACGACCGCTGATCTATCGCCCCATACCGGCAATATCTCCAGCAACGTTGGATGGAGATCCACCTACGAATGGGTAAGTCTAATAGGGAATTCCCTATGTCTGATAAGAGTTCCTGGTGCACGTCACATCTTATCAGCAGTTACTACAGCTTGCTGTTTACTTATCGGATTGATTACGAATTCTCGCGTTCAGTTCGTATTGGGCTGGGTCAGTGCGGCAGGTTGTTTATGTCATCAACCAGCCAGCCCCCCAATGTCGACGACTAGCTATCAATTTCATTCAGAGTCCGATAAATAATTAGTTTCAGCTGATAGCGGCTGCTGCTGTGTCGCGTAGCTATTTTCACAGCGAGATTGCGTAATCGACAGGACGGAACTTCGATTACAACGATTAACGTTTTAATCGTTCGTTTAGTTCGGGTGTCGTTGGTGATTAAATATTTATGTGCCACTCAATAATTGGTTTCGATTGGTCGGTCGTAAGTGGGGGGACTGGGTGGTGGCAGCGTGTTGTTGTTTATTTATAGAGCGTCTCGTGATGACAGCGACAGCGACGAGTTGCTTGTGGTGTCTACGCATCGAAGAGAGGTCTGTTTTGTTCATTGTATTTTGTTTTGTTTTTTCAATGATTTGTGAGCAAATGCACTTAGTCGCTGCATTAATGGGCGACATGCGTTAGTTCTCTGAGCGAAAGAAAGCTGTCCGTGTGAAGAAAAACACGTGTGGCATTGACACTTGGCCATGAACTTGACTGTGTCGATAGATTTTAAATTTTACACATTAGTGGCGTCGTGGGCAGTAGCAGCATGATGAAATCCCAATGGCTTACGTTTTTGTTTTTTTAGTAATTAATTAAGAAGATGTGTCTGTCTTTAAACATACTGACCATTCGCTGCAATTAAGCAGCACATTGCGGAGTGTATAGCTTTGCTATTGTATTATAATCGAATCACCAGTCAATTAGTGTATTGCAGAGGCCGTATCAATTGATAGAGGTCATGCCAATCAATCAATCGAGAAACATTTACAATTAAATTGAACGCTCAAATTGGAATTTGATTTATTCGAATTATGTAATGCCACACCCCGTATAAATTGTAATCAACGACAAAGCATTCCATGCGGTTATATGTACATTAAATGGCGAAAGCAATGGCCAGTATGAATTTCTGCATCACTAACTTGGGAAATCAGAGAAGCGTAGAATTCTCTTCGCGTGTGGCTTCATGTACCAATTTAAATCAATGCAGATGCTTGACTTTGATGCAAGTGACCTGTTTGTAGTACAAAATTCATATTAAGTGGATTTCGAAGCCAGGTTGCTGCTGCAAACGTTAATGCTCCAACTTTGCCACATGTTCTGCAAATTGTAGTTGGTAGCCAATTGGAAACCAATACACCAGCATCATAGTCCTGGGCACAAACCAGTAAGAATAGACCGTCGACTCCTCCCACATAACGGACTTTGCCTACAAGCTGCCGGCGAGACCAGGATTTTTCATGTATTGGGGCTGTACAAAATCAAAGGGGCGCCATTAACGCACGCATACTTGAAAAATCCTGGTCGCATGGTATAGCATGGAAAATCATTGCCGCCATTAATTTTGACATTTACACGTATTCACAGACAGGGAAATTTTTTCCGGGGGGAATCGGGTAGGTGTACGGGAAGTCGGCGGTCTATTCTTACTAGTTTGTGGTCCTGGGCACAAACCAGTAAGAATAGACCGTCGACTCCTCCCACATAACGGACTTTGCCTACAAGCTGCCGGCGAGACCAGGATTTTTCATGTATTGGTGCTGTACAAAATCAAAGGGGAGCCATTAACGAACGCATACTTGAAAAATCCTGGTCGCATGGTATTGCATAGAAAAACATTGCCGCCATTAATTTTGACATTTACACGTATTCACAGACAGGGAAATTCTTTCCGGGGGGAATCGGGTAGGTGTACGGGAAGTCGACGGTCTATTCTTACTAGTTTGTGGTCCTGGGCACAAACTGGGCCTCGGTGAACTCAACTGTAGAGAACGAACTACTCTGTAAACCCATTATTATAGTCTACTCGCATCTATTTGAAGTTTTAGGTTAACAAAGATCGGTTTTATTGAACCATTTAAACTAAGGGATACAGAAATGGCGAACTGTAGATTCTGGAAAATCTACAAGCTTCGAATAAAGATGATCTTACTTTTGACAACTTCGTAAACGATATTGACGTTTGGATCTACAGCAGAAACATACGCTGCCTAAACAGACTGCTTGCCGATGAACGATCTACGACGCTCTAGGACGCTCTACGAACATAGGTCCGGTTTCTAGCTAACTACCTCCATTTGGGCCATACAAGTCTGATGAGATCCCCTTCCACTTCTTGGCGTCTACTAAGGCGGGGTGTTCATCTACTGTAGTGTGTCTTCGGGTTGGATTCGAAGACTCTGCGGATCGAATGCAAAGTTTTTTTTTACTAAAATGATGTCGCATAGTTCGCAGCAAATATCTTAGACCGATAATATCGTTATTCCTCTACGATTGAGTCCAATACATAGAGCAGAAATGAGATAAGGTTTTATACGGGTCTCCTAAGTTGCTCGAAATGAAAAAAAATCTACACAACCTGAAACTGAAAGAACTATAGTTAGTTGGGCAGTAAAAGGGCATCACATGGCATACTAAACACTTGCCACCTAAATATGAAGAGGCCTACTAATGTATTTGTTTTCCATCGCAGACGACTGACACTTTTAACTTTGATAGCCTAACTACCTACTCCCCGATAACCGCTCTAGGTTGTCTTTGTTAAAACATAACGTTTCCACCATCTTCATTCATTTGAAGAACCGATGGGGAAAAGTACTGCTAACATACAAATACAATGAGATGAGAAAAACAAAGACAATGTCTGGTAATCACTTCGGAAATCTGAAAAAGGGAAGAGGTGATCTCCAACAAAGCAACTTCGAAATGGGAAATTATTTCAAAGCGCCTTCTTCTATAATCGATATTTTGCATCGATTTGATTTTTCGTTATGACCAAACCCTCAAACGTAAGCACAGCAATGTGTAAACTCATTCAAAGCTTACTGCTAATTCCACAATTTTATTGACAAATACGCTGGTCAGTTGAAGAAACTACTGGGTCTTCCTTCCTTGACTTAGTGGCCACCACAACAAAGAGCAATAACAAAAAGTGGGAATGTACACGTAATGAGGAAGGCATCTGACTTTCTTCAATGCTCAAAAGGTAAGTAAAAACCGTGGCACATTCCAATTTGTTCCTCCCCTAGCATTGACGAAGAATTAGGCATAGTAACTTTTGTACTATAGCAATAGCATTGTCTTCACTAGGTCGTATACCAATTTTCGATACACCTTGTCGATTTTCTTTCTGTACGTTGTTCACATTTCCTTCTCTATTACCTCATAGCTGCCTTCATTCCTTTTCAAACTGACTAATCGAATTTAAAACTGACAAATAGGAAAAACAAAGAATCCATCCAAGGGAATCCCTACAACTGCATTTTCCAAAGACTTGTACAAAATGTTTTCCATTCACCCGAAACTAGTTCCGTTACGGTAGCTTTCCCGTCCAGTTTTTCGGTGTTGACATAGTTCTTGTCTTGTTCGGTGACCAGATTTCATTCTCAAGGATTAAGAAGGATAATTCATTCGGTTAAAAAGTGTTAGTGAAAAACACTGTATTAAAAAAAAAGTTTTATGGTCATTAGAAAAAAGAAAGAATTCAATTAAAAAAAAACCCCATTCTCTGAAAATTAAGTTTGTGTTTCAGTTCCTTTAAGGAAAATTCAAAGAAAATTATTTTCCAATAAAGAAAAGCAATACCAAACCAACCAATTTGTGAAAATATGCCCGAGGGTAATAGATTTCGTCAAGACAGTCAAATTGTCGACTATGACAGCGATGAGGATGATTTTGGTGGAAGGGCCGATGAGGAGGACTTGGACGATGAAGACGAATTGGATTTGCAGGAGTAAGTTTTTTTTTTATCCATCTTGGACTTGGATTCTTGGATGACGTTCGTTTTGATTACAATTTTGAGAGTTAATACTTGCAATTAATTATGGGAACAACAAATTTCCCCTAGGACATGTGAAATTGATCTGTTCTTTATTTGCTTGTTTTTAAACGCACAATATGATTATGCGCTTATGCCTAGTGTTGCATTTTTACTCTCTATTTATATAAATCTAGCGAACCCCCTGCACAATTCGTAGTGCAAAATAGAAAAATATGTATAAAAATCAATTTCAAATGCATTTACACAGTTTCTATTGTAATGCTCTGTGTTACACAACATTTTTGGTTTTTCCAGGATTCGTATTGCCTAGACCTAGATAATATTCTTGTCTATCAGGGCACCTCACCGCTTTATCTATTTTTGACCAATCCTCATAGAAACACAATCGATTCGGTGGTTTTCGATACATAACATTTTAAAAGTTTTTTTTTATGGGCGATGCCACGCCTCTTTGTCCAATTTTGACCAATCTTCACGGGAATACTTCTGGGCCAATACCTAAGATTGTATGTAAATTTGAAGGCAATTGATTCGGTGGTTATCTAGATATAAGTTTTTGAATGCATTTTTTGTATGGGAGATGCCACGCCCCTATAACTCATGAACCAATACACCTACAAAGACCGTGTGGTATTAACGTCACCTTTCATGGGAAATTTCAAGAATCATTGGTGAAAGTGATTTTACTAAACCAGGCTTTAGTTCGTTATAGGTTATACGTTTGTTTAAAATTAATCAAAATACATATTCGACAAAAGAAGAATCTAGAATCTAGAAATTTGATTTGAAATCTTGGATGACGTAAGTTGTTATTAAGCTAAAGCTGAGAGTCTAACCTAATATTCACCCTTATTCTACGCGGCATTTATATTAAGCCCAGTATTCTGCTCGCGCTTAATTTTCGCGACCGCTTTTCTCTCTACAGCACAGATAAATGCTCGCTAAATATGTTGCACAGGATATAGATGGGATACGTACCCATATCTTACTGCCACATGCATTTTGATTTTTGTTATGTTTTTCACTTTTTTCCTACTCACTTACATCGATTTTCAAGTATTCCATAAAATAGTCAATTGAGAATTTGTTTGTTTCGAAATTGTCAAAATTTAACGACGATTAAATGTGCCAGACATTTTTTTACCTATAACAAAATGTACGTAGTATGTATAACACATAATATTTGGCGTATTTTTTTGGGAAGTGGGTATAACAAAACCAAAAGTGAGTACATATAACAATTTTGCATGTAAAAGTAAAAGTGAGCTAGCTATAGATTCTCAAGAAAAAATACGCCTATTGCTATACTCGAATGAAAATTAGTATGTCCTATCTATAGGCGTGCGGAACAGGATACTGCTTTGCTAAACTGCCTCGCTAAATTTTACCCCTATCAGGAATAATATTTTCCCCGAAATATTTCCCATTCAGCAACCTGATATATATAGCTGACAAGGGAAGCATTTCCATCGAAATTTATTCACGATACCCCTCTTTTATCTCAGTAGACATTTTTGTATGGGAGATCAAATTTAGCGCGAGCAGGATACTGGGCTTAAGGCTGAAAATCTAACCTAAAACCGCCGATCTGCAATAAAATTCTTTCGGAAAACATTAGACATCCACATGAGCATTTACCAGCTTTGCTGCTAAACAATTTGTAAAAGTAGTTGAAAAAATGTTTGACAAGCGGGAGTGTTAGGTGACAATCGATGTTTTTATAAATGTATGCATAATGTAGATGGTTTTCCAATAAGGACGGGTAGATCGTAGATTGATCGTAGAATTGAATAAAACAAATTGTGTGCGATTTAATTTGAAAGGCATGTCAATGATATTATAATGTGGAATATTAGATCGTTCAAATGACTGCCGCGTCTCCGCTGGGTGACGCGAATCCTTACTTACTCAAGGTGGCGCTACAGTCCGGGGTAGACCTGAGCCTCAACCAACTAGCGTCTCCAACCAGCACGATATCTAGCCAGCTGTCTGCAGTTTCGCACGCTAGTGGCGCGCATCCGAGAGGTCTAAGTCTACTTCTCGATTATTCAGGCTCATAGATCAGGTTGAAGTTAAGCCGTGTCTCGAATTATGTTAACTTTGAGCGCCCGGTCGTTTGCTACTTATTTGATACTTATATTATCGACCAGCAACTATTGAAAAGACAATTAAATCCATTTTTAAACAATTTATATTTCTATATAAAGGCCCCGACCCATAGATTCCGTCGAATCCGTTGCCGCAACGTATTCGACTCAGTGCTGTCTAATGTATTCAGCGCGCTTTAAAAAGTTTTAGCTCCTGGTGGAATTTCTAGCACTTTTTATTTAATGAACTTTTATATGGAAGCGCCACTCGGAAATATTAGTATGTACTCAACTTTAACATGGTATCGCCCTACAATATTATTCCGATTATGGCTCAAATTATTGACTCGTTTCCTATTTATTACTATACTGCATCTATTTAGTGACAGTCAATATATCTACGCATCAGTTTCGAATTAAATTGTATCAAAGATTTTTATTAAAAGGAAGTGACATCGCAGGAAAAAGTATAAGCAACACTACAAAGTTTCAAATTTAAAAAAATCTAATTGGAATTGGCACAGACAATGTTTCTGTTATTGGGCAGGAGTTCATAAAATTTTAAGAGATAAGTACAATCTACCGAATCACATGCAAACGTACAAACTATACACAGAATTTAAAATTGCTAAAAATTTTAATTAGGTATGTATGTCTGAAAATAGAGATACGCTAAAATGTAGATATCAATTTGATTTTTGATATGAAAATTTTGCGTTTTTTGTAACTAAACTAACAACCTACCTACTCTTCTGATGAAAATAAAATCTAGCGCAATTTAGCGCTTTTTGGGAAATTTTTTATGTCCGAGTAGTTTAAGCGACCTGGCAGCACTGATTCGACTGACAGGTTGATAGAATACAAACACAGTAGCCTATGGAAGGTGATCCATTAGCAACGCACGAGCCGGATGCGACGGATAAAGTAGACTCAAGGCCTCGACGCATAGAATACGTCGCATCCGTTTCGTCGACGTATTGACGTATTCGACGGAACGAACAGTCCCATAGAATCCGTCGCATACGTTGACAGCCTATGACATATGAGAGAGAGTTTCTCTCATTATCTTATATTTCCACCAATGAAAATGCTTCCTCTCACGCTTTGCCAACTGTCAACGAATGCCACGGTCCACGAACAGAAAAGTAGAAAGTAAACCTCCTTTATCCGTCGCACCCGGCACGTACGTTGCTCCGGGGTCACCTTCCATAAGCTGCTGTGTATTCTATCAACCTGTCAGTCGAATACGTTGCCGCAACGGATGCGACGGATTCTATGGGTCGGGGCCTTAACAATCAATAGAGTGGAATTTAATGCTTCCAAAACACAATGCTGCCTTCTATCGTTAAAGCGAAACCTGAACCCCCACCCATTATCCATGAATGGGACCTGCATCGACGGAACCGAATACTCGGTATGTGTGTCAACGACAAACGAAATGTCTAGGTTTCTTAAATCGATGTAAGAAGTACTTTACACCCTCCGACTTAGCTTCAATATACAACACCTTTATTCGGCCTAAGCTTGAATACAACGCTCATATCTGGTTAGGTCCACCAAAAACTTAATTACACGTACTAGATAGAATTCAGAAGCGATCGGTAAATCTTATAGGTGATAGAAATATAGCTGAGTCAATTGCTCGAACATCGCAGAAATGTTTCCTGCCTTTCCTTGTTTTATCGATATTTTCACCACCGATGCTCCTTCAACAATTCTCTCGCAACACATCGAATGCGCATCAGTTCACCCTTAAGACTACCTTCGGACGTACTGTAAAATATAGAGATTATTTTGTAAGTCGAACAACACGCATGTGGAATGCATTGCCTCACTCGGTTTTCCCCTCTCATTACAACCCACAATTGTTTAAAACCAATGTGCACCAGTACCTTTTCTCTATCCTCCCTATTAACCATACCACTCGTGCTGTGCATTAGCATTTTAAGGGAACAAAAACCCCTTGAGCACTAGTGAATTATAAAAAAAAATGTTGACAGTCTTTTCCATTTTTACTACAAAAGTAGAGGAACAGACCTAATGACTCCCTTTTTTCTTTAGCACCAGCTACCCTTGGTATAGTGATGATTTTTGTCATAACTAACTACTTTAATCTGATGAATGATCACAAAAAAATTACTTCAAACCCAAACGACAACCTAAATACTTAGCACATTTTATTTATTGAGCTGTTGTTCGTTAAGATAAGATTTCTACTTCAAAGTGATTTCTGCATTACATCTCATTAAACCCCACAAAGTGCATTAGTAAAAAAAACCAAGGCTACCATGGTGCTAACATGTAATTATCGTTGAAATCTCAAGTAAATTTGCATCCAAATTTATATTACATGAACTCCACCAGCCAAGAGCAAACTTCATTTATCTGCGTCTCCGTCTATTCATTTTCTAAGAAGTTGTCCTTTGCACAGTAGTAATTATTCGGTGTTACTTTATCCACTGATATTCTTGAAACTAAATTTAAGTTGCATTGCAAACTATGCTAACGACTCACATCTTGGGACATTGATGTATATATATATTTTTTTTTTGTGCACACGTCTCTATCAGTGACTTAAAACGTCTAGGATTCTCTCTGTCTGTGTCCTCCGCCAAATAGAAATGAATTTAATTGCACTCACACGCTGCTTCCAGAGAAGTACGGGTTCATTAATTTTAATTAGGACACGCGGAGCACCCGACGGGGGGCAATCTACCGAAAAATCTAAAATCCAATATGTGTTTTTAGCTTCCAGGTTCAACATGGATTTTTACTCAAGTCAATTTGAAATTTCATTTGGACAGAAGGCTGGGGAAGGAGAAAATCAACGTTGTGGTTAGAAGAGTTTAATTGGATGTCGGGAAAGCTTCTTACCGGAAGAAGGTTCGAGTTTATTAATAAGAGTTAAGCGTAGGTACTGATTACAAATTGCCATAACATTTTAAAGCTTTTAAAACTTTGAATATTAGAGGTTCATCGAGAATTTGTAATTTCGTAAATATAACTTATTTGGTTTGTGACACGCGCGGATGAGGACTATCTCCATCCTTACTTTGAATAGAGAGGATAATAATTACCGGTATCACTAGGTGATTAATTAAATTCTTCTACTAGGATTGGGTAGGATTGGGGGATTTTTCTTCCTAACTTAGCAATGTGTGTGGAAACATCATCTGCTGCCGTCCAATTAAACTTGAATAAATCAGTACAGATCTTGAATAGCTGATACTTAGTCGTTGCTTCAAACTGCTGCTTTAAAGCCTCACATGCATCTTGCTCCTTTTCTTTGTCCATTATTTTCTGATATACTTCATCAGTTAGTGAACTAGTAATCATAGACTTTGCGTAGCTGTTTGCCTTACGGTACAAATCACACTTCTTTTTGTGTTGTTTCCTTTGAGCTTCCGTAGCATTTTCTTCAAAAGAATCTAGCTTCGCCAACTTCTTGTCTATGACATCCAATGCTCCTTCATGGTAGTCGAGCAGATCTCGTGTCTTTCGCTTTCAGATGGGCCAGTCCGATTCTCCAGTTAATGGTCTTAAATGCTTTGCAAAATCCATATTTTTCAAAATTTTTCTGCAAAAATTCTCTTTATTAATCCTTACGCAATATTTTTTAGCTCGTGCCTGGAACCCATAACCTATTATATTTATTTATAGTAATATTTAGTTGTAGTCTCTACAATGTTTTCTAAAGGACTCAAAATGAAAAACTGAAAAATATCTTATTCTAATATAAAACTAAAAAATACTCGATCGTTAACTTTAAAGTAACGGTTAGTTAGTTTCACTTCAATAGAACGCAAGACGTGCTATGGAATCCGTACATAGGTAGGCGTCTTCTGCTACTAAGTAGGCCCAGGACGAGATGGTAAGATCAAGTCCATAATCTCTCCTGTTACCATTTCTATGCCATCTGCCATTTGGTGACAACGTCACTGATACATCACTTCGGTGTGCGCCTCGTTTAAGAATTATATTTATTTTGGTATTGATTAGATTAGGCCTGAACTACATCCAAACAAAAGTGAAAAAAGGGCAGAAAAATGAAAATAGCGAAACTCATCGAAAACACACGCATATTTACTTTAACTAATAAAGACAAATAAAAATAATAAAGCTCAGAGCTTTTACTTGTGAAACTCACAGATATTACACAGAACTTTGTAAAAATTGAAAGCTGGAACATGTTCAAGAAAACACGATTGTCAGATCTTACAATATTGTCAGGTCTGTCATTGAAAAATATGTCCCAAATGTCTTACAACCGTCTGAACTCACAATTTTGTTTGACAATATTGTCTGAAAAGTCATTGTAAGCCCATTGTCTGCCTCTATTTGACACTGAAAGTGTCAAGGTTTCTGACCACCGTCTGAACACACAATTTTTATTATTGTCAGACAATTAGGACATGAGGTTGTTTGACGCGCAGAGTATAAACTATACCCAAAGAAGCCCTGTGGTAAGAAGTAGAGGTAATAAAGAAAAAAAGTTGGGTCAAGCTGCCAATGAAACTGTTTCGATTTCCTTGATGAGTCTTGATGTGTGGAGTCACAAAAGCTAGAATTTCATCGGATTGTGTTGAGTCCAATCGCAATAAATTGCGATAAAGTTCGGGCTCTTGGGCTTGCTATTAGGAGTAGAATCCTTCCTGCTGACAACGGGCCCCCCAATCCTTCTTCAAAATATTACGTCGTTTTTGGTCAATTCATAATCCTCGCAGTGTTCCAACACGTAAGCGGTTAATATCTCGCAAGTTCAATATTTTGTTCCATTATTCGTACTACAAAAAACAACCCATAAGGCGGCTCTCAGATTGAGGCAACAAGCAATAAGCAACTATCAACTGCCAATAAGCAATTAGCAGAATTTTTCGTTTGAGCGATATTTAGGGCCATTTTATTCACTTCAAGTTGAACACAACTTGGGGATTTTTATTTTCAACTTGAGAAATTGCTTTTATTCACTCGAAGTTGACTCACTCAACTTTGGATATTCCGAAGTTGAGAAAACCAAAAGTTGATAAACTTTGGATTCGCTCAACTCCCCGAAAAAGTAGAAGTTATGAAGCAAACTTGGGGTTTTATGTCAAACTTCAGAATTTTTTTATTTCTGTTTTTCATTTCATTTTTAAAATTAAATAAAATAATGTATCATGGAACTATTTCTGGGAAAATTGGCCAGCGTCTTCGAGCAGCGAAGATGATAAGGAGATAGATAATTTGGTACGTAAGAGGCGGCAATACAAGATGCTAAAACATTTGGACTGGAAAAATGGGATGACCGTGATTTCATCTTTGGTTTTCGTCTCTCAATGCGGACGACAATGATGGTGTTCCAGCTAATAATAAATTCATTGCTGTGTGATTTTACATCGCGAATTAGTTCGAATCGATTGAATTATAAATTGGATTGAGTGATGTGATTTTTTTCATTGATAGATCAATTCAATTGCCGATTGTCGATTTCATTGGAGTAAACATTGCAACCGTTCACCAACCACCGACCACCGAATACAAAAATTCAGAGTGGAAACTGTATAATTAATCATCATCGCTTGCGTGATCCTCCATATCTTAGCCATCGAAGATGCGCAACCACCACCGGAAGTACTAGGACTCACTGATATGCTGGCGGCCACATATGTTCCGTCGGATGTCCGAACATTCTTTGTCCAGCGCAGCTCAATCTCATTCCAACAAAAGCCTCGTGAAAGCAATTACATACTCAGAATCAGAACAAAAATGTAAATAATGGACATGGACTTCATTTTGGAGCAATTACTATCATCTTTGTCATCCTTTTTTTCTTCATCTATGAATCTCCATTTTTCGTTGATATGATTATCCTTTTAAGTTCGTATGTTTTCATTGACAAACGAAAATAATTTGCACAGCTGATGTACTATCTAATAACGCACTAATTACTAATATAGCTATAGCTATTTACAAAAGCAGATCAATTTGCTTTCATTGGCCGCGTTCCATTGACCGCTAGATGACTAGCAGCATGCCAAACTCCATATAAAAAAAACTGACATTTCAGCATTTGCGCTAGAGCTCTAGCACATTTTGTGAAATATCCTTTTCTGGGAAATTTTTCAATCTAGCACAAAATGAACTGCTAGATTGAAAAAAATAACGAACTGTCAAAACAAAAGTGAAAGCGCAGAAGTCAAATATTTCCAATTTGGTGTAAAATGGGAATTCAAGCTTCTATGTAATGAATATACATTGTATTTGTTTATTTAAATTATTGTGTATTAATAAATATGCGGCATGATGGCACAAAATACGTTTTTGACTCTCATGAAGATGGAATAATACGAATTCAAATTGGTTTTAATGTCACTTTGCCGCTGCTGCTAGATCTCTAGCGCCAGCGTTCCTCCATCAGGGATATTATGTGCTAGATGACTAGCGGTCAATGGAACGCGGCCATTAATTTTACACGGTAATGCACAGATGAAATTACGCGCGAAATGCAAATCTAAGGTTGAACTGACGTATTATGTGTCATCTGCCACAAATATCCCAGGGATATTTTACAAACTGCAGGTAGGCCAACTTTAGGATTTCAACCTCGGAGTTGCAAATTAATGTAGTGAATAAAAGCAATTTTCAACTTGCCGTTCAACTCTCGATTTAAGATCAACTTCGGAGTTTTCGGCAAGTTGAACAATAGTGAATAAAACGGACCTTAGTTGCTTTGATGTGAGACCTCTAATTTAATTGAAAGTAAAATAATTGTGAGCGATAATATTGCGTATGCGTGTTTCCTATAGCCAGTTGCTTATTGATTATTGCCTCAGTATGAGAGCCGACTTACAACCGTCTGAACTGACAATTTTGTAAGGTAGTAAGGTAGTTGGCTATTGTATGCTCATTGTCAGTCGTTGTCAGAGCATTGACAGATCAGACAATATTGTAAGATCTGACAATCGTGTTTTAAGTACACTATACTATAATAATGAACTAGAAAAAATAATTGTATTCACTTTTTTGTATTTTTTTTCACTTTTGTTTCGATGTAGTTAAAGTCTTAAATTAAGCTGTACCCGGCCGGCTTTGCACGTGCACAGAAATTGTATTGCTTAGGTCTTAGATAATAATGTTCTTTCGTAAAATGAGAATAAATCGATTTTCTGGAATTTTCTTTTTGGCTAAACCTAAAATACAGCAATACGAACAAAACCAAAAATATAGAAGATGTTTTTTATATGGGAGTTGCAACGCCTCTTTGTCCAATTTTCACATATTTTGGCCTTTGTACCAAAAATAAAGATTTTTTCAAAATTTGAGCTCAATCGGTTTGGTGGTTTTCGAGATATGTCATGTTTTTTTGTGGATATACCATGGGTGTAACGCCCCTCAACAACAATTTTCAGCTGGTCGCTGCTAAACATTTAACAAATTTGAGCTAATCTTATGTATTATAATTATGTGTCTTTCTTAAACAATGCAATAAAACTGAAGTTGCTAACTAACTAGCGTATAACTTTATGAATTGCTTATTAGCAAGGTCCTATGACTATATCCAAAAAGTTGCCTACTCTCCGCAACATTCAAGGATGTTTTAAATATGAATAACAAATTAATTTTATTAGTTTATGGTTGATTGCAAGTAATGTAAAACACAACCTTCTTTCTTGCTAGGTGCACACTTTATTAACTACTTAATAAATTGACATTTGTAAAACTTAAAAGCTAGACTAGAGAGAGTGCGTTCAAAGGTATATTTATATGGATATGACAGCAAGCAATCTCCTTTCACAGATGTGACACTGACAATTCATAAATCCTTTCAAAACTACATACAAATACAAGTTGGAAATTATATTAACGAGCCTTTTTTTTCTCTTTCTTTATTTTCAGTGCTGACGAACCGGGGTAAGTCCAGACAAAAATACTTCCATACTCTTATTCGAAAAAAATGAAATGAAATTCAAATTCAATTTGAAACTACTCAACGATAAAGAAACTTTTATCCACACAAAAGGTATCAATTTTTTTTGTCACCAAATTCGATAAAATATCAATTGTTATGAATATCATATTTGGCGATAATAGTTGAAGAGGATAGAACTAAAAATTATTTTAAACTCAAAGCAATGTTTGGTTTGCATCGATTGAACTTGTTAGGTGTTCCTTTTTTTTGTGTTTCAATAAAAAAAAAAGAATGAACCTTTAATTATCTCAAATGGATGTTTTATATGTGTTAGTTTAAGTTTCCCACTCTTTATTAAACGATATTCCATATTGGCTCGGAATGGAGCTTGGAATTGAATAAACATAGGTGTAACTTTTTTCGTTTTCTATATCCACTGGGTGAAGTTTATCCATTTGTGCAAAGAGATATCTACCAAATCGGGAAATTTTAAATTCCGTACATTCATCCTTTGATTGTGCTCATTCCATTTCAGTGTAAATTCAATCAGAGACATGACTTGAAGTGTTTCCACTTCTTGATTATGTTAATCTGGAGGTGGCAATAAAGCATGGTAATCCGATTGAGTAAAGAATCCTAATAGTAATGTTATTTCCTTATTTTAGAGAAAATTGACAGCTCTTTGAATACAAGTAAAGTATGTACCTACTCCCTTTTAAATTTATTAGGTAACTATATTTTACCTTTTTCATACAAATTATTTTAAATGTCATCATCATCACACTTAATCTCACCTTAACAAACGCACCTAATAAGATTTCTTAAAGCAATATGGCTGACTGAAATGTACCTAACAATTGAAAATGCTGTAGAAAGACACGCCACGGATAGAAAACCGAAAGAGAAAACTTAATGTTGGATGTCAACAATAAATTATTTGACGACGAATGCTGCTGGATTATGGAGAAAATCCCTTATTGTGAGAATTTCAACATATTTTTCTGACTGTAGTGTACACTGATTTATTTTATTTATGTTTTGTTACATTCAAGTGACAGTATTTACATTCAATATTTGTCCCTTTAAAACGAACGATTTAACGATCCAGCATTGACAGTTCAAAGGAAAGGGAATCGGTTAAGAGCGTGATTGGTAGAATTGTTGCGGTAGAACCTATACACATGTCAATATTCGTACACGTCCGTAAATTTTAATTTTGAGGTTAGTTAAATAATTAAATTAACAATAAATTGTTGTTCCTTTTGTTACAATAGTTATTCTTAGGCCGTGAGTCAATTGGGCTATATAATAATTGTCCTCGGATAATTTTCTTGGACGGATTTGCTTCAAACTTCGTATTTAGAGTTTTTGGGCTAGGGACGTTTTTTTTTTATGCTAGCCCTAATATTAACGGTACCTCCCATATACAAATTTTACGAAATATGACGAAATATGTCTAAATTTAGATTTTTTCGAAAACGGCTCTAACGATTTGAACCAAAATAGTTATAGTTGAGTTAATGTAAGCATGCTTAACATGACTGCATACCCAGTTTTTCGCTAAAAAGTCCAGCAACGGCAGTTTAGAAAATTGGCTTTTTCTCGAAAACGGTAAAAACGATTTAAAAAAAAGGTACTATTGTCATTCTTAACTTGATAGCAAACTCAGTTTTTCTCTAAAAAGACTGCGTCCTTTGATATCCACCCAAATCCCAAATAATAGTACTTTAAAAAACTGCTCATATCTCTAAAACGCCACTTTCGATTAGGATAAAAATGTTACTGTCGGGTAATACTTAAATCCATAGTAATACTATTTGCTCAGTTTTGAGCTAAACAGTTGAAAAACAGTGTTTTTGAACCATGAATGCGTCCTTCGATTTCCACCCCAATCGCTTAAAACGGTACTTTAAAAACTACACATATCTCAAAAACGCCACTTTCGATTCGATTAAAAATGTAACTGCTAGGTAATGTTTACATAAAATTTTCTGAAATGACTGAGATTCTGCGAGATACGCAATAAACGAGAAAGTCGTGCCCATTTTTTTTTTTAATTTTATTAAATTGAAGAAATAAGTAACATGTACAGTACATATGTATATGTGTTATGTGATGTGACCTTTAGTATTTCATAAAATATTTAAATCTGTTAGATATTTAAACAAAAATAATTCAACAACATTTTAAACTCATTTTCGAGTTTGCCACAGAATAACAAAAATTTTAAAATTCCAGTTTCCAAAACTTATAAAAATGACCACTAGTAGTGAAATAGCCTTTATTTTTTCTGAAAACTTTTCTACTAAAATATGCTCGGCATATTTGGCGCAACAGGTCCGTATAGGTTGAGAGTTTTTTTTTTTAATTTTTAGGACGAATGGAAGGGAACTAAAATTGTATGGCGATTCCGAACGGCTTAATTGAAAAGCTTTTCAGAACAGTTATACTCTCGAATGTTTGTGAACCTAAAGATTTTATTAGCGTTTTTCCGGGAATCGAACCCGAGACCCCTGGCACAGTAGTCCAGCACACTGACCACTGATCCACTGCGCCCATCCGGCATCCTAATATGGTGGTATACATATAGTTCCAGACCTCCTTAATTTTTTGAAAAGCTCGTCCGCATTTCTTGATTTTTTTGGGGTTTAATGCTCTTTCGATGTCGGCCCACAAGTTTTCAATTGGGATCAGGTCGGGACTTTGCAAGCTATTGCTTTTGCTCCACTCTCCGCGGAGTATGCTGAGGGTCGTTGTGATGTTAGAAATCATTATGTTACTAGCATGCAAGAAAAAAGGGTTTTCTCTAATATGTTTTTATAAGCGTGTTGATCAAGGGTCGACCATTATACAACTAGATAATGGACCAATACCGAACCAAGAGAATGCACAGCAGACCATTACTTTCTCTCATTTATGTTTTATGGTCTGAAGCCTGTACTTTGGCTGCATTCCTTTGTTTAGAAAACGCCTTACTTACACATCGGATCCAAATAAATTAAACTTGGAGTTGGCACTCCAAAGAACTTTTTTTTTTCAAAATTGCAATGGTTTTTGTAAGTGGAGTCTTTCGAAATTCCAACTCTTCCTTATGCTTTTTGTTGACATAATGTGTTTTTTTGTGGAATATGCATCCACGACGATTTTATTCTAAGACACAGCGCCTAACAGCCCTGGCCGTGAGTTCTTGATGGAGTTTAGGTGCAACTATCTCCCTAATTTTGATGGACATCAGAAATGGATTGGCTCTATTTGTCCGGCAAATTTTTCTTTGGAGTAGTTTTGCGTCCAATCTCCTTTCTTTTGGGGTTCTCAAAACTTGCGATCTTTTTGGAAACTTGTATTTCACCGAAAAGAAGCTTCGTAGAATAACCAAATCTTTTTGCTATCAACGACATTGATTCATTTCCATTTTGATAGCTCTGAAGTTCTGCAGTACACGATATTGACACATTTTTGTAATCAATACACAAATTCCATTCCTGCGAACAAAATGACAAAGTTTCAGAAGCACAAAATTAGTTAGCCTTGATGGAATTTTCATATTTGTTCCCATCTTTCCGCGGAGCAATTGGATTTTCATGGCGGAGCACACTTTGAGAAACTCCACTAAACTATTGGTTTCGTTCAATTTAGTGCGCTGTCAGAGCTAAAAAAACGTTGTTCACTGAATTTTTGGATATATTTTCCGAAGTCTTGTCGAAGAATGTTTAACAAGTATGCCGATGCACGATGCACGAACACGCAACAAATTCAACCATTTAGTTGTTACAGTTTAGGCCCTAGTTATAGCTATCATTGAAATGCATCATTGAACATTTTTTTTTCCGATTTTAAGACGATTAATCAAACAATATTTTCGTTAGTTGGTATCAAAATAAAGGTAATCAATTGTGGAATTTTTTTTACGAAAGAAATTACTTAATTCTGACTAAAACTCTTCTTTAAATTCAATTTTATTATTTCACTGATCGAAATCGATTTCAATGAACAGCTGATTCTCGTTTCTCCAATTTGAAACCCAATCGTTTCACTGATGTGTTCGATTCTCTTCCTATTCCTAGCTGTCAGTTTTGCTTTCAATGATCAACTCTAACCTCAAAAGCTCGTTTGTTGAAAAGTCACTGACAGGAATTTTTCAATGATTGCTATAACCGACTTGTCAAAAAAATGAAACCACCATTCCACTGATTTGTTCCAATGATGCATTTCAATGATAGCTATAACTAGGG
Organism: Cheilosia soror; assembly: GCA_949372485.1. Lineage (NCBI taxonomy): Eukaryota > Metazoa > Arthropoda > Insecta > Diptera > Syrphidae > Cheilosia > Cheilosia soror. Next base: position 93,483,170 of record OX443563.1, read on the forward strand.
CCTAACCGACTTGTCACAGAAATGAAACCATCATTCCACTGATTTGTTCCAATGATGCATTTCAATGATAGCTATAACTAGGGCCTTAAACGACCAGTCCAAGCAACCTATTCCACTCCATTCCTTACTTTACTTCTGCCACGTAAGCGCAATGACAATTGAGTGTACAGTCGGCGTAGCGACAATTGTGTGTACAGTATGAACCGAAACACGTCATAATGTGCACAAGGTGCCACAAGAAGATTTGCATTTGATTTTTTGTAAATTGTGTTCACATTTGGTCAGAATCAAATCGGGAACGTGCCGGTTGGTGGGCGGAGATTGGCGGCCTATTTTATGAGTAGTTGGTGACTTTGATCTTGAAACAATTATGTCGTTGGTTTAAATGCAACTTGGAACATTTTTCAAAATTTGATATAGATCAATTATTGGCCAAGTTCCATAAATGACTAGCGGCAACTTCAAATTCCATATAACTAAACATTTGCCTTAAAGCTCTTCCAAATTCCCCTGAAAGGTATTTAAATCGATCGCACAACGCAATTCATTTATTTTCAAAATTCGCGTCTATCTATTAGAAGGGTCTTAGGGGCTTACCCTCTACAACTCTTAATCTTCCGACACCGACTTTTAATTATCTGAGGCGACTCCAATGCGGTTAAAGGATAAATGTCAGGATTGGCGTTGACCTAAAGAACAAACGAATTGATGAAATGCGAACAAACCGGACTTTAACTGCATTTATAAACAGAAGCTTGCACAGTTTACTATTCCAAAAGTAGGATAATTAATTATCCCCTCAAAATGTAAAGAAAACAAGTTTAATCAACAAAATATCAAATTCCAAACTTTTTGCCGCCAACGAAAACACCCTCTGCGGGAATTGTCAAAGTTTATTCGCAATCCAGATCATTGAACCGCGTTCCACAAACTAGCGAATAAAATATTCGTTCGAACTTAACCTCAAATTAGAAATTGCTGGTAGAAACTGATGGCTGAAATTCGCGAACTGCCGCGATCATGAAAACTGTTAATGTGAACGTAACGAAATTACCTATAGCTGTCTCAAAATTGACCCAATCTGACTAATCCTACAGGAAAACTCTGCATTTCTCCTTCCACCGCTCGTCAATAAGACTCCGAGATACTTAAACTTCTAGACGACCATCTCTTCAAATTTCTTCACGTTAACCTTCATCGCATCTTCAACACAGATGCATACATAACTGCTACCATAAAAAAAATGACAAAGAATTCCATAAAATTAACAAAATAACGAGTAAGGAACAATTCCCCACTTCCTTCTAAAGAGCTGACAGAGTTTCTTTCGACTTGTACTGACAACCCTGTTAAATTGAAAAAGTTGTCAGTTCAGTTTACCTGTTTACAAGAAAATCATTTCTGGAAATGAGGGCAAATTAAAAATGCAGAAAATGTTTTGGCAAATGTTCTTCTTTAATTTTCTTTAGTGCTTTAGCTGCATTTGACTCAAACTCGCTTGAATTACATAAAGAGTAAATTTTCCAACTTTATATTTGACAGATTTTTAGTGTTTAGTTAGGAGAAGTACAGAAATTAACCCACTCCGTTGAATTAAATTTGCGACTTTTGCAATGTAATTTTTATTCTAAAACCTTTATTGATGCACACAAACGGGGAAACCTATACCAATTTGACGGTCTCTACTTTCGCGAGGCATACAAAAGTCACTCCGTTTACAGATGCCAGATAGAAAAGGAAACGCAATAGGTATAGAGCCAATATCCTGGACCCCGACTGATACTCCATATTCCCCACAGTAAACTTCTATGCAATGGCGGACTAGTTTCAGGCTATATTGTTTTACTTGCCAACAGCTGTGCATCGAGTGGAGTGTTGTATATACCTACATGAGACAGGCAGAACATATCCTGGCCGTAATAATAACATTCAAATAATTTCATTCGACATACAAACTACTCTGCTGCCACATCGATACCACAATACCACAATTCCCATTCCCTGACACATACGGGTGGCAGAACGGAAGGACAGTCTTAGGTGCACTTGTGTATGAGAGGGTGGCGCATAAGGATGTTTTTCTATTAAAATAAACCAACGTAAATTTTTCAATGGAGAACACCACAGTATAGGTACCTGATTCCCAGTTGTATCTTTTGCCTGGCATATAGTAGGTATCGCGTTCCGGAACGCAATGGAAAATTATTATCATCAGAATCCCACATAAGGACGACGGTTTTAGCTTTGTTCGTTTTTGCCACTGCCACTCTACCTTTTGTGTGAATGCAGTCCACCACTACCGCGTGCATTCTTGGAGATTTTTATTTCGCCTGTCCTCGATTGGGGAGCAGAGATATGTCCTTACAGGTGCGGGCACCACTAAATAGAAGGTGGAAATCCAGGGTCGTAATTGAGTTCGGAATCTTTTATGGCGAAAAGTATCACTGCAGTAGTGGGATGCGATGCGTTTTTTTTTCTCTGCTTCCTCGTATATTTTGCTTCGTAATTGAAATTCACAGTAAATGTGATGGCAGGGATTTAACTTGCCAATCGTGCGCAGCGTTTCGAAATTGGGTTGGATTTGTATAGATTTTTGATTCGGCAATATTGCAGTAGGTACCTAATGTGAGGGTTTCTAAGAGTTGGTTGATTTCGAATGCAGCGTGTGAAGGTGAGAGATGCTTAACAACCATGAAGGCTATTGGGGATTGCCATATGCTTCTATTGAAACCCTGTTTATAAGGTTTTTACTCTTTGTTTTAGTTTTAGGGTGTCGCTTATTTTCTCTGTCACTTGAGAAATCTTTTACATATGAGCCGACAGTAGATAATCTAGCTTAAGCCAATGTGCGATTACAGAAACTGTACGTCGCGACTGTAATATTATATTTTGTATATTTTTGACAGTAAAGGACCATTCACATGACAGTGAACGAACGAATTGATGAAATGTCAAAAAGAAATACTTTTGATGAATTTATGAACAGAAAATTGTACATTTTCCTATTTCAACAGTAAGAGTAGGAAAATTAATTATTCCATCAAAATATATCCAGAAAACGAATCGAATTCCAAAATTTTTGCCGCGAACAAAAAAACCCCGGGCGCGAACTGTCAAAGTTTATTCACAATCAACATCATTAAATTGCGTTCCAAAAACTAGCGAATAAGACATTCCTTCGAACTTAACCTCAAATTAGAAATTACTGGTAGAAACTGATGGCTGAAATTCGCGAATTGTCGTGTTCATGTGAACGCACTGTCAAAATTAATGAATATTCACTCGTTCGTAATCGTAGGTAGTTGGTCGCTCTCATGTGAATCGTCCTTAAGCCCACATGCTACTAATTTTTATGGTGAGCCCTTTTCCCTGTTGGAAATATGACTAATACATTTTTAGAACATATTAATTGCTCTACGTCAGAATTAAACAAAACATACTACACAATTATATAGTTTGACGTATCACAGCTAAGAAATCGCTGGTGTTTGTCTTTGAATATGTTGCTACTTTTGGCCGCCAGACTGTATACTGTACAGCGCACTCTATTTTTTATACATCGCGAAAATTATTTTTAGTTTACACCTAAAAATAGACTTTTATTTTAGAAGTTTTATTGCTTTCAATTCGCTGCCAGTAGTTCCAAACTCCGATGAAACGAAAAAGCGACAAGATTGAGAAATGGAGGATGTACCCCAGCGGCGATAATTTAAAACCTAGGTACACAAATTTGACAGATCGTCGAAAAAATATATGGAAAAGAGGATACGCGACATTATAATTAAATATTGTTTACACGAAACCAACACGAGTTTTCCCATTCTACTTTAAAATGATTTAAACATATTTTATGGACCCGGAGTTATTTTATTTTTTAAATAATATTTACTTGAATCTTAGACCGACAAGACGTTTAGATCAATTAAAATTGTATTTTATTTATAAAATAGTTTAATTACCTGTGCAAAAATACCGATGACAGATTCCTGATGTGCATCTGACAGGTTTCTTTTCCTCGTCACTAGATGGCCAACTTGTACATTCGTCAATAGGGGTCTGCAAGTATAAATCATGCCTAAATCGAATGTTCAGTCGTGTAATGGTCGACTGTGTGCTAAAGATTCACTTGTGAAAAAAATCCCCTTAACGAAAGATGGCGTTGATTTTGTTTAAAGGTTGAAATTGTTGCTCTTTATCCTCGGCAAACTATAAACACGAAGTGACTCCATCTTTAAATTCGCCATGTCAATCGCAGTTTTAGTTGGTTTTTTTAATTTTTAAAATACCTTTCTCGGGGAAAAGCGAACCTAACGCTTCAACAACACGATATATTTGCAGACACTTGGAGATGGGTGTTAGTTCTGCAGTTAAATTGTTGTAAGTGTGGGAAGCGAATTCCAAGTTTACTTGTCCTGTAGCCAAAGGAGTTTTGCAAATTTTGTGTGTTTCGTGGTTGTTATTTGGTTGGTTGTCTGTCTTGTAGGCGCTCATATGTCGGATCAATAATATCGTTAAGTTTCTCTGAATATATTTTTTTTGCGTAGAATTTGATTTTAGTGTAGGGTCTCCCATTAATCGAACTTATCGTTTCTATGTGCTGTCTAGTAGTTTAAGTAAATGTTTTGGCACCGAACTGCATATATGGGAGTCATTTTCGAGGCGTTGCTTGGGGCTGAAAAACCTCTTTAATCTATTCATATTATTCCCGAATTGACTGTAACTCCAAGAATGTTCATGGTTTCCTTGGAGTGGATGGGTTGGTCGTTCATTTCAATTTGTCATGTACTCGATGCATTTTTTTTGGCCAAATGCTGAGCTGTGTTTGCCGTGTATTAAATACAAGTTTTTTTTATCCACTTTAACATTTTGCCCATCAGGGGCAAAATCATGTAAAATGAAAACGATTGAAATTTTATTGAGAGAACGTCTACTAGCGGTCTCCGAGTTCCGTTCAATTAATGGACGATTGTCGTCGCGCTTTTGGCCAATGTTGACAACAATGTATGTTTATCTAAAACGCTGTTTCACTGTTATGTATGGATGGATATTTGCTACATAATGTAAATAAAATGTCAAAGCCCAAACTAGTATGCAATAAAATCAAAACTAAAATGCTCAAAGTATGCAATAAAAATTGTTTCCGCAACAGACGCGGAACTATGCAATGATTTGTCACAAAAAAAGAAAATAAACATCAACCCTATATTTATTAAATTTTTTTAACAACCATTTAAGTTTGCTATCAGAACTGTCACAACTAAAAGCAGTTCACCTACACCTGCCATATTTAACTTTTCCTCCACTGCACTTAAAATTTGCCGTGCTGTCATAAAATTGCATATACATATTTTTAATAGAATCACATGCAACAAAATAAAAACATCATTCGGCACTCACAGGTCCTTCAATCATCCGTCATAATCAGCACCCACAGTCAACCTCATGCCCCAGTCAATGCTGGCGCCATTAAATTTCTCGATAAAAAAAAAAAAAAAAAAACTTAAATTGAAACAACCCCACCCACCTATATACCGTGTCGGAGGAGGAACACCCATCAGGTGAGAGTTCACTGACACATGCCACCTGTGCCTGGGTGAAAAATCATCTCACGGGGCCTGAATTTATCCGAACAACCACCCGTTCGCGGTCGAGCACAAAAAATAATAAAGCAAAAAAATAAAAAACACGCTCCGGAAATGTTTCTATCGATTTGCGTGGCTTCTGATCAGATTCAGTTATCCGCGTTTATTAATTTAAAATATTGTACACAATATATGCCAGGCATTAGGTGAGTGATTATACCACCGCCCCTTCTACGGCGCACCCCAAAATTGTTTACAATTACACTGAGTGCCATGCGATGGATGTAATTTGGCACATTTGGCCGGGAAACGGATGGCTACGTCTATACGACTACCACAGCGGCAATAGAATGGTTTCTGAGAGAAGGTGTTATAGAACGATAATAAATAGAAGTCAGTGCCATTGACGGATTATTTTCGGATACGTTTTGTACTATTCTTAGCGATCGCAAAGTTTCTTTGATGAGTCCACTGATTGGTGAGGAGGTGTAACGACACAAAAATACTTTTCTGACTGCGCGGAGGTTTTGATTTTTGTTTTTGTTTATGAGCAAAATGACGGTGTAAACACAATGTGGGTCCTAATGCCATGGCAAGGGATGGGACTTTCTTTCTTGCGAAGTAATGTACTATTACACAGTATAATGCTGTGCTGGGTTTCTGGACAAGTTATGGGGCCGAAAGGAACGAGGCAGCAGATAAACTGGCCAGATGCGGCTGTAATTTGGACATATTTTTAGCTGACAGACAAGTATTACCAGCTTTCAACAGAGCTAAGGGAGTCATTGATAATGTGACATTAAACTTGGCTAAAGAACTATGGAACAACACTTCCGGTTGTAGTTGTACTCTAACTCGCAGCTTCTGGCTCGCAATTGACACTTAAAGGTCAAAGATCCTAACATATTTTCGTAGAAACCAAATCCGAGTGCTAATCGGGGTAATAACCGGACACTGCATCAATGTAAACATGGCTAAAGGACTAGGTATCTTTACAAATGACTTCTGCATAAGTAGCAGAGATGAAGAGGAAATAGAATCTGTGGAACATCTCCAGTGTCACTTCGACGGCTTGGAAGCAACGATACCTCCATCAGATTTAAGAAGATTCATCAACAGATCTGAATGGTTTTGTTAGTTGCATGTCCTAATATAAAAGCGTAATCACAATGGGCCTCAACAGTTTCTGGGTGGAAATGTAATGTGTAATGAAATGGAAATGTATTGGAAATTGCCCCTACAACATAACCTAACCTAATGGACTGTTTGGTAATTCTGTGATTTCTAAATCGCTTGGCTGTTGCATTTGCCAATAAAGTATCTAACTGGCCACTATAACACCTTGTTTGTTTAGCTTGCTTCTTTTCGCACTTACTTTACAGTTTGCAAATTGGCCTTTCAAAAACCACTTCCATACCCAGTGCCCAAATGAATTCAGTTGGACCATGAGCTACGTCCAATAAGGCTGTGTGTTCCCTCTGGCATTTTTGTCCGCCAGGGACCAGAGCTCTTGGACGAAGTAAACGCTAAAGCTTTGCCAAGAACTTAAAAATCTGCAATTTTATTCGTTAATATAATATTTAAAGGCTAAACAATTAACCTTGCACTTCGTTTCTCTTATAATAAATTGTTTGTTAATTTATTTAATTTAATTTTGTAAACTTTTGATTTTAATTTTTGCTTTTTTTAATACTAGTTGGCGCGCTTGTGCAAAAGGTAAAGAATGATGAATCTCCGAAAAAGATGGCCGCTCATTAAAAAGATGGCCGCGGTGGTCGCTGCTATGGCCGCAGACATGCACCATAGTTGTGGTGGCGCTGGTGTATTCAAATGCTGCCAGCTCTCGCAACACTCTGTTTATTAAAGTTTTTTGATTGATGGCTCTAAAATTATTTGCGGCTTATCTCAATATAAAATTTGTTAAAAAAAAAACAACTTTATTTATTTAGAAAATTTATGCAGTGTGAGGCTGAGCCTGTTCTATTGAACAAATTAAAAGCAAAAACGAGGTTCCAAGGTCGATAGACAAGTTCGCATTTCAACTTTTAAAAGTCTTTCTCGCTTTTTTGGACTTGATTTCGGTCAATAATACAGAGAATCAAAACTCATCGAACTATGAAGATGCAAAGTTTAAAATTAATTTTAAAGCTGATTGCTGCGTGCAGTGGTTATTTTCAACAGAAAGCCAAAATTTAGTCTAAATTTCATTTTGTTATTTCAGATCTAATATTGTTTTCAAATGACTTCAGCTTTATGTTGTTACTTTTTGTCAGTACTATATTCTGGGGTGGACCTTAAAAACTTAAATTCAAGGAGTTTAGCTTTTCAAACAAATCTGAGAGAAATAATTTAAATTTAAGCTACCAAATCCAAAAGATGTTTTGAAACGTGAGATTCTCTGTGAATCATGTAGTGGGCGGTTATAATCTTTCGATTTTCTTGCCACACACGTGTGACAAATCCTTTTTTTTTTCCCAACATTTATCGACGTCCGATGAACAAATTATTCACTCGTGAATTTGAATCAGCGATTCAGAAGAGAATCAATAATAGTCGCAAGGAAATTTAATACAAAATGTCTGACTGCAGCTCATTTCAAAAACCTTCGCGGTACAATATTTGGCAATGTTAATCGGCACACAGGTTGAGAAACACTGATGCAATAAGAAGTCGCTCCATCTTCTAATGGACACTTGCTTCAATAGCTCTACGTCTATTCTTTATCAAAGTCAAAGACCTGACATGGCGGTCCATGGGTCTCTTCCGATCTTATTAGCCGTGAGAAAATAAAGTTGACGTTTGACAGTTTTGAACCGTTAACATACATGGCAATGCTATTTTTCAGCCGAATTTAAGATGTTGTTTAAAATTGTTAAACGTAACCTGCCCTGTATTTTCAAAGGCTGTCTGCCATCCGGTTCCTGGTCCAAGGTAAAGTTGGTCTTTATACATAATGGCACACACTTAACCTTTAAATATCTAAGACCGATCAGCCTGACATCGTTTATTCTCAAAAACCTTTTGCAAAACGGTGGTGGGGCCTGCAACCGATTATTTGGCATTGGTTTTAGACTGCCGTAGTAACACCCATGGAATAATACGATCATTAACCTTAAACAAATGGAAAAGCTCATCGAACAGCATGTCTCATCAGGGCGGCGCAATGAAAATCTCTGTAACAGCGACACCTCAAACCATTCTGCACATGATCCCGATCGCACATCGTTGGTAAACTTTCAACGATGGAGAGAACAATATAGTGCAACTACCTATTCCTAAAGTTACAGATCAGTTGCCTACCGAAATTAGTTTTAACGCAGGCCTTAAACTCTCTAGACGGAACAAATCGGAGTACAACTTACCGCTGTCAATATTCTCCGATAAATACTTACTTACTTATTGGGCTCCCGACCCGTGAAGAGCACGCTGCTTCCAGTTGTCTAGACCAAGCGCTCTGGCATCCGCAATGGCTTGGTCTTTGAAACGGAGGTTTGGTCGTCAATATTCACCGGTAACCGGAAAAACATGTTTGACTGCAAAACTTTAGCCCGTATTCACAGAAGCCCGCGAATCCAAAAATGCCGTATTTCAAAAGCCCGTAAATGAACATTTTCAAAAAGCCCGTTTTTTACGGGCTTTTCGCACTCATTCCAAATCCTGCAGAGACCACAGGCAGGGGGGTTGCACGGGACAGACTGGCCCGCCATACAATTACGCTCTTTTGTTTTAGGGGCTTTTGAAATACGGGCATTTGAAATATGGGCTTTTGGAAACGGGCATTTGAAAATCGGGCTTTTGGATTGCAGGCAAATGTAGGTACCCTCTAAGGGTGGAATTTCGAAATATCCTTCCTGTGCAAAATTTCTTCTTTCTAGAGCAAAGGGTTTGGGCTGGGAGTTGATAATAATTTTCTTTTTGTTTAAAAGACTCGCGTGCCATCTATTGTAAAAAGGTTTTACTAAGTCAGAAACCCACAGACAAACACGCCCCTTTCTCCAATTCCGCCCACATTTTGTTAAATGCTTTCAACTTGCATTGCAATATATGTAGGAACCTTCGCCCAAATTTTTCAAACTTGTAGACTAAAGTTTCTAAAAATATCAATGTATACGTAATCCTATTTTAAATAACTTTGTTGTATGGATGGCTCCACGCCCCATTTATCAATCCCGCCCACATTTCCGGAAGTGATTTGTTTGGACATCATTGTATTAAATTTTATAACTCTAGCTTCGATCAGTTTCGAGAAAAAGCGTTTGCAATAGTTTTTCTTTGTGCCACGCCCATTTTTCAATCCCACCCACATTTTCGAAAGTGCTTTGTTCGGATAATACAAGCCATTCTACCAAATTTTAGAACTTAAGCTTCAATGAGTTTCGAGAAATAGCGTTTGCAATAGTTTTTCTTTGTGCCACGCCCCCTTTTCCAATACTACCCATCGTTTAGAAATTGCTGCAAACAGGCATTATACTTACAAAAATGTACAAAGTATCAAGACTGTAAATTTATGTCAATTATGTCTGTAATAAATGTCAAGTTTTAGTGATGATGGCGTCAAAAATCTTATCATAAGCTGTTCCGCTCGTTTGCATTCATTACGTTATCTACGATTGAATCGGTAGATATCCAGTGCCTTGCAAATCATTTTTTATAAACTAAATCAAAATTACGTGTATTTTTTCACAACATACGCAACTTTGCCGTGGTCTCAGGTATCTAAACTGTATCCTTAAAAAAAATCTCTATGACGGGGCATTATTTTTCTTATCGAGAAAAGAAGCTCCATTCATGCTTGTATTTTTAATTCTCTTCGTAATATTATTTTCCACAAACTAAACTCGTTGCGTTTTTAATTACCTCTTGATTTACGGCCACCACAGTCTTGCTCCCTGAGTCACATGGAAAAAGAAAATCACGCGAAATTTCCATTGAATTCTCTACTCTACATCTGAACACGCAATTTTATATTTTTTTGTATTCGTTTGTTTTTTTTTTTGTATTCGTTTCATTTTTAACGAGAAGGATTATTAGTTATCTGAAACTTTTCCTCTTGGCCGCGTAATCTTTCATCTTTCGTACACTCGTATACATGCAATGAAACGAAATGAAATATGACGCGCTCGCCAACTCGCATGTCATTTCACTGCATGTGATGCATGTGCAGGGTGCAGAGTTATTTATAACAGAGAAACAAAAAAACCACCAAAAAAAAACTACAATCTTGAAAAACTGTTGGAAACGAAAAGGGTTGGGAGATGTTCCTTTTGGCCATCGATTCAAGAAGACCCAATAAATGGCAGCGATAGATCAAAGGGAATGTGAAAGCGTTGCAACTAAATTAAATACACTTAGCCCCCATACCGCGCTCTAGAAGCATCTGTTGAATTTTTGTTGGGTGGTGTGTACGATGGCCATGGCCACCCATTAGAAAGTGCTATCCAGACACAAGAGCTCCTCTATTTCACACTCGAAATCCCACTCACAACAGGTGGACATTGGGTAGAGTGACTCAAGAGAGTGAATGGTGTCACAATTTTATATCCAGAAATACTCACAGCAGATACTCGTCAGAGACACAACAGGTGGGACCACAACAGATGTCTGACTACTGCCTAGATTCCCACGCATTTATGGAGTTTCCCTGGCAAGGAAAAATGTATATGTATTAACTTAAATAAATTTCCCAAGCAAACCACTCATCTCTCCCTGATTCTCGCCGAACAGGAGCAGGTAAATAGAGGGGAATTCCGCCACTTTTCCTTGAAATCGACAAACCTGGTCCTGGATAGTGTCACAACAGGTGGGAGTACTCACTCAAAAGGACATAATTCTCCCACAAAGCTCTCGCTCACTCTCTCTTTCTCTCTGTATATTCCTCTTCGAAAGCAAGTACTGAACTGATACTGAGTACTGACTGATAAATTCGAACCCGATTACATTATGAATATAGCCTGCGCTCTGAGTGAGTTTTTCTTTCTATTCATGTTCACCGTTATTGCCACTGTACTTCGCCACTGTATTTGGCAAAGCATTTTCCTCCTTGGGAAATTTCCCTGAATTTTCACATTCAGTTTACGGTCTTCTCTCGGCGAGTTTTGTTCGTCTTTTCTATTCTCGAGGAAACAACCAAATCTCTCTCTGTGTGTGTTTTCAAGTTGGTCAAACGATGGCCTGCGAAATAACTTAGCGCAGTACAAATAAAAAAAAGGAAATAAAAAAAAAACCTGAAATAAAATTCTACAACAAAAAAAAAGAAAAAAGAAAAAATTTGTGTTCAATGATTGATTTCGGAAAACCCCTAAAGTCATAGAGGGCCTATTTTAATTTTATTCACCGTCCTTTCCTGACATCCAACCGTCACACATCCTCGCCGCCTCCCTCCCCCACATAACATACCTTTCACCTGGATAGGCAAAAAAAAAAAGCAGTTAACATAAAACAAAAAAGCGAAAACAACTTCCCTCTCCCTGTTGCGTTTTGTCTTGTGCGATTGTGTTTGATTTTTGTCGTCTGTCGGTCGGTCTTGTGTTTGTCGCGTTAGAGATCCTTGTGGTTTTTGTTGGCACACACGCCAGTCATCGAATGACATCGTAAAGGAGAGATATATACGAAGTGAAGTGTTGCATATAGTGTCCTGTTTTCATTTTGTCCTACTTGAATAATATCGTGCTTCGTCTCGATGATAAGGTGAACACCTGTTCGTTGCTACGATATCAGTGTATTAAGCCCAGCATTGCTTACGACGACAGTTTTCGTCCTTTTTTCTTTTTGTTTCCATCTATTTACCTTACTTTCACCCCATTCGTTTAAAAAGGGGGCAAGGAATCTTTTTAGTCCTTCTTGGCGTATCAATGAAAATGTGATTAATGATAATCCTGGATGGGTGTATAGACACATAAACAAGCCTTGTTTTGGAGCAGAGTTGCAGAAGAATAAGGTGGGTGGAGTGTTTTCTTTTTCTTGATTTTTTTTTAAGGAGGAGAACTGTTTTTTTTTTTTCTTAGGCTGAACTGTTGTTGAAGAATTGTTTTTGTAGGTTTTTTTTAAAAAGGTTTTTTTAATAGAATTCCGGTTGAGTGGGTTCTGTTTTGGCAAGATATAAGTCACTTGAGAATGGAATTTAGTTTTATCATATTAGACAGGATGTGTCTATAACTCTAGGTGTATCTTGTTGTCGATACATTTGTCAGAGTTGAATAAATTACAAGTTTGTAAGTAGAAAATTGGGCTTCTCTTTAACAGGGTTCGCAGAATCCCCAACTGACACTGCCTGTATTATGTTTCGATTTTATTCAGTTTTAGGGTGCACATTTTTTAAATAAAATACCGATGAAATGTTTATAGAACGAATATAGAAATTCTTGATTTTTATTGAATATCTATAAGACTCTCTACCGTCTTTTCTGATTCATATATGATTTTTTAAGTTAGAACTAACGATTCATAGTATATTTCTGTTTCATTAGTATAAAAGAATAATTGGGTTCAAAGAAACAACATGCCCTGCCTCTGGTGGAATAGAATAATTTACTGGGAAATAAATTTGAGAACTTAACTAAATTTTTAGAATACGCTGATTTCGATCTAAAATTTAATATACACTGCTATTAATTGCAATTTAACAATTTCGGTCGAATTTCAATTCGCACCTTTTTTCGAATTTTCAATTACATAGGTATCTACTCATTTTCCCATTTGCTTCCGTTCGAGCTATCATTGAAATGCGTCATTGAAAATTTTGAATTCCGATTTTAAGACGATTAATCAAACAAGATTAGCTTTAAATGGTATCAAAATAAAGCTAATCAATTATGGAAAAGAAATTACTTAATTCTGATTAAAACATTTCTTTAAATTCACTTTTATTATTTCACTGATTGAAATCGATTTCCATGAACAGCTAATCGTTTCACTGATATGTTCGATTCTCTTTCTCTTCTCAGCTATCAGTTTTGCTATCAATGTTCAACTTTAACCTCAAACACTGACAGGTACTTCCACTGACAGGAATTTTTCAATAATTGCTATAACTGACTTGTCAAAAAAAATTAAACCACCATTCCACTGATTTGTTCCAATGATGATTATGATTAACATAGCTATAACTGAGGCCTAAGGGATTAGAATAGGTCGAAATTGAAAAGAGTTAACGGTGCCGTGAATTAAGGTAGATGGAAATAATGTCGAATCGACTTTATTTCCATAAAGTATTGGAAGTAATGTCGAATTGCGTCAGTTTCCATGTTCGATTTTATTTCCAATTATATCGGTATAAAAAGAGTAATAATGTCGACCAGTTCAATAATAAATGTAATCAATTAAAGCTAAGTTTCAATAATCGACTTTATTTCCCAACCTAAAAATTCATTTTCGACTTTATTGCCAGCAATATTCAACTTTATTTCCAAAAACAAAAACATATTTGAAGTGTGGTGACCGCGGCGGCGGGCGCGAAACGCGGTTCGCGGCGTGGCGTTTGCCGCCGAGAACGGTCGCGGCCGCGCGCGCCACTGCAACGTGAACCGCCTTTCGCTCGCGGACGCGATCGCGCCGCGACCCGCGTTTCGCGCCCGCCGCCCCTCCCCCCCAGCGCCGCCGCGGTCACCACACTTCAAATATTAATATCAGAAATCTTTATCCTATTATTTTAATATTTTTTCTTCATCTTCATACAAATCAATGATAAACACCCGACTGTTTGTGGGACATGTCCAAACGGTCATTATTTTTTCTTTTAAATTCAAAATGGATATTGTGTCTTTTTGAAACGGACATAAGGTCCAAATGCATATTATGTCTTTTTGAAAATGACATAAGGTCCATTTAGACTTTGATCGTTTCAGATTGGACATTATGTCTGTTTGTTAATAATAATTAAGCTTCACTTTTTTCAGCCATAATATTTTAACTTGGAAGTGGTTCCAATTTTATATGTACATTTACTTGTTGTCGCTTCAAAAACTGCATTAGTAATAAAAGATCAAGCTTAAATAAACTAACGCCAAGATTTTGGTAACTGCAAATGCAGCCAAACTTTGATAAGCTCTGAGAGAACAACGGCATTTACAAAGAGAAATATATTTTTTTTTTGCCTCATTTGTATTATACTGAATTTCGATTTTATTTCCAAAGATGTTTCTACGTTATTACCTATCTGATTTCAGCTTTCGCATTTATTTCCAAAATAATTTCTACATTATTGCCAAACATACATTATTTTTCTTTTCTATTATATTGCCATTCTCATATTCTACATAATTACTCTTTCATTATGGAAATAAAATCGAAAATGGAAACTGACGCAATTCGACATTACTTCCAATACTTTATGGAAATAAAGTCGATCGACATTATTTCCATCTACCTTAATTCACGGCACCAGAGTTAACGTTTTGATTCAATCGAATTACAACCAATTTTAACAAAAACTATTTATTTGGCAGCACCTCCTTTCTTTGGTACACCACTGATGTGAGAAAGCATTTGTAGGGTTTTTTTTTTTTAATTTATTTAATTCCATCCAAATTCCAGCACTTTTCTTGTTTCGTAGTCGTTTTGCGTTTTAAATACTGAAAAGTCCTATCCTATGACGACTGGTCTCTTCCGTGTCTGCCGATTAAGTAAATTTTTTTCTATTTTTTTTTTTATTTATTTGACTTTGACGTTCGACACTTTATGCCAGGAACTGATCATATGACTTCAAGAATTAAAACGAACTGAACTTTCAATTTCGGCCCAAGTTATTTCTAAAAAAACCGTCAAACCGTGTTATTGAAATCAATCTTTCCAGATAAGATAGAAACTTTGACAAAAGTACATTTAGTATAATGTTTGCGTATGCTGAATGTGACATATAACAATAGGCTCGAAGGTCTTAACAACTACTATTAATTTGTATGTTAAAGAAGAGCAATTGTGGGTCAAAATGTCATCTAAGCCAGGGGTTCCCAATCTTGTTCATACTGCGACTCCCTAGAGAGGTTGAAATATTTTTGCGACGCCCTTTTAAAAGCACAGATATGTATGCGAATAAAAGCGACTTAGATTTTGATGTCAAATAAATAAGACGTAAAAATTTTATTTTCTAATTTTTTTTTTCTTCTTACAAATTTTTTTAGAAAGTTTAATTTTTCTGTTTTTTTTCTGTTTGTTATTACCTATTGACAATTGGAGACTTCGCTCCGGTAGTTGAAATAATATACAAGAATAATGAGGAAGCACAATTCTTCAAGAAATCAAGAATGACATGAAACTCAGCGTCAAGATTCAAGAAGTTCCCAAATTATGGAATCATTCAAAAATATGCTCCCTTAACTCGCTAAAGTCATAACGAGCTGATGAAGAAAACTATACGGAAGAAATTTAGAACTCGATCGAAGTAATTTCAAGATTTACAACAACATCCTATGTTCCTGATAAATATGGTTATATGTAAGAACCTTGAATATTTACGTCTCTGTAATTATTCAATCAGCTTATTTACGGGCTTAGTTTGTCCATTTGTATTGGCGCTATTCTACGATACCCGGAGGCCCAGAGCTTAGCTTCAATGAGGGCCGAGGCCTGTGCCAATGTCTCTATTACATACATACATACATACAGATATGTATGCGAATAAAAGCTGAAATATCGTCGTTCCATATTTATGATAATTTTGCTTGTTAACCCGCATTCATCTAAAAATCCGCCTCGTCGTTAAAGATGATTTTTCGGCCAACATCGAGTCCTCTTCCAAACGCTCCAAAGCCAAGTCAGCGAAAAAACGGCTTTGTCTATATGTTCATTAACTTTGAGCTCCTGGATGTTCCGAAATTCTGATGCAAAATTCGCCAAATTGGAAGGCAAATTTTTTTTCTCGCTTCGGGTTCTCTAATAATGGACCGCGGCAATGCTCCCTACGAATCTGGCTGGCAAGGTCCCGTAAAAATTGAAAAATTTGATTTTGAGTGCCAGGCAAATAAATATACGAGTGCCAGTCACGAAGCGAATCTGACTGGAAATGAGTGACACACAAACGCGCTTACAATCTTGGACTGCAATGTAACTGATGGATTTTGCTTCGACCTTACTCTTGGTATTCGTAAAGAAAAACGTAATGCTTTTCCTTTCTTCGGAGTCTTACAGCAGTGAAAAAATAAAACTTGCGACACTCTTAGGATAGCGCTACGATGCCCAGTTAAAGAACCCCTGATCTAAGCCATTGTTAAAGAATAACGAAAACTGACAGAGGACCTAATTTTCGTCCTTTGATATCCACTCAAATCCTTGATAATATTACTTTAAAAAACTGCTCATATCTCAAAAACGACATTTTCGATTATGATAGAAATTTAACTGGCAGGTAATGCTTAAATCCATAGAAATACCATTTGCTCAGTTTTGAGCTAAACAGTTGCAAAACAGTGTTTTTTGAACCAGGAATTTACTAAAATGACTCTGAGATTGTGCGAGATTCGCAATAAACGTGAAAGTTTCGTGCGACCCAGTCGTGCACATTTTTTTGATGAGCTTACATTTATATTTTTAATAAATTTTGATGCAAGGTGACATTCAGCCCTATCGAGGTATCCGTTTAGAAAGGAATTTTTTTTCGGAGAAGTTCTCCGATGACATGTACCGCACTTCACCACATTGCGATATACCGTGTTATGCCAAAAACTTTTGACAGCTATTTCTTCCGAAGTTCTCTGACAACCAATTGCTGTGGAACATTTTGCAGTTATGAAAATGTCAAATGAAGGCGTTTTTATACTTCACTTATTTTATTCACCTTGCCCATCCGCATAAAATAGTATTTGGTTCATTTAAAATTACACTTTGAGTGTTTCATTGCAATCTGTCCAGTAGTTTTCGCGCTTTTAGAAGATGTAAAGATCTCCTAGATCTTGCTATTTATTTGTTATACTGCATTTCATTTCCTTTGTTTCCCTCTTCCTATGATATCCAAGCAACTACCTACCAGTGTTGTCACTTGGGATTTCAAAAATGTGGTAGATTGGAAGAAAAAAAAAGATTGGTAGATTTAAGAAATGGTTGGTAGATTTGAAGTTTATATGCACCATTACAATTAGTCACAGAAAAATCAGCAAATATGTATAGAGTATAGGTATAGCGTATAGGTAATGTGCGATTCCAGCAATCACTGGTCGGATAACCCGAAGTTCTCCTAGAACTCTCATTAGCTGGTATTAATATAATCATCTGTCCTATTCTTCTGGACTCTTTCCGAGTAAGTGGAAAACAACTCCAGCGCGGTTCTTCTTCTCCCACCAATTACCGACCCATAGCACTTACGTCCGTTCTTTTCTAAAGTCATAGAAACGCTGACAAATCGTCAGCTTATGAAATATCTTGAATCACGGAAACTTCTCAATGACCTTACGGTTTTCGTGGCAACAGATCCACTGATGATTTGATGACTTATCTCACCGGAAAGCGCGAACAATCTCTCCACTACTATGGTGGAATAAAGATTGTTGCGCTTGATATTTTAAAAGCATTTGACAGAGTTTGACACCAAGCTCTTTTGTCAAAAATGCGTGCTTATGGGATCGATGCGACTTTTATTCAATGGATTAGAAACTACATGTCCGCTACTTGGCCGCTCAATTCAAGTTGTTTTGGAAGGTTTCACGTCTGAAACTCACCATATAAATGCTGGTGTTCCCCAAGGCTCTGTTTTGTCTCCGACTCTGTTTCTTTCATTCATTAATTTTCAATGGTCCGCTTGTCCATTAAGTGGGTCGCGTGACTCTGTTTCTCATTTTTATAAATGATCTTTTGTCTGCAACTTCTAATCCAATTTTTTTCCTTCGCTAATGACAGCAGACTTACCTTCTCATATTCATTCCAGGACTCACGTACTTGCTCTTCGACCATAAAAGTCGAACGGCAACATATGTTGAGCTCATTAAATTCTGACCTTGATAGCATTATAAAAAAGGTTTAGCCAATAGGGTGGAGTTTAATGCTTCCAAAACGCAATGCTGTTTGCTATCCCTAAAGCAAAAACCAAACCTTCAGCCATTATCAATGAATGGCCCTTATATTTTCAAAACTGAAAGACTTTCCTTTTTGGTATGTGTGTCCATGAAACACGTCGTTAGAACGACCATATACACGAAGTCTTCAAGAACGCAGCGAAATTTCTAGGTTGCCTCAAACGGTGCAAGAAATATTTTACTCCTTTTGATCTAGCTACAATATATAAGGCGTTCATTCGCCCTAAACTTGAGTAGGTACGCTTCTCATTATCTGGTCGGATGCGCCGAAAACCACATTGCTCGATTCCACCTACACTGGAAAGGATGCAAAACCGCGCGTGAAAACTAATTGGAGACACGAACATAGGGCGTCAATGTCCAGGGCGTCAAATTTCAATCTATCGCTCGAAATTCTTAATCGAACTCAATAAGAAGAAACAAAATCTTCTTAGCAAACGAAATGGAAATTGCCTGTTTTGCTGGAATATGAAACTGTATCGCAAAAGTATAAACACCCATTTGTAGCAAGATATATGTGTATGTATATTTTCGCTTCAATAAAAACATTTTGGCTAAAAACTGTTCTTAAGGATGAGGCTATAGCTTATAGCAGTCTCACAGTCTTAAGGAACATTTTAAAAAAGGTTTCATTGAAATCTGTCCATTAGTTTTTGAGTTTTTAGCTGGCAACGAAAATTCCTACAGTTTTATTATATGTATAGATGTATAGATGTATATCTCGAACGCAATTTGAGTTCCGAACAGATTTAACTTTTGTTTCGGATTTTCTTCCGAATGGATACCGCGATAGATCTGATTATATTTTTCTTAAAATCATAACGGAAGAAGTTTCGTGCGACACAGACACGAACACTTTTTTCTATATACACTACACATATTTATGGAATTAAATTTTTAAGAATTGCAACCACAAGAAAGGAATCCATTCGATTTAAAAATGCGACCAATTTAATGGAATTTATAATTGCCTATGCGATGAAACTCAATACCGGCTAAGTGGATTCTACGTTTCCGTATTTTATCCTAATTGTTTCCTGTTTTGTTAATTAGACCTCCAATTACATATAGTATTATCAATTGCGTCATGAATGAGACGTATTCCCCGGACTGTGTTTACTTTTTCTGATAATAACCCTAGAAATACGCAGTGTACATTCCACGAACCTTATATATGTATATTATTATGACCTCACTGAACCATCAATTAGATGAAGAGAAGGCAATTTAAAATGAATTCCATTTCTCCAAGGGTATATGCTGAAGGATCAAAATAGATTTAAAGAATTGAATAAGATTTATTGAAGTTCTCGAAAGTTGTTTAAATTATAAAACTGGAAAAACTGAAAACAAAAAACTTTTGACGATTTTTAATGACGTAAGGAGGGAGGCCGGCCATCTGTTCGTCTCACGTGCGCGAGTCACAAAAAGCCTTCAAGATAAAAACAAAAAAAATACTAAGTGCAAATAATTTATTTGTTCAAACAATACTTCGTTTCCATAATAAAGATAGAATTTGGTCCCATAAATTATTGGTCTCGCTGAATTCTTTAGGAGGAGAATTTATTTTACCAGCGCGGTTTTTAAAAAAAAATGATAAACTGCCGCGTTTATACATATTTATGAGGTGTATTTAAACAAGCAAATTAATCGCAGGAAATTCTTTTTTTTTTTTTAAGAATGGGAATGTATTTTTCTTTTGTTTAACAAGAAATACGTGAGTGAATTGAATTCTCTTACGAATACAAAACCAAAGATAAACGTCAAGTTTATAAATTTCAAGTATAAATCGTGTGGCTTCCATTTACGATAGAATATATTCAACAGATTTACAGCTTTAACATATTTTCATCCTAAGAGTTTCCCATTAAGTCGTTCGCATCTTACCATTTCACAAATTCCTATACCACGTCTCAATTTCAAGACACAACAATTTTTCTTATGCAGTACTCGCTGTCACTGTCATATTAAATATTTTTGGGATAAATTTGAAAACAGAATTGAAAGGACAAAGTTTGTTGTCTTACATTTTTGGAATAGTTTCTCATCCTGGAAGAGGGTAGCACATACACACACACAGACACACCAGTTGGACCATACAACATGAAATAACATCTGTCTATTGGCAGTTTGACAGTATGTTATATGAAACATTCCCCAGCTAACATTGATAACATAATTTGAATAAGAATATTATATTGGCAGTGGGTTGGATGGAAACATTGTCCCCCCTTTGATGAAAATGTTTTGAGTCGAGTAAAGGGAATATTTATAATGGGAAACAAGTATGCCGTACAATATTTTACTCTCCCTCCTACAAAATTCTGCCAATTGTTGGAACATGGTTTTCACTTGATAAGCTGGACGAAATCCCGCTCACTGACTAAATTATGCATCAGACCTTATTTTCATTGGGCCTTACCAATAATCATTTTTAATCTTCAGCTTTTATAATTTTGACGGTCACAGTGGATAATTTTATATGGAAATTTTCGCAATTGTGACTTCGTAAAAGTTAGCCTGGACACTAAAAATGATTATTAGTACCGCGGATTGATTTAATTTCCATGCCTTTTCTTTAGTTTATAAATCTATG
Source organism: Cheilosia soror (assembly GCA_949372485.1). Classification (NCBI taxonomy): domain Eukaryota; kingdom Metazoa; phylum Arthropoda; class Insecta; order Diptera; family Syrphidae; genus Cheilosia; species Cheilosia soror. Next base: position 93,504,349 of record OX443563.1, read on the forward strand.
AGCAGGTTTCAGTAAATAGTTTGTTAAGGAGCGAAAACATATTTGTGCAACACTTAAAAGACTTAACTCAATGATGGCTTATTGGATTTGAAAACAAAGCTTTCAGTCTTGTTCGATTGAAGTCCTGCTGCGTAGAGGGTGCGGTGGGTGCACATCAAATTCACATACACACTGTTCTTTTTTTTTCTATCCGAACGGAACGAGAAAGTAGAAAATATAGTCTGCAATGTGACCAACACCGACACCCTGTTTCGCAAAGGATGTGTGCAGATGCATATTGATTATCATTTGACAAGGAAAGTGATTGATTGCATTTATACTCTATACAGAGTATTATTATTTTTCAAATTGAAGACAATAACTTGTGTGTTGATTTGACAGTTTCAATTTATATTTGCTTTGTTATGACGCGAGTATACAAAATAGTATACCCCAACATGTCGTAGCACCCTATGAGAGTATTCTTAAGGTGTCAACACTGTTTCTGTTCAATTGAACTCAGTTTAACTAAATTCAATAAATAGAATTTGGCAGTCCATCATCTCTCCTGTACCCGTATAGGGATTGCCCTTGATGATTTTTAGTCAATGGCGGAGGATCGAGAGCTATGGAGGGTCCACTTGAGCGACCCACTGAATGAATGTACAATCTTCAGCTTTGAAATTGAAATGTCACTATATCAAGTGGACTGAAACAGACTGACTACAGAAAGAAACTCTGTTCAAGGTTTAAACGAAAATATGAAATCGAATTAACTGTTTAACTGAAGTTTAAACTAAACTTCTACTATGGAACTATGACAGACAGCCAACCTCTGGCTATCTTTAAGACGTTCTCAGTCACTATTTCTGACAAATTCGTTTGTTTATTATTTAAAAGCGGTTTGTCGAAGAAGAATAAGTTTAAAGGTTTCTGAACCTTTTTCAAAAAGCAGAAATTTAGTCCATAGATTTTGCATCTCTGACACTGCAAATCTTAAACAGATTGGTGAAACAGTGAAATTGCCGCCAGAGTGTAGATTACGGATACCTAACTCGTAAAGTTTTTAAAACGCTTTTCAATTTAGTGTTTCTGCTGATCTTTTAATACAGCAAAAGTAGGTCGTTTAAGTTTAAATAAAATTAAGTAAAGTTCGGGCTTTTACAGCTGCTCGGTAAGCTACTATTACACATGTCAAAATTCTTGTCAATTTTTGAAATTCAGACGCGAATATGACTTTAGATTCTATCCTAAAGTTGTGTGTAGACAAAATCTGACGTCTTGTGACATTGTTTCTGTATACACATTCGGAATTTAAAAAACGAAAGAACCGACGTTAGGCAATAGCGCCCAAATCGATTTGGAAATAACGCCCAAAAAAAACTTGTGCAATTTGTTGTTGCAAAATTTTTCGTCATTTGGGGTGTTATTTCCTTTCCAGGCTTCGTTTTTTCGACAAGCAGTAAAGCCCAAAATAGTAAGCGGAAATGCACAGACAGTGGAGTACGTCTGCTTGACTTTTCTGTTGCATTTTGGAGTAAGTGGTGGAGTTTGTACTGCAAAAAACCTTCAAAATATCCAATTTCACACATATTCCAAATCTGACAGAAACCCCAAGCAGGGGGGTTGCAGGGGGGCAATATGCCCCCCCCCCTGATACGTATTAAACTGCAAATTATTTTTGGGCTTTATTTCCATCTTGTTGTTTTTTGAGCGTTATTTCCAAATCGCTTTCTTTGTGCACTATTTCCTTGGGCGTTATTGCCTAACGCCGAAAGAACCATAACTTTTGCATGATTTTCAGGTTATTGCGGTAGCTCGTATAGAAATACAAAAATGCCTGTGCTCCTGGGGGAATTGAATATTCAAAACTATACTCGGGAGCATTCTTATACACGTCGAAGGTCCGAAGTCGAAGTGTGACTGAGGTTCCAATGTTATGTAATAGAACTAGCTAGTGAAAGCATTTATCGTATAATACGCTGTAAACTAACGGGTGGAAATATACAAACTACTTCAACAACGTCACTATTTTTGACAATGCTACGTGAAAGCCTGATAAATGCATTTGAGTTTGACAACTAGTCTAGTTACTTATGTAACTTTTTTGTGAAATTTTCTGTGTACAGTGTTTTGTTTCTATTCTCATTAAGCTTTAAATACAAATTTGCTTAAGTAGAACTTACAAATAAAGCCTAGAACGCTGCTATTGTCAAATGAAATTTTCCAGTGGTCTCCAATTGCACAGCAAAACGTCTGCGAAAAGACAGCGGAAAATAATTTGTGGAGAGTTCCATTAGCTGACAAGTGACGTTTGACATCAGCAAGAATGTAAGAATTTGTATTTTGTAATTGAAAGCAATTATAATTAAAATTATAGAGTTTTATAAAAATTTAAAACGAGGACGTTAAGAACGATATCCTTACAACAACAATACTATCTTCCGCATCCGCATTTATTACTTCTTCTGTTTCTTTTGATTCTTAGGTTTTGCAGCATCTAATGGTAGGTACTGTGCTAATGGTGGTGGGTCATCTTTCTGATATTGCTACTCCAATAGTTCGGAATATAAAAATTCAATATTGTCCACTTCGTGAGATTATGAAAAAGCAACCCAGAAAATAAAGTGTTTAAAATTATAAGGTCGTAAGTTTATTTTCTTGGTTTTTTATTTTATTTATTATAAAATTCAAGTATTTAATTTTGGTTTACAATTTTCGTTGTTACAGCCAACGTTGTTACTCCGAGCGAGGTTAGAAAAAAAAGCAGATGAAAATGGAAAACGTCTGTCAAAGTGACAGATTGTAGTTTAGTAATTTAGTTTAGCGGAATGAATGGAGAATGAAACTAAAATAGGGTAAATTCATTATGTTTTCCAACTATATAAAATACGTTACAAAATATTGATATGAAGGTGAACTACTTGTAAAGAAAAAGTAATTAGGTGCTTGCATGTAATCTTAGACATAAAGAAATGTCAAATTTTCGCAATCAATTAATGTCCCGGATAATAAATTGTGTGCGAAAAGAGAGTGAAGAATTGTACCAAGCAATCTACTACAATTACCCACTTTTCGCCATCATTTCGCAGCAGCAACGTACAAAACTAAAAGCAGAGCGCAATTGTTCGTTCATTATGTCGTTGTGTCACTTTTGTATGGGATTTTTCGTTCCACAACAGCAGCGTACTAGGATTAAGTCAATAAACGTTAACTGCTACAAAATATTTTAACCACAAAGCTTGCCTCTTGCAACATAATTTAAAATTATACAACTTAAATACATACCTACCAAATTTTTTTTTATAATTTACTAGCTATAGGCACCACCCACCTAACTATCCACTGGTATAAAATTTCTCATCAGCTTCTTAACACCCTCCCGATTAGTTAATGTTACTTAGGTTAGGTTAGGTTGAATAGGGTGTGAGTTCATCACATTGGACTAGGCACCATATTGGACCCATCGCCATCCCTGGGGAACCTAAACCACTTCGCCCAAGCAATTAATTTCCCTACAGAACCTGAAAATTGTTTCAGTTTTGTTTGCGAGGCCAACCTCCTCCAAATTGTCGAAGAAGTACCTACCGAGGAATTTCCTCCTATACCGAGCAATAGCTTGACATTCACAGAGTAGATGATTTATGTCCTCTGTGACATGCAAGTCTTCGCAATACCTGCATATGTCTGTATCTGTTAGAGAGTATCCCTATTACCATTCGTAGCCTTGATCTACTGAGCCTTAGTAATTCTACAGATTTTTTCCGATCTAGCTTAGGCCACAGAGCCTTGAGACCCTGTGCCCTACTATATTCAACCATCTCTGATCTGCCCTGTTTTTAATATTCAATGTTAATGTTACTTAAGAAGGGATAGGGATTGAGTTCAAATTTTCAGACAGTCTTAGAAATTGGACTGGAACTGTTTCTGGTAAAAATTCGAAAAAATGCGTGTGGCTATACAAAAAAAAAACATTGCAAACGCTTTTCCTTGATACTTTTGTGAAGTAGTCAGTCGATTGAGCTGAAACTTACACAATATAATTTATTATGAAGTGCAAAGTACACGCTGAATAACCAAATATCAAAATTACACTATAAGACATTTACAGTAGCTTTAGCCTTGAAATTTGCTAAATAGACGTTTATTACCTTTTAAAAGCATTTAATAAAATGTGGGTGGAATCCCACAAAGCGGCTTGTCATTTACCATAAAAAACGCTATTTCTGGACAGTTATGAGAACTAAAGTTGTAAAATTTGGAAAATTTTTCCCACGAGATGGTTTTTCATTCCCAACGAAAAGGTATATATTTGCCACAGCTTACAACACTGATTCATACAGAAGTCGTAGCAACTTCGCAAGCCATCAAGCTATAAAAACATTACTTTCTTTCTCGGCATTGAGAACATTAAACTTTAAACCATCACACAGTAATGCCGTGCTGGGTTCCTGGACATTTTGGTATAGAAGGGAACGAGGCAGCAGATAAACTGGCCAGATGCGAATCTGAAATGAACATACTCACTATTGTATTGTCGTCGTCGTCTGTCGCAAACGACTGGCGACATTTGTCGTGTCGAGTCGTTTGGAATTTGGAACTGAAACGACTCGACTCTCTGAACTCTCACATTCCACATACATTCCACAAACTATAACACATGCGGTTTGACATTTCAGTCGACGAATTTATATTTGGTCTGGTGTGTTGTTTATGAGTTGGTTAAAATGTTTAATAAAACAAATCAACAATGAATAGTCTTGAGATGTTTTTTGAAAGCAGTGACCAAGAAGAAACCCAGGAAAAAGAGCTGGTAAAGTTAAGGAAGGAAATTCAAACCGAATCCAATCCATTGGATTTGCCCGACGTTAAGTGAGTGTTAGAAATAATTTAAATTGCAAACTGTTTTAATAACAATAATTATTTTCAGATTTAAAATGTATTTTAGACTATCGAAGTTGAAGGTGCTCCAAGACACCACTTTTGCTAGGCCTTCGTGAATGATTTTTTCAAAGGAATATTTTTTTGCATTTCGTTCACTAAATGTAGAAATTGTCTTTTATTAGTTACCTATCTCCATTCTGCAAAATAACTATTTCAAATGATTGTGTTTTAGTTGATTAAAAATTAATTACACATACTTTTTTTTAACACATTATCACGCATTCGTCCGCAAAATAGTCGACGACAGAAATGTACCATTTCCACGACAAACGTCGTCACAGAACGCCTTACGCAATACTAACGATCGTCGAAAAATGCAATCCACATTTTTTGACATTTCTGACGCCATTTGTCGATCGTCTCCGCGACAAAAGTCGTTCATTTTTAGTCACCAATACCAAACAGTCGTGTCGTTTTTTTTAGAGTCGTAAGCGACAACAGGGGTGACTATTAACTGACAGACATGTATTACCAGCTTTCAACGAGCTTTTAAGAGGTTAGTCATCGACAATGTCACATTAAACTTGGCTAATGAACGATTGAAAAACTCTTCCGGTTATACTATAACTCGCAGCTTGTGGCCCGTAATTAAAAGCTTAAAGATCCTAACATCTTTTGATAGAATCCAAACGGGGCATCACTGGAAACATGGCCAAAGACTAGATATCTTTACGAATGACTTTTGCAGAAGTTGCAGGGATGAAGAGGAAATTGAATCTGTAGAACATCTCCTGTATCACATTGCTTAGCCCTCCAAGAACACCGCTACTCTTGTATGTGAGCACAGTTCTTCGACGGCTTGGAAGATCTAGCAACGATGGCGATGCCTCTACCAGATTTAAGAAGATTCATCAACAAATTTTTCCAAATTTCTTTACTTTTAATCGAATTGCGGATATTTCTCTCAATCTAGCGGGCCAGATTGGAATAATTTCAAAACTTCAAGGTCAATTTAAGCATTTTGGGATAGAGCACAAGAGCATCTTTCACTGCAACCCACTCTATCCATCTCATCGTTTATAATGACTTCTAGAATTCTTACTCCTTTGAGGACCTTTATAAAAAAAAACACGACAAATGATGAATGACAAATACAACAAAGACCAAGTTCTGTTTGTTAGAAGCACCCATAATCTATTGACAACGTCTTTACATAAGTACAACCGCAGTTCGATTCCATAAACACGCCCTTCTCCACATCCCTTTCTGTGGCAGAACCATTTCAAATGGATTGATTGATATTCAAAATTCAGTCAAGTTGTCAGAAAACGGCCGGGGTGCACCTCATCTGCATGAGGGATTTATTAGACAGAAGCGTTTTTGAAAACATCTATGCGAAAGTGTACCCTATTTCGCTAGTATACATAATAAATGATCCTACTTACCTTATAGCCATGTATTTATTTACCAAGTAAAAAAAAACATTCAAAGGGAATAAGAAATTCAATTATTTCATAGAAATTTTGACTCTCAAATTGTTTCGCATTTAAGTAAAACATATTCCATTTCTTAGAAGAGCAGATCGATTCCATTCAATTTGGCAAGGGTAATCTTCAAAGTAGGTAGGTACACATCTTCCTCAATACGAAGTAATTTTTCTTTACATGTGAGGGAAAAATATATTTCCCAACAAGTCGTAGTTTATTTTCGAAAGACTCGAATAGTCATAAAGTAAATATTCATGTAAAACCTTCAAACGAAAACCAACTTAACCGGAGAAAATATACCCATCCATCTATATTTTACCTCTTTTTCATAATCAAAATGGGCTTTTATCCCTTTTCCGACAGGACACATTTTAAAGTAAAAATGTTCTCACAGGCAGTTTTATTTTTTGGCAAATATTCAAGGCGATATGTTTAAGGACAAGGACTTAAGTGAGGGTAGCAATATAGGTAGAGTGGCGGTAAATTATAAAATGCCCTGTAGTACATTAGTACATACAGTTAGTGTCAAAAGTGAGTAAACACCTAATTCTTTTTTTCATTTATTTAAGGGCTTTGAAACAGGTTTAAAAAACAAACGTTCTGAAAAAAGTTCGATTACGAAGTATCAATAACAAAACGTTTTTTATTTCGACAGGATAAAAGCTCCAATTTTTTCGACTACAAAAAAATAGTATTTTTCAGAACAAAAAAATTGGAAACGACGGCAAAAATCAAAAAAACGTCTGAAATTTAATAGAAATCGTCTGAAAATAAATAGAAATTATCAAAAAATCAGATATTGGGAACGTCTGAAACTTTTTAAAACGTCTGAAAACAAAATAGTAATCGTCTGAAAAATATACAAATCGTCTGAAAAATTTAAAATATATGTCGAATCTTTGTTCGTATCCTTTTTTCTTCACTGCAACGACGTCTCTTCTTTTCGGAATTCTTAAAATTACTTTTATTATTTTATTTTTTCAATCTTTTTAATCTTTTTAAATCTCGAACAATCACATTGCCAGCTCTGATTTCATTTAGGTAACCGATAACACAGTAAACCTAACGTTCTAATGCACAGTAGAATGCTGTACTATCTGAACCATGCTTCGACATATAGATAAATATTGAAAACATTATTATAAGTTTGAGTAAAAGGGAATAATCAAGATTTTATTTTTTTTTTCAGACAAAAATAATGCTGACGATTTATTCAGATTTTCAGACAAAATTTCAAGTTTTTCAGACGAATATTTAAAAAAAGCTGACAAAAACTAGCAGATGAATATGAACAAATTAGAAGATGAAAATAATTTCTTTTCAGACGAACATTTTTTAACCCAGGATAAAATACTTCATAGCTTTTTTAAAAAAATAGGTTTCCATCTCGAAAGAAAATTGAAAATATTTATCATAGGTGTTAACACACTTTTGGCGCTCACTGTATAGTGTAAAGAAAGCTAGGCAACAAATGTTTCTGATTGACCTTGGTAACCGTCATCAGACAAACATCAAAGACAATTTCGTTTGGTTATACCGACTTCGATCGGATTCTCTTAGTAGTTAGCCCACTGCACCGTGCTAAAGGTCTATTCAAGTAGGCCGTTCTTTAATTTTTCATAAGGACATGTGTGAATATAGCAGATACTATTTCAAAATTACTGAAGAATTCTCAAGGAATTCATCCATATCTTCCCTAAATTATTATATAAGCTTTATATTCGACAATCCCTCATCCTACAGGCAAATCGATAAGCCCGATGTTAACCTAAAAAAAAAACTCCGCACAGGGATAAGCAAATCTATTCGAGCATTAACCACTAACCACTTCCTTTTTCCGGAGAATAGTGACATCTTTCCCAACTCACAGAGGGTCTGCGTTACAATGACAACATTTTCTATCAATACCAATAAGTATCTATAATCTGGCACATGATTGAGATATATTTACTAGAAAATTGTACGCAAAATGAAAAATAAATTTCGGAGGGTACGATTCGAATGAGCTTACACATCAATGCGCTGCCACCTATGATGCTACTTTTTTTATCCGCCAATAGTTTGGTACATAAGTACCTATGACCCTATCGGAAAGTGTCATAGATTTTACAAATGGCGTCGAAGTGTCAATTGGATTTTTACATTTGTGAGACAAACAGAATTAGAATTTGTGGAAATAAGGAGTGGAACGCTATACTCCTTAGATGTGGAATAATGACTACGATGGGTTTGACAATTATATGTCAAATGACATAAATGTAAAAAAAAAAGTAATGAGATCCTGGTCATTTGATTTTCTTCTTTCTATACACTGCAAGTTCTACCGCTGTACCCAACTTCAACATTCTACGGCAATGGGAAGTGGCCCAAATAAATATATAACACGCCCCCTGAATGGGAAATCTCAAGACTTTTCCCAGATCTAGCATTCTGAGAAATTTCACGATTCTAGGATGGCCGGAAGTGCTTCATAATTTTGATGATCATCATCTAAGTGAGTGAGTTACGGTTTTTGCGATTTTTAAAGTCCTATATACGTTGAGAGCCGGACACTGTGATATTGAGGGTAACGAAAGGGCTGATGTTCTGGCCAAAACCGGAGCAGAGCTTCCACCTAATGAAACAATTGGGGGCATTAGACCACCAATAGCCGTGGCCAAGAGAATTATTCTCGAGAATATTAAAAACAGGGCAGATCAGAGATGGTTGAATATAGTAGGGCACAGGGTCTCTAAGGCTCTGTGGCCTAAGCTAGATCGGAAAAAATCTGTAGAATTACTAAGGCTCAGTAGATCAAGGCTACGAATGGTAATAGGGATACTCTCCGGGCACTGTCTTTTAAGGAGACACGCTATGAGATTAGGTCTAACAGATACGGACATATGCAGGTATTGCGAAGACTTGCATGTCACAGAGGACATAAATCATCTCCTCTGTGAATGTCAAGCTATTGCTCGGTATAGGAGGAAATTCCTCGGTAGGTACTTCTTCGACAATTTGGAGGAGGTTGGCCTCGCAAACAAAACTGAAACAATTTTCAGGTTCTGTATGGGAAATTAATTGCTTGGGCGAAGTGGTTTAGGTTATTTGACCGTTAAGGTTCCCCAGGGATGGCGATGGGTCCAATATGGTGCCTGGTCTAATGTGATGAACTCACACCCTATTCAACCTAACCTAACCAAACCTACGTTGAGAGCCACTAATGCTATAGAGATGAAATTTGGTGAGGTGGACCTTTTTAATGAGTTTGGTAAATGTTTGAAGTTTGAAGTTTTTGGCTTAATTAGTTCCGAAGTTAGAAGGGGGTCGAAAACAGGCTGAGTTTGTTCCTGTAAAAAGGCGAAATGCCTTAACTAGAGAACTTGGCTGAGTCACTAACGTGCCCTTTGATGGTCCACCCTGTACATGGTAAAAAGTGAACAGTGATTGCAATTTCTGTGCGAATGTTCTGCTTTAGTTCCTGAAGGTTGTGTGCGGTTTTGTTGGCGTGGCATAAACCCGTTCCTTCAAGAAACCAAAAAAAAAAAAAAATCAGGTGCCGAGGTGGACATGCAAAATCAATTTTTTTTGAAATTATGCGGTCAGATCAACGAAAATTTCTCGCAGAATCGCCATTGTGTCTCTCGCGGTATGAGCTGTAGCGTAGCTCCATCTCGCTGGAACCATAATATGTCACGATTACTGAAAACTACCGGACGTAAAAAATTTCCGAACATTGTCCGATATACCACCCCAATTGAGTAGCACATCGACGAATAGACAAGGAAGGATCCGTGTGAACATTTGCTCGTACAGCATCCACAGCTTGTTCAGTGCAAACAGGTCGAGCAACATTATTGTTCGTGGTTCCTCGAATACTGCACCTCTATCCTCAAAACGGATCATTAAGATTCTTATTATGTTTGAACTGGGAGCCGTCGCAGTATTAAAATACTGACGGTATTTTCTTTGCGTTGCAATGTAATTGATCGTTCGGAAACAATAAAATTCAACAATTTTGACTCATTCCTTCACTGAGTATGATGACACTATAAAATTTTATGAAATTCTTTATTAGAAATAAAAAAATTAAAACAAAAAACATTAAAAATAAAAACATTATAAGCATTTCAAATCAGTCAGTCCAAGTTGGCCCACCCTGTATATCTTTCTTGACAAGGTCTTACTACTCATAGTTGTCATTTTATGTCAGCGATTGACAAGTGTGTTTTATCGCGGTAGATAAAAACTGTCTATAAATGTTAGAGAGCAGAATTTTCTCTTACCAGTTTGGCTAGGAACACTTTTCACTAAACTGTTCCCTTCAGCTGTATCGTGGGTATGTATTCCTTCTGTTTTTACAGAATTCATTGACTTCCTTTGGATAAGGGCCGCGCTCCGTGCCTTTGTTATCATATACCTTTAACAGTCCATCTCTATAGTTACATTACAAAGCCAACGTCTTGATTCCTCTCCGAGAATTCCAAAAATATCTCAGAAGTCGGCTTCCAAAGTTTAAACCTTTCACAGAACCAGCGTTATAATTTATAATTTATAATTTGTCCTTTCGTAGTATCATACGAAGAAGTCGGAGGAGATTTGACAATCACTTTAAAAAGCGTTAATGGCCACCATTTAGCCCAGTTTCCGCTCTTTGGGTGGGAATTTCTTTCGTTCCTTGTGGAAGACGAATACATTGTTTTCCAAAGCAATCGTTTTTATAAGGTTGTAAAAAAGTTTAAAACACCACAACTTTTTTTTTTGCTAAACTCTACAAATGTCGTGGCTTCCTCAAGCCAAACCTCTGAGTTTTCCTGGGAAATCACTCACTATTTTCGTTAGGCTTAATTTTTTTTATATCCGAAGTGAAATAGCTCATGTAGAAGTTTGAACTTGTAGAAATGTCTTATTAAACCTTACAAATGTTGTCGCAAAATTGGCCACTAGGGGGCGCGGTGGTTAATGTCTCGACTATTGAGCGAGAGGTATTAGGTTGAAGTTCAACCCGCAGAAAAACTCATATAACAAAATACATACAATGATTTTCACAACTAACTGGCATGAAATCTTCCTGCCTTAACTCATTTGGCAAGTCGCTTGTGTTTAAAAATAGGTGGCGCAACAGGCGGGTAGACACCCTAGGCCTAGCTTCTCGCAACCATTCGTTTGTATGAGTTTCTATTTTTGGGACGAATTATAGAAATATTTCATCCAATCTTACATATCTGAAAATATTTTACCAGAAAGATCTGTTTTTTGTTCTTAGTCGGGATATTGATGCAATTTCACCTTGTAAGGGAATGGGACATTACATATTGGCTTTATAAATTCAGTGTATGCACCTATAACTCCCCAAATAACTGTTTCAAAATTTGTTCAAATGATATCAAAACCATTAACTAAAACCACATCACAGCAGCCACAATATTTTGAAATGGAATTCTCTCCTGTCATTCATCACTCCCAAGGGTTGAATGATGGTATCTGCACACAATCCACTCGATTGTGAAGCAATTTATATTTATTTTAGCCAAAAACCTCGATGTGCATACCGATGTAGTGTGTATGATAGCTGCAGTATGCTATGTGGTAAATAAATGTCCTTTTTGTTGATTCATATTACTCGTTTGCATTATCCTGATATATAGAGCTTAATTTTCTCATAACTATAAGATTACATTTTGAAAAGGGTCACACAGCATTCCAGTGACCAGTGACAACTTTCAAAACCATAGAAACGTAATTGACAGCAAAAGATTCTCTAATTCCATGCCATCAATCAGTTTTTGAAATACCCATCATCTTAAAGGTTGGGTACGGGCATTTCGAAAATGTCTATTCAGCAGTTTTAAGCCATGTGAGATTATAAGAATGAAATAATTTTCCACAGGATTTTCATAGCCTTTAGTGACACTCTGAAATTAAATGCAAAGTTATCTCTTTAAATAAATCAAGCCGTCACATCTTGAACGACTATACGCCATTTGTCACTCAGCTGTACGACGAGTGCTATTTTTAGTTCTTTTGTTCTATCCATCATTCTGTACGTACCGTTTTAATTGCAAGTGATTAATTTATTTTCATCTTTAACTTGCTGATCACACAAGTCTTGTGAATTTCAAAATGACAGACAAATTGTCAGACAACATTGTGTGGGCTTTGCTGTTGAATAAATTGACTGTCATTTCAAAAAAGTAATTGCCATCTCTTTTAAGCCATTTAAAGAGTCCATTTCGCAGGTAAGCCCAGAGGGGTTTTCCAACACGTACCTTCATTTTGAAAGAATGATTTTCGAACAATGTTTCCAAGCAGTACCTCCTATATAAATTATTGACGCAAATATCCTTTCTTTCAAAAAGGCGCTGTCTTATGTATCGCTTCAACTATGATTAATGATATAGAATTAACCCGCTGACAAATACGTTGAGAATGGAGAAAATAAAAAATTGTTCTAAAATGTCTGTCTAATTATATGATCACATCAATAAGGTCGGAAACCCGCCTAAGTAATGGGTCTCCGGTGGTTGTGCTTTGTGTATGGATATGACAGCAACATGTGCCCCATAAAACCCATACTATACCATCAAAACACCACCCACAGGGGAATTCCATGTCCTTTTTTTTTTTAAGAAACTAGGAATAGTCACAGACATAGGTTGACTGTTTGGAACTTTCAACACCCAAGCTGTCCACACTCATACACATAGAGACAATACGAAGAATATACACAAAGGACGAGCAAATGGCTGAAAGGCGACTTCCTGACATTTGTTACAAAAGGTACAGCAACGGGGAGAAGAACACACAGAAAAAAAAGGAATTTGTTCTTCTATTTTAGTTCAAGCCCGTTTGGTGCTACTGCTGCCGGATATTTCGAAAATGTATGAGGCTCCTGCTCCAAAATGTGGGTGTGGAATAATTGTTGCTTCGGCAGGAGTTGTGGGATTTGGCAATTTGACTAACTAATTCTTTTAGTGGCCATTAATAGGCGGCAACCCATCGGGCAGGATGCAAGGATACATTAACAGTTTACGAAATTACAAAGGAAATTCGTTCTTTGGCGACTTGCTAGCCAGACAGAAATTAGGGTGTTAAGTGTAATTATAGGGGGTGAATCCTGAAACTAACTGAATAATGAACAAGTATGGGATGGGAATAGTTGTAGGGATATAGTAGGTGAGCTGGCCTTTCGATAAAAAAGGAAAATATTTCTGCTTATTTGAGACGGAGAGAATGTTCCAACACGTATAACCTTTCACAAAAATCACTGAAGATTTTTTACAGATTACTTCACGTCATATAAAGGGTCCACCAAATAACTTTTTTTTTTGTTTTTGAAAATGCTATAAAAAAAAACTACTGAATATTTTCTCAAATTTCTATTTTTATTTGAAAGTACAATCCTTCCGGTTAATAAGGTTAATAATGGAAAATAATTTCATTCAAATGGCTGCCTCGGCTGGCCATGCGTAGCCTACACGATCGGTCCAATTTTTAAGCACATTCGATTGTGTGCAGCTGTATTTCACCAATGGCTTCATGAATATTGTCCTTTAAAGCTTCAATTGTCTCTGGCATGTCGGCGTAACACTTATCTTTTACGGCACTCCACAAATAATAGTCCAACGGTGTCAAATCGCAGCTCCGCGGTGGCCAAATGACATTAGCTCTGCGGCTGATAATGCGATCTTCAAAAACAGGGCGCAAAACATCGAGTGTAGCTTCGGCTGTGTGGCACGTAGCGCCGTCCTGTTGAAACCAAATGTTGACAATACCCTCCTCTTCAATTTTTGTGAACAAAAATTCGTTCAACATGGCCCGATAACGATCGCCATTGACTGTAACGGCCACTCCTTGCTCGTTTTCGAAGAAAAATGGCCCAATTATGCCTCTGGACCAAAATCCGCACCAAACAGTGACTCGTTTTGGGCATATCGGCTTTTCAATGTATGCGTGCGGGTTTTCTGTGCCCCAAATGCGACAATTTTGCTTGTTTACATACCCGCCAAGATCAAAATGAGCTTCATCTGAAAAGATGATTTTTTTGGCAAAATCGGCATCTTCTCTAAGTCGATCGCAGGCTCACTTAGCGAAGCGAAAACGCATCGGATGGTCAGTTGGCTTCAACTCCTGAACCAATTGGACTTTGTATGGCGTCATACCAAGGTCTTTATTCAAAATTCGTCTCAATGATGTCTCCGAAATGTTCAATTGTTGAGAACGACGGTGAATTGATGTTGATGGCGCTTCACGCGCACTTTCTGCCACAGCAGCAATTTTCTCGGGTGTACGCACTGTTTTTGGCTTTTCACGCTTTGGTTTATCTTTTATCACAAGATAACGAACATACGGAGCTGACGGTGCTTCTCTTCTTCCAAAATCCGTACGCAATTTTCGCACACATTCTGCAACATTACCATGATTTTCAAAGTAATGTCGCAATATTTCCCAGCGTTGTTCAAGCGGCGTATACACAACCATATTCGTTCAGCGGAAGGATAAAACTAATTATCTGTCAAATCAGACATGAGCTAAGTTTTACCATTCGCGAAATAAGCACTAGTTGAAAAAAAAACGTTAGATGGGGACCCTTTAGTACTTTACTTAAGACATCTCTTGGACCTATGAAATCTGAGAGAAATTGTGAAATTTTTCAGAAACACCCAAAAAATCTGTTTCATACCAGGGGGAGTCAACGCATTTGTAGGGATTTATGTCACGTTTGTAGGGTTTTATGAAACATTTATGGGGTTTGGTAACATTTGTAGAGTTTTATGTCACAGTTTTAGAATCGAAGGCAACATTTGTCTTACGTTCAATTTGTAAGGGGTTTTGACAAGTTTGCAAAGTTTTATTTCAATTGTAGGACTTAGATACTTTCCCTCTAGTTCGGGTTAAGCCTCTTTTGACTTTTCGCACTGGATCCTATTGGTCTTTATGACATGACCTAGGGTACTTATATATGTCGTAGGCGCTGTATAATTTACATTTTGGTTGAAATAGCTCCTCGATTTTTAGCATATTCCATACAAAGTCATTTTAATCGGGTTTCTAGAAGATCAATGCAATTGGTGCAGCATACAAAGGGAACTGGGCGATGGGGGTATTTTATGAGGTCAGTTTCCAGGAGATGTCTATACTTTCCGCATAAGGGTTTAATCTTTAATTTTCCACAATTTTCAAGCTGGACTTATGAAAACAGTCTAAGCAAATTTTTCACCATAATCAAGCCGGTGCGTGGCACCACCTTGTGATATTTTGTATGTACTCTATAATGAAACACGTTTTTGTCGTTGAAGCTGAGAAGTGGTTTTGGTTTGTATCTATTTGCCTACAGCCTTCCATAAGTCATAATAGAGAAGCTCCGCGATATGCGGGAGATCAGCAATGTCAGTCTATACCGCGACAAACTTTTAGATTTCAGATTGTTGAATCTACAAGTCCGTCTCTTTATATAATACACTCGTACCAAAGGCAACCTGCAACCATGTCTAACATCGTCAATGTTGAATGGCTTATACTGCCTGACAAATGAACATTGGTCGTAATCAAGCACAATATATCTTTAGGCGGCTCTCAGATTGAGGCAATAGGCAATAAGCAACTAGCAACTGCCAATAAGCAATCAGCAACATTTTTCGTTCGAGCAATATTTAGTTGCTTTGATTGGAGGCCTCTAATTTAGTTCAAAGTAAAATAATTGTGAGCGATAATATTGCGTGTTTCCTATTGATGACTCATGGAGTACGTGTGGATTGCTGCCTGACCAATACCGCATGCATATTTTGTTTATTGACGAAGCCATTCAGCCAGAAATGAGCCTCATCGCTGAAGATGATTTTTCGATGAAAATCCGAATCATTTTCAAGTTGTTGCTCAGCCCAATTCACGAACATACGACGCTTCTGGTGGTCAAGCGGCTTCAGTTCTTGCGTCAATTTAATCTTGTAAGGATGTAGGCAGGGGCGTAGCGAGGGTTCGAGCCATGGGGGGGTGACTTTCATTGAAATGCCGACTTATTTCAGGAACTTGCCGACTGTATCGGGCCAGCGGTTATCGAGTTATAACGTCATCGAGTTTGACCCCATAGAATATGTTTTTTGTATGGGAGGTGCCACGCCCCTTTGTCCAATTTTGACCAATTTTCACAGGAATCCCTGGCCAATACCTAAAATTGCCTCAAAATTTGAGACCAATCAGTTCAGTGGTTTTCAAGATATAGGATTTTGAATGTTTTTTTTTGTATGGGAGGCGCCACGCCCCTTTGTCCAATTTTGATCAATCTTAACACGAACACTCTTGGGCCAATACCTAATACTACCTTTAAATTGGAGCTTAATCGATTTGGTGGTTTTCGAGATATCTAAATGTGGGGCTACAGCGCCACCTGTTGAGAATTTTCCGACTTTTTTTTTCCTAAACCTTCGCGTAGCAATTACGAACAAACCCGCAGAAGGAAGTATCCAATTTGGTCAAGTCGTTTTCAAGTTTTACGCATCCGAACACAAACCACGATCCATTTTCAGTCGACAAATTCACCGATGCCGACAATCTTTTTTAAAATCGGATCGAAACTCGCTAAATTTTAAGGATTTCAGTCGACAAATTCACCGATGCCGACAATCTTTTTTAAAATCGAATCGAAACTCGCTTAATTTTATTGTTTTCAGTTGGCAAATTCACCGATCCGACAATCTTTTTTAAAATCGAATCGAAACTCGCTAAATTTTAAGGATTTCAGTCGGCAAATTAACCGATGCCGACAATCTTTTTTAAAATCGGATCGAAACTCGCTAAATTTTAAGGATTTCAGTCGGCAAATTCACCGATGCCGACAATCTTTTTTAAAATCGAATCGAAACTCGCTAAATTTTATTATGTTCAGTTGGCAAATTCACAATCAATCTTTTTTAAAATCGAATCGAAACTCGCTAAATTTTAAGGATTTCAGTCGGCAAATTCACCGATGCCGACAATCTTTTTTTAAATCGAATAGAAACTAGCTAAATTTTATTATGTTCAGTCGGCAAATTCAGCGATGCCGACAATCTTTTTTTAAATCGAATCGAAACTCGCTAAAATTTAATGTTTTTAGTCGGCAAATTCACCAATACTGACCGTCATTTTTAAAATCGAAACTCGGAAAAGGTACATACAGTCAAAAAAATATAAATTCGCATTTCCGAAAGGTGGAACCTTTGAAAATGCCGTCTTGTATACATTTACGAGTTTGAAAACATATACCTAATGAAAATCCAAACTCACTTCTTATTTTTTAACATTTTGTTCCGAGTCAAATTTTAAATTTTTTTTAATTTTTTTTGATTTTTTTTTTTTAGCTGCTTAAGTTAAAATGTTACTTCCGTGATTTGCCGACTCTTAAAAACGGTGGGGGGGTGTCACACCCCCCCACACCCCCCCCTCGCTACGCCCCTGGATGTAGGCCAAGATCTTTTTGCAAAATTCGCCACAACGACGTCACAGAGATGCCCAACGCTTGAGAACGACGTGTGAGAGACACATTTGGGCTTTCTTCAACTGAAGCCTCAGCGGCAGCAATATTCTCGACACTACGGGCACTTCTTTGTCTCACTGGCACGGGAACATTTTGTACTGTGCCTGTGGATTCAAATTTTTCCACTAGACGCTCAATTGTTGATCTGCTAGGACGATTATGACGACCATAAATTGGACGTAGCGCTCTTAACGTTGAGGCCACTGACTCCGAATTTCGGCAGTAAATTTTAATAATTTTGACTCGTTGTTGGCTCGTATATCTTTCCATCATGAAATGGCAAACCTTGCTGAAGAGAAATGTCAAAAGAGCGGAATGAAATTCGGCGTCGTTTGCTGTCCCTGTCGCTCTAGTTAGTTTTTTCGAGATGAGAGGGCTAAACACGTGCATAGGAGGTGAAGAGTAGTCTCTTCCTCCTCCTCGTCCATGCAGCTTCTAGAGAAATCGTTGGATGGAAGGCCCAGCCTGAAAGCATGTCTTCCAATAATGCAGTGCTCCGTAAAGACACCTACTAATGTGCTTATAATGGATCTTTTTAGTGCTACAAGATTTTTGGAGCGCTTGAGATCCAGCATGTCTGTATCGTGATGGAGCACGTGGTGCAATTTGACCACCTGCTATTACTTTAGTAGCGCTTGTCGCATTTCGTTTGATTAGAAGTTTACACGTACCGAAAGGCATATAGAAATCCTCCTTTTTCGGTAGAATCGACATAGTTGCGCCTTGCCTAGCCACTTCGTCGCCCTTGCAAATTTCTGGAATGCCCCTATGGCCCGACATCCACCAGGCCCTACAGGCAGAATATATTTTTTAGCGTTTCTTTAACTATCATAATTATTCTTACTACATTTATGTGTATACAAATAATAGATAATAATTATTAAAAAAAAAAAAAAAAAAACTTACAAAGGGGACACCCGGGTTTGAACCGGGGACCTCTCGATCTGCAGTCGAATGCTCTACCACTGAGCTATATCCCCACTTATAATTTCCCTATCAAAAGTGCCACTTGTTGCTGGACCACTATTTAGTCTGTTCTTGAGAATTGGCTAGCGCTACCGCTTCTGGCCTTATCTTTATTGTTCAACTGAAATCGTACCGAAATAAAAAAAAATGTCTGATAATGTGAACGACCATACATTTTATCTGGAACTCAACAAGCTACCGATGTAAACACAAAAAAAAAAAACCAATATCACACCAGGGAATCTTATCACTTCAAGCTGGAATAACATGCCGCACGCAATTGTAGATTTCCCCGAACTAGATCAAAAAAGGCCCCCACAGTCAAATAGGCAATCTCATGTCAACAATAACCAACAAAAGAAAGCAAAGCACGGCACCTCGAGGCGAAACAAATAATTTCCGATTTTGTCGAAAGTTCCAGGGAATACTACACGAACTTTCAAACACATTTCGATATAAGCTGTTATTCAATATCTCTATCGAGTTGGACATCGTCCCTCCTGATTCCAAACTTACATAGTTAAACTTTAAGTAAATTAAGGGACTTTTCTCTTCTTTGCATTTTATTCACTGGTCGAGAAAATAACCCACACAACGTGTCAATAAAGTGGCAAGGCTGACAGCAACAAAACAAAATCAACAAAAAATTATTTATGAATTTTTCCGGCCATAGACTGAAGAGAGACAAAAAAAAAAAAAAACTTATTTTACATGAAGTTGGTCCCTTGTTAATAACAGAAAAAAAAAAAAAACGAGAAATAAAAACTTTATTAAGGTTCCCTTGTCAATTTCATATCCATCCCCTTTGGTTATGCTGATGCACGACAGACATACCAATACCACAGACCAACAGAGTCTCGAATGAATTTTCCGCTTTGTTAGTTGACTGTCAGAGAATAAAATAACCGATTCGAGACACAGCACACAGGATAAATGAAAGTATTTTAAATCCTTAAAAGTTGTTGTACCCTTCTTTCCCAGTACATACTATACATAACAGAGAAAGGGATATGTTGCTTTGTTTTCACGGATTAAAACACACACAATGAGTTGAGTATACAACATTACCGATTTACTGCGGATAATAATTTCGGAAGCAAATGTTGTGTCTCTAAGTTGGGACAATGGGTGCAAGGACCCATGTATTGCATTACAGTTCAACGTTTCGAAGGAAGAATTTTTCGACTGTATTTGCAGAGCATGTGATTTTGGCCAACAAAGGGATCAGGGTGCTCTTTGCGTAGGGATTTACAGTCTTATAGTTTTGGTTTGCATAGAGGAATGTCAATTGCATCTCGTCTCTGGGAGGTAGGTTCTTCTTCTTCTTCCAACTGTCGATCTAATAAATTTCAATGCGAACCATATAAGGAATCGCAGACAATCACAAGGACTGTCGTTTATACAGTGCTTAAAATTGAAGGGAACTCCTTGGCAGCCCCCACGCGGTTTGTTGTATATCTGGGAAGGGAAATCTCTAATGGAGTAGTTTGAAATGCAATTTTCAAAAAGGGTTTAGTGGCTTCTTATTTTTTCTTAATCCCTTTTCTATATTTAAAGATATATTAAGTGACTTATCATTTTTCGGGTTGACCCGCTCTTTTGCAACATTGCGTTTACGATGTGTTTCTTTTACCAACAGAAACAGAGTTTCAGATACAGTAGGTTGAAGTATCGAATGTTTAGAAAACTAATTCGCCGCAAAAGAGATCATTCGCTTTGGCGAGTTCCTCTACAGAGCGGGCCTTGGACTTGGACCATAATGTATGACTCAAATTAAAAAATGTATAGCATTTTTTATAAATGTTTCTTTGGACATTCATGTTTTTTTTTTCCGTCATGTTTTTGCAAATAATGTCGCTTAAAAGGCTGCCGCCATTGTTGACTATCATTTAGACATTTTTTATGAAATTTTTATTTTTTTTTCAGAACTTTTTTTTCCATTGAGGTCTGCCAGAGTTTGAACAAGCCGTTCGAATAAATCCGTGACTTTAAAGAACAATAATCGGGTGATCTTGCGGGAGAGTGTAAAACGCCAAAATATATGACCAAGAAACGCCTGTAACGAAACGTTCCCGTTTGTCAAACTTTTATGTGACATTTTCATTCGTCACTTATAAGTCACACTGACTAAGTGGACGAAATTGCATGAGCACCCGAATGAAATTGCCATTCGGGGAGACTTGTCTACTTGTTGTTTGTACCAATCTAGTGTGCCAGATAAGGCTTCCTCATAGAAACTGACTTCGGTCTTCTAAATTTTTGCTGGCTAAGTTTTCTATGTTAAGCTGGCCTTAAATCAGCAGTGTCAGCATTTTTGGCTCTCCTGCTTTAGATCGGAGCCACGCTTGTCGTTGAGCCTCATGTCGAAACCACGCTTGTCGCTGGGCTGCATACGGAGCCACACTTGTCGTTGGTCCGCAGATCGGAGCCACACTTATCGCTGGGCCGCGTATCGGAGCTACGCTTTTCGTTGGGCCGCAGATCGGAGCCACTCTCGCCGTTGGGGCGCAGATCGGAACCAGGCTTGTCGCTGTGCCGCATACGGAGCCACGCTTTTCGTTGGGCCGCAGATCGGAGCCACGCTTGTCGCTGGGCCGCATATCGAAGTCAAGCTCGTCGTTAGGCCGCAGACCGGAACCACGCTTGTCGTTGGGCGGCATACTGCATAGCGTATACTCAACGTTAGCTGCTACTTAGGACTCTAATCATTGTTAAGTTAATCATAAGACAGTAGTTTATAAGTTGGTTACTAAAATAAAGAGGACCTCCTAACCAACGTTTGGTGTTTCTTTGGGCAAATCCTGGATCCGGCGAGCAAAACCTCGGCCTCAGAAAATACACATCACAGCACAATTGGATGAATTGGGACTAGAGAACATGTGGTTTCAGGAGGACGAAGTAGTGGCGCATACTTTACGAGTCACAATGGACATTATAAGATGGAAGTTAATTTTTAAAAATTGCTCATCGCAATTGAGCTCGCAGCTCAGTCAGAGCCTTAACCTTAGAATGTCGGCTCTTGAACCACATGTTCTCCAGCTCTAATTTATCCAATTGAGGAATGAAACATGTATTGATCATGGCTCAGTAGCCCTCAACATTCATAGTGATCATTTGGTTAATGGTAATGGCTCCTTCGGCGTAAACAGCACTAGCACACCATGCAGTGGCTGTGAGTGGATGTAATGGCTATTACTTGCGGAATATCAGAACTGCAAATTTTACTTTTTCATGTAGATGGAAATGGGCATCGTTACTCGTGATTATTTTCGACGGAAAGACGTCGAGCTTCACTATTGCGTGATCGTAGATTAGACCCGATTTACGATCAACACATATCAGCTGATGGACTACATTTTGTAATGAAACATCTTAAAAAGTCTTTCAACAAGATGCCCCGCAAAGACATGCGTAGAATAACCAAAAGCGTGGCACGTCGTTTGATAGTCATATTCTCAACCGAAAGACTGATATAGATCTATAGGAAACCTTTCAAAACTTGCTCGGTTCCAGTCTCTTAGGGGTGGTAAATACCGCATTGAACGATCAGTATTTACATCAGTTATTTACACGAATTCTAATTCTGTTTGCTTCAGAAATGTCAAAACAGAATTCACATTCGACGCCGTAGTAAATCGTAGAATGTTTGTCTATCTTTGGTAATGGCCAATTGTGAGAAAGAGAATACCACAAATTGTCTGGGGAATAGCAATATCCAACCGCATTGACCAAATCTACACTTACCAACAAAATGTACAATATGAAGATTAGCCAAAGTATACCCAACGTCATTCATAACATTTGACATTTTAAATACCAAAGGCCCTAACATATCGTTTAACACTAACGACCATTGCCTTCTCTTCATTCATCAGCCATCGCCTGATGATGGGGATGAGCGGGAGCGAATTTAAAATGTCACCCCAAAGCATTTTAATGTCGTTCTTCCACATTGTATATATGTTTTGTACGCGTTATTAGTGTAAACACAAACAACACCCAAGCATAATCCCGAAAATCGTATACCTTCTACTGATGTCCTTCCTTACACTCGCATATGTGTAATCCACATACGAATCGTGGGAATACAACGTGACACAGAACCTCATGCTCTCGCATAACCTCTTTCGGTCGTTTAGGTTAAAAGTGTCTAATTATGTTGCAAAAGCTGTTATACCTTTTGCTTCCGGTAAAAGACGAAAGAAACCCCTGGCCGATACGGCATAATGGAACAATTGTGTCCTTTGGCTCTTCGGAGATACCCTACCCGAGCACAACACATACAACACACTAAATGGGGTAGCGCACGTATAATCATCATCACTCGAAAGAGCATTTAAACCCTATAAGAGAGCGAGCGGATCTTATGCTTATTATTTAGAGAGGTTTTCATGCTTTTAACTGTAATTAAATATTTAATACATCATTTTGTATGTATAGGCGTGTACACAGTTCTATTCGCTTGGGATGAAGTGGCAGAGCCGTAAAACGCAACACTTACCTATCCCGCACTCCCGCAGTATTGTATGCAAATTTTATGAGTGTGGGTATATATAAATTTCTGCATTTAGCTTTATGTTTTCGATTTATGGCTGATTTATGAAGTGAGTGTGTCAGGCATATTCTCAAAGAAATTTTATCCTTTGAATTTGAATACATGTCTGTGGAGGAGAAAGCGAACTTTTAATAAGGGGCAATGAAAAAATTTTAATCAAAGATACGAGTGTTTTACAGCACAGTTCTTATATGAGGTATATTGGGTTTCGGAGGGTCCAGTCGAAAGGAGTTGACACTTGACGGGTGTGGGAGTGCTTATTGATATTGGAAAACTTTATGCAGATAATTTTGTTCGGGTGTGGTAGGAGGTAATAAAGGCGTTTATAAAATATTGCCATTGGAGTGGAGCTCCTGAAATTGGTTGACAATATTTTGAGTTGCAGAAGTTGGGCGGTAGAAAGGATAGATGATTAACTGCTAGGTTCTACATTTCACTTTCACTCGAAATGAAATCGAAAATGAAATTTTCTGTTCTACATTTCACCGTATTCGATTTCGATTTCAAAATTTTCGGAATTGAGACAAAGTGAAATTGTGATTTCGAAAAAATGTCTGAGTTTCCGAATCGCTCGAAGTGCAGAACACTGAAAACGAATTCACTCGATTTGGAACCTAGCTGTAAGTAGAAGCTTTTTCCATATGTATTTGCTCGAAAAGGTTTGTGTTAATGGTTGTTTGTCAGACATTTTTATTTCTCAGATATTTTTATTTCTTAGACATTTTTATTTTTCAGACATTTTTACTTCTCGACACACAGAGAAGTAAAGATCACATATCCCTGTGAATGACTCCAATTATTTGTATTATACAGGGATATCTGTAAAAGG
The DNA here is from genome assembly GCA_949372485.1 of Cheilosia soror. Classification (NCBI taxonomy): domain Eukaryota; kingdom Metazoa; phylum Arthropoda; class Insecta; order Diptera; family Syrphidae; genus Cheilosia; species Cheilosia soror. The sequence continues at coordinate 93,528,543 of OX443563.1, forward strand.
CCTGGAAGAAAAGGTCATGTTTATCGAATCAGTAGCCTTAGAGAGGAATATCATGATAATAAACAGTAGTGGTCCTAAAACTGAACCTTGTGGAACTCCACCGGCGATCGAATTCGGGGCTGTCCTATATGATCGATCATCAATATTTCGCAAGTTTAGTGCTCTTTGTATTAGTTTAGTGAAGTGGTCGTCTCGCCTCAATTTAACGGCTCCAAATAAACTCCAGTGGGCGCAGTAGCGCAGTGGTTAGTGTGCTGGAGGGGTTCCAGGTTCGATCCCCGGAAAAACACTTACAGCTTAAGGTTTTTTCTACTGCGCCACCTCTCGCGAACGTCTGACAAACATTCGAGAGTATGACTGTCCTGAAAAAGCTTCTCAATTCAGCCCAAACTCACACAAACGAATGGTTGCGAGAAGCTAGGCCTAGGGTGTCCACCCGCCTGTTGCGCCAACTATGTATTTTATTATGTATTTTTTATAGACTCCAGAGTGATAATAAAACACAGATAAAAAAATAGCACATTTGCTCAATAGAAAATGACAATGCGAAAAGGACACCTGTCAAATTGCGCACACCCCCTAAGGTCGGTTTTCTATCGCCCACTGATCCCAAACAATGCATTCTAGAGACTTAGTTTTTTTTTTAAATTAGAGTTAATTTAATTGTTGTGATTTGACCAGAAGAAAGATTTAAAACTAAAGCTTTAAGTATTAACAAAAAATTATTAACTAAAAACCGACGAAATTATGGGGTCTTAATTTTGCGCCACTTGAAAGAATACGCATTTAGTTTGACCGTTATCTTTGGCATGTGTACTCATATTTTTCTTCGATTGATTGTTAACTATTTAGTTACTTTACTTTATAATTTACTTTTTTCCACTAAGAATTTTCTATTTTTCCATTCGATAAGCCATTTCGGAACAAATGAACACAAAATTTCATAAAAAAAAATTTATTTTCGATTTTTCCAATTTTCCGACTTTTCCGTAGGGTTTTCCCAAAATTTTCTTTCAGAAGAACCTTCTCCTGGCAATTACAAACAATTGAGAAAAAAAATGTGGGCCACGTTGTTCACACCATTTTTATAAAGGCTTTTCCAATAAGAGGTGTTATTTTGGCATTCAAAGAAAAATGTCATTTTTTGAGATAAATGATCGGATGTTTATTTCATAATAAAGTGGAAGGTATGCCGTTAATAATGAAAAACAACATCAGCCAAATGGCCACCACGAGCACGCTTACAGGACCATATCCTTTTCATGAAATTTTCCATAACCAAATCGAAAAGTGGCTGCCCTATGTCCTCGATAGCCTCACGAATTTTATCTTTGAGGTCTTGAATCGACACGACGTTGTTGATGATCGGCCGGCTTGAGTTTTTGTAATAACTGAACTTTATAAGCCTTAAGACCCAAGTCTTTATGCAAAATACGGTGTAATGACGTTTGTGGAATGCCCAATTCCAAAGAACGACGAGAATTGGACGTTTTCTTCAACACTTTGGGCTACAGCAGCAATATTCTCAGTTGTTCTTGAGCGACGTGCACGGGTTTTATTCTTCACATCACTAACTTGTCCCAACAGCTCGAATTTTTCCACCAATGTCTGTATTGCCGTCCGACAAGGTGCTTCACGACGACCAAAAAATGCTTTAGTTTTGCGAACTGTGACTGCAAGATTTTCACCATTTTTATAGAGAATTGTAATAATTTTAATGCGTTGTTGAAGCGTGTATCGTTCCATTTTTATTAGTTTCTACTTGTCAAATGTCAAAGAATAAAAGCTTTGAAGTGACAGCTACCGAAATAGCGGGTCATTTATAATAACACCTCTCATTGGAAAACCCTTTATATATAATTTATTTTAAGTTCATACAAAGTTTTTGGCTTAGGCCCTAGTTATAGCTATCATTGAAAAGCATCATTGGAACAAATCAGTGGCATGGTGGTTTCATTTTTTTGACAAGTCGATTATAGCAATCATTGAAAAATTCCTGTCAGGGACTTTTCAACAAACGAGTCTAGGTTTTGAGGTTACAGTTGATCATTGAAAGCAAAACTGACAGCTGAGAATGGGAAGAGAAACGAACACATCAGTGAAACGATTGGGTTCCAAATTGCAGAAACGAGAATCAGCTGTTCATTGAAATCGATTTCGATCAGTGAAATAATAAAATTGAATTTAAAGAAATGTTTTAGTCAGAATTAAGTAATTTCTTTCGTAAAAAAATTCCACAATTGACTACCTTTATGTTGATACCAACTAAAGCCAACATTGTTTGATTAATCGTCTTAAAATCGGAAAACAAAATGTTCAGTGATGCATTTCAATGATAGCTATAACTAGGACCTTAATCTATTCACAAGAAAGTTCATATTTTTATCCAGTAAACAGCTTGCCAGGACACTATATGTCCTTTCGTTCTTCAGCTGAGATACCTACATATTTTTAATTTCTTTTTCTGCGTTCAGTAAGGCCAAATGTTTCACTAGGACTAGGACCTCTCTGCGCTGATTCGGTGGGATTTACTTACTTTACATTAGCATTAGAGAACTGTAGGAATTTTCGTTGTTACCTCAAAGCGCGAAATCTACCAGTCAGATGTCAATGAAACTTTTTTTGAAATGTTTCCTAAGACTGCGAGATGGTCTTAGGCTATGTCCTACATTGCCACGTCCTTTAGGACCATATTTGAACAAAGTGTATATTTTTTCTGACTTTCATTGCCTTAAATTTCCTATTCTAAAAATTCAATATAAACAAAAAAAAACTTTAATGTTGTTCTAGGTCGCACCTTTAAGTCGGCTCTCACATTGAGGCAACATTCAATAAGCAACTGGCAATAGGAAACACGCAATATTAGGCATGTTTTTTTGAAACCTCGCCAGCCAGCCGTTCATTTGGACAGTTGCCAGCACAATTGACAGGAAGATGAAGCCAACCGAATGAATTTAGGCAATAGGCCTAAAAGAAAACCAGCATTTCGTATAAAATTATGCATAGAAATATTAGATAAATTCTGACATTTTTCTCTGAAATGTTGTGTGCATAAGATAAAAACGCAATTATGATTTAAGCATATTGTACGAAAATTCGAAGCCACTTGTTGCTTTCAGCGCCACCTGTTTGTTCATTGTGAAAATAATGTTCAGCACAGCTAGTTTTGTATATGTTTTACAAAAGCTATCCTTAAATTTAGCCTCACATTCTACTATCGCCCTATCCAATGTTCAATGTATCATCTTAATTCCACCACCATAGAACGTTCTGTCTACTTTTCTGATAGACACTTCATACGTTCAAAAGACAAGACACAATCTCCCACGGAGAATACTCTTCTGATTGCATTCCAAAATTAGCCTCAGAGTTCGTTCCCACTACAAGTATAAGCAAGAGGCACATCATTGCACCCGCTAGCTCGTGCGAATCCTTTTATCTTTTTGCCACAACAAAGAACTAATTTCAAACGAATATACACTCTACTCCTGGCATATCGTTCAGAATCAGAACTTTCTGTTTATCGTAGTGTCAATGAACAATCAGTCGAACTGAAGCGAACATTTTTGTTTATCAATCGAAATTATTCACTGCCTTGGGATTCAACTGGACCAAACAGCGATAAATGTATTCCCTAAGTTGCACATGGTTGTCTGGGCCAAATAATCAGATACAAGTTCACAGTTCGCTTGATTGCACTTGGATAAAAGGCGAAAAAGTTATTATACAAAACTTTTTCTATTTTTGTATGCAATGAATGAACAGAATAAAAAAAGAAAAAGAAAATGAATATTTCGTACGATAAAAGTTATCCGTCAGTAATGAGATTATTTTGGGTTATTGAAGGGCAAGAAACTACAAATTGTTGGATAGAAATTCAGGCTAAAGTTGGGCATAAGAAAAAAAAACCTAAAGTTGGAAAAGGTATGTAAAATGTAAATAAATAAGGGATAGTACTTGTACAAGTAATCGGGTCAACTTGGGTATTTTTTTTGTGAATAAAAGGCTTGTAATAAGATTATAAGAGCTTTTGATTTGCTTATGAGTAATGGATGTGCGATTTGTAGTACCTACACTCCAATTTAAAGTATCTATTTCGATGAAACTATTGCGAAGAAAGTTTGCCTTTGGTCAGTGATAGGTAACTGGTGCCGAATTGATTTAGGCGGCTCTCAGATTGAGGCAACAAGCAATAAGCCACTATAGTGGCAACATTTTTCGTTCGAGCGATATTTAGTTGCTTTGATGTGAGACTTATAATTTAATTCAAAGTAAAATAATTGAGAGCGATAATTTTGCATGTTTCCTATTGCCAGTTGCTTATTGATTGTTGCCTCAATGTGAGAGCCGACTTAGCAATTGTGAATGAACAATACGTGGCGGAATTCCAATACCTAACTGCGAAAAATGCCATATAAAATGGTCCGTGAGGAATTTCTCTACAGAAAAGTGGTCCACGACCAAAAATGATTGGGAACCGCTGGCCTAGATATATTTTTGTCTATTAGGACAAGGTATTGTGAATGTTTCATGTATCCTGAGATTTTTTTTCCATTCAGCCGTCCGAATTCAGCATACACTGCATGTCCCTTCCATTCGTCCCAAAAATGAAAACGAATACTTCACAAAATCAAGACCTATGGTCACATACGTAGCTGTTGTGCCACCTATTTTTTTAATGGTGAATGGGTGAATTTTACCCAAATTTTGGGAACTTGTAATCAAAACCAGACCAATCTAAAAATCGGAAAAGCCATAATTTCGATAAAACTGTTTAATTTGTAGCTTTATTTGCTGTTCTTATCAGCTAATTCGGATCATTGTTGATGAACTTTGATAGACTATGCGTTGTACTATGGTTCGAAGGTAGCTCTAAAAAAGTACCAAAAAAGCGAGAACATGGAAACTTATTGAAGCACACGCATTCTTCTGGCGAGGTCAAAATTCTGCTTTCAAAATTCTGTTTTTTTTAAATTCTGCTTTTCATAATCTTTTTTTCAAAATTCTGCTTTTCAAAATTCTGAAAAAAAAAAGGTTTGGAAAATGTTAATGTTTGTGTGTTCGTGGTACCCACCTGTGTACCTTCTTTATATGAAATATATTGTAATTTGTTGACAAAGTTGAAAAATATTTGTTTTTCTTTAAATTCGTAAAGTAAGTTCGAAGTTTCGAACAAAGCATTTACTTCACTGCATGTGTCCTTCCCTTGCAGTTTCTGTCACAATTTGTCGCTAATTTTTTGAATTTGAATTTAGAATCAGAAAAACGATTTTTGGTGAAAAGTGAACAAAAAGCTTAATTAATTTAATAAAAAAAAAAACGATACAGTTCAGTTGGTTAAAGTTGTTATCGTAACCAATTCGTCTTTGCTATAGTACCTACCTCCTGGTTTTTTTTTTACGAACCTTAACAGTATGTAAAACAGTTATAATGTGCCAGTCAAACAAACAAAAATTAATTTAACTATTTATACAAACAAAAAACACCGAAAACTCAAAAGAAAATACTGTTTTTGTAAAGAAATGTGGGCGCAAAATATTTAGCAAAAGCTCTGAGTCAACAAAATAACAGACTTGGAATTTTCGTAGCAATTGCTTTGTCTTCCCCGTTTTATTCATACCAATCTGAGTAAAAGGTCGGGGGCGCCGCTTTTCGAAGATGTCAAAAGTTGGAGTCAACTCAAATCAGTTTTTATTCATACGAAGCTTAGCAATTGCTTCGATTTTGACATTTATTTTGAGTAAAAGCAGTTGCTACGTTTTATTCATACGACCCATTGTAATTTGTTGACAAATTTGAAAAATGTTTGTTTTCTTTAAATTCGTAAATTTAAAAAAAAAATTGGCAGAATTTATTTATTTAAAATATTGCCTGTCAGAATTTTGTAAGAACGAACAGAAAAAAAAAAAATTTTTGAAAAGCAGAATTTTTGTGTTAAAAGTCAGAATTTTGCAAAGCAGAATTTTGAAAGCAGAATTTCGACCCGCTTTCTTGTAAAGGATAAGGGAAAGAAAGTTAATAAAACACAAAGAAAAATATTACTGGGGCGTATACGTACTAATTTTTTATACGTAAGAAAAAAGCGTTTGTGAAAAAAAAAAATATAATTGACGCAAAGAGTAAATTTGATAGAAAATACAGATTTTTAATTAGAAAGCTTAAATTTTTTATTGTTTCATAGAGTTTACAAATTGGGGTTATGTATGGAATAGCACATCGTATAAATGGCCGCCACGGCTTTGCTGGCAAGTACGTACTCTTTTATTGAAATTTTCTATGACCGTTTTGCATAAATGTGGCTGAATTTCATTAATACACGCCCCAATTTCCTCTTTCAAGGCGTTGGCGGTCGTGGGCTTGTTTGCGTAGACATTTCACTTCAGAAAACCCCAAAGAACAAAGTCCAATGGCGTTAAATCGCAAGATCGGGATGGCCAATTCTGATCGCAAGAACGGCCGATTCCAAGATTAGGAAATGACTCATGTAGTAATTGAATTGTTTCTCTGGCTGTGGCACCCTCTTGTTGAAACCACATGTTGGTCGCATCCATATCTTGTAATTTAAAACTGGGCAAACCTATAACGCTTCATCAGCGCCCCGAGATGCTTGCAGATGTATGTTAGTTCTGCACTTAAATTGCTGCAAATTGTAGTCTTCTGGAAATATATCCCCAGGAAGCGAGTTCCAAAGTTTGCTTGTCCTGTAACAGAAGGAGTTTTGGAAAGATGATGTCCTCGCGGTTGTCAAGTGTAGAGAACTAATTTGTTCACATCTCTGACGGTGTGATGTAGCCGCATTCACAGGCCCACTGTTCGAGATAGAGGATATAAGAGTGCTGTCATCAGCAAAGCTGTAGATATTATTATTTGTCGATCCAAGCAAATCGTTGATGTGGAGAAGAAATAGAGTTGGGGAAAGAATAGATCCTTGGGGCACTCCTGCATTTATATGAAACGAATTAGATGATACACCATCTATACCACAACTTGGATCGATCTTCCCAGAAGAAAATTTTGCATCCATCCGCAGAGTTGTTGTGGTAATCCATAAGGCGCCAACTTGCCTAATAGGGCTCTATGCCAGACTCCGTCAAATGCCTTTGATATGTCCAAGGCTACGGCTCTGGATTCGCCGAGTTGTTCAATTGCTTGCGTCCATAAGTGCGTTACGTAGCTTAACAGGTCTCCAGTGGAACGACGGCTCCGAAATCCGTATTGCCTGTCACTTATTAATCGGTGGCCTTCTAGATATTTGATTATTTCGACATTTATTGCCTTTTCCATTACTTTTGAGAGCATTGAAAGTAACGCTATTGGACGATAGTTTGTTGGCAGACATTTCCTCCCTTTCTTTGAAATAGGTTGAATGCGAGCGGTTTTCCAGCAAGAAGGAAACGTCTTCTGGGAGTACGACATGCTAAACAGCTTACATAGTACAGGTGCAAGTTCCGGAGCACAGCTCTTGAGTACTATAGCCGGAATTCCGTCGGGTCCCGTTGCCTTATTGCAATGGTCCGATAATGCCTTCAGCCCAAAGTCTGCGCCAAACCAGTCACGCGTTGTGGATGCATTTGTTTCTCAACAATTACTCGTGGGTTTTCTGAAACAAAATGCGACAAATTTGACGATTTACAAAGCCACCAAGATGATGAAAAAGATGATTTTTCAATCAAATCAGCATCCACTTGTTGTTGTTCCAAAATGCATTCAATGAACTCTCTTCGATCTTCATGGTCAGTAGTCTTTAGTTCTTGAGTCAGTTAAACTTTGTAAGCATCAAGTCTTTTGTAAGAATTCGCTGTAGAGAGCTTCTCGAAATGCCCAATTCTTGACTACGGTGCCGAATTGATGTTCCTGGACTGTCAGCAATTATCTCGCGAACTGCTTCGATGTTTTCTGTTGAACGACTTGTGACAGGAGCCCCAGAGTTCTTAAGATCACAAATTTATCCAGTCTCCTTGAATTTTTCAATTATTCTCTTCACAGTTGATGGTTTTAAATCACTATGACGTCGAAAATTGGGGACTGTAGCTGACAAACCTTTATTATTTTTAAAATATTGCTCAACAATGAAAATGCGTTGTTCTTTCGTATAGACTGTCAGCTGTCACATTGTTATCTTTTTTTGCGTTGGCATCACTGTACTATAAAATGGCTGTGCAAAATGTGAAAATTTTGCTGTGCATTATGGGACGCCCTTTACTTGGGTACATTCTTAACTAGGTTTTCTGAGTGATATGTAAATATGAAAGAAGAAACTAACTGACTGTGAAGCAATATCTGTGGCCCGAATTATTTACAAATGTTGGAGGTTCCACGCCCCTTGTTTCGGTTACACGGGTAACTTATCTAATGTTTTTCTTCTTAAAAAACGTTCTTAAACTATTGCCAACATTTGAAAATAAAACTAATCAATTAATTTATGGCGTCACCAACAAAATATCGATTAATTTTTATACATAAAGATTGACTAAGATTCTGTGAGACAAAAACGTATAGTTCTATGGCGATTTGTCACCTGAATATTTTTTAAGCTCTTTTCGTTCTTTAAAAAGGCGTAAAAACTGTAGGACGGTTTCTTTACAAGCGATGCTGATAATTGATGCTCCTGTGCTAAATTTGAGGCTCAATGGCTTCATGGAACTTCCTCTAGATGTTCGCATTTTGTTCTTTCGCGGGGGTTTTGGCGAATCGGCGTATTCTACTATCAACATTCATCGTTGGCAAGTTGTTGCTGGCGGCATCGTAAGTCACTACCATTCGTTTGTGTTAGTTTTTATTTTTTGGGACGAATGGAAATGAAGACCCACAATTTAATGCCGACTCCGAACTTCTGAAATTTGTGAGAAGCTTTCGCACAACATTTTTATACTCTCGAATGTTTGTCAGGCATTAGGCATGTTTTTTTGAAACCTCGCCAGCCAGCCGTTCATTTTTACAATTGCCAGCAAGATGAAGCCACCGAATGAATTAAGGCAATAAGCCTAAAAGTATACCAGCTTTTAGTATAAAATTATGCATTTGGTAGAAATATTTGATAAATTCTAATATTTTTCTCTGAAATGTTGTGTGCATGAGATAAGAACGCCATTAATTAGGTACACGCAGTTCATGAGATTTTTTTTTTACGGAAATTTGTTCACCCCTATCGCGGAATAATATTTCCCCGGAATGTTTCCCATTCAGCAATTTGATTTACATTGCTGACAAGGGAAAAAATTCCATCGGAATTTATTGGCGATACCCCTAGTTATTTAAAGCCTAGTACGCTGCTGTTTCGGAACGAAATTTTCCGGTGGTCTCCAATTGCACAGCGAAACGTGTGCGAAAAGACAGCGGAAAATAATTTGTGGAGAGTGGCATCAGCTGCTATACAAGTGACATTTGACAACAGCAGGAATTTGTGTTTTGTAAAATTGAAAGCAATTGTATCCTAATTAAAATTATAAAATTTTAAAAATATGTATATAAATCAAAACTAAACACATGCCAGTCACCGTCGACATACGAATAATTGTTAATTGTGTTGGTTCATCTTCTTGTTGTGTTGGCTGCTGCAATTCTTCGAAATTTAAATATTAGATTTCGTCGTATACTTCCATTTCAAAATCAAAATATGAACACAACTACCGCGAAAAAAATGAAATGTAAAATTTCCGCAAGCAATTAAGTCCAGGACAATAAATTGTGTGCGAAAAGAGAGTGGAGAATTGCACCAAGCAATCTACTACAATTACCCACTTTTCCTCCATCATTTCGCAGCAGCAGCGTACTGCAAAACGAAAAGGAGAGCGAAATTTTTCGTTCTGTCACTTTTGTATGGGATTTTTCGTTCCGAAACAGCAGCGTACTAGGCTTAAATTTGGAAAACACTGATTTGTATTGTGCTTGGTAATGAAATAATAACATAATAATTATGGTATGACATGATTTGAGTGAATGAACAGTTTAATTCCACAAACTGCTTTCTAAGCCACTTGCTGCTTTCAACGCCACCTGTTTGTTAATTGTGAATTGAATTTAGCCATCTGCCAGCCAGCAGCTCTCTGACTGGGGAGAAAATCAAGAGTTTTTGCCAGCAGGTTGTTGTTTTAATTAGCATGTGAAATGTGCCGCAACTGGCAACTACTACCAACTACTGGGAACCACTGGCTGGCGAGGTTTCATAAAAACGCACCTTTTGACAGTGGAAAAATGTTGGGGCTATACCGCTAGTGGATAATTTCAATTCTCTAGTGAGAAATGTAAATGAGTAAATGAAAAAATCATTCTTAGCTCTCAAGCACTTACATCACTTCAGTAGGACGATGTCGCTTCGGTACTTTCCATCCAAACGTTTGACTTACTTTAATTATCTACGAGTACCTACCTACCTACTTTCCGGACAGCATTAGCACTTGAAAAATGCTGGCACCTCTCTCTCTCTCTCTTTGTCGTAACCCACTTTTAGTGAGCTTCTTTCACGCCATTTTCGCTATTGAATTGATTTTCTGGTGCATCCTCGAAAAGGAGAGGTAGGAAGGACAATCGGAACACTTGACTGCACACTACCAGCATCAGTAGGAAGGAGCTGCTGCAGCCTCCTAAAGGAATCAAAGTATTCCTCTGCAGAGTATGTGACAAATTGTGATGTTAAGTGCAGGCGCAGGCTGCCGTTCCACTCGAAGAATGGGGAAGAGAAGCGTGTTCTTCTTGAACCATCGAAAGGATGTCATGAAAGTGGTTATTTTTAGACTTAAGAGGCTAACTTAAGCCACCCCCTGCCCTCATTCACCTAAATCAGACAGCCACTCAAGACTGAATGGCAAAATCTATTTTTAAACGTCTACTTCCATAAACTCGACCAACGGCAATAAGTATGACGTTGAACACGATGAGCGCAACGACTACTCCAACAACAAGCGACTATACTTTGAGTGCAAATACAACCAAAGTACTCAAGTGTATGTGCACACTGCACACCCACTTCTAGCATCCAGCTGCCCAGAAGTATACCCTCCATCTAATTACTTTAGGATTATGTAGTCCCTCAGGGAAACCGGGCCAAAGAAGGTGTCTATGGCTACCGACCCTGTTGCCAGTGTTGCGTCAATATAGCGAATGCATCGCCACTCGAGTGCAGGACAAACCAACTCAAGGGATGATGCGGCTATATAGGATTATCAAGACGGCCGTCACACATATTCGTCCATGTGGTTGGGATATCTTGAAGAGGGCTTTTAATTAGAGTACGACCGAACGCACTAGTTATGTGTGCATTGCAGGGACTGGGGAATTTGATGCGATTTAGAGTCAGAGCAGTGGAAATGTTTTAGTCTGCATAATATGACTACAAAGAGATGGACCCCTCATCAAATAACAGAAGAGTATCAGAAAGGAAAATGTACCAAACGCTTATGCTACATTTTATGCCAATAACTTAGAGAATCTTTAACGCCTTATCTGGAGGTATTTGCATTATACAGCCGAACGACCGTTCACAACTTAACGTTGTTGCTAAATATTTCATGCGCACATCCCGATCCACCCTCACATCAATAATAAAAACCCGAAGCAATAATAGTTTTACGTCTTCTTAAAGTCTTTAAACTTAAACGGGTTATAAAAGTCAAATTTACGAGAAAACTTGTGCCAAAGATGAGAAATTCGCAATTTATGGCGCAATATACGCTCCGCGGGGCATCTCTATAAACATACATCATTAATGGTGAGCAAGCGTTTATAAAAATTAAAACTTTAAACCACGCAAATGACAGACTTGTGGTAGATTAGAGAACTGTCATTGAATGTGAATAAACCCGCCCACCCCTGGTCGGTGATTTCAAAAGCAGCTTATTCACCATGAATACGAATCCTTTGCCAATGGATATTTTAGTCCTTAATCCCCCAACAGTTTGTTATTTGCTCCCCTCAAAGGGAGCCCTAATTAAATCGAACTGCAAGCGCAATGAAACTAAACCTCTGCTAATTATCTCAATACAACTGTGAGTAGTAAAATTTGCAAAACTCTCTAAAGGACCTTTCTATCGAAGAGCCAAAACGTTCAGCAGGATATCTGATTAACGGTATACCTACTCCTGCACATCTTGAATGCACACTCTATCCAACTTGTTCGCAAGAACGAGGAAAAACTTTCTTAATCATCATGATGCGCTTTCTACTCTTACACTTCCACCACGTCGCTGTTGGGCGTCCTTAAGATGGACGATTTTTCGTTTAGCCCACCCCCACGTGCACATCCGGTAAACATGATTCAGTTTACTTAACAGAAATAGTGAAGCGGAGAGTAAACAAACATCTAGCGTTGACGAGGAGTATACTCGTACCTACTCGACCCGCTTCAAAGTGCTGAATTGCGCTGAATTGTGCTGAATGTTTAAACATCCACATAATGGCACTTGGATCTCACAGCAGCTGGTTTTACACATACCTACCTACTCCTGTGCTAATCTCTGACAAAATATTTATCCGACTAGAATCGTGATAGATTCAGCGAATTGCATCGTTTCTCAGTTTTATTATCGTTTTGTGATTTGATGAGGGCGAGGCGATGCGAGGGCTGTGCACCAGCATTTTCTGAATTTTATTTTAGTTTTTCACATTTTTTTGACGGTCGATGATTGCTGATGATGTTTAAATAAATTACACGGTGAGCGCGCCAGGCCAACGATCACCGACCCCTTTGGCAACGTTCCAACAACGAGTGTTCTTATATATGAACAAATTTGCTAAACATACTCGTACACTTTTTCAATGCTACCACTTTCGAGATGATAATTGTGCAGTACTAGTGGGGCTATTGCATTTTGTGCACATTTTGTAAACATTAGTTTTGGGATTTATTTTCGGCCATTTGATTTGTTTTTGAAGTGGTATTGGATTGTTCGTGCCAAAGAGATGGATATTCCGTTTTGGATGGCATGGCATTGCAGTGGAGGTGTGATATGATATGATTTAAATGGTTCACAAGCCTAAAATAGACATTTGGAGAGTGCTGTACTTCGGTTCCCGATGGATAGTAATAATATTTTAGCTGTTTAGGGAGCGCCCATCGACTAGCGATCTAGTTTTAAGTCAATAACGAATGGTCATAAATTTAAATGGACGTCAGATTTCAATATTTTGGTACTGGTCTTTTTTTGACAAGATTATTACCAGTAACTGAAAGAATCTTCGAATAAAACATACATTAGTAGAAAAAAAAATGACAAGAAGACTCGAGAGATCGACAAAACTTTGTGAGCAGTAACAAAATGCCAAACTCTCTGTTCAATTCAGTAATTGGTTGGTTAATTCTCATCGCTAAGTTGACGGAAGTGGTAATCACTCAACAATTCACAAAACCGAAGTGCAGGTTCATTTGCTTGCAGGGGGAAAGCAATAAAATGTCTTCCTTAAGTTCTTAGTATGTAGATTGTAGATACAGAGAATTGACTGGCAGAATTCAATTGTTCAAACAAATTTATTAAACGAATCTGATGATGATGGAATGTTGTAGTTCGAAATAGCTATTAATCTAACCGAAGTATTTGCTAAGAAACATTTTTTGTTCTTTCAAACAACACCTCCTACCTCCTAAGTAAGATACCTATCGAATGAAAAGCTACTTCAGTCAGTGACGACAAAATACATGTTCAAAACATCGATACTCGAAGCTCGATTGCTTAAGCGGCTATTCCAAATCATACGTTTTTAGCCATGTTTATTTCTCTCTTCCTAATCAGACCATTCTGGGTCACTGTAGATATTTCTTAAACTTCATTAGGTTTGTTTTATTGGATATTAATTTCAGCACAGCAAAGTAGACCAATAAAACAATTCGAAGTGACTTGCTTTTCGAATCAGCCTACAGGTATGCAATTATTTGGGATAATGCGCTATAAACTGGTTACTAAGCCGGAACCACATTTTTGTATGGCGTGGTGTGTCGTGGAGTATTGTGTCGCAATCATTGCTATGTATTTTATATGAGCAAAAACATGCTTCTCTCGTGTGCGTCAAATATTGGGTACCTGAAATATCTTATCTGCAAGTAGGAGAACACATGCATCTACAACGTCAAACGTCAGTATTCAAAAAGCAAAATAGAAAACAACTAATGCTGGGTTTCCACTTGTCGATTTGAAATTGACAATTGACGTATTTTTATGCCAATTACACAATTGGCAAGTGGAAATAGCGAAAAATTGCTTGTCGATGAATTGACTAACAGCGTTTGCCAATAAGTGACAAAGAAACCACTGGACAAGTAGAAATAGCTGAATTGTCAAACAAAATGTCACTTTTTCTATAGTTGACAGAGAAAAATTAATTGGCATCGAGTTCATAAGTTGGTCAATCAACTGACAAACGATTTTTTGCCAATAATTGGCATAAGTGGAAATGAACTGACGTTCATGTCGTTCAATGACATAAACGCGAGGAGTGTCAAACTTTGTCAATCAACCGACATGTGGAAACCCACCTTAACTCATTTTAAAATTTAAAAGACAGACGACAGTAGACAGAAAACAGAAGACAGAAGACAGAAGACAGAAGACAGAAAACAGAAGACAGAAGACAGAAGACAGAAGACAGAAGACAGAAGACAGAAGACAGAAGACAGAAGACAGAAGACAGAAGACAGAAGACAGAAGACAGAAGACAGAAGACAGAAGACAGAAGACAGAAGACAGAAGACAGAAGACAGAAGACAGAAGACAGAAGACAGAAGACAGAAGACAGAAGACAGAAGACAGAAGACAGAAGACAGAAGACAGAAGACAGAAGACAGAAGACAGAAGACAGAAGACAGAAGACAGAAGACAGAAGACAGAAGACAGAAGACAGAAGACAGAAGACAGAAGACAGAAGACAGAAGACAGAAGATAGAAAACAAAAGACAGAATACAGAAGACACAAGACAGAAGACAGAAGACAGAGGTCTTCGCAAAAAACTGATCAAACTTAAATTTGGACCATTCTCGAACTAAGAATCGTATTTATCGAATGAATTATAAAACTTTCAATAGGATAGATACTTTTAATGCTAAATTATTTTCAAAATTAAATAATACTATTTGGTTTGTAAAAAAAGTTATGTTGATATAATCATCTTATCCAAAACAAAAATATTAAAGCAACCAATAAGCGTCTCCAGCCAGTACGATCTTCAGCCAGCTGCTTGAAGTTTCACACTATAGGTTGGTTAAGGTCCCCTTCCACTTCGATAAATCGAAAATTCGAAAATCTTCCGTGCCGGAACGGTCGCTTCCTTTCGTTCTACATGACCCAGCCATTTCAGTCTTTGAACTTTTCCTCTTCTGGCCAGATCGAGACAGGGATTGGCAAGAGTTATTCTTCGTTTAATCTCAGCGCCTGCTGTCCGGGTACATAGCGGAGCCTAGGTCGAAAAAGTCCCTTACCACCTCAAAGTTATATCTGTCTATAGTGACTTTCTGTCCGTGACATCGGCGTTGGGTGTCCTCTATTGTTTACAGCATATAGTTTGTCTTCCCTCATTGACCGCCAAACCCATCTGATTTTGATTAAAGCAGCAAAGCAATCGATCAGGAACCTCTAATGCAGCCTACGATTAAGAAGCGACCAACAATGCAGCAAATTGATTGAAAAGGAATCCAAATGATGTAGCAAATCCAACACAAACCACATTCATAAAATGTAACAACAGAGATTTTATTCGAACAATATAGCTAGATGTTACCAAAGATGTTTCCTGCTTGACGATCCAAATGAGAAGAAAGTACAATTCAAAATTACATCGCATGATGACCCAAGTCAATCATGAGTATATAGAAAAAAGAGAGCTTTACGAATTACTATTACGGAACATAGGTAGGTACATAGAAATTTGGTGCATTGCAGAGTGCAAGCCCGTTAGCAATGTTAAGAGAAAAAAGCTAACAATTTTGGTAAGCAAAGATAATAGAGAACAATAAGAAAAACTATATAGGGTATATCAATAATGTTGAATAGAAAACAACAAAATAATTAAAGCAAACTATATGAACATGATTAATTGAAGTGAACAATTTAAATAAAAGGTAAACAACTAACAAAAAATAAATAAGACTAAGATATTAAATTGAATCTTAAACACCATCTTCGCCGCCTCCTTTTAAATACTCACGACCGCCTCAAAGACATCACGCTGCGTTCTGAAGATTATGTCTATGTCGTCGGCGTAAGCGAGTAAATGGACGGACTTTTGAAAGATAGTGCAAAACTAAAACGGCAACAACTAGGCACGATCATTTCAAGAACAATACCGAAGAAGTTACATGACATTTGTTGAAGATAAAATGAAAAGTAATTTCCAATAGAATTCAAGTTTTTAATTTCTTAACCTACCAAATCGACCACGTTCTTCGGGTACAGAAAAAAGAAGAGAACAAAAAATGAATCGAATTTGACAGAACAAGTTCAGTTGCTAATGCTTGGTTGCGAATGCTTAAATAGAGATGTCGCCAGTAATTTTAATGGGAAAGTAGGGTGGTCATCCTCCGTAAGCGACAAATAGATCTCAAACAACATTGAATCACCTTGACGTAAGTTCTTAGACATTGGGTAAACTGTAAAAATTATGGAACTTATTTTTAGAGATTGTGGTAACAAAGGGAAAAATTGCAACTGCTTAAGGGAAAATTATTATCCCATGGACATAGTAACACTGCATTTAATGATGTGATGACAGATGTTCTGAAATAGAGCCAGTTCGAATGAGAAGATTTTTTGAAATTCGAATAAATATCTGTTTTTGCATTGCTTGGTGAAAACATCCTTATCAGGATTTAGAACTATGAGCTTTTAAATAATATTGAATAAATTTGTTGACAGATACCACTCTGAGAGAAGTTTTAAAAATATCCAGATGCGGATGGATACAATTTACTTAAATAGCTGAATCAACAGAACTCGTAAGTCGGAGGCAATCCGTAAAAGCCAAGGTGGTGGCCTACAGAAACTTTTATGCTTTAGAAAAGCAGATTCTCAGCTGAAATATGTGACGTTCCCATTTGTCTTTCTTTATCTTTGTTCCGGACAATTAGTGTTAACCTAAAAAAAAGAAAAGAAATAGGCACCCAAGGCCTAGCTTCTCGCAACCATTCGTTTTGGGTGAGTTTCTATTTTTGGGACGAATGGAAGGGTCCTACAATTTTATGCCGAGTCCGAACGGCTGAATTGAGAAGCTTTTTCATGACAGTCATACTCTCGGATGTTTGTCAGACGTTCGCGAGAGGTGGCGCAGTAGAAAAAACTTTAAGATGTAATTTGGGTTTTTCCGGGGATCGAACCTGGGATCCCCCTCGCACAGTTGTAGTCCAGCACACTAACCACTGCGCTACTGCGCCCATTGAACTTGTATACATATGGAAAAGGTTTACAATCGTATTAACTTCGTATTCCGTCTCTAGATGTCTTATGCAAATGTAAACAGCACAAAATACGATTTAATTTTTTTTTGTTGTGGTTAAAGGTATTCTTTAAAATCTCTCGCCTTTGGAAAAAACAGGTCTCCTTCTTCTTTACATTAACCTATATCATCTAAATTTGAATATTTTCTTTTCTAGATTAATAATACATAAAAAAAACAAAACAAGAAACAAAACGAAGTAAAAAAAAAACCGCGCAAAAAGCTTCAATAAACAGAATAAAATCCCATCATCGGAATTTCAAATTTCAATTGAATACTAAATTTAATTAGTACGTCTAACCAAAGCGGAAAAGAACCAAAAAAAAAATTATCCCCTAACAAGTCAAACATCAGATAAGTGGGGAAAAAAAAAGTTTCACTTCCACTCCGCCATTTTCAACAATTTGTTCCACACGCCCTCCACCCGCAATCGTGGTAAAAGTTGCTCTACCTGCTTGAAAAATAAAATTTACATTTATTCGGTAAAGGAGTAGCGCCAGAGTACACAAAACCTGGTCTCTGTGGTCCTCAGTAGCACCGAAGAGCTGTGAGTTTTGCTGGCGGTTGTACAAGTGGGCCATGATAAGGTGAAGGCATTTTAGATGCCGTTCCTAGGATGCCCATTGGAAAAACCTTGCTGAAGGTATGTATGTGCAGAAAATATTTTATCTTTCTTTTTTTATATTTGTTACTTTGTTTTTGTTGCGTTTGGCTTCTCCTAAGCTTAACTCTGTAATTCTACCAATTGACGAATGTGCTTTTAAAAAAAAGGGGGGACGCAGAATGCTTTTAAAGTATCTTTTAATGAGACTCGTCGGTATTTTTAAAATAAATGTTTCTATTTTTGTTTTATCCTGTCCCTGATTGACCATTTAGTGAGTTTTAATCTTCAGCGATAACGTTTATCTTTAACATCCCTGATGGAGGAAGTGATGAATGGATTAGTTTTTTTTTTTTTAAGATTCTTTGACGTTTGTGTACGAGTATTGCAGAGCGTAAAATAAATATTTAGGGGGAAATGTGTTTATTTAAAATGATTGTAGATAAACAATGAGGAGATTTTTTTGGTTGGACGTTTTAATTTTTCTCTCAAAGATGAATTCCTGTTTGCTGGATATGTCTTGTTTGAATAGTAAAAGGAACTGTGCTTGTAGCTGAATTATTACTGACGACTTTGTCAAAGACTTCGACTACCAATAGGGCTATCACTGGCTAGAGTTTCTATACTTTATACACGACATGTACCCAGCATGGTGTGGTGAGTTTAAAAATGAGAAAAGCTGGTTATTGGATAATTGCAATACACAAGTTCCAACTTAATTATCCCTTATTTGTGAAGACTCGTTTTACAGAGAATGAATTATATGTAATTTATTTCTTAGCGCGGAAGTTTCCTGTTCCATAAATGAGAAAAAAACCAGAGAGACATTTATGACAGCCAACGCCAAGCTCAGTTAATGACGAACGCCATCTATCGGGCATGTGTATTGCGGGGTAACTTATATGAATTTAAAGAACTTCTACAACTATTCTATAATAAAACTAAAGGGTACTTTTTTTGCTGTTTGGTTTTTCAGCCTGAATTTTTTTGACAGTTCACTCGTGACACGTGTCAAAGTAAAAAATACGCAGTTAGCATTGCCATTTCACCATGGATAGACCTACGACCGAACAACGTTTGCAAATTATTGAATTTTATTACCAAAAATTGTGCTCAGTAAAAAATGTGTTTAGAGCAATTCGTCCAATTTATGGTCCTACTGAGCAGGCTACCTTAAAAATCAAAATTTCCGTATATGGTCGCTGAGCAACCAGAATCATTGACAGAACTGCCAATGCATCCACAAAAATGTAGCGTTTGGTATGGTTTATGGGCCGGTGGCATCATTGGGCAGTATTTCTTCAAAAATGATAATGGCAACAACGTTTTGGTCAGTGGTGCTCAATATCGTTCCATGATTTCTGACTTTTGTTTGCCCAAAATTGAAGACCTGGCTTTGGTCGACATGTGGTTTCAACAGAACGGCCACACAGCACGCGAATCCATCATGGACATATTGCGAGACGAATTTGGTGATCAATTTATCTCACGTTTTGGACCTGTGAATTGGCCACCTAGATAGTGCGATTTGACGCCCCTGATCTATTCTTTGTGGCGATGTATGAAGTCTCTCGTATAAGCCAGCAACTATTGCCACCTTGGAAGACAACATAAAACGTGTTATTAGTGAGATACCTTTGGATATGTTGGAAAAAGAATGCCAAAATTGGTCATTCCAGATGGACCACTTGAAGCGTAGTGGCGGTCAACATTTACACGAAATAATATTCCAAAAGTAAATGGCAAGAATTGATTTATCGATCCTTATAAAATTTTTACTTAATTTTGCCAATTTTCGCTGATTTTGTTTGCATCTTAAAAACCAAACGCTTAAAAAATCACCCATTAGAATAGCACGGTTAAAAGTCAAAACCAGGGTATGAACGGTTCCGAAGCAGCAAAAAGGGTCCTACAAACCTTGGTAAAACTGAATCGGAAGAGTTTCTTCCAAGAATTCGTAGTCTATTCAACAAGTAGGTGCAGGTTATATAGATGTATCCCTCCTTTAAGCACTCTATACGTCTATAGTCTGTTTGGTTTTTGTATATGCTATTTTGGAAGCATTCCTTTGAATATTTTCATAGTCAAAACTTTCTCTCAACTCGTTAAATATACACCCCAAAAGGAATTACTCTAATTTCACCAGCTACCATTACAATCTGCGTCTATATCTATTGTCAACAATCATATTACGTCTGCAACTAATCGTAATGACACCACAGCGTGCCAACAAAAAACGGCTTATTTTCTATTCAAATTGCTTAACGTTATTTATGGGCACACCCAAACCGCGTTCAACAACTAATTTCTATACCAGCCACAAGGACCACAACAAGTTGCTTTGGTTTATCCACCCCCACTGATAAATTACCTTTATCCTATCTAATTTCGTCGATTTATTGCCGCAATGAGCTGATATAAATTACCACCCACATAGAATGACACAAAAAAACTAAAAAAAAAAAAAAAAAAAATCATTTCCTATCAAAAGTCCAATAAAATTTATACCTCATCAGTAAACCGATGGT
Source organism: Cheilosia soror (assembly GCA_949372485.1). Taxonomy (NCBI): domain Eukaryota; kingdom Metazoa; phylum Arthropoda; class Insecta; order Diptera; family Syrphidae; genus Cheilosia; species Cheilosia soror. The sequence continues at coordinate 93,549,085 of OX443563.1, forward strand.
CATAACACCTAACAGTGTCAAATAGAATAATTTTATCCATTGTAGGACCTACAGCAATGGGGAATTGTGTAACAAAAAATTCGAGGAACTCACATATCTCGAAAACATATCTGAATAATAGATACATATATATACACGTTTTCCCATTAAATCTGGTGACATTTTAATTGACCCGCTCCCAGTCGATACATTCTACTCGCTGGATTGCATTTCAATATCACAAAGCAAACAAAAATAATCCAATCGTCAGCCTAATATTAGTCCTTGCATATGGAATTCAATAAAATATTAAGAGATAGTGTATCTAGCACGCATTGCAAGTGACACAGGTATATAGTAGCTGTGTATCTGACAGTAAGCAAACGATGTATACTATACTCCTGGTGGAACCGGCAAATGGATATAATTTATGACATTCAATCCGAGAGGATAAATTTCAGCCCCAAAGCAAACAAACGCACAATTTGGTTCTCCTATAGGTATGGTTTGGTTAGTTGGGTTTGGTCGCTCAGATTACCATCTAAACCCAGCCCCCCTATACTGCGTACAGATGTTGTGTAAATAATTAAAATGAAAGGAAATATATCGAGGTACACACGGCTGCACAGGGCTAACGCGTAGATAAATCCTCAAAGGAGCCACGTGGTATATACAGCGAAATAGCATGGCAAATATTTAGGCAATATCTAGGCGATATTTTTCCAACTACACCGCATTGTAATGTTGCTTTTATTCGTAAATGAAAGGACTGGAGTTGGAATCACACTGACCATGATAGCGGACACGTGCGTGGCGTTGAATGTAGGTCGATGCATATGTATGGTGTTTTGATAAATAATTGACCAATTATTTCGTTTCAGTTCGTGTTAGGTTGTATTATGAGCGGCCATCACTTATCCTACAGAAAAAAAAAAAAACAGGACATGCGAATTATTACACATCAAAAATGCTAAAAGAAGTCATTTATTTGACACATTACTTATGCAGGCAGGATGTACTGTACAACTCAGAGTCAGATTCGCATAACAACTAAATTTGTCTTTCAAATTTATGTAGAACATGTCCCGAGAATAAGTCGCGTGGACTTTTAATATCCACTCCAACTTGGAGCGACACCTGGGAATTCGCTTTAGATGTCGGCCCTTAGCGCCATATTTTTGTTTGCCAGTAATCTGCATCTCATCTGTGGAAATAATTTTAAAGTTCCGCAGAACAAACAACCAAAACACAGACTCGAAGCGATGTAGATGACTTTTACCTGCCGATCGATGGAGGAAGTAGGAGAATTGGGATCAAAGTTGTCAGAATGTACTTAAACTACGAGAGTGATGAGCATCAAAGTCAGATGTAAGTTACTAAAACGACGTAGTGAGGTAGACGAGCGGATTCAATTGGATTCAGTGAATTACTTTAATATCAAAACATTAATGAATGGAATTCGACTTCGTTCATAATTCAATTCAATAATTAAATTTTTGAGAACGCCGTGAAATTGACTGATTTAGCTCTTAAAGTTGCGACCACTGACTCGGAATTTCGGTAGTAAATTTTAATTATTTGTAAACGTTGTTCCTTCGTGTGGTGAACCCATGCTGAAAATGTTGATTTTACTGAATATTTTGACATTGATAGGGTGCGTTCCACTGACAGATTGAAGTTGTCAAGTCGCTAATGAAAGACCCTTTACAAAAACGTAACAGACTCTAGCCGTGTAAAGTGCTTAAAGGCGGTACACACCTAAATAACGTCCACCTACTTGTTGAATAGCTCATTAATTCTTGAAAGGTACCCTTCCGATTCAGTTTTACCAAGGTTTGTAGGACCCTTATTGCTGATTCCGAACCGTTCACACCCTTGTTTTGACTTTTAACCGTGCCATTCTAATGGGTGATTTTTAAAGCGTTTAGTTTTTAAAATAAAAAAAAAAAACAACGAAAATCTGCAAAATTGAGTGATCTTTTTATAAAGGTCGATATATCAATTCTTGCCATTTACTTTTGGAATATTATTTCGTGTAAATGTTGACCGCCACTACGCTTCAAGTGGTCCATCTAGAATGACCAATTTTGGCATTCTTTTTCCAACATATCCAAAGGTATCTCACCACCAATAACACGTTTTATGTTGTCTTCCAAGGTGGCGATAGTTGCTGGCTTATACGAGAGACTTCATACATCCCCACAAGGAATAGCCCAGCAGCGTCAAATCGCACTATCTAGGTGGCCAATTCACAGGTCCAAAACGTGAGATAAATTGATCACCAAATTCGTCTCGCAATATGTCCATGATGGATTCGCGTGCTGTGTGGCCGTTCTGTTGAAACCACATGTCGACCAAAGACAGGTCTTCCATTTTGGGCAAACAAAAGTCCGAAATCATGGAACGATAGTGAGCACCATTGACCGTAATGTTTTTGCCATCATGATCTTTGAACAAATACGGCCTAATGATGCCACGGCCCATATAAACCATACCAAACGCTAAATTTTTGTGGATGTATTGTTCTTTCTTGCAATAGTTTTGGTTGCTCAGCAGACCATATCTGGCAACTTTGATTATTAACGTTGCCTGCTCAGTAGGACGATTACGAGGCCCATAAAATGGACTAAGTGCTCTAAACGCATTTTTTACTGAGCACAATTTTTGGTAATAAAATTCAATAATTTGCAAATGTTGTACGGTCGTATGTCTATCCATGGTGAAATGGCAATGCTAACTGAGCATTTTTTACTATGACACGTGGCACGAATCACGCATGAACTGTCAAAAAAATGAAGCTGGAAAACCAAACAGCAAAAAAATCACCCTTTACATATGTAGGTACGTACTACTATTTCTAACTTCGTAACAGTACACAGTAAGGCTAG